>LT669788.1:27067815-28267815 GCA_900128785.1 Arabis alpina | reverse complement strand
TCGTTTTGTTTAGAATTATTCTAAACTAGTAATGTCGACATACTTTAACAAAAAAAAAAATGTCGACATACACTCTGATTGAGAGAGAGGCTTCAAGTCTCTCTTAAATTACACAATATATTCTTTGTATCAAACTCAAAAACTCCACACAAAAAAATGAAAAATATAACTAAAGCTCCTCTCATTTTCTCTGTTTTCTTCCTCCTCTTCATCTCCCACTTACCCGGAGCTCTTTCTCAATCCAACAAAGATTGCAAAACCATTTCCGACCACAAATGCATCGACAAAAACAAAGCATTAGATCTCAAACTCATAGCAATCTTCACAATCCTTATCACAAGCCTAATTGGCGTTTGCCTCCCGTTCTTCGCACGTTCTATTCCAGCTTTCCAACCCGAGAAATCGCACTTTCTCATCGTCAAATCCTTCGCTTCCGGTATCATTCTCTCTACTGGTTTCATGCACGTTTTGCCTGATTCTTTCGCTATGTTATCTTCTCCTTGTCTTAACGATAACCCTTGGCACAAGTTTCCTTTCACTGGCTTTGTCGCTATGCTCTCTGCCGTGTTCACTCTCATGGTTGATTCTATCACCACTAGTGTCTTCACCAAGTCCGGCAGGAGGGACATGCAAGCTGCAGCGGTTAGAACCGACACAGCTGACGTGGCCTCCGCTGAGACTCCTGACCAAGAGATGGGAGGCGTGCAGGTTCACGTGTCCCATCATGGTCATAGTCATAGTCATAGTCATGGACATGGTCTACAACATAATTTTCATGGAGATAATGATAAGGAGATTAGTTCTACTTTACAGCTTCTACGATATCGTGTTATTGCCATTGTTAGTATTCCAATCTCGTTTTTCTTTTTTTCCTTTTTTCAATTACAGAGATAGAAAGTCTTACTTGATTTTATTTGGTCAAAAGGAGGACGTGTGTTAGTTTTGTTTTTCGCTGAGTTGAACTGTTAAAACCCATTTTTTAGGGAAAACAGAGGACATGTCTACGTATCTGATAAGAAACAGTAGTAAATAAATAGATAATTCACACACGACGGCTTCTAATATGTCGTCTTATTAAGTACTTTCATAGGGTTTTTTTCGTTTAAGTTATTTTCTAAGATAAAAAGAAGTTATATAAATCATATAAGCTGAAACATTCGAATAGAAAATTGAAGTTTTTCTCGGTTTTATTTTGATTACGGTTTTTCCGATATTATTTTGAATGGGTCTAATTTTTGCTTTGGTTCGATTTTCTTATATGATTGTAATTTGTTTTTGGATCGAAACAAATCGCTTTAACTGGATTAAGATCCCTTAACTTGATGAATGGCAAGAAACGATATTGGAAAATATATATAGCTGCTCAAATCGTACTTAAAAGATCTTATATAGAAGATGGCACTCCAACTAATCCATCATTCAAAGCCTATATATAATTTTAAATTTTGATTTATTAAGTGAAAAATGGATCAGGTATTGGAGCTAGGAATAGTGGTGCACTCGATCGTAATAGGACTATCAGTAGGAGCTACTAACAATACTTGCACAATCAAAGGTCTCATCGCAGCTCTTTGCTTCCACCAAATGTTTGAAGGCATGGGCCTGGGCGGCTGCATCCTCCAGGTTAATTCTTCCTTCCAATTTATTACTAATTTGGTCTAGTCCGGTCCATTACCAGTTCTAGAATTTGGTTCTTAGTCCGGTTTGGTTTCTCCAAAAATTGTGTTTCTTGAATAAATAGAAAAATGATGAAAACATGCGCAGGCGGAGTATGGATGGGTGAAAAAGGCGGTGATGGCTTTCTTTTTCGCGGTCACAACGCCTTTTGGAATAGCTTTAGGGATGGCACTATCTAAAACGTACAAAGAAAATAGTCCCGACTCGCTTATTACCGTTGGGCTACTCAACGCTTCCTCGGCTGGACTACTCATTTACATGGCTCTAGTTGACCTTTTAGCCTCAGACTTCATGGGTCAGAAGATGCAACGGAGCATCAAGCTTCAGATGAAGTCATACGTTGCTGTTTTGCTTGGTGCTGGTGGCATGTCCGTTATGGCTAAGTGGGCTTGATCTTCATCAAAATGAACACATATCTTATATAACATAATATATGTAAATTATAAAACCATCTTATCCTAGTTATGTAATCAGTTTCTTACATAATCAGTATTCGGTTGTACACAACTTACCATTCGTTTCTTGATTCATTCGAATTATTTAGAACCAAACACATATATTTAGACACAAAGATATTCTACTCATATATTCAAGGACCACTCGTAACCTTATTTAGATCGTAACATTGTTTTGTTATTATTTTTCCCACAACAAATTTTCCTCTTTGTCATATCTACAACTAATTTTATTTAATCATAAAAGTTGATGGGGATATAACATTGTAGTTTTCTAATTTTAGCCGACACTCACTTTGTTCGATATAAGAGTACACAAAATATTATTTCGATCAAACTAAACTAAAAACTTCCTTAAAAAAAAAACAAAGATGATTAAAGCTCCTCCTCTCAGTTTCTCGACTATCACCACTCTCTTCCTTCTCTTCTCCATCTCCCACTTCCCGGGAGCTCTCTCTCAATTCGACAAAGATTATTGCAAAACCGAATCCGAAAACATATGTACCGACGAAAACAAAGCATTCAATCTCAAACTCATAGCAATCTTTGCAATCCTCATCACAAGCCTAATAGGTGTTTGCCTCCCGTTCTCGGCTAGTTCCTTTTCTGCTTTCAAGCCCGAGAAATCGCACTTTCTCATCTTAAAATCCTTCGCATCCGGTATCATCCTCTCTACCGGTTTCATCCATGTTTTGCCGACTTCTTTTGATATGCTATCTTCTCCTTGTCTTAACGATAACCCTTGGCATAAGTTTTCTTTCACTGGCTTTGTCGCCATGATCTCGGCTGTGTTCACTCTAATGGTTGATTCTATTACCACAAGCGTTTTCACTAGGTCGGGCAGGAGAGATCCACGCGCAGCTGCTAACGTGGCTCCTGCTGAGACTCCTGACCAAGAGATTGGGCTTCACGCATCCCATCATGGTTACGGTCATGATCTTAATGTTGATCATGAAGATAATGATAAGGAGCTTGGTTCTTTTTATTTACAGCTTCTGCGATATCGTGTTATTGCCATCGTTAGTATTCTTTCTTTCTAGTTGAAATTAAGAAAAGTTGATTAATCTCGTTTTTTTTTTAATTACAAATGAAAACTTCATTTTACTATGTAGTTTTTCTAACTTAATTTAAGATTCTACTGGAATATGAACTATTTTTTTGTCGGCTAACTGCTCTATATATAATTTTGTTTAACAACATATCTACATCTGATAATATTAAATAAAATGATTATTCACATACGAAGGCTTAATATATATGTCGTTTTCATAAACTTAATCATAGAGCGACCTTGGCTAATAATATTTTTTGGTAAAGCTTATTATCATTAGTTTAATTATCTTCGGTATCCATTTTCAAAACTAATTTATCATTCTGTTTAGCCTTTTAATTTTTTTTGTTAGTGAGTGATGAGTGATATTAAATTAATGAACAAATGAAACAGGTATTGGAGTTAGGAATAGTGATGCATTCGATCGTGATAGGATTATCACTAGGAGCCACTAACAATACTTGCACCATCAAAGGTCTCATCGCTGCTCTTTGCTTCCACCAAATGTTCGAAGGCATGGGTTTAGGCGGCTGCATCCTCCAAGCGGAGTACGGGTGGATTAAAAAAGCCATGATGGCTTTCTTTTTCGCCGTTGTCACGCCTTTTGGAGTGGCTCTAGGAATGGCATTATCTAAATCTTACAAAGAAAATAGCCCTGCCTCGCTCATAACGGTTGGGTTGCTCAATGCTTCCTCGGCTGGACTACTCATCTACACGGCTCTAGTCGACCTTCTAGCCGCTGATTTTATGGGTCCTAAAATGCAAAAGAGCATCAAGCTTCAGATGAAGTCATACGCCGCTGTTTTGCTTGGTGCTGGTGGTATGGCCGTTATGGCCAAGTGGGCTTGATGATGTTTAAGTGAGGGAGCTAGCTTATAGATAATATACATTTGACTATATTTTTGTTGTTGTTGTAATGTAATACTATATTTCAACCCAAAAAGTACCTTTTACATTTTACAATGAATGCAAAACGTCCGAAATATTTTGAAAAAAACTAACACAAAGAGAGGAAATCGCCCTAACGTATTGAAGATAGACAACACCCTAACGTATTGAACATTGAAAACGATATAAAAATTATGGTTTCGAATGTCTTGTCCCGCAATAAACAATAACAAAAAGCTGTACTTAGATATGTGTATGTAAATATTTTTGTTATAATTTGAACCGTAGCTATCCACGTCATATTATTACAATTTTTTCCTTCTCGTATGCATTGGACTAATTTAAGGAAATTTGAAACTATACTAGAACTTATTGAAAATGCGCCTAACTAATTTTCCGATGGATTGACTTTTAAAAAGTTTGTCTTGACTCTTGACTAATAAAATCTAAATTTCAATCAAATCAATAGGTTTATCGACATTTTAAAGAAACCACTAATCAAGAAGTGTGTGAATGTTTGACATAATTAGAATGAAAAAAAAACATCTTTGGACTATGGTTCTAATTACTTGGCTAAAATATTTTAGATCAACAAAAACTACGCGTAGTGTGGATAAAGTAATGAATTAGATGACGTTTCTTTACCTTAAACATTATTTTTTTTCTTTTTTTCTTGGACCAAATGTTTCATTTCATTTTTCAGTATGGGATCTCTTTAAATATGATGCTCTATATCACCAATTCTTCGTTACATTATGTAACTTACATTCTCAAACTCTAAGGAGTTTGAAGGTTAAAATCATAATTTTCTATCATCAAAAAGGGTTGACTTTTGTTAGAATACTAATTGATCACAATAAAATGTTATTCTTCTAATTTGTGAGTTAAAAAATGCTAGTTCACCAATTCACCTAAAAATTTACGTGAAAAAGGTACTCCCTCCGTAATTTTTTATTTGATGTTCTAGAAAAAAAAATTGTTTGTAAAAGATTGATTTTCACATTTTCTATGTATTTTTAATGTAATTATAATGATAAATTGTAAAGTTCAACACATATTAATTGACTTTATTGATTTACTATTGGTCAAAACTTATGAAAAATTGTTTAGTGAAAAAAATAAGACATTTATAACTAAGTATTAATGTGTTTTCTTAATATGTGTAAAAAATCCAAAACATCAAACAAATAAGAACGGAGAGAGTAAAAGTTAGAGTAAACTTTTTTAGGCATCCCTGTAATAATATAGAAAAACCATCCTACCAAATTCCCTCTTTTCACTCAGTTTTTCCACCAGTCACACCTTAAATTATTAACAACTTTGGCAACAAAATTAATAAAAAAGTAATTTACTCAACACTGATTCAAAACTCTGACAACAACAATATATAATTACTTTTCCTAAATATCTAAACAAAAACCGCATATTGCTTCGTGGTTCGTTCGTGCTAATACTAAAATCCATAAACCGACGCAACGCTGGTTCGATCCCCGTATATATCCATTAACCAATTAGGGCTCTTCTAAAATCAACACTTTAATCAAAAATTTCAATTCGCCACCGCCCAATGAAGCGACGACGCAACTCCAAACCCAATTTTCAAAACTCCGATCAATCAACGACGGAGGAATTCTCATTCTCTCTCACCAGAATCGCCGTCTCTCAAATCTGCCGATCTATAGGTTACAAATCAACCGATTCCTCCGTCGCACTCAACACACTAACCCTAACCACCACCAAATTCCTACAATCCCTCGCCGAACTCGCCACGTCCTTCTCAAACATCGCGAATCGAACGGAGGTTAACCTCTTCGACATCGTCAACGCACTCCAAAACATCTCTGTATCTACTTCCGATTACTTTCCCGGTGGCTCTACGGTTCATAACACCGATTCTCATTGCTTGATCAAATCTTCTGTATTACGTAACTTATCCGATTTTGTAACAAACTCACCTGAGATTCCTTTTGCTAAGCCGTTACCGAGACGTGAAATTGATAGATCGTTGGGAAAAGATTTGTTGGTGAATCGATCGTCGGAGATGAGTTACGTTCCGACTTGGCTTCCTCCTTTCCCGGAGAGTACTAGTCTCTGTGTTGAAAGATGTACTAAAGAGAGATCTGATCAGTTATGGGAAAACTCTGATTCTCTTATTGGATGTGAAAGTTTGAGATCGGAGAGTTATAGTAAAGGTAGAGGCGGTGGGGTTTTACCGATGAGGAGAGCGAGAGTGAGGTTTAAAGTGGAAAGTAGTGGTGGTGGTGATAATAGATTAGAGCGGTGGCGGGATGATAAAGACGGCGAAGCTGGCCGTGAAATTGAGGTTAAGAAGAAGATTTGTTAAGAATTGATTTATAGTTCCGGTATTGTTATCGGCGAGTGGCTGATTTAGTATTTTCTGGTGACAAGAAAAAATTCGAAATTGGGAAGTTGAAGATGGGATTCGAACTCGGGACGCTTGAGGACTTGTGTTAATGGATGATTGTTGTTTTACCATGTGAGCTGCGTCTCTGGAATTTTTAATAGTCCAATAGTCTGGTTTATAAACTTGAAAAGTTACTTTCTCCGAGGTGTATTTTTTTTGGTGATTATCATTTTTTTTTTTGGTTCTTTTGTGTGTCAAAAAGCAAGATTTATGAAAGAAAATTATGTTTGTAAAGGCAGAATTTAGCACTATAAAATTGTTGATTATTGACTATAAAATAAGAAAATCTTTCAAGATTTAACTAAACTTGTTTTTTTACAACTAGAGTATATGAGTCGAGTTCTCCTAAATTGAAAAAAATATGTTTTTTCTAAGTATCATTTGATTATAACAATATTATCTTTGTATTCTTAATATTAGCTCGATTGGTGAAGAAAGTGACATTAATGATGGTTTCAAAGCAGGAAGTGCGAGAACTTTCAACATAAATAAATGAGAAGTTGCTTGATGGTTCTATCAACTATGGATATCAGCAATTTCATTGCTCTCACGGTTTCGAAGCAAGAAGTGTGATCGAAAAGCTCCTAACCACTGGTTTTCAACGGATTAATAGAAAACTGGATGAGATATACTAATGATACTATGCGAGTTTTCGTTATGTGTAGCTTCTAGTTTTGTGTCTTAGTTTATATTTGTGTTATTGCAGATGACCACCAAAGTCGATGGAATAGCCAACACCGAACTTAAGAAGCTGAGATCTTGCAATGAGGATATGCAGAAAAATTTTGATGAAGCTAATCAGAAACTTGTACCAGCGGCGCACTTTATTATGTTATGTTATCTGATATTTTTATGCCCTTTTCGTAGGATTAGTTTAAACAATCTAAGATGAGGTTTTTGTTGATCATGTTTGTCTTCTTGCTCTAATAAGAAGTTTTTATTTTCTATCACAACAACTTGAAATCCTATCAATAGAATATTTACATGATCTCAAATGATTAGAAGTTTGGCACTTATTAAATAAGTTTCCATCGATGGATCAATCTGAAACTTTGGTACAAAATAGATCATTGAATTACATTTCAATTCAAATACACATCTAAAACTACAAGTTTGTTGGTGAATTAAAAACAGAAATGTCATGTGTTATTCTTTTCACCAAATTTAATGTGTTTTTAGCCACTTGACTCTAGTGTGCCTTGGATAGTCACATTTATGTGATTCATGCCGTATTTTATTCTTCCTTATAAATACTGAAAATTAATCTCAACCGTTGATACATCAAAGAAACAATACAGTACGTACACGTGGCATTCCACTCGAGCCATCGAGTTTTAATCACAGTTCTAAAACCCCATTATAGCTTCATATATAACAAAAACAAGTCGCCTTCTTCCTCAATATTTACTAAATTGCCACTGTTTTTCTCAGAGTTTGTTTCTTCTCCGATCTCAGTGGTTTCTTCTTCTCCGGCGATAATTCTCCTCTGTAACCTCACCGTAGTGTTCGACTGAGTGGCATCGGTATGATTCTTCTTCTTCTTCGCATTTCTTCGTTGTATGATTTCACTATTTCAGTAAATCCACTGGTTTTGACTTGAATCTTCGTCGAACCAGAATATGCCGGTGGTTTCTCTGACTAAGGTTGCTACTTCTCCGGCGACGGCTGGAGATTTCACCGTTCGTATTCCGAGCTTATATGGGAAACGACTCGTGTCGAATCGTGTTTCCTTTGGAAATTTGCGTCGCCGGAGTTGTATAAGCCATAGCGTAAGAAGCGAATTGCAGAGTTCTCGTGTTCTAGGTTCCGTCACAGGTTTGAAATCCAGCGTTTGTTTGTTATCTGGTGAAATCGGTGATTGCTTTTGTTTTGTTGATGTTGATTACACATTTTCTTACGAATTTTGAATAGATTTATCGTTGGATAATTCAGTGGAGAATGGTCATCTTCCTAATGGAGATTCATGGGCTGTACACAAATTTGGAGGAACTTGTGTGGGAAACTCTGATAGGATTAAAGATGTTGCTGATGTTGTAGTTAAGGATGAGTCTGAGAGGAAGTTAGTGGTTGTGTCAGCTATGGCTAAGGTTACTGATATGATGTATGATCTTATTCATAGAGCACAGTCTCGTGATGATTCGTATTTGTCTGCTTTGGATGCTGTTCTTGAAAAGCATCGAGCTACGGCTATTGAGTTGCTTGATGGAGATGAACTTTCGAGTTTCTTGGCTCGGTTGCATGATGATATAAACAATCTCAAAGCAATGCTTCGTGCCATTTACATAGGTACTGTTTTTTTTGAAATACTCACTGCATATTGTTAGGAGGAGGTATTAAGTAATTAAATTGGATTTGTATATGTTCTCTGCAGCTGGTCATGCAACAGAATCTTTCTCAGACTTTGTCGTGGGTCATGGAGAGTTGTGGTCTGCTCAGATGTTGGCTGCTGTTGTGAGAAAGGTATGACGTGCTGCGATAAACTTCTGAAAAGAACAAACAAATTGTTCTGTTCTTTTGTCTTACTTACTTAGATGCTTGTGTCTGTTTTGGTCATAGAGCGGATTGGACTGCACATGGATGGATGCGAGGGACGTGCTTGTTGTTATTCCTACGAGCTCTAATCAAGTTGATCCTGACTTTGTGGAATCAGAAAAGAGACTGGAAAAATGGTTTTCTCTGAACTCGGCAAAAATTATCATCGCAACTGGTTTCATAGCCAGTACACCGCAGAACATTCCAACGACTCTCAAGAGGGATGGGAGTGACTTCTCTGCAGCTATAATGGGTGCTCTGTTTAGATCTCACCAACTCACAATCTGGACAGATGTTGATGGTGTGTATAGTGCAGATCCAAGGAAAGGTTTGTGCAAGCAGTGCATATATAGCGAGGACTAGTATTTAAGCCATGTCAGACATTTGTTCTTTAGTTTCTGGTCTTTTGTTATGCTAACGAATATTTTTATATGCAGTTAGTGAAGCTGTTGTACTGAAGACTCTTTCTTATCAAGAAGCCTGGGAAATGGTAAATTTGCATCCTCTTTAACTTCTTTGATGCCTACTTTTCCATAATTATTATCTAGACTCTAATGTTAATGTCCTTGTGAATGCACAGTCTTACTTTGGGGCAAACGTTTTACATCCTCGTACCATCATTCCAGTGATGAAATATGACATCCCAATTGTAATAAGGAATATTTTCAACCGTTCTGCCCCTGGAACAATGATATGTCGGCAGATTGAAGATGAAGATGGATGTAAATTAGACGCTCCTGTCAAAGGGTTTGCAACAATTGACAATTTGGCTCTTGTAAATGTAGAAGGGTGAGCTGATTGTTGATATTGTGTTACACACTCGGTGCTTGTTGTGTTTCTTATACTAACTTTGCATTCTCTTTGCAGAACTGGAATGGCTGGTGTTCCCGGTACTGCCAGTGAAATTTTTTCTGCTGTCAAGGAAGTTGGGGCTAATGTGATTATGATCTCACAGGTATTTGAATCATCTAGTTAAGCTTTCTGGTATGGTATATTTGTCGGGTTTTTTTCTCTTGTCAACTGTGGATTCTTAGTAGTATTACATAAATGCAGGCTAGTAGCGAGCATTCTGTCTGCTTTGCTGTACCTGAGAAGGAAGTTAAAGCCGTTTCTGAGGCATTGAACTCACGATTTCGTCAAGCTTTAGCGGGTGGACGCCTTTCCCAGGTGCCCCAAATCTCTTTGTGTTCGTTGAAAGATATCAACTAGCAATTCCTTTAACTTCCATTGTAGATGTACGCCAGGAATCATATTTATGCATCAGCTAATTTTCTCAACCTATGGTTCTGTTATTGTTTTTCAGATTGAAATCATCCCTAATTGTAGTATATTAGCAGCAGTTGGCCAGAAAATGGCAAGCACTCCTGGCGTTTCTGCCACTTTTTTCAATGCGTTGGCGAAGGTAAATTAACTGAAGTGTTTGGGATATAAAAATTGGGTGACAGTTATATAATCCATTTCATATCCTTTTCTGCTATGCTCTGTTGATACATTGCCTTATCCTAAATACATGCAGGCCAATATCAACATCCGTGCTATAGCTCAAGGTTGCTCCGAGTTCAATATTACAGTTGTTATCAAGCGCGAAGATTGCATTAGGGCATTAAGAGCAGTACACTCAAGATTTTACCTTTCGAGAACCACTTTGGCAATGGGGATCATAGGACCAGGGTTAATTGGTGGAACCTTACTTGATCAGATTAGAGATCAGGTGACTAGCTGATGTGTATTTGTGAGATTAGAGTCACGTACGGATCAAGGTCCAAGCTGAATCATCTTTAATTTTTTTCACAGGCTGCAGTTCTGAAAGAAGAATTTAAGATTGACTTGCGTGTTATAGGGATCACTGGCTCAAGTAAAATGTTGCTGAGTGAATCGTAAGTCAATGAACTTGATAGAGTACTTTGTAAGTGAACTGCATTATTGCTCTTTCCTTACAAAATCATTATCATTTAGGGGAATCGACTTATCAAGATGGAGAGAACTTATGAAAGAAGAGGGAGAGTCAGCTAATATGGAGAAGTTCACCCAATGTGTGAAGGGAAATCATTTCATTCCAAACTCTGTTATGGTTGATTGTACGGCTGATGCTGATATCGCTAAATGTTACTACGACTGGTTGCTGCGAGGAATTCACGTGGTCACCCCGAACAAAAAGGCTAACTCAGGACCACTTGATCAGGTAAAGTGTTTTGATTTTTGCTTAAAATGAATGTGGAATAGGAAGCTGCAAATCCGTTCTTGTTGATTGTATATCCATTGAGGCTCCATATTCTATGAACAGAGAGACTAATTAGTAACTTTCATCTCTGTGAATGCAGTATCTTAAGATCAGAGATCTTCAAAGAAAATCGTACACACATTATTTCTATGAAGCAACTGTTGGAGCTGGTCTTCCAATCATCAGCACCTTACGTGGTCTTCTTGAAACAGGAGATAAAATACTGCGGATTGAAGGAATTTTCAGGTATCTCCTGTTTCAGCTTGCTACGGCAGCAACTTGTTAATAACGACACGAGAATGGGATGACTTTGCCGTCTTTGCACCTTCACACTAAAAATTCTGCTTTGATGCCTTGCTGCAGTGGGACATTAAGCTACCTTTTCAACAATTTCGTCGGCACAAGAAGCTTCAGTGAAGTTGTAGCAGAAGCAAAGCAGGCAGGTTTCACAGAGCCAGATCCACGAGATGATCTATCTGGAACAGATGTTGCCAGAAAAGTAAGGTTTTTCTGTCATCAAACTGAGTCCACACACTTTGTGTTTCACCAGTTAAAAGAGATATTAAACCATATCATATTTTCTACTTCTGCAGGTGACAATTCTTGCCCGAGAATCAGGCTTAAAATTAGATCTTGAAAGCCTCCCTGTCCAGAATCTTGTGCCAAAGCCTTTACAAGTAAGTATTTGTATAATGATACAAGTAAACTCATCACCAATATAGATAAATCCTTTTTTTTGTGACATATTAGTGTTCTATTAATGACAGGCTTGCGCATCAGCAGAGGAGTTCATGCAGAAACTACCTCAGTTTGATGAAGAATTATCCAAACAAAGACAAGAAGCTGAAGCAGCAGGAGAAGTAAGTAGTACAAAACTCATTTTAAACCAAAAATGCACTGCCTCGAAAAGAACTCATTCCAGATTGTGTCTGTTTTTAGGTCTTGAGATACGTAGGAGTAGTAGACGCGGTAGGGAAAAAGGGAACGGTTGAGCTGAAACGTTACAAGAAAGATCACCCGTTTGCTCAGCTCTCTGGAGCTGATAACATCATCGCTTTCACAACCACACGGTACAAAGAACAGCCTCTGATTGTCCGTGGACCTGGTGCTGGTGCTCAAGTCACAGCCGGTGGAATCTTCAGCGACATTCTTCGCCTTGCATTCTATCTCGGCGCTCCATCTTAAGTCACAATCGTTTCTTTTAGGAACAAATCTAGTGATCATACCCTGTTTCTGTAAGCTAGAATCTGTAATTTGGAGGATTTCGGAGATTTTGATTCTTAAAGATGAAATCAAAAACTTCATGGAAATAAAACATCTTAGGGAAACAATGGTTTGTTTTGATTTCATCTCCTTTCAATCCATTCGAACTCAACCGAAACAAAAATTTAGCTTAACAAACATTTCTCAATCTATACTATGGGCAAAACTGGTTCTACAGCTTGAAGACTACAAACTGATACATCTTGTTTTCAAAATGGATCTAATCTGAGATCCAATGCGGTTTAACCTACGGTCTTATGACAAGGAACTAATAATACTCGTCCGGGTTTTCTTTGCTTTGGATGAGAGGGACACCATCTTCTCTCCATTTAATCCGCTCCTCGCAAATCGCAGCCACTACCTCTACGTAGAGTTTGTGTTCCTGAGCCCAAAATGACAAAACAAAAAGAGCAAATGAAATCATTTCGACTTGTTTTTGATTCTGGAAAGTGTTTTTTGGTAAGTACCTCATCAAGAACTCTCTTAGCTAATTCCTCAGGAGTATCATTAGCACTAACGCGGACTGTGCTTTGAGCAAGTATCCGCCCTGTGTCGTACTCCTCATCGACAAAGTGAATTGTCGGACCTGAATATCTACACAAGGAAAACTGCTGAATATTTTCTTACGCCTTAGAAAGAAATAAAACTAATCTACATGAGATTGAGTGTTGTGGCTTTACCTAGCTCCAGATGCTAGAACAGCTTTATGCACTCTTATACCATAAAGACCTTTACCTCCAAAAGCCGGAAGAAGCGCAGGATGAATATTCAGAATCCGTTTAGGAAACGCTTGAACCAGCTCGACCGGTATAAGTTTCAAATATCCAGCCAGAAGAACAAAGTCTACTCCATATTCCCTGTTCATTACACAAAATGTCAAGACAGATAAAGAGTTTCGACAAGCGTTAACAACACGGTTCACATCAAGGAAGAAGAAGAGAGAGATCTTGCAACCTAAGGACATCCACAAGCTCCGTAGCAGAGAGTCCATCGGATGATTCTCGTTTCGCTTTCGGGTATACTAAAACAGGAATTCCATGACTTCTTGCATACTCAGCACCTCCACAATCTGTATTGTAATGTTCCAAAAACAAACACATACCAAAACTCCCAAATCAATTGCACATTACACAAAACAAACCTATTGAAATTCCTTCAAATCAATCACTTATACATTTGCACTACTTTCTGATTCATCAACTTGAAACTTAGCCTCCTCATCATCAAATTCAACAAAGATTCATCAAACAATGAGATTCTGAACTACTAAAACCACCAAAATTCAATACCTTTTTTGTTAGTGACCAATAAAACAACATCTCCTTTCACTAAACCACCAATACAACCTTCATGAATCTTCTTGAAATTCGAACCACCTCCAGACACAAAAACAGCAAGCTTCTTCCTTACTGGTTCCTCTCTCGAACCATCACACTTCACTTCCAATGGAGTAAAAGAAGCAGCTTTTACAAGTGGACCAATCCTCATCGAAAATCGGTTTACAGGATTTCGTAAGGAGAATGAGAGTACATTCCGAGAAAGCGTAACCGGAGCAACCGAAGATTCGCGAGTCCGATTCACCGGTAAATTGAATTGACTAGAGAACAAAACCCTTGATTCCATAACGAAGAAACAAAACTCCGACGTGTGTTTACGGCGGAGGATTTGGTCGGAACTACACTTCGGAGACTGGTCTTTTAAAGTTTTGATTTTTTTTAAAAAGGGGTTCTTAGAGAACATCGTGCCGTTTCGTAACGTATCTATTCTACTTCGTGCCGTTTTAAGTAATATAAAGTTTCCGGTTTGTACCGGTTATCTCAATTACCAAAGATCTCAAGAGGCTTATTTTTGTATGTGTGTAATTAGGCCCAGTAAGGCCCAATTAAAACGAGGCGGTTCATGAATCTTCTTCTTCTTCTTCACTCTCTCTATTTTCTCTTACGGTTTCTCTCTTTCTCTCTCTGAGAAATCTCGAGACTAGGGAGATTGTTCGCTGTGTGTTTCTTCTTCGCCATTTTATTTCTCAGGTACAAGTTTCTTCGTCTCACATTTTGTTGTTTATCATTTCGATTCTTGAATTTGAGAAGCGAAATTACACCATCTATAGATTTCGCTAAAATTTCTTAGAAACGAGAACTTAGAAATGGCTCTTAGATTTTACGTTTTGAGATTTCGAAGAATGAGGAAAGATTTAGAACCTTGTGATGAATCGTACGGAATTTTGAACGTAACCTCGTTATAGAATTTTGTCAAATCGTGGTAGATTGATGATTTTTGTTAGCGATGATTTTGCGTGCTAGAATCTGAACATTTTGTTATTTTTGTGAATTAGGGTTTCCTATTGCTTCAATAGCTGAAGGTTGGTTTTGTTGTTTGTGGAGTGAGAGATAATGAGCTCTCAAGCTAGGAGAGAGCGGAGACTAAGAGAAAGGTCAAGATTCACTCCTCAAACTTCTCAGCAAACATGGGTACCAAGAGGAACCTCCTCTACCTCGGTGGTTGTAAACGAGACTGCTATTACTCCTCCTGACACAAGCTTACATTCAGAAAGCCTTGAGGCTGGTCCTGTTCATCAGCAAAGACAGCATTACGATTCTCGCTATCTGCCTAATAACCCGCACCAAAGAAGTAATGTCTCGGGTCCTCCTTCTTATAGTCGTCATAGAAGGAATAATGATTCGAGGCCTGTTTTGGATAACCGTGAGAGAGGTGTTCCTAGGGGTCGTTTGGCTCGGACTGTGAATGAGAGAACAAGGCCGGATAAAGAAAGGGCTGGGGATAAAGAGAACTCTGTGTTGGCAGACCCAAATCTGCCTCAACTTGTGCAAGAGATACAGGATAAGCTAATGAAGGGTTCTATTGAGTGTATGATTTGTTATGACATGGTAAGGCGGTCTGCTAATATATGGTCTTGTTCCAGCTGTTACTCTATTTTCCATCTGAATTGTATTAAGAAATGGGCTCGAGCACCGACTTCGATTGATTTGTTGGCGGATAAAAATCAAGGTAGTAATTGGAGATGTCCAGGTTGTCAATTTGTTCAGTTGACATCTTCGAAAGAGATTGTGTATCGTTGCTTTTGTGGGAAGAGGAAAGATCCACCAACTGATCATTATTTGACTCCTCACTCTTGTGGAGATCCATGTGGGAAGCCCTTGGAGAAAGAGTTTGTAGCAGATGAGATGGCGAAAGAAGATTGTTGTCCTCATGTTTGTGTTTTGCAATGTCATCCTGGTCCATGCCCTCCATGTAAGGCGTTTGCCCCACCTCGTAGCTGTCCTTGTGGAAAGAAGAAGATCAGAACTAGATGTTCGGAACGAAAATCTCATCTGACTTGTGAGCAGAGTTGCGATAAGCTTCTCAACTGTGGCCGTCATCGATGTGAAAGGGCATGTCATGTTGGGCTCTGTGATCCTTGTCAGGTACCTGTCAACGCCTCCTGCTTTTGCAAGAAAACGGTGGAGAATGTCATTTGTGGTGATATGAATGTGAAGGGAGAGGTGAAAGCAGAAGATGGAGTGTTTTCATGCAATTTGAACTGTGAAAAGCAACTTGAGTGTGGTAATCACAACTGCCATGACATTTGCCATCCTGGTCCTTGTGGAGGCTGTGAGTTCTTGCCCAGTAGAATTAAAACATGCTACTGTGGGAAGACAGGTTTGGAAGAGGAGAGACAAAGTTGCCTTGATCCGATTCCTTCATGCTCGAACATTTGCAGCAAGGTTCTTCCTTGTGGGCTGCATAACTGCCAAGAGACATGTCATTCAGGTGATTGTTCACCTTGTTTAGTCCAGGTCAAGCAGAAATGCCGGTGCGGGTCAACATCACGGACTGTGGAATGCTACAAAACAGTTTCAAAGACGGAGAAGTTCATTTGTGCCAAACCATGTGGACGTAAGAAAAACTGTGGGAGGCATAGGTGTAGTGAGCGTTGCTGCCCTCTCTTGAATCCCCCAAAGAATGATGATATGTCTGGTGATTCTGATCTGCATCTCTGCCAAATACCTTGTGGAAAGAGACTAAGGTGCGGACAGCATTCTTGTGAAACTCTTTGTCACAGTGGCCACTGTCCTCCTTGTCTTGAGATGATTTTCACTGATCTTGCATGTGCCTGTGGAAAGACTTCGATACCTCCTCCATTACCATGTGGCACACCTGTCCCGAGTTGTCAGCTTCCTTGCTCGGTTCCTCAGCCTTGTGGCCATTCTGCTACTCATGGTTGCCATTTCGGAGATTGCCTGCCTTGTTCAGCGCCTGTAGAGAAGAAGTGCATTGGCGGTCATGTGATTCTCAGGAATATACCTTGTGGATTGAAAGACATTAGATGTGACAAAAAATGCGGAAAGACACGGTGTTGTGGCATGCATGCTTGTGCCAGGACTTGTCATGCTGAACCTTGTGACAATAGCGGTAGCGCATCTGAAACTGGTCTGCGTGTTACTTGTGGACAGAAGTGTGGTGCTCCTAGAAGAGACTGTAGACACACTTGTGCAGCGCTGTGCCATCCTTCTGCGCCTTGTCCTGATCAGAGATGTGAATTTTTACTCACAATAATTTGCTCGTGTGGTCGCATAACAGCTACTGTCCCTTGTGATGCTGGAGGAGGAAGTGTTGGTGGTTTTAACGGTGACTCTATCTATGAAACCTCCATTTTGCAGAAGCTTCCGGTACCGCTCCAACCTGTTGAGTCAAATGGAAATAGGATCCCTCTTGGGCAGAGAAAGCTTACTTGTGATGAAGAGTGTGCTAAGCTGGAGCGTAAACGGGTTCTTCAAGATGCATTTGATATTACTCCTCCAAACCTAGACGCTTTACATTTTGGTGACAATTCCGCCATGACTGAGATCATTTCAGATCTTTATAGACGTGATCCAAAGTGGGTGCTAGCGGTTGAGGAGCGGTGCAAGTTTTTGGTACTCGGAAAGGCGAAAAGTAGCACAAGTAGTAATCTAAAGCTACATATCTTCTGTCCTATGGAAAAGGATAAAAGAGATGCAGTTCGGTTGATAGCTGAGAGGTGGAAACTCGCTGTTAGCAATGCCGGGTGGGAACCAAAACGCTTTACAGTGGTTTACGTTACTCAGAAGTCGAAACCCCCAACAAGGATCATCGGAGTCAAAGGTGTTATCTCAGGAGGTGCCCCCCACGCATCAGCATTTGAGCCACTGGTCGATATGGATCCTCGGCTCGTGGTTTGTTTCCTGGATCTCCCGAGAGAAGCTAACATCAACGCCTTGGTTCTAAGATTTGGAGGCGAATGCGAGCTTGTTTGGTTGAACGACAAGAATGCATTAGCAGTGTTCCACGATCCAGCTCGAGCAGCCACTGCCATGAGAAGGCTTGATCACGGTTCTGTATACCAAGGAGCAGTCGTCGTTGTACAGAACCCTGGACAATCTCCGTCACTCAGTAACGCATGGGGAGTACCTGGTGGCTCGGTTAGGGAATTTCAAAGTGGAAATCCGTGGAATAAAGCTGTGGTTAAGGAATCTGATGACTCTTGGGGAAAAGAAGACTCCCCTATTAAAGGATCTGTGTGGAAACCAACAAAGGATAACACATTGGTCACTCCTTTAGTCAACCGTTGGAGCGTTCTCGAGCATAAGAAGACTGTTTCGTTGCAGCCGGTGGCTCAGACCGAAGGGACGAGTAGCTCGAAAGCTGCTGGTAAACAACCGGAAGAGACCGAAGTGGTTGATGATTGGGAGAAAGTATGTGATTGAGAACAAAAAAACACCAGTGAAGTGTCTCTGCGAAGTCTTATTTTGGACTAATGAAGCTTTGTAAAAGCTCAAAACATAGGATCAGATATTGAGATTTGACTTTTTGTGCTCTCGGCCCAATGGGCCTTTTTGTGCTCTCGGCCCAATGGGCCTTTTTGTGCTCTCGGCCCAATGGACCTTTTTGCTATATTCTTATTCTGATTAAGAGCTACAAGTTGCGGATATATGCTTTGCCTTTTATTTTACTTTGTCCCTCCAAGTGAAGAAAAGTAGAGAATCTTCACAAAAATAAACAAAGGGTTTTAGGATCATATTTGCTAATTTCTCCTGTTTTCTGTCACAAAATTTTCTTCTTCTTCTTCTATATAAACCTCATTCAAGAGATTGTGATCTCTCAAATGAAAAACAAAAACTAGAAATAAAATGTCTTCTCATCATAAGGCAGCTTCCAAAATGGAACATGATGTGAGTTTTTTATTTGTTTTTAACATAGAAGACTTTTGACATTTTTATTTACTAAGAACTCTATTTGTATAATTTTTATCTTCCTTGTGATTCTCTTGTTTAAATTGTGAAGGCCAATAGAAAAGCATGGATTTATCAACCAAATGGTCTTAACTTTGTTTGGGGAGGTGACTCAAGATACTGGGTTATCCCAAAAGAACCAAGGTACCTTCAAACCGAAAATCCAACTTTGGGTTACTGATACCAAATGTCTTAACCGGTTTACTGGACTGTTTGTTGGTTTTAGGAAGCCTGCTGAATTAAAGAGGGTGAGTTGGTTAGAAGTAACCGGTTCGTTCGATAAGCTAGAACCCGGAAAAACATACCAAATCGGTTTTAAAATCTCGTTTACACCGGATGCAACCGGTTGGGACGAATCCCCGGTTTTCATGTCTGCTAAAATTGGAAAGAAAGGCAAGACGGTTTGGAAACGGATCAAATCCATTAACCAGAACTCCTGTAAACAGAAAGACGGATCAGAACCGGTCAATATACCTGACGAAACCGATGGGCGGTTTGAAATCACAGTAAGTCCCACAGTGGCTAACCAAGATACCAAGCTTCAGTTTGGTCTCTATGAAGTGTGGACTGGACGATGGAAGACTGGTTTATTGATCCATGAAGCCTTTGTTCAAGAAATGTAAAAGAAATATGATCATTGTCGATTTTTATAGTCCCAAAAACGAATATTAGACCTCAAATTTCATCTATTTAGTTCTAAATAAACGAGCTTTATAGATCATAACAATGTACGGGCTTTATAGATCATAAAAATGATACCTTTCTTGAACAAGTTTTAAACTTCGGTTTGATAATCTTCCGGTTTAAACCACAACGAGAAATCGATTCCTTTCGTCTTCAAGTTCTCAGTTGCAGGTGCGATCCTCTCAAGAAGCTACAATGGTTAAACCAGAAAATGTCAGACCTAAGCGTAACAGATTAGAAGCATTAACATTTCATGCAACCTTGGAGTGAAGAACGCCGTTGGACACCAAAACAGACCTATCGAACACCGAAAACTTCCCGCCATCCATACGTGTCACGGCTCCTCCAGCTTCCTCAACTATCTGTGTTCAAATTCAGACATGGATTAAGCTCTACAACATATCTAGTTTGGTAAGTAAGAAAAACAAGAAGGATGAAGAGGATTACAAGCACACCAGCAGCCATGTCCCATGGCTTTAAACGGTACTCCCAATATGATTCCGCAATCCCAAGCGCCACATGACACATATCAACTGCTGCAGCACCGAGCCTTCGCACTCCTCTACTCACATCAGTGAACTCTTTGAATAATTCCATATTCGTACTCCACGCATCATCATGTTCATAACCAAAACCTGTGATAAGAAGAGCTCTCTCAACCTACACTCAAAGCCGAATAGATGCGTGTTATAATACCAAAAACCTTTCCACACACCAAATCGAAACGAAACTGGATTACTTACAGCATCGGTATTACTGACATGAATTTTTTGTCCGTTACACAACGCTCCACCACCTAAGAAGTAAACTAGTTAGACAACAAATCTTGACTACAGAACCGAGCTAAACGAACATAAGCGTGTCACATTGTACCTGCAGTAGCAGAAAAGGTTCGAGTATTCCAGCACATCGGACCACCAACAAACTCTACAACAGAAGCAGCCGCGGGATTTCCACGATACAAAACACCAACAGAAACAGCAAAACTTGGATATCCATGAGCAAAATTTGTTGTTCCATCTATACATAAAAAGGGAATTAGATTATTACTCAAACCTCAGAGATTATATATATGAGATTTGTAAAGAGAGGCAAGAACCTAGAGGATCAATACACCAAAGGTAATCAGAAGACGTATCGCCGATAATACCTCCTTCTTCACCAAGAATAAGATGATCACTAAAATTCTTTTTCACTACTTCCAATATAGCAGCCTCACTTGCTTTATCAGTACTACAAATTCAACATAAGACCTCAATATAGACCAGCTTTAAAAAGCTGAAGATTCTTGTTATGTAAAGTCCTTACTCAGTAACTAAATCACTTAGGCCTTTATAAGTGATATTCCTTGGCTTATTCACAGCTTCCATTACAACCTACCACAAAGACCACACACACAAAAAAAGTGAAAGTTAAGATTTTTATTATTCTCCTTTTGCTCTATGAACTCAAGAACTTGATTCTAAACAGAAATCTACTGCTACTGAACAAAACTTTAAACTGTATTGTAAAGACATGAAATTGGAGAACCTCGGCACCGGTTTTAGCGGCGGCTTCGACGACTTGGAGGAGTTGTGACGGAGATATAGTTCCGGTGGTTTTGGCGCCGATTCTTGGATAATGCGTTTGATCAGAAACTTGAGACACAACAGCTTTTGTTTGGAGTCTTGTTTTCGAATTGAAGGTGTTAGAAGAAAACCCATGTCGGAAATTTCCAGTTACTGTCCTGTATGATGAAAATGAGTTTTTCAGTGCGAGAGATGATGATGATGTTGATCTAGGCAATTGAGAGATTCTCATTGATATGTTTCCCGAGAAAATCAGAGACCTTCCCATTTTCGCCAGATAAACTTTTATCAATTTCTTTCGTTGATTTTATTTGGGTTTTAGCACTAAAATATGTGGCGATGAATGAAACAGATGCATCACATCAACTCAATTTAAAAAAATATATATATTCTGCAAAAAAATCTACAACGATCGAGTATCTTTGTAGTGTAAATCTACAATAAGCTTAGAAAAAGATGGGATTTTGTAACATAGTTGAGAATACAGTGGAGAAGCAAATGTTTCTGAAATGTTCAGAGTAATAAAATATCATTTGCAAGTAAAGTAGTAGTACCAATTCAGAGATTTGAGATAGTTGAAAGATGATGCCTCCGCAGTAGAAGCCAAGCCAAGATGTTTGATTCGAACATTTTGCGGAAAAAACAGAAGCAGCTGAGTTAGCTATCTAAAAGTAATGATCAGAAGCAGAACTGAATATATACCGTATGATCTGTATTCTGCGACATGATTCCAAGTCCAAACTATTGCAGACGAATGTTTCGATTGAATTGATTCCAACTCAATTCATTAAACAGATGAACCAACTCAACCATAGCAGACGAAAGAAGTTCCATTACGAATTTCACATTACGGATTCTTGATTCCAACACAGTAATGCATCACATCAACACCATCTAAAACAACAACTGCAGATGAATCCATTTCCGATGAAAGAAGTTTCATTACGAAATTTGCAATACGGATTCTTGATTCCAACACAATGCATCAGACGAATACCATCACACGACTACTGATATAAATCCAATCCACAATCTTTGATCTTCTCTTCATCTACTCAACCCTATCAGATGAAAGAAGTTTCATTACAAAATCCGCACTACAGATTCTTGATTCCAACACAATGCATCACATCAACACCAACTACAAGATTCCTACAGGTGAATCCAATTCACAACCTTTGATCTTCTTCTCATCTACTTAAATTATCCTTCACATTCTTCTACCATGTCCAATGTCCCTATAAGCTACTCTCAACATATACAAATACTGAATCATTTGCGAAACTCACGTCTCACGAAACCAAACCATTCATATCTCAGTGATCTCATCAATAATCGGAATTTCAAAATCCCTAACCCTAATTCCCAAATCCAAAAACACCTTTCACAAACAACAACGAACAAATTCATCAACTAACGATCCTGCTCAAATTGACGTTGATGACGAGAAAGACAAAGAGAAAGTGAGACCTGAGCTTCATCGCATTGTTTACGCTTAAGGTTCGTTCCGCCGCTAGAGCAGAGCGACCTCACCGCCTCAGATTCCTCAGGACAAATCTCCGCCACAACGCACTCCGCAAACGCCTTGTTCAGATGTCTGCAACCGGAACTCCTCGCCGGTCCTTCCGGCATACGACGGTGGCACTGTAACAGAGCTTCCTGTAACTGATCGCAAGATCTCATCGGAATCTCTCTCTGATACTTTCTCCGGCGAATCTCTTTGTATGGTTTTAAATTCAAAGCCCAAATTTTAATGAAAGCCCATTTATTTGTAAATGAAGTCAAGCCCATTTACATATTTATCATTTGTGTTCCAAAAGGCAAAGACTAACATACATATTTCACAAAATTTGCTTTGTTTCTTAAAAAAAGATAATTAGTGATTTGTAATTTTCATATTTTGTCTTTAGTACAGTTTGCTAATCTATTTTGAAAACCAATACCATATACAGTTACTAGAAAAATCATGAATAACTAATCTCTGAAAATTATCAAGTAGATTTTTACAAATGTGACACTCAAATTAGTAGCTCGACTAAGAATTAGTAAACTTGAGATATGTAAAATTCTTATATGATATAGCCAAATTTCCACCATGATTCACATATCTTTCCGATTTTTCGAGCTCTTTAAAATTTTAAATGGTGTTTAGATTTTTTACTTAAATATTGTTTACTTTTTTCACGAAATAAATACTTTTAGATAGTATTTTCTTGTTTTTATTTTAGTTAGGTAATACAATTTCTAACTTTCATTTTATAAAATTAAATTTATAGTAATTTAAATAGAAATTATGCGAAAATAAATTACATTAACTTTAATAATTGTTTGGAAGATCTAAAATCCCTCCCAACAATAATGTATCACTCTTTAATTTTTTAGTATTATTTAAAAAGTCAATTACATGTGGTGGTTATACGACTTAAAAGGCTTGTGACTTTTTAGTCTTTGCCAAGGTTCCTTAAGAGAAGTGGTTACCGATGTGACTACTTGCCCATATAGACCAACTGAAAGTTTTTATTTTGTCTAGATGAGTGATCATGTTCTGAATTGTGATTAGTCTAATATGTTTGGTTTACCTAATAAAGTACTAAATATAATATACTCACATTTCGAGAAATTATTATTGGTCATGGTCAAGTTTGTTTAGAACATGTTAGATGTCAATTCCCATACATTTATAATTGCACTATGATATATATTCAAATGTGATTTTTTTTTTTTTTTTTGAAAATTAAAATGTGAATGTGAATATTTATAGATAGAAGATCTCGTACGTAACGTAAGTTACAAAGTTTGATACCAAAAACTAGCTCAAACAAAGATCATTTTGCATAATGAATTAGTATCAATTTTAAGTATCATATCCGGAGAACCCGAGACGTTACAGATTCAAGAGATCTTAGTTTGGTTTGTGTATATCTTTAATCTAAAAGACTAAAACCCATTGCGTTAACCACTTGGCCAATGTTCTTAAAAGTGTTTTTCTATATACAAAGAATTACAGACCCCTAAATCGTTTCAAATTATCAAAAGACATTAGAAAATTAAAGTTCCGACTATATGAATTAAATAAAAACCTTAAGATGAGGAAGGATAATTTCCATGATCTTAATACAATCCATCAATTTATGTATTGGAACCTAACCGTGGATATCTCAAACGTTACACCTAAATGTATGCTACAGTACCTTTGGAAAAAGTGTAGGTTTTGATCATGGTTACAAAGATTAAGATCATATAATCTTAATTTGTGTTATACTATATAGATGCATGAGATGGCATACAATAGATTGTACGGGTGTTGTGGCTATACGCGTCGATCAAGATTCTCTTACTATCCACTTGTACGTGATGGCATACAAGCATGTACTCTAGCTTGTTTAATTTTTATGTTTACATTATGCTTTAGTTGTTATTGACACAACCGTGGCGAGAGATAATAAAGCCCGAGGCGAAACTAATTACTAAAAAATTTGCCATAGTTTATATAAAATAAATGTTAATCATTTTGTCCAAAACAAATTACTAACTCTAACTTAATATGTGTATTTTTTTGCAACAAAATTATTAACCAAACTTTCAAAACCAATATGTTTAACCAATTTTTTTTCGATAGACAAGATAGCAGATCACTCAATCTTTTTTGTGACATACTCGAACGAAGATAATATTTCATCAACTTCAATTTTGATAAAAAAATTTCCGTATATGCCACTGAAACTGGAATAGTCAACAATATACGATATACGATAACCTATAAACTTATTCCAATTTAAAATTAGGGATCAATTGTTTATTAAATTTCAAATCATGTTTGGGTTGCTTAATCAGATAAAAGAATCTAAATTAAAGTTAGATGAACACAATTACAATAAAGAGATTACTTACCAATTGATTGTGTTAGTGTTTGTAATTGAGAAAGACTACAAATGTTTCTCTTGATTAAAAAAAGTGAAAGCGATTAAGCGGTTGAATATTACTCTAAAATTACTTTCTTTGATTATTGTTAACTTCTAATTAGTTGTTGTTTTTAATAACCCTCAAATTAAGTTTTTTTCTTTCACGTTGCATTATTGCTAATGGTAGATTTAATAAAAGTTTGGGGCCTCTAATTTATTATTAATGTTGTTTAACAAAATTATGGGCCTCTAATTTTCCTGCAAAAATTTTAGGTCACATGCCAATGTCTCTTTTAAATGGTCATTGGTTATTGATTACATTACACTTAGTAACACCAAGGACATTGAGCAGAAAACGGCTGCTTATTGCACACAGACCTGCATACAGCCCCACCAAAAGGTAATAAATTGCTGCTAGTCACCCATCCCTCTTCTTCTTCTTCTTCTTGAGGAATCGTCTTCTTTGCTATCTCTATGGAGAATCTTGCACTTTCGCACACCGACATCAACACAGCGCTCATGATCACCAACATCACTACCAACCATGTTCCTCTCATCATTGATTGTTTACACTCTACTGATTCTTTTATTTAATTATATGTATATCTTTCTCTCTTCTTACTTGTGTTTATATAGGCAGGGATGCGTGAGAAGGAGAAGACGAGTGTTAGGTTTTAAGGTTCTCTACACATGCAAGAAGCCATATGTTTATATGTGTACTCTCTGCTTACCATCCATTTGCTGCGACCATCATGCCTGTTGTCCTATCTATCTATTTGTGTCCTCCGAATTCAACAAGAAAACAACAAAAAGAATTAAGCAGGAATTCCATCAAGTATCCTTGATCCCACTAATTATATCAAATCTTTCGAAAATTTATGTGTGTATGTTGGAACCTAATTAACCGTGGATATCCCAAACGTTAACTAAATGTGTGATACACCATTGGGAAATAAAAAAATTCTAGATAGAAAAATATATCAGAATACAAGTATCATTTGTACATAGATTTTACATCATTCGAGTTCCACTAAGAGACCATCATGCGTTCTCTAAATTAAATAACTTCAAAAACAAAACTGGTGTAGATGATGATCAACGCATAGAGGATTCTTGAATCTCAATATGAAAGATCCAAGATAATTTATCTATTTGGCTCTAACGTATTTATACAAAGAAGATAATTCACCCTAACATAATTATGGGTATAAAGGCTTTTATACCTTCGATCACTGTTTACGTATGGCACAATCTATTTTAAAGAAGGCTTGAGCCGTACTCAAATATTGTAGATAGACGTTGATTTTTCTCTGGTCGATCATTACAATTAACAATCTGCCACACACACAAAAAAAAAACAAATAGTAATAGTATGCAAGATTGTTCGTAGGTATTATCTAGAACCCTTTGATAGTTTCTAATTCTCTACCCAAAAACAAAGATCCAAACAAATCCCAATTAATTGCATTCAAACAATAAAGTTCTCTTTACTCATTGCATAGCAAGCACAATTGATCAATCATAAGATTCCACCTGTATATGCTGTAGAACATTTATTAACCATGAAAGGATACACGGATGTCTAGTATGGATTTTAATTACCCATATGTTTTTTTTTCCCATAAGAAAATCAAATACACGAAGAAAATTCTGTTGCTTATAGTTTAATCACAAAGTTTTCATAATTTTATTGATAATTTATCTTGGTCAGTAATTAGAGACAAATTATTAATTAGTAATCTATATATTTACAAGTCTTGTCAATAAAGTAATACACATTTTGTTGTTATATGTTATATTTAATTATTAATGTTAGCATAGGTCTAGGCAAAAGAAACACATAGGCACATGTAAACGCGTTCCTACCAACAAACATGAGCTTGTGGACATGTTCATAAACACAGTAACTAAGACATATATACAGTACTAACACGTATGTCTATTAAGCTAGAGACATAAATGCGTATATTTAACAGAATGAAGTTACGATTCTCTAAAAGTAACACATAATAATATTGGATTTACAAGGAAGTCAAAAGAAAAGAGATAAGTAATGTATTGTTACCTCGAATGATGATTAATATAGAGGGAGTCATCTAAGTCAACGAGGAGATTGACTTTTCTTATGAAAAATAATTAAGTTCCTTATTTTGCCATTGTTGGTGATTGAGTGAATGAAGCTGCAGGATGATCTCGTACTACTATTTACACACACACACACACACAAATAAACCTATATATACGTACGTAATCGCTCAAAGGAACAAATTAACTCATCTATATATAAAGTTATATGTACATATATAGAAGTGCGTGTATGTCGTATATATATAGTGATTACCAGATCATGCTGGCAGCTTCAGCCTCTCAAAACCAACATAGATATAGATTCATGTAGATTTACAAATCTTACATGAACCCTATAATCGAAAATTGAATAATTAGGGAAGAGAATGAGAGTTAGCGAAATACTCCCTTTAGAGGCTAGTTTAGGAGGAGAGAGGGAGAGAGAATAACATTAAGAGGTAAAAAAGAGATGGGAAAAGTTTTACAAAAATGTCTCAACTCGTAATCGTAATTGTAGTCGAGCTTCTTCTTTCTCACACACACATATATATATAATAACTTTTAATAGTAATACACGTTACACTTACACAGATACTTGTTTCGATAAATAATGGACCACAATTGATATAGCAAAACAATAATTAATGGACCACACAAGTGTATTTATTCTTGCATGGTCATTGTTTTTTGTTCTTTTTGATAACCGGGATATATATGGATTGATTTCGAAAACATGTAGAAGATCAGATATTTTTACAATTTAACAAGAGAAAATCACAATAATTTCGTAGAAGGTGGATTTCGATCCCTAACTTTGATCCACATAACGAGTCTTCTTTCCACTTGAAGAGTATACTGAAACACATAATGCATAAATTATAAAACTTGCAGTATAGTTAAAGAGGTAAAATTTTGGATGGAACCGTAAAAATTATATAGTAGAAACAATTTGTAATTTATCCCAAAAAATATATAAACGGTTAGATATATATGATTAACGCAATATAGAATTGTACGTAAAATATGACTAAATGACTAAACTACCATCACTTATTTATAACCTACGATATTTCCAATCCGAATCATCTACATAAAAATCAAAAGAACCTATACAAAACAAAATGTCATAGCATGCACACCTAATCAAATCCAATGCTCAAAATCTGTATTTAATTAGGTTTATAAAAGAATTTTGATTCGATCTTTAAATGTTTTATTTATCAAGAATATTAATCCATTAACGTGATACATAAAAAAGATTATGTAATTATGTTACAATATTTTAGAAAGAAAAAAAAGGATGGATGAGGAAGAGAAGATAGGGTATTGGGAATTAATGGCTGAGACAAATGAAAAGGATACGACCGAATCCGAAATCTTCATTGCACGCCTCTTCTGTCTTATTGCATCTCTTCTTTCTTTGTCTTCAGTCACTCACTATCATATCCAACATGCATGTTCACACACATATTGACATGTACATGCACTGAAAAATAAATATGTGATTCTAATATGATATTGTGTTTTGTTTCCTATCCCGATATAATATGCTATTTATTTAGACTATGTAGAATCTGCTAAGTTTAACGAATCTTATTCACAAACTAACTGTCAACCAAAAAAGACGAGTAATGTTGTTTTTTGATCAAAATTATAATAGATTTAGTATATTATATTTTACGTACTTATATATTTTCTACGCATAACACCGCGTTCGATTTTTTTATTGTCATATACTAAAACGACAATTTTCTAATTAATCACAAAACTGACCATGTTCAGATACACAATATTTCTTTACATTACTTATAATATTCGTCTAATACTATATAAGAGTATTAATTAGATGGGCTAATATATGAAGATGTTGGTATGACAAGATTGGTTGGAAGATGGAGTTGTCTTGAGTTAGTGTGTTGTCATTTGTCATCTCCGGTGTCTTTGTGTTTTACTTTTACATATAGAAATTGTACATTTCAAGTTGTACGTAAAAATATATACTCCCTCCGTTTCATATTAGTTGTCGTTCTACGCTTTTTCTTTTGTATCAAATTAGTTGTCGTTTTACATTTTCAATGCATATTTTGGCTTTAAATACCAGATTTAACCTCAAGTCTTATGAAGAATAGCAAGAGTCGAATTCATTTTTAAGGGTAAAATAGAAATTCTAATATATTTTCTTAATACACGTGAAATCACCTAGAATGACAACTATTTTGCAACGGAGGGAGTATATAGTTTTCCCAATTTTGTTTGACACATGCATTATTCTTACAAACAAAAATAGAGAAAAGTGAAACTCTACATTGATTTCAACTCAATTAATAATTGCTATAACCTTTTAAAGAAGGCATTAACAGTGTATCTTCTTTAAATATGTACATCACTTGTCTACATAATAATAACTACAAGAAACAAAAAAACAAGTATGATGCTATGAAGTCTATGATAACTCCATTAATTGTTTTCCTTGTTTTTGTAGCTAAAATTGATGTAAATGATTTAATAATTGGGTCCATTGAAACGTGATTATGTTTTAATGTCTCCCATGATTGAAATCAGAAGAGATAATTAGACTAAATTAAGTGTAACGAATGAAAAATCTCCACTCTTCTTTTTTGGTTGACAATTAGTTTGTGAATAAGATTCGTTAACCAAACCAAATCAACGACGTGATTACTTGTTTCTGTCAATCAGCATCTGCCACCTAGGTCTATACTATATTTTTTATTATTATTTTCAAGTTGGTATATATAAAAACAAACACAATATATATTTTTATTTTATAATTAAATACGTTTTTAACATCAGATAACTTGGCGTTTAATGTTATAATAGAAATATATCTCATTACTTTTTATGCTTACATTTATAAATTAAAAATAGAAATTAGTAAAACCATAATTATATTATAATCATCATAAAATTTGATTAGACATAAACTAGAGCAGTTCTATACAATAACACAAATTTGCAAGACGTATAGCAGTTCTATACAATAAATATGGTAGTCTTGCAATTTATGTACATTGGTAAAGTTTATTTGACCGTTAACCCAATTGTTTGTAGGGTAAGCCTAAGAACATGTACATATATGCCTTTTGGCTCATCAACCTTTTAGACGTTTTTAGTTTCTGACATATATGTAGTCTAAAGTTGTCTGTGTTGTATCATCTAAGTAGAAAAACTGCTTTAGTGATACCATTTGGGTATAGAAAGTTAACTACTTTGAACCTTGAAAACTCTTTAAAAACGTTTGCAACTTCAAAATGAGTGATCTCGAATTCTATGTTTCATATATGATCAAAACTCTTCCTCCAATTATCAGAGATTGTACTACAAGTAAATTTTTAAATTAGAGCATAATCAACAACATTAATAAATTTTATTAGGTTTTCCAACTTTAAGGTAAATGTCATGACTAGTCCTAAGAATCAGAGTCAGAAACCGAATTAGCTATATATGGTCTCTTGCTTTTCGGTTTTGGTTTTGGGGATAGGGTCTCCTCCAAAGGCTAGGCTTGTCCAAACCCATTCATGACTTATGTTGAGCCCCTTTTTGATCGGTTTTATGTTCGGCTTCTCGTCCAAAGCAAATCCGCACTTGCAACAATTTTCGGGTAGTTTTGCAGGCTCTGCAATGAGAACATTCTTGAAATGTCCAAGATAAGTGGTGAAATCCGTCTTGTCTCGTGAGATTATCATCAAATTTGATCTTGTCCAGAAATACTTGTCGTCAAACATGGAGTTAAATCTACCATGTTTATTACCTAAAAGGAAGAAAATAAACATCTTACGATACGGACATAACTAAACAAACAAAGAGACCAAGATTGTGTTAAAAGAGTGTTTTGAGAAGAAAGAAACCTTTGATTTTCAATTTGATTCCTGCAAGTTCAAAATCGTTTCGGATCGGTTCCTTCTCTTTATAAGCCGTGATTTCAACCTCGCCATGATAACCTTGATTCGCGAGAGCTGATTTGATGTTCTCATAAATCGATTTAGGATCAAGACCATTAAGGATTGGACAATCCTCTACGTCCCATAATACGCCTATTTTATCCCCTACAAGTGGTTTTTAGACAAACAATCAAATCAAGATTTAGAAAAAACAGTTTCAAAGCAACAAAGAGAGGGAGAGAGAGCTTACCAGCGTATTTGCTTGTCAAGGAAGTCATGGTGGTAACAAAAATAAAGAAACAAACAAAAAAGGTTTATATTAGGGCTTAAATCTGTGGCGGTCGAATGAAAGAATTATAAATTTGGGCTCTAGTTGGGCTGGTTTTGTCAAATATTAGAAGATGAAATTTTTGTATATTGGTAAATTAATGTTCTTTGTCACTAAATTTGTGTAAAGTTTATTTGACCGTTTAACACAATTTTTTGTTGGTTAAACAATTCTATGTGCCTCTGAAGTTATATGGTAATGTATCATCACCAAAGTAGAAAAACTGCTCAAGTGATACCAAATAGTACAAAAAGTTTACATTTTCAAAATTAAAACTGTTCATAAAAGTATCTAAAAGTTTAAGACGGTTTGCGTTTCTGACATAGGCACATAGCCTCTGAAGTTATATGGTAATGTATCACCAAAGTCGAAAAACTGCTACCAATTAGTACAAAAAGTTGACTACTTTCAACTATGAAAAATCTTTAAAAAAAAGTTTGCAATTTCATAATGAGTGATCTCGAATTCAAACGTGATTAGGATAAACGTAATTGCCGATTAATTATCGATTAATGATACGCAATCACGATTTTGAAATTTTCGAAGAGTTAAATAGTGAAGAGAGAATTTTGAAGAGCTATATACTTTCTGAAAATGAGAAAACTACTTTCAACTTTGAAAACTCTAAAACAAAGTCTACAACTTCAAAATGATTGATCTCGAATTCTATGTTTCATATATGAATCAAATCATTTGGACTTGGTAATCATCTTCCTCCAAATGTCACCAAATTACATCTCATAGATTGTACAAACTTCTTATTCACTTCCATAGACAAAAGACACAAACTCTTAACATACAGAGTGAATACAACTCTCAGCGAAGGTGATGCCTGTGAATCCAAAGAAGCTTAATGTAAGCAAAAATCTTCAATCTACATAAACACACACACACACATATATACATATTACCTTAGTGTTTCCTTAGTTCCTTTACGGATTTTGCAACGTATAGTTGGAAGTCCTAGCTTCTGATGTGCCTCAAACCTATGACAACCAGAGAATCCTACAACAACAACAACATTTTATCATCAATCTTCAAAGCTTTTTCAAGAAACTCAAGATTTTTGATTACCATAGTAAGCTCCATCAACTTCAATTACATCAATCTGTCACACACAAACACATAAAAATCAGATTTTTTTTGTTTTGGGTTTGTTGAATATTAGGCATGTTCGTTTGACAGCCGCAGCGGCTTGCGGCTACGTCATGCGGTCAAATATTATTCGTTTGCCTACCGCAGGTATCTACGGCTCATGCGGCTAGACGCTGCGTCTTGTATCACAAATATTTAACCGTAGAAAAATTATGCGTCTGCGTTTAAAAATTAGCGTCGTGGCTAAAATTTGAGACGCAGCCACAACGGCAGACAAAGAAACAGCGATTAGACGCTGCGGCCAGACATTGCGGCAGACAAACGAACAACAATCGTAGCGTCTGACCGTATGACGCAGCCGCGTGCGGCAGACAAACGAACAAGCCTATTGAACCGAATAAGAAGAGTTGGTTAAACTTAAACCGGAACTTGAAGACCGATCACGCTGATACTATCCATGAGCTCTTTTACTTTGTTTTGATCGTTGGATCTTGTTCGCATCAACGGTCTACGTATCTTCTCTAACGGCAAATCTACTATCATCGGACCTCCGCCGCTAGATCCGCCGATCACCGGCGGCGAACCTGAATTTCAAAATCAAAATTCACAGATTCAGCTTAAAATTCAGATTATAGGGATTCGAATCGAGTGTTACCATTTGATGAAGCTCCAGAAGCTGAAACAGAGAAGCTTCTTATGGTGATTGGTAATCTCAGCATCAAATTCGCCATTATCGTCTTCTTCTTCTAGCTTCTCTCTATATGATTAAATAAATAATTATTGTTTTTTTTTTTTGTGAAGGAAATATAAAGAAGTTATACGACGTCGTTTTAGAGAAAGTAGTCATTTCTCGAAGCAGAGCTTCAATGGCTGTTGTTACTTCTTCTTCTTCCTCGATGCTGTTACTTCGGTAAAATTTCCTCACTATCTACAGCTACTAAAGAAGTAGTCTCTTTGTTGAATTTGCTAATGGCGTCGAGGGTTTTTGTGTTCAGGAATTTTGCTACGGTGTGTAAGGTTTCTCAGTTTGTTCGAGCGAATTCGAGAATCGTCTTCTCCATTAGAGAATCGATTAGGGTTCTTCCTGGAAGGTAAAATGTTTCTCTAATTCTTTAGCAAGTTGTCACTGTTCCTGTGTGTGTGTAGCTGATTGGTTTAATCGCTTAGTAGATCCATTTGTTCTACTCGTGCTTCGCACAATGAAGAAGCGGCTGCGAAAGCAGCTGCTGCTGTTGCCGACACTGGAGCTCCGACCATGTATTGTTTCTCTTAACACCGAAGTTTTCGATTTTGATCTTTTGTTATGGTTAGATTAAGATATTCATCTGAATTATGAAATGCTGGAGTTGAAATGTGACAATTAGTAAACCTTAGAGTAGGATTTGTCTAAAGGATTCAGCTTTATTTGGAATCCATGTTTGTGTTTCTGGAAACATCTTGTGAGATTCTTGGAAACTTACGAGAAAGTGCTTGTATTTATCTTCTTGTGGTTTTAGATTTGACAAGATTATAGCTAAAGAGATTCCATCAGATATTGTCTATGAAGATGAAAACGTTTTGGCGTTTAGAGATATAAACCCACAAGCTCCTGTTCATGTTTTGGTAATACCTAAGTTGAGAGATGGCTTGACCACGCTTGGTAAGGTGAGTTTGTTTTAGATTTTTTTAATAATCAGTCTGTTTCTGGTACGGTTGAATGGTCTTTAGCAGTCGTCGATCGAGATTTGCGGTTTCTCTCGGGGTTTAACATAGGATAATGTCTTTCTTGATTATACATGTTCGGCATCACATGCCAACAAATAGCTCACTGTGTTTCATCACACACAAATAGCTTTTACACTTGACATGCCTTCTTGTGACATCCTTTAGTCTAGCTTTTACACTTGACATTCCTTCTTGTGACCTCCTTTAGTTTGCTATTGTTGATCTCATAGATTCTCGTCTTGTGGCCAATACTATGGTGTTCTGTAACGACTAGCATCAAATAGCTTTTACACTTGACATGCCTTCTTGTGACTTCCTTTAGAATCTCATCTTGTGGCCAATGTTATGGTTTTCTGTAACGAACAACGACTAGCATTATGCCTATGCCGGTGTTCTGAAATGCTGGCTTACATTTTGCCTGTGTGTGATCATAAACCTGTAATAAGAGGAAAAGGTCGTGAAAAAATTATTAAGATCTTACCTGAACATATATTCTTGCAGGCTGAACCAAGACATGTAGAGGTTCTTGGCCAACTTCTACACGCATCGAAGATTGTTGCAGAGAAAGAAGGCATCCTCGATGGATTCCGTGTGGTTATCAACAACGGCGCTGAAGCCTGTAAGTCGTTTCTTCTCCGTTAAACCAAACATCATCATCATCATACACTTAAACTGAGTTAACTTCATCTCTCATCCAGGCCAATCTGTTTACCATCTTCATCTGCACGTCCTCGGAGGCAGACAACTCAAATGGCCGCCCGGTTAAAAAGAAAGATTCATGTTAAACAATGGACGAGCTCCAAAATTGTTAAATGACTGTTCTAAGAGGTTCAATTACATTGTACAACACTGTCTAATTTATCAAGTTGTGAGTTCCTAGAGACTAGAGAGTTTCCATTTTCCATTTTTAATCGAATTATTTTTCTCTAATATCAAACAAATTATAGTATTATATGATTAGTGAGTGTTTATCTCCTTAATCTTGAATTAGGAAAAGAGAAAGAAGACAAGACACAAACATTTGTACTAAAACATTTCAATTTGAAACAAGACAACCTACATTAGTAATATCGTCCCGGTTCAAGATAACCCAAAAGAAAATTAAACCGGTTAAGATCAAAACCGAACCGTAGGGTTTTAAAAAGGGCTTCTCTTTGCTCCGTCGTGGTGTCTCTGCAACTCGGAGAAACAAAATTTGACGGCGGCGAAGAAAATGCCTCGAATCACCACCAACGAGACTTATGGTTGTCCTCCGATACGTGCTTTAACCTTCGACTCTCTCGGCTTAATCAAAGGTACCCATCTCTCTCTATCTGGAGATGTGTGGTGGGTTTATATAGAAATTGCTTTTGAAGGTTTTTTGGGGTTTTGATGTTGTAGTGATTGAAGCTAGAGGTAAAGAGAGAAGTACTCCTACTGTAGTGAATACATGGGGAGAGATGAATGCATCAAGATGTGTTCTTGCTTCTTCCATGAATGATCGTTTAAAGAATCCGGTAAAGTTTCTTCCTTTTTAAGTTTCTTGATTTCTACTAGTTCTTGTTCATTAGCTTTTAAGTTTTGAACTTGTGGTTCTTGGTTCTGTAGATTGGTACTAGTGATTAAGAAGCTAATTTGCAACTAGGAAACGAAATCTTAATCTTCTCAGAGTTAATAGTTGATCAATACTTCTATGTTATGATTTGGTGAATGTATTTGCAAATTTTGAGTGCCTTACTTTAGAATTTCTCTTGTGAAATATGATTTTTGTCGGTGAGAGCAAGAGAGATTCATAGCTTGTATATATTCTTAATTTTCTTCTTCTTCCTATTGCAGCTTTTGGCTGTAGCAAGAAAAGATGGCAAAGTAAGTTATTCGTTACTCTAAAGCTCTGTGCAATATCTTTCTCTTAGCAGCTGAGCTAACATTAATTCATTTATATCTTGTCCATAGGTTGAGGTGCTTAATCCTTGTAATGGTGATCTTCACTTGTCATATTCTGTATTTGGTGATGACGTTTCTCCACCTGAGGATGATGGTGTTTCTGGCCTGCATTTATTCAGAAAACAAAAAGACGATCAGGCAGAAAGGTATATACGTTTAGAAACCGGTTCTTTGACAGTCGCCAGTGAGTTTTGTTTTTGTATGTTGTGTTGTCATTCAACTTTACTTAACAAAACTTGGTGTTATTAGATCTTGCACATTGCTTACATGCACGAAAAAGGGAGATGTGAGCATCAGATCAGTTAAATTTCCAGATGCACATGATGATTCCACGGAAGATGTTGCTCCCACGACTTGGAAAGCATGTAGTTCTGGTGAAGTGTTGGTTGGTAAAGTGGATGGGACCGAAAACTTCGGCTTATTTGGAGGGTTAGTAGTTATGAACTGAATCGATTTGGTTATATTAATGGATCCTTTCGTCATATCTTGGTTTGGTTGTCACCATATTGAAATGAATGTCTAATGCAGGAGACGTGTTGAAGTCAGTATATGGGATCTTGAACAATGTACTAAGACTTGGAGCGCAAAATGTGTAAGCTTCTTTCTTGTCTTTATCTCTTTCAAAGCCTCTCAATTTCTTTGATTAACTAACTAGCCTGTAATGTCTCTTCTAACCAATCTCTGCTTGGTGCAGCCTCCTAAAGACAATCTCGGGATCTTTACGCCCACCTGGTTCACTTGTGCTGCATTCTTGAACAACGATGACCACCGTAAATTTGTCACGGGAACCAAGTCACACCAGGTTAAACCTGAAGTTTCTTTTTTTGTCTCTTTGAGTCACCAGATTGTAATTGCTTTGTCCTGATTACTCGCGTTTTTTGCTTGTGCTCGAGGCAGGTTCGTCTTTATGATGCTTCTGCTCAACGTAGACCAGTCCTAACCTTTGATTTCCATGAGACCGCCATTACAGCAATCAGTGAAGACCCAGATGGTCACACAATCTATGTCGGGAATGCTTCTGCTGACCTCGCTTGCTTTGATATACGAACAGGTTCGTTGATTCTTCTCTCTACAAATGTATCATAAACTATGTTGCTGTAACAAACAAGTAATCAATCATCTCGGTTGCAGGAAAGCGGTTGGGAAGCTTTTTAGGAAAGTGTTCCGGAAGCATAAGATCCGTTGTTAGACATCCAGAGCATCAAGTGATAGCTTCTTGCGGTAAGATTCATTCATTTGTCAACAACTTGAATCTCAATATGCAAATTCAACAATCTCATGATTGTGTGTTGGTTTTGTTACTATAATGTTCAGGGTTGGACCGATATTTACGGGTTTATGACGTGAAGACACGCCAGCTCATCTCTGCGGTAAAATTCTCCCACATGATACTACTAATGCTTTCTGTGATGTTTAAGAGTCCTATTCATTAATCAATGCTTGGTTGTAGGTTTTCTTGAAGCAACATCTTACAGGTCTTGTACTCGACTCGGGCTTTAGTGGAGAAGGTAAGTTTATTTCTCTTTCCCTGTTGACAAATCGCTGCTAGTTTTTTGTTACTATATTTGTAAGATGATTGGTTTATGGTTGAAGCAGAAATAGCTGTAGCAAACACAGTGGTCGAGGCTGCAACTGAAGAGACGATCATCGAGCAGAAATACTATGAGGAGGAAGATGAAGAGGAAACAGAGAAAGAGGCTCCTGTGAAAACAAAGAAGTCGAAGAAAGTAAAACGCAGCAGAGAAAAGGTCTCTGAAGGTGAAGAGGAAGAGGAAACAGAGAAGGAAGCTCCTGTGAAAACAAAGAAGTCGAAGAAAGAGAAACGCAGTAGAGAAAAAGTCTCTGAAGGTGAAGAGGAAGATGAGCTAAGAAGCAAGAAGACACGAGAGCACAAGAAGAAGAAAACCAAGAAAGTGAAACACAATCAAGAAGACTAGTTTTTCGACTTTTTAAATGATTATTTAACTTTTGCGTCTGATCTTGGGCTCTACAGTTTTGAACAAACACACTATTTAAACAGAGTTTGTAATGTTTTCTATCATCAACACACTACTACTTTTGTTCCTTATAACATATCCATGCACTCTTCAGAATTCAACAAACAAGAACACATCATAATTCATCGAAATATTAAAAAGATATCAAAACATAGCCTGAAAGTCGATATCAAAACATGGCCAGTCTTAATTAGAAAATATATTGTAATTGCTCTGTCCTGATATTAGTGTGTATACTAAGAGAAAAACGATAAAGCAGTAAACTTGATTCCATGGACTCTTCAGAAGTCAACAAACAAGTAGACAACATAATTAGTTTTTGCTCAAAGAAATATTTTTATATATTTCTTTGTAAAAATATATATAGATAATATTTTGTTCAAAACATAGCATATCAAAAAATGGCTAGTCTTAATTAGAAGTCAGTACAGACAGTAACCGGAAGTTACTTCATATCCTGGTATCAACCTAGCCGAACCAAACCGAGTTAACCCTATACTATACTAACACTATTATGTGTATCTTTAACTTAAGGTAGATGGGGAGAGAAGTCATGGGCCTGGGCTTGAGGGCAATGTGGGCAGAGTGCGGAGGAGTTGCAGAACGCCGGTGGGAACTCCGTCTTCACTTGCCGGAACATGACGTCATCATCTCCTTGACTTTGACACGTCATCAGTCTCTCTGCTTGCCACATGAGATGCTCCCAAGAGCTTCCTTGCTCCTTCATAAGTATTTTAGATGCAATAAAGGAAAATAAGTTTTTTCACCATTTATATATTTTAACTATTTATGAAAACATAAATATATACACACAAAAGGCATGCATTTATGTACCGGATGGTAAAAGTGTTGGTTTTCTTCATCCATGAGTATTCCCTATGTAAACAACATAATATCCAATGAAGAATATATGGTTATAAATAATTACACAATTTATTTTAGTTATGATCGGATGAAATGAAATTAAAATAGCAATATGTCAAAGAACTCACCTTTCCTTTTCCCTTAAGCTTTTCAGTTTTTTTGTTGTTGCTGCTGCATGAGCTCAAACTACATAATTAATAAACATGAGACAAGAACCATTAATTTTTAATTTATAAAACGATTTAAACAAAAGAAAAATTGTGATCGATAAAAGAAAACGATTAAAAGTTTTAACAAAATATGGGAAATAATGTTGGCACACATGTATGTGTATAAAACCGGTTCTCGCCAAAATACGTATCATGTCTTAAATATATACATAAAATGTACGCATGAATTAAGTGTGCATATACCTTACGAGCTCGAGCAATTTGGAGAGAAGATTCGAGTTGGAGCTCAAAGCGAAGAAGATCATCGTAGGTTAAAAGATCCAAGCCATGTCCTCTATACAATTGAAGATTGAGTTTAAGATTCTCTATCTCTCTCTTCATTGATTCTTTTGTCTCCTCACAATTTGAACCGTGATCCTATAATTTCATTATAATCATATAATCATGTTCATGTATATGTATTCCATGAATTTATGCATGTGAAGATAAATTAAAAGAGTTTTTCATTACCGGGTGGAATCTGTGGTCTGCAGAGGTATGACCTTGTTTTGACATTTGGTATCTCATGATGAGATTCTCCATGCTGATGTTGAAAAAATCATATAAAAAAAAGACATTATTTATTAAGATGAGTATTTTTGGATCAGAAAAATTATAAAGAAACCTTTGCTTAGAATACATGCCTATGACATGTTCTATTTATCAGAAAACGCTCATTTATTGAACTGAAGTTTATGAATTTCTTCAAAGATAATTCAAACCAAGAAAGCATATACAAACGTTTTATAATACCGATTAATAATATAGATGATCAAAAACACTTCAAATTTGCGTATGAACAGAAAAATATTATTATCTCATTTTCTAGAGTAGTTTTTCAGTATTTTAAAGAGTTGATAATTTACTCTTAAATAAATCCAGTAGTTTTTCAGTATTTTTTACATCATCATCATCAGAGAAAAACCAAGAAACTTAGTGATGATTCTATAGCAAAAGAAAAGATGATATATAAGAAGAAGACTAATTACAAATAACATTAGGAACATTCATTTTCTTTTCTTCTGTTCCACCAAAACAAGAACACACCTATATATACATGAATTGAACACACATATGTAGATACATATAAAACCTGGGAGAGTGAGAGTAGAAATTGTAGATCTTGTTGGAATGAGAGAAGATGATGAGACCAATGGGGACATCACAAAGAACTGAGAGTTCACGTGCCTTCTTCAACAAACTGGTTCTTCTCTTTGAAAATGTAACTTGTCTCTTTAACTTGTCTTCTATCTTTTTGATCACCAACTTCCCTTTCCTCATGATCTTCAATTAATAGATCTTTCTAAAACCCTAATTTTATGAGAATGCAAAACGAGAGAGAGAGAGAGAGAGAGGGGAAGGTAGTTGCTTTTTCTCTTTTCTTTTATGCAAATGATACCTTGAGGTGAATAATTGTTATTTATAAATATAGAGATGGTATTTTTAATGTGGTGGTATATATAGTTGATCTATTTTATAATAAAAAATATTTTCTTTTTTTTTATGGTATTTTTTTTTATGTTAAAAAAAATATTTTCTTAATAATTTTAGTAACCTCTAGTAACCAATTATAATGAAAATAATAAATTTATTTTTTATTAAAAAACCGTTAGTGACAAGTATAAGACATAAGAGATAAGTGGCAATGTTTATGGATAAATCAATTCATAGCTTACATGGATAATAATCCATACATGTGTTAATGGGTTTAATGTTTTATATTTGTCACACATATGCGTTCATCTCTACTACGATGAATGGTTGAACCGCAATCAAACTATATATTTTAGTAGTGCAATATGAACAACTAATATGTAATATTATATCTTTATCGAAAGACAATAACATTGGATTAGACCGGTCCATTTGGTAAATTGAAAATTATAACTAAACCAAACAAAAGTTTTATAGTATAACCAAGAGCTGGTGTTGTCCATTGATTAGATTTCTCGTTTTTCTATGCAAAACCGAAAGTCTGATTAATCTCAAAAAGTTGAAAATATCATCAAGTTATAGTATATGTGTGATAGTTATTACTATGATACAACAACATTTGATCTACTCTCATAATTAAAGATGTTTTACATTTCTTTACGTAAAGTTTAAATTTTATAATCATCTTTCAAATAGTTTCCAGTACTACTTTTTAGTATGAAAATGAATATGTAATATGTTTAAAATTAAAACAGATTCTCAAAAAAATTAAAACAGAATTGTGAAGTTGATATCGACAGTTTTCGGGACCATCAGTCCATGTGATACTTAAAGTTTTCTAATTTTCTATAAATGCAAACCTGTAAAATAAGTATCACAACTTCACAAGAGATTTAAGAATTCATTTTTCTGGTAAGATTGTATGAAATAACTTAACGTAATTGATTTTGCTTTTTGCTTTATTTTATATATTCGGTCCTTTATCTTTTCTTTTGCATTCATGTTATAATAATATAGTATGTGAAAACATAATGAAAAAACGTACACACAAACAAACAATTAGAATTTTAAACCGTAGACCTATTCTTAGAAATATTTGGAAGAACTCTTGATTTTGGAAGACCTTATCAAAAACAAATTATATAAATAGAGAAGAGTAAAAAAGATGCATAAGTATATCAAATACTGTGAGATTTATACTAGAACAGTTCTAAATCAAGAGAGAAGTTTGTGGACTCTTTGGACTTGGTAATCATGAAAATGAATAAATCTCACTTTAACCGAAACTTACGTCGAAAAGATCATTGATTCCAAGTCTTTGCAACCCAAAGTTCTCTTAATTTATATGTTATTTCAAAATTTCACTAAATTAACCCATAAAAATGTTTTGGATGTTATATGTACGAGTATTTTAGAATTAAATTTAATTAATTTTTATTAGAATTGATGTCTAAAACTCATTTAAAGTGTGTAATATAAGATCCATTTTGTAGAATTAGACGCATATTCTAATAAAAGTTAATTAAATTTAATTCTAAAATACTTAAAAAACCCATGATAGGTGTTTACAATGTACATGCTCTAATGTCATGATCTACATATCGATGAACAAATATAAATATAAGAAGAAGAAAAAAGAAGGGTATTAAATAAAGTAGGCGTAAAAACATGAAAGTCTCTCCTAAAACATCAAAGACATTAAGAGTTAAGCCATTTCCATGTTTGCGTCTCAGCATCACGCAAAAAGACTAGTGCTCATAGACTTTTTGACCCATTAGGCTATTATTAGTTTATGACATAATTTACATATTTTCCCATCAAATATATCGAATAATCATTTTTCATTATTGTATCACATTTTCCTTAAAGAGTTAATTAGCTAAAAAACCAAAAATCATAATCAATATAGAAAACTAACTAAAACCTCTACTATTCCTTTAAAAAATCTATAATCCAAAAATCATAAAATTTTGGTTTAGTTTCCTATTTTCACTACACTTCTTCCTTAAAATGGCAAAAAAACAAAATTATAGTAATAATAATTTGGTACAAACGAGTCAATAAAAAAAAAAAACTAAAACGTGTTTTAAGAGTTTCCAAGAAGTTTCCAAGAAAAGTCAATATTACCATCTTCTTGCTTCTTCAAAACCAATCTTTCTCAGATTTCGACATTGACCCATCTTTGAATCTTCATCTCTCGTCTCTGTTCTGTGTCGGCGAACTTCTCAAATCTCCGACCATGGATCTACAACCAGAAGAGCTTCAGTTCTTGTCAATTCCACAACTATTTCAAGAATCAATCTCAATCAAGAAACGATCTCCAAGAACCTTCTACCTCATAACCCTAACCCTAATCTTCCCTCTCTCTTTCGCTATCCTCGCTCACTCACTCTTTACTCAACCAATCCTCTCAAAACTCGACAAATCCGACCCACCAAACTCTGAAAAATCTCGTCATGATTGGACCCTTCTCTTAATCTTCCAATTCAGTTACTTAATCTTCCTCTTTGCCTTCTCTCTTCTCTCCACCGCTGCAATTGTCTTCACCGTCGCTTCTCTCTACACCGGAAAGCCTGTCTCTTTCTCATCAACCATCTCAGCTATACCAAAAGTGTTCAAGAGACTGTTCATAACTTTTCTTTGGGTTGCTTTGTTGATGTTTGCTTATAACGCGGTGTTCTTCGTGTTCTTGGTTATACTCTTAGTTGCTCTTGATTTGAACAGTTTTGGATTAGCTGTTCTTGCAGGGATTGTGATCTCTGTGCTTTACTTTGGTGTTCATGTGTTTTTCACTGCTTTATGGCATTTAGGTAGTGTGATTTCGGTTCTTGAACCGGTTTATGGATTAGCCGCGATGCGTAAAGGTTATGAGTTGCTTAAAGGGAAGACTAAGATGGCTATGGTGTTGGTTTTTGTTTACTTGGTGATATGTGGATTGATTGGTGTTGTTTTCGGTTCTGTTGTGGTTCATGGTGGTGGGAAGTATGGGACTTTGAGTAGGACTTTGGTTGGTGGATTGTTAGTTGGTGTTCTTGTGATGGTGAATCTTGTTGGTTTGTTGATTCAGAGTGTGTTTTATTATGTTTGTAAGAGTTATCATCATCAGAATATCGATAAGACTGCGTTGTATGATCATCTTGGTGGGTATCTTGGTGAGTATGTGCCTCTTAAAAGCAACATTCAGTTGGAGAATTTAGACATTTGAAGAACAAAGAAGGTTTCAGGAACTGTTTCTTCTCTTGTTGTCACACTTTCTATGTAATATTGGAGAAGAAGAAAATATGGAATCTGAATAATAGTTTTAATGTTATGTGTGATGTATAGACTCTTAATGCTCTCTGTTTTTATTTGGTTAATCAATGATTTGAAGGATTATGAGTTTGTTCTCTTTGTGTTGTACTTAAAGATTTGTTTGATTCTTCCAAGGTTTATATATAGATGTATATAAACATGATGAAAATGTTGGTTCTTAGGTAATTAAATTGACCATTAATGGAGGGATACGCTCACTTTGGCTTGGAACCTACACTAAGTTTGTGTATTAGAAACTTTTTTTGATGGTCTTGTTAATTTTGTAATGTTTAGTATAATTATAAGCTTGAATATGTTGATTCCTTGTAAAACAGAGAAGTTTTAACAAAAAAACTTTGAAGCCAGGATAGTTTAAATTATGGACAGAAATATTGGTTAGTCATTGGCTCCGCTTGGTAAGATAGCGAAAAATGATAATAAATGATCATGAAATTGCAAAAAAAGAAAAAGTTCAAGAGTAAAGGTAATGAATGAAATTATTCAAAGAGTTGTGTGATTTGCGTAATGGTATTAATGTAGATATGATGCATCTCGTGCGTACTTGTATTTGCGTATTAAAGAACATATACTAATTAATCTTCCTATTAACTTTAAGTACGTAGATGATTGTGAAATGACGTGTATTTGCATCAATACACAAACTGCTTTTTTTCAACTTGAACTATTTCCGTATTCGGTGTTGTCAATGTTGCTCAAGTTTCCCTGTAATATGTGTTTATGAAAGTTATCCAAAATTTACAAAAGGTTTTGAGAACGTCTTATAATTTTGTTTTTTTCGGAGAAACGTTTCTGATATAACAAATCAGCCAAAGATTTTCACAGTTCTGTGAAATTCTATCTATGCTAAAGAAATCAGAGAAAAGAACTTAGGATTGCTTATGTTGCATTTGTTTTGGATCTATTTGGTGCATTTATATCCAAAGATTTTAGCAACGGCTAGTTGTAGTTAACAAAACACTTGCAAATAACATCTTTTGAGAAAAGTTGTGTCAAAAGAAAAATATCTAGTCTTTTTTTTTTTGACGTAAAAAAATACTATTTCAACAGAAAGTAACGTTATTCAGTCAATTATTACATTTATATTTTGTCGAAACAAATTATAATATATTTAAGAAATTTGAAAAATATAGCATATTTTCAAAAGGTTATGCGAAAAACCGGCATGTATGCGCGGGTATTGGTCTAGTACTATTTTTTTATTTATGTTATTCAATTCAATACTAAGGATTAACGTACAACTTTATTTTTGTAATGAATTTTAGAGGACTCAAAATAATTTTCATGTTAAAAATACAAGCCCCTACAAATAATAATCGAAATCCATATGTTAAAATATGAAATCAATAAATTTTACAAGAATTTCTAAACTCTATGTAGATTGTTTTCAAATTAATTAAATTATAGAAACGATTAACACCTTCAAAATTTTGTAAGGATTTTTCATGATTTTATTGTTGGTCTTGTATTTGAAAAGTATAGTATTCAAAAAGATATATACATGGTTTGTTTTGAATTGTGACCAACTCATGATCTAACTAATTATGCAACCAAATGATCATAATTAGAACAATTTGACAGCAATCACATGTTGAAATTTTGCCGCTAAACTTGGAGTCCAGGAAAGTAAAGCCTATACAAATTTTTGAAACTTTTATAAGTTTCGTCTCTCCTCCTTAAATGGTGGTTCATAATGATATTCTTCTTTACTCGCATTCCAACAATCAATTCTACGATAAAAAAAACCAACCGCTTTTGGATCATAGACAAAGCTAGACTTTCCATTATGTTCGTCTATTTGATGAAACCATTACTAACAATTTTATATCTTTTATTCTAGGTTAGGGACAATGGAGAAGATGGGCAATTTGAAAAAACTGCTCGAAATTAACCTCAAATACTCCTACTGTTAGTGCACAGAAGAGACCATTCATGTTGTTTGGAAAAAAAGTAGGCATTGGTATCATATTCAATGATTAGGTGATTGGATATTTTTAGATTTTTGTATAGGATCATCTTCTGCTTTAGTACTCTCTTATACAATTGATTCAACATGTAATGAAGAAGACATGCCACAATATCTATGTTCTTATTCTCATCTAAAACTCTTTATTCTTTGAATTGAGTAATATGGTATTTTTATACAATACAGGGAAGACAAATCACTTTGAAAATCCCATATCTTGAATAAACAACAAGTATATTAAAGCTATCTATAACTTGTTTGTTGGAGTGATGTTTGGCTACACTAAACCGAATTTAAACCAAATTTAAAACCAATCAGAGAAAAACGAATTCCTATTTGGTTAGACATTAGCTCTCATGGTAAAAGTAAACTAGTTGCGATTGGTAAAATTGAGTAATCATTAAAATGAGAGTGTTTTATGTTCTTGAATTATTTTATTTTTCTTTGAAAATAGTATTTTCTAAGTTGGCGAAAAAGAAAATATAAAATTTCCCGGTTTAAGTCAGGATTTTTCGTTTTACATGTATGTACCAATTACTTTAATTGGGCTTTCAATGCGTTCATATTTCTCTTAAAATTTCCATTTGACGGCCCAACAAGAATATCTTTGTTCGCTCTTGATTTTTTCGTCAAAGGCTGTTTTGCAGAGAATAATAAAGTCATGATTTGCAATTGAGTTTAATTTACAGAAAAAAAAGTTTAGAATTAGTTTCCTTTGTTATAATTTTGAAGAATTTGGGTAACCTTGATTTACAAAATTTTCTTTGAGCTAGTTTCCTTGGAGGAGGATTGCAACTTCTTATTGTTTGTGTTTTTGTCAAACTTGGTGACTTAGTTATATTTTCATGCGTCGAAAATTCTCTTAAGAGTTAAATAATCAAGGATAAGATAGATTTGCAGATTGACATATACACTGAAAATAACATATACACGTGAAATTGAAATAATATTGAATTTGCTTTTACAACTTCCACATTAGGATTGAAAGTGTAGATTATACATAAACAACAACACTAACGTCAGTTTATTATATCCAAGATTTGCCAAGATTTGGAAACTGAAAATTGAGGCTTAAAAATGGTAAAAATAATGTAGAGAAGTACATATCATCTTTGAACGTGTGGTATGGAAATATAATTCAATGCATGTGGGTCAAGCCAACCTTACGGACTTGATGTATATGTGTAACGTTTATCTTTCTCTTTCTTTTGTTGACTATGGTCATTTGTATACTATATTATATACAAATACAACCATCCGTGGCTGGCCATGATTAATCAATTAATTGAACATTTTAATTGCTTAATTAATTCAATGGTTTTTGAATTCATGTTTATAGACATGATAAAAAAACTCAAAGAATTTAAAAATATTAATTTTTAAAAGAAATGATAGGAGAAAGTCAGGCAGCTCTTTTATATAATACTTTTGAAATATCTAATTATTGACATAATTTAAGTTGGATGAATCACGTAAGCACTATTTGTAACTAATTATTGACAAAATTTTGTAGTCTCATGTGTAAATTATAGTGTAGACGAATTTTATAGCATCACAATTAATATCATTACACATGTGGTGTTTTTTTGCGATTGATATTTAAATTTTCAAAACCACACTAAAATGTTTTGGAATCATTCGAAAAGTGGTTTGTAATATTTCGAAAAAACAAAAGAAAAATTATAAGTTGATCAATCATAATGAAGAATTTCGGTAAATACTCCATTTTTTCACTAATATTGTATAGTATTCTTTCCATTGTTTTATTACATCGCATATAAATTGGACAGAAAGTGTCCACTAATTGTGCGATCAAGAACACTATCTTTTTTACGGATCAAGAACACTGATTATATATCAAAAAAGTTGTTCAAATCCAAACATTAACCTATCAATATACTATCAATAAGCAATAAACACTCTCATTAAACACATCCGAAAATAATAGAAGTATCGTTTAGTGAGTGAATGATATTTTGTCGGCAAAAGATTAAGTGGTAGTTCAATGTCAGTCTAAACCTAGGTGGGACAAATAATTATGGGAAGATCTTAATCACCATTTTAAGCACACACGTTGATAGGGAATATTCCAAGGATCTAATTTTTGGAATACTCGTTAACAAGAAAATATCTTAGTACGTAACCTTGCAAGATAGATCATACTCTAGAGTACGACAACGAATGGTTTGTATATACATGGCATATAATCAGTACACCAATTAACATGCAAAACCACTAATTAAACATAATCATATAGACACGATAAAAAAAAACATAATCATATAGAAACAAACGTAAACGTTGATAGACATTTGTGGTTGTTAAATTTGATGATCATATTATTTAGTTTTGTTGTTTGACTTATATCGGAGTCGTTTACTATTTCGTTTTACAAAAAGTATTTGGTCTCTAAATTGTTTCCTTTGGGACTATCATAATATCATGCGATGACATGGCAAGATTACGAGACTCCACTAGTACAGTTCATGTTAGGTTTCGGTCTAATCGATTATGTTATATGCATTTATTATTCAAAAGAAGACTAAACCAAATTTCGGACTAAACCTAATTTTCTTAAAGACATACAATCAGTTGTATAATTATTTATTGTTGGAACCAATTTATTGCTTAAACAAATGGGTCTTGTATTGGGCATTTGTCTAACCCAATTTTGGTAGAAAAGTGAATGAAAAAAGTCTTTTGGCTTAAGTGAGTGATATGCAAAAATCCCACATCTAAAGTTTGGGAACTTTTCAAGTGGTATATAAGGAGCCACACATATACTTTTGTTCAAAACATAGCAAAGGCTATATACCGTAAAAGAGAGGAGGGAATCCCCACACGCGCGACCGACCGACCGAACCGAGCCGGGCTCGGGCCGGGCTTTGGCAAAAAGCCTTTCATTTATTGGGCCCAAAACGCAAGCCCATCTCGTTTTCAACCCAAAACGCTGCGTCGGTTCGTTTGCAGTTTCGCTAAACCGGAAACCGCTAAACCGACGACAGTTTGAAAACAAACCGGAGTCTATCAAAAATCTATCAACAATCTCTCTCTGTTTATCAGTAAGTTTTTGTCGAGAGTATCGTAGTAATCTGTTCGTTAGAATCGTTGTTCGAGTGTTTGCGAACTCGATTGTTAGTGGTTTTATCCTGGGACTCGGAATCTCATAAACCTGTCACACTGCGGGAGATTCTTAGAGTTAAGGAAAGAGATTTCGTATCTCGACTCCACTCTCTGTCTGATCTCTTCCCTTAACGTCTTTCTTATCGCGATTCATCTCCAATCACGTAGTGTGCCATATTCTGGTCCTACAATCTTAACTCTAAGACAATCCTCACGGATTGGATTGCGATAATAGAAACGTTTTTAACAGAAACCTTGTATCGCGATCGTGTTAAAACGTTCTCGCTGATTGGTTTCTGTCGGGATAGAATCGTTTATCGTTTGCGAACGTTTAAACATCTCTGCTTTTCGATAATAGTTTCCGAATTGCGATTCTAATTATTATCGAAAGTTATCTGATTTATCTGTGTTTACACATTAAATCGTTCTAACAAATTTTTGTTTTCTCTGTCTTTTTGGTTTTTCAAAATGGAAACCGAAAACGAAAACACCAATGTCAACGTTGATGCTGCGGCCAACGTAACCCTCGGGGCTGGATCTTCTGAGACTCCTACTGCTCAAGTGCAGTTTGGGAATCAACAGCCTGTTACGGTTGCAATTCCGGTTGCCACACAGTCTGAAACTGTTAACACGACTCAGTTTCCACCAGTGCAGATGCCAACTGCAACCTCGGTTGGTTTGCTTCCTGATAAGTTTGATGGAAGATCCTTCAAGATGTGGCAAAAGAAGATGCACTTCTATCTGACCACGCTCAATCTGGAAAAGTACATCCGTGAGGACTGTCCTACACTCCCAGCGGACAACACTGATTTCCATGCACTCGCAAGTGTTGATGCTTGGAGACACGGTGACTTTCTGTGTAAGGGTTACATCCAGAGTCGTCTGGTTGACCAGCTGTTCAACGTCTTCAGTAACGCTGCGACGTCTAAGGAACTGTGGGACTCTCTGGATAAGAAGTACCGTTCAGAAGATGCTGGATCCCAGAAGAATGCTGTGGCAAAGTTCGAGAACTACAAGATGGTGGATTCTCGTCCCCTGATGGAACAAGTTGACGAGGTGCATAACCTTCTCCATGAGATTCATGCCGAGGGCATGAGGCTGTGTGAAACCTATCAGGTTGCTTGTATGATTGAGAAGCTTCCGCCAGGATTCACAGATTTCAAAAACTACCTCAAGTTGAAAAGGAAGTGGATGAGCATGGAGAACCTGATCATGCGACTACGGATTGAATCCACAAACCGCATGAACCTCGAAGCTGCAAGTGCTCAGAATCGTGAGAACAATGCGAATTTGGCTGAGCACCAAACTGCTAAGAAAGGAAAGTGGCAGAACAAAGGGAACCAAGACAAAGGCAAGGGTAAGGTTGGTCCTCAGAACACTCAGAAGTTCAAGAAGAAGGCTGGTGGTGAACCTTCAAAGCCGAGGTTTTCTGGAACCTGTAACTACTGTCACAAGGTGGGACACAAGGCCTCTGAGTGTCGCAGTAAGAAGGCGGACCAAAACAATGCTAAGTTTGAAGCCAATCTCACTTCCACCATCACTGATGCTGACATGTGTGCGGTGGTCACCGAGGCAAATGTTGCTGAAAGCCACCCAAAGACTTGGTGGTTTGACACCGGTGCAACCAGGCACATTTGCATGGATAGGGAAATGTTCTCCACCTACAAGAAGAACAAAGGGAATGAGAAGCTCTGCATGGGTAATTCTGCTACGTCGAAGATCGCTGGATATGGAAAGGTTGTTCTGAAACTTACCTCGGCACGTGAGCTGAGCTTGACCAACGTGGTCCATGTGCCGGACATGCGTAAGAATCTGATTTCGGGATCTCTCCTGAGCAAGCACGGATTCACTGTCAAGCTGGATGCTGATAAGCTTGTGCTGTCCAAGAATGGAATGTTTCTGGGTAAGGGATTTGTTTGTGATGGTTTATTCAAAATGTCTGTTGAAAATGTTATTCGTTCTGCTGACGTTGGTGTCAGTATTGTAACCGAGGCTTCCACCTCGAAGAACAAGTTTAATGCTAATCATGTTGCTTATGTTGCGGAGTCTTTTAATTTATGGCACGAACGTTTAGGACATGTTAACTTTAAATCTATGAGTAGATTAATGAACATGAACTTGATTCCAAAACAAAAGATAAGCAAAGATAAATGTGAGATTTGTGTTCAAGCCAAACTCACTAAAACTCCATCACCAAGGGTTGAGAGAACAACTGAACCTCTAGGACTGATTCACACGGACTTGTGTGATTTAAAAAAATTTCAATCTAGAGGCGGAAAGAAATATTTTGTCACTTTCATTGATGATTGAACAAGATTCTGCTATGTATATCTGTTACACAGTAAAGATGAAGCTTTGGAGAAATTCAAAGAATACAAGTTGGAAGTAGAAAATCAACTTGGAAAAACAAATAAGATGATCCGCAGTGATAGAGGAGGAGAATATGGTGAACCGTTCAATTCATTTTGTCGAGAACACGGAATTATTCACCAGACAACTGCTCCTTATTCACCGGAATCTAATGGAGTTGCGGAACGAAAAAACCGAACTCTTAAAGAAATGATGAATGCAATGTTGCAGGAATCTGGGTTAGCCCAGAACATGTGGGGGGAATCTTTGCTTACCACAAATTATATCCTCAACAAAATACCTCATAAAGTAACCGGGAAAACTCCATATGAACTTTGGAAAGGTAATGTACCTTCGTACAAATACCTGAAAGTGTGGGGGTGCTTGACAAAAGTAGCAGTACCACTTCCAAAGAAGGTTACCATAGGCCCAAAGACGGTAGATTGCATTTTTATCGGATACGCGCATAATAGTAATGCCTATCGGTTTCTTGTTCATAAGTCTGATATTTCAACTATCACGGTCAACACTATAATGGAGTCACGAAATGCTTCATTCTTTGAAAATGTGTTTCCCTGTAAAGATAGACACAGTAATAAACGGACTCGTGAACAATGTGATGCGGATATCCCTGGAAACGAAGCAAGTAGCTCAGGCACTGCTCTCAATGACGAAATTGAAGAAGCAGAAGAACCTAGACGCAGTAAAAGAGCTCGTAAAGAGAAAGATTTTGGCTCCGAATTCTTGGTAGTGTTTCTAGCAGAAAACGAGCCAAAAACATATATGGAAGCGATGTCCACTTCAGATGCGCCTTCTTGGAAAGAAGCAGTCAATAGTGAGATGGATTCCATTATGCAAAACAATACTTATGAAATCGTTGATCTGCCACAAGGGTGCAAAGCTCTTGGAAACAGATGGATTTTTCGAACAAAAATGAAATATGATGGAGCAATAGACAAGTACAAAGCTAGACTTGTAGTTCAAGGATTCAGGCAAAAAGAAGGCTTGGATTTCTTTGACACGTATTCTCCGGTCACGAGAATAACCTCTATCAGAATGATCATAAGTATTGCTGCATTACGAGATCTTGAAATTCACCAAATGGATGTAAAAACTGCTTTTCTAAACGGTGAGTTAGAAGAAGAAATTTACATGAAACAACCAGAAGGGTTCATTATCCCCGGACAAGAACACAAAGTATGTCGACTTGTAAAATCTCTATATGGTCTTAAACAAGCTCCTAAGCAATGGCATGAAAAGTTTGACAACGTAATGATGTCAGATGGCTTCAGCATCAATGAATGTGATAAATGCATATATTACAAGAGTACTCAGACAGAGTATATCTTGTTGTGCTTATATGTAGATGATATGCTTATCGTTGGAAGCAACAAAGATATCATCAATAGAACAAAAAACATGCTCAAAGGGAAATTTGACATGAAAGATATGGGATTGGCTGAGGTAATTCTAGGAATACGAATCATAAGAACCTCTGAAGGAATTACATTATCCCAAGATCATTATGCTGAAAAGATTCTAGAAAGGTTCAAGACTTACTCAACTGGAACTGCAAAAACTCCAATGGACTCTCAAATTCATCTGACTAAGAACTCAGGTGAACCAGTGTCCCAAGTGGAGTATGCAAGAATTATTGGAAGTCTAATGTACTTGACAAACTGTACTAGACCCGATTTAGCACACTCTATAAACGTCCTCAGTCGTTATACGAGTAATCCCGGCCATAATCATTGGAAGGCTATAACGAGGGTATTGAATTACCTTCGTTACACCAAAAACTACGGCATACACTATGGTAAAGAACCAGCGGTTCTAGAAGGCTATAGTGATGCCAATTGGATTTCGGATTCTAGAAACTCGAAATCAACAAGCGGATATATTTTTACGCTTGGCGGTGGAGCCGTATCCTGGAAATATTCCAAACAAACTCTACTGGCTAGATCGACCATGGAGTCCGAGTTCATAGCTTTAGACAAAGCTGGAGAAGAAGCAGAGTGGCTTCGCAACTTCTTGGAAGATATTCCAATGTGGGAAAAACCAGTGCCAGCCTTACGTGTACACTGTGATAGTCAATCAGCGATATCAAGGGCACTGAATAACCTATACAATGGTAAATCTCGTCACATCAGAAGGCGACACAAAACCATTCGGCAACTGATCTCAACTGGAGTACTCACGATAGACTATATCAAATCGGCAGAAAACTTAGCTGATTCGTTCACCAAAAGTTTGCCTCGAGATCAAGTTATTAAATTATCAAAAGGAATGGGTTTAAAGCCTATAACTTAAGATGACGTTTGATGGATACCTCACCTATGTGACTGGAGATCCCAAGATCTAGGTTCAAAAGGGACAACAAAATCAAACCGATTCAGAATTGTACACTGTAAGACTATGTCTATACCCAGTTCCTAAGATAATAAACAGTGTTACGTGTGTGTAATAAGGTTAAGCTGTGGCTTTTAATGATTCATTAACTTTGAGATATCTGTGAAATGATACAGAAAAACATCTTAGAACAAAGTTAATGACAGATCACCTAGTGAGTGTGAAATGGGGCCGTTTCTAGGAGAATGAAGGTCAGGCTATATTCTCCAAGTTCACTCATGATAACCAGGACATGTTCAAGGCCAAAATGAACACAATAGAGAACTGAGCTCTACGAGAAAATGTTGCTATGCGATTTCTGTTGTCTAGGTTTACATAAAAATCTGGTTGGTTCAAGACACCATGTTCACCAACTGGCCAAGTAAACCCGACAGATATCAAAGATGATTGGTTCAAAGCTGGAAAACGCTACCTCTCAGATATAGTTGCATTTTCGCATACTCTCGAATGTCTGTCTAGTCTAGTCCAGTCAAGTCTAGTCTAGTCCAGTCATGTCTAGTTAAGTTAAGTCGAGTCTTCATTTGTATAGAGTCATTTCTATTCATGTGGGGGATTGTTGGAACCAATTTATTGCTTAAACAAATGAGCCTTGTATTGGGCGTTTGTCTAACCCAATTTTGGTAGAAAAGTGAATGAGAAAAGCCTTTTGGCTTAAGTGAGTGATATGCAAAAATCCCACATCTAAAGTTTGGGAACTTTTCAAGTGGTATATAAGGAGCCACACATATACCTTTGTTCAAAACATAGCAAAGGCTATATACCGTAAAAGAGAGGAGGGAATCCCCACACGCGCGACCGACCGAACGAACCGAACCGAGCCGGGCCGGGCTCGGGCTTTGGCTTTGGCTTTGGCTTTGGCTAAAGGGCCGTTGCCGGCCCAATTAAATATCTTTTTGGACCATCTAAATGGGCTGAAAAAAGCCTTTCATTTATTGGGCCCAAAACGCAAGCCCATCTCGTTTTCAACCCAAAACGCTGCGTCGGTTCGTTTGCAGTTTCGCTAAACCGGAAACCGCTAAACCGACGACAGTTTGAAAACAAACCGGAGATAACCTCTCTACGGTTTTCAAACCGCCTCTCCGTCAGTTTTATAAACGAAGTCATCTTCTTCGTTTTCTCTGACGTTCTAATATACCAAAAAACTCACAGAAACATTCAAAAGTTCTATCAAAAATCTATCAACAATCTCTCTCTGTTTATCAGTAAGTTTTTGTCGAGAGTATCGTAGTAATTTGTTCGTTAGAATCGTTGTTCGAGTGTTTGCGAACTCGATTGTTAGTGGTTTTATCCTGGGACTCGGAATCTCATAAACCCGTCACACTGCGAGAGATTCTTAGAGTTAAAGAAAGAGATTTCGTATCTCGACTCCACTCTCTGTCTGATCTCTTCCCTTAACGTCTTTCTTATCGCGATTCATCTCCAATCACGTAGTGTGCCATATTCTGATCCTACATTTATATCCATATGTCTAGAATTTTTTTCTTCAAAAGTGTGGGTATATATGTCTATGTGAGGTTATAGAATAAAACAACGTATGTGAGGTTGTCGAATAAAACAAACTTGTTACCATATTTTATTACATTTTTTTATCACTTTATAGTGCCCTTTAAATCAGTCGGTAACAAAAACGTAATAAATTTAGTACCAAAAAAGAAAGTTTACAGAAAGGTAACTTTTTTTTTGTTTTTTTTTGTAACTCGACACAGCTCAGCTTCTTTTGTCTTCTACATTGTAAACGAACTTTCACCAATTGTCAAGTAAGTTTCTTAATGTAAAGGCACGTACTCTTACTGAATTATTTTTTTGCAGAATTTATCTTTTCCTCTTTGTTTGTTTCTTTATTAGTTTTGTCTTCGATAAAAGACGAACTTTAAGTAAATATTTGGTCGTTTTTCTACTTTTTATGTCTGTGTTATTATAAGTTACGTTTGTGTCTTTGCTTCATGGTGTTACGCATGGCACGTGATGCACGTGTGGTGTCTCTACCTCTACTCTTGGTCGAACTGACCTATCAAATTAAAATTAACAAAAAATCTCTAAGAACATGTTCAATTAGCTACAAGACTCATGGAGATATCATTTTACTTCGAGTAATTAGTTTGAGTTATTGCGGTAGGTTAAATCTGAAGTATTGATTCAATAAAAATTGGACCAGCTTTGGTTTTTTTCTTTCCGGGACAAGGACCACTTTTGGTTACTGTATGTCTTATTGTCATATATAGCATACCAAGCACATGGTTGTACATGACCGAAGTAACAAATGAGTCCAAACAAATTCTGTTTTTTTAGCTAAACACCTCAAAGTATTCATTATTGTAGGACACATATCTTTATGATCACACTTTGTCCGAGTCCATAGTCACAAATTTTATTATGTAGTGGAACACACCATATCTAACGATGCTTTTAGATTTGAATGTTTTCATTGTTGAAGTTTACATTTTCTCTATAGTATGAGTCATCATGGAGATTTGGAATGGTGAATCCCATCCATTTTAAGTGGTGTTTAGAGCTGTATATATAAGAAAGTAAATTTACCGGGTTAGGATGCTAAGATTGTCCACATATCTCCCTTCGGAAAGTTGGCTAATGCGTCTCATCACAAGTAGCATATTAATTCTTTTTGTATTTGGTAGGCTTAGTTTACTCGATACACTGAGGTAGGAGATGATACCTATTAGAATTTTATTTTCCCAACAATGATTCATATCAAATATAATCCTTAGATGATTTTCTTTTAACAGTTTCAAAGAATCAATCCACACTACAATTTACCAAAAAGCATTAACGGACCAAGAATCAAAATATTGCCAAAAGGAAAAGAAAAACATACAACTAGATCTTTATTAAAAACATACCACAAAAATCTAATAGAATATGGAAAATAATAGATCATCAAATTTGCTTCATTTTCTTCATTACTCATCATCTTGCATAGCAGTTTGAAAATATAAAACCATTTTGAAAATTTTCATTTATTTGATCAACATCTTTAGGGTTTTGCTTTCTTTTACATTTTTAACAATGTTCAAAACAACTAAATTTACTCTCACAAAATAGAGAAAAAAAATAGTAACCTCATCCCTTGTCGCCGTCAACTCATAAAAAAAGAAAATTCACCTTAAAAAAGAAAAAGATTTAGAAATTATAAAAAGTATTCGATTTGTAACTAACAAAGCCACATAAAACAAGCTAATATAGACAACATTATGGAAACTATCCGAGTTGTTGACCGAAAAAAATTCTTTTTTTTCTCTTTTAGGTGGGGAGGATTTTTTCGTTTGATCCTTAGATGATTATAAGATATTTCTTTTTTTTTTGCTAAACTGTAAATATCATTTAGATGAAGTGTTTAGTGTATACAAGAGATGCAACACTTACAATTAGAGCAATCTTGGCAAAAAGAAAAAAAACAAGATTACTATAAGATATTTCTTCTATTTTGTTTTTGTTATTTTGTCTCAAGTATAATGAACAACTTGGAAACATCTAATATTATATTATGCGTAGTTTAGTTTTAGACTTTTCATGACATGCACATCAACATCCGTTAGATTTAATTCGTTTTAATTAGAAGCACACGACTTTTAAATAAATAATACGGGGATGGAGTTGTTGTTATGAATCTCCATCGAAACTATTAAAAAAACATAGAATAATGTATGTGAAACATGAACCAATCTATTGATGTTGAACTGAAACCTCTAAAGATTTACATTCGGAACTACATAATATTTTATTTTTTAAAACTGAAGGATGATGAAAAAATATTTTGATTGTCGTCCACCACGATCTGACTCCCAATTAGCTAATCAAAACTTTATCAAGCTAACTAAAGTAATATCATTTGGCTTCAATGATTTTGCATATATTGTTAATTTGTTATTATATCCTGACCTAATTACACTAGTTATTATTTCATGGGGCAGTTGCCCCCTCCTCTTTCAACGTGCCTTTGCCCCCTACGAAGAGCTCAACTGAAATCTAATGCATATTCATAAATTTGAATCTCAAAGATTTAAAAGATGCTTTAAACATTATTACATACGCAAAGAAGATGCGAAAAGATTTACAATAATTGTTAACTGCTCATCTAGATTGAAATTATATATTTTTAGATAACGTTATTTTTAAAACAAACATTGAGGCGCATATATTGTTAAACAAGCATTATCTTGGATGCAATGGATCGAGTTCTCAACATCTTTTTCTTCCAGGTCAAAGTCTAATATAATGGTTGAACATTTAAATAATGGCGTATTGTAGTTTTTATCTATATAGAATCGTAGACATCTCTAAACATTGTAAACTATTTTGTTTGCAAATAATATGTACACAATTTTGTTTAGTAATGTATTTCATGCATAGACCAAATTTAAGAATTCAGGTCTTACGTTTTCGTGGATAAGTTTTGATTGCCAACTTGTGATAGATCAAAACATATTACTAATATACAAAGTTGATAGACAATTAGTAAAAAATTCATAAACATATACTAACAGTTAAGATAGAAAATTAAAACAATTGTAGCATTTTAATAATTTTTAATCAAACCAATTATTAATAAACGGAATTCTGGTTGACGCTAATTTCTATTTTATTTAGTTATCCAAATCGGTAAAGTACGGGATCGCATATAACGAGACTACAGCCTAAAATGGACAAACGTACTTTGATCTGGTCAACTTGTTTATACTTAAAAACTTTCAAGCTGGAAATTAGTGAACATTAAAACTTACAAGAATAATTTTATTTGAGCATTTGTGCTCGAGCTTAATTATATATTTAATGTGAAATTTTGAAGATCTAAATTTTGTTTGATATAGATCGTTGATCAGATAAAAAATCTAAGAAAAGTTGGATCGAAACGAAAATATTGAGGGTCTAGAGACTCTAAACCAATCAACTCTAATATATATAGAAAAAAAATTCTCCAAAAAAAAACACGAATATAAAAATCGATTTATTTTCACAAAATTTACATGTTCGATTGACAATTTTTTTGAAAAATATTGTTTTATTAGTTTATAAATTGATTTATAGTAAATAATAATATTTTTTTAATTAACAAATATAACGTGCTTGTGAAAAAAATCAAAATTTCATTGAATTTAAATATTATAGAATGCATAAAATTTTCCCTATAATATGTGTTGGTTATTATTTGTTTTTTTAATGTCTGAATTGATTTATTATTTTATTACAAATTATGAGAATTGTTATAAAGACGATTTTATTACGGACAATTCACTCCGACCCTAGTTGATCCACGACAAACGGCACTTTCTACTCCATCTTCGTGATGGACACCACCTATCTTCAATACATGGAATCATAGCGAACGATTCTAATTGTGCAACGCTGAGATAAGCCTCCGTTGGTCAATCATTGGACCAAAGTGGCTTGACTAATTATTATTTGTAAATAGAGGTCTTTTCTTGTTTAATGAATTTCCATTTCCGTTTAACGTGTTACAAATACTTCTATATTCAATATCAAAACTACTAAACAAACACAAACCATCTGTTAATTGTTTCCAAATAGTATCTCTATAGTAGTATTAATTAACAACTACTTAACCATGTTTTGACAGCTCAACAATTTAACAATTTTATTTAAGGAAATCAAATCTAATTACCAGAATACAGCGAAGTATAATACAATCTCAATACATGGAAATACAATTATGTTGTCTCTGTAAATCAGATAGCTCTCTGAAAAAAGAAATCAGTTATATATGTCTTTTTCTCTTCAATAATAATTAATTTATAAAAGAGAAACAAAGATTAGTCTCCTAAACCCAATTCTAGTAACTTCAATCATCTTCGTTTTCTCCAGCTTTGCGTTAGGTACAGTTTTGTTTTCCAGAGTTTTCGATTTCACTGGTCCTAAATCGAATCGGACCCACCTAAAGTAAATGGCTCAATAACGTGGAAAACATTCACTCCTTCTTAAGACAAAACATTTCAAACTCTGTTTCTCCATAGATATAAAAAAAAAAGCTTTGGTTTTTGAGGTTTTCTTGGTTTTTCTCTGTTTCTGTAATTTTTGCATTAAAGTTTAAACCTTTAATCTGTTAGTTGATAGAATTAGTAGTGAAGATCTGGGTTTTGAGGATATTAGAGTTCTGAGTTTATAGCAAGAATCAAAAGAGAAGATTTTTTACAATGGGGACAAGAGAAGAAGCATCAATTAGTAGTGAGATTGATGAAGAAAGTGATGAGAGAGGAAGTATGTGGGATTTAGATCAGAGACTTGATCAGAATATGGATGAAGAAGCTGGTCGTCTCAGAAACATGTATAGAGAAAAGGTTTGATTTTGATACATACATAGTTTCAATTTTGGTTCTTGACTTGGTTCTTAGATTGTTGTTTATTGCATTGGTGTTTTGGTTGAAGGTAAGATACATAAAGGTCTAAATTTTCGTGGTTTTTCGCAGAAATTTTCAGCGGTTTTGCTTCTGCAGCTTTCGTTTCAGAGCCTAGGTGTTGTTTATGGAGATTTAGGAACTTCTCCTTTATATGTTTTCTATAATACGTTTCCTCGAGGGATCAAAGACCCTGAAGATATCATTGGAGCTTTATCTTTAATCATATATTCACTCACACTCATTCCTCTTCTCAAGTATGTTTTCGTTGTATGTAAAGCGAATGACAATGGTCAAGGTAATATTACATTTTACGGGTTTTGGTTACTGTGTGTTGTGTTTGTTGAGTTTAGCTCTTGTTTTGGTGAATAGGTGGAACATTTGCTCTCTATTCTTTGCTTTGTAGACATGCAAAAGTGAATACTATTCCGAACCAACACCGTACAGATGAAGAGCTTACAACTTATAGCCGTTCTACATTTCATGAGGATTCTTTTGCTGCACAAACTAAGAGATGGTTAGAGAAAGGTCACTCTAGGAAAACTGCGCTTCTTATTCTCGTTCTTGTTGGTACGTGCATGGTCATTGGCGATGGAATCCTTACTCCTGCCATTTCAGGTTATTCATTTATTCACTTACCTTTTAAACATATAAATTTTGTTCTACCGAGAAAGTATTTGATCGTGTTTTAATCTGTTGCAGTTCTATCTGCTGCCGGTGGGCTCAGGGTAAACCTTCCTAACATAAACAACGGTATCAATCACTATGTTAAAGCTCTTCCTTTTACTGTGCTCATTTAGGTGAAGAATTGAGAAATGATCCGTTCTGCTCTGTGATTATTTTGTTACAGGTGTTGTTGTTGTAGTTGCGGTTGTGATATTAGTGAGCTTGTTTAGTGTACAGCATTATGGAACAGACAAGGTCGGGTGGCTTTTCGCGCCCATTGTATTTCTCTGGTTTGTCTTTATAGCAAGTATCGGTGTGTACAATATATGGAAACATGACCCGAGCGTTTTGAAAGCTTTCTCCCCTGTTTATATATTTCGGTATTTTAAAAGAGGAGGCCAAGATCGCTGGACCTCGCTTGGAGGCATCATGCTTAGTATCACAGGTAAAAGAAACAGGTCAAATATTTATCAGTCTTCTAAGATGTTATTACCATTTCTTTGTTATTCATTTGTTTCTTGTAATCAGGGATTGAAGCTCTCTTTGCGGATCTATCACATTTTCCGGTCTCAGCAGTGCAAATTGCGTTTACTGTAATTGTCTTTCCTTGCCTCCTTTTGGCGTATAGCGGACAAGCTGCATACCTTAGAAACTACCCCCATCATGTGAAAGATGCCTTTTATCAATCCATTCCAAGTTTGTTACATCTTTGATCAATTTTTCAGTTGTCAAATTTTGTCTCTGGAAAAATATATTAATGTGAAAGTTTCTGTTTTTGTGTTTGTTGTTGTTGCAGAAAGTGTATATTGGCCAATGTTCATAATTGCAACCTTTGCTGCAATAGTTGCAAGCCAAGCCACAATATCAGCAACTTTCTCGTTGATCAAGCAAGCTCTGGCTCACGGATGTTTCCCGAGGGTTAAAGTTGTGCATACTTCCCGGAAATTCCTCGGTCAGATTTACGTTCCTGACATCAATTGGATCCTTATGCTCCTCTGCATAGCAGTCACTGCTGGATTCAAGAACCAGAATCAGATAGGAAACGCTTATGGGACTGCGGTTGTGATAGTCATGCTAGTGACAACGCTTCTCATGATGCTGATCATGATACTCGTTTGGCGGTGCCACTGGATTCTAGTCCTATTATTTACTGTTCTGTCTCTCATCGTCGAATGCACTTACTTCTCAGCAGTGCTTTTTAAGGTAAACCAAGGTGGATGGGTTCCGCTCGTCATTGCAGCAGCCTTTCTGATCATCATGTACGTATGGCACTATGGAACACTCAAGCGGTATGAGTTTGAAATGCATAGTAAAGTCTCCATGGCTTGGATACTCGGGCTTGGTCCTAGTCTCGGGCTTGTCCGAGTTCCCGGAATTGGCCTTGTTTACACCGAGCTAGCTAGCGGAGTCCCTCACATTTTCTCTCATTTCATCACAAACCTACCGGCCATTCACTCTGTCGTAGTCTTTGTCTGCGTCAAGAATCTTCCTGTCTACACCGTCCCCCAGGAAGAACGGTTCCTCGTTAAAAGAATCGGACCCAAAAACTTCCACATGTTCCGCTGCGTAGCGAGATACGGATACAGAGACTTGCACAAGAAAGACGACGACTTTGAGAAAAGGCTCTTTGAAAGCCTCTTCCTTTTCATCCGCCTCGAATCAATGATGGAAGGCTGCTCGGATTCCGACGATTACAGCCTCTGCGGAAGCCAACAACAACAACAGACCAAAGACAGCCTTGTGAACGGGAACGAGAGCAGGAACTTGTCTACCTTTGATACATTTGATTCTACAGACTCGGTTATAGCTCCCGCTGGGGCAAACGTAACCAAACGAACAAGCCACACGGTGACGGGGTCGAGCCAGATGAGTGGAGGAGTGGACGAGCATGAGTTCATAAATAGGTGCAGAGACGCAGGAGTGGTGCACATAATGGGGAACACAGTAGTTCGAGCCAGAAGAGAAGCAAGGTTCTACAAGAGATTAGCCATTGATTATGTGTATGCGTTTCTTAGGAAGATTTGTAGAGAAAATAGTGCAATCTTCAATGTTCCTCAGGAAAGCCTTTTGAATGTTGGACAGATTTTCTATGTGTAATAATGCATATATAAATCTTGTAAAATGTTTCTCATGTTAGAATCTGTTTAAAGGTTATAGTTGTGGTTAATTACCACTAAATAAAAATATACCAATTGAGTCAGATTGATTACTCCTAAAATGTCACATTCTCTTTTGATGCCTACTGGACAGGTTAAACCAGTTTGGGTCAAATAGCAAGTCAAGTCCAACTAATTTTTTTAATATATTTATCCCTTTTGATTTCTATATTTCTTTGCTCATTAACCAAAAGGCCAAACAAAAATTTGTTCAACCAGATAATAGAGTAATTTGTTTACTTTTGGAAAAACTCTGACTATACAGCCATGCACTGAGATGTACAAAGACTTTGATAGTTCTTAATATTTCTTCCGAGTTTATTCATTTGAAATTATCAATTTCTTTCTTTATTTTCCTACGAAATACAAAACTTGAGATATTTTTCACTAAGATAGTTTTGTCGCATATATCAAGATCTGATAGTCAATATTTAGTTAAAATCACAAATAAACTAACTGATTTGATATGGTCATATAAATTACGTACGTGCACGTTGCCGTGAAATTAAACATAATGATTAAGCTGGTATGTGTACGCATCCAATTCTTAACAATCGTAATCACAATTAATATAGAAATGAATCTGAAAACACATATAAACATGCTAATATAGAAAGAGATTAATCTTAAGATTAAATATGATCCTAAGTAAGAAAATGGTAGCCGGAACAGGTCAAGTTAGCTTCTGCGATCCAGAGCCGCGGCCGCAGAAACCGCGGAAAAAGATTGTTTTTTTCCTTACCTTTACACTCTTTCTCTGTTCACTTCTCTACCATAAGGCTTTTCATTCCACGACGATATCGCTGCCGCAATTTCGAAACGTCTCCGCAGTTGAGTCGTCGTCTCTGATCGCTACGGAACAAGAATTTGTCCACACCGATACCGTTAGTAATTTCTATCATATTATCATATCATAATATAAGAGATATATGTAGCTGAGTTACATCTAATTATACTTATTCTACAATATACTAATTTAAATGGTTGGTTTTAGTTTTTGGAGTAAAAAAATTGAATCGTCAATTATTTATATGTATTCCTATCTGCACATTGATCGTTTGTTTGTGTTTGCGTTTGTATTTTTCTCTCCAAATGAGCTCACAATTTTAAGAAATTCTTGTTGTTTTTATTCATTGTAAATGAATTCCTTTTACTTTTGATGTTTGCATTTGCACTTTGCAAAAACAATCATGAAAAATAGAATTTTCTTAAAATTTCAAAAATGTGATGTGTTTACTCATGTAAAGCATGCAAGCACAAAAATTGTGTTTCAAACAATTGAGTCCTTAGTTTCAATTTTGGATATAAATGACATTTCCGATATATATACATAGTTTCTTTTTTGGTTGACTATACAGTTTTAGCTTTTTGTTGCTATAAAGAGACTGCATTCAATAGTTTTTTGTTTGGTGAATTGATAGTTTGAAGTAGAAGATATGACACATTTGAAGAGAGTGCTAAAGGAAGCATCGATGAAGGAGAAGAAGACAGTGATAGTAACTATAATGAATCAGGCTTGGGCAGAGCCAAATTCTACGTTTGACGTATATCTTGAAAGTTTTCATGCCGGTGAAGGGACGGCAAAGCTTCTCCGTCACGTCGTGGTCGTGTGTTTGGACGAGAAGGCTTACTCACGGTGCAATGAGGTCCATCCACGCCGTTGCCTTTGGCTGAGAACTACCGGAACTGATTACTCCGGCGAGAAACTGTTCATGGTACCGGATTATCTCAAGTTGATGTGGCTTCGAACCGAGTTACTAGGTTCTTTCCTTAAGCTCGGATACAACTTCCTCTTCACGGTAAAATTATTGCATAAGATTAACATCAAGATTGTGATCAAGCTAAAAATTATGTTTTATGTATAAGGTTAAGTAACAATATATGAAAAAATTGATTTATACAAATTAAATTTGTATATATTGTAATTAACTTTTTGTTTGTGACATGTTTGAAAATTTGAGAAATAGGACATGGATACAATGTGGCTGCGAGATCCATTTCCTCGACTATTTTCGGAAGTAGATTTCCAAGTTGCTGGTGAGTACTACCATTTCAATGGAAATTCAAGCGATATTCGAAATGTAGCACATGGAGGCTTCAATTTCGTCGTGGCAAACAGCAGAACAATCGAGTTTTACAATTATTGGTATGCGTCGAGGCTGAGATTCCCCGGTAAAAATGAGCAGATCGTGCTCGAACAGATCAAGCATGATCATTATATTAAAGAAATTAGTCTCAAGATGATGTTTCTTGATCCGGTTTACTTTGGAAATTTCTGCCAACCAAAATGGGATATTAGCAAAGTCTGCCTTATGCATGGTAATTGCTGCGGTGGGAAGAGGAATAAGGTCAAGGATTTGAGACAAGTTCTTGAGGATTGGAGAAATTATATGTCGGCTTCGGAGAAAGCTGATGACCGGAAATTAGGATTTCGACGGCCGGGGAATTGTTGGAGAAGGGGGAGGAGGCATTAAGGGGAATGTGAGTTTAGGGAAAAACATGGTTTATTAATTAAGGTAGAAGGAACAATACAAGTCTTTTAACTTTACACTAGGAACAATAAATAGATATTTTTGCTTTTTTAAAATTTGTTCTTCCGTTATTTTTCTGTAAGAGGAATAATGTAATATATTTGAAACTGATAGTTGGAGTCTAATTTTTAATTAGCCAGTAAAATCTATTTATATGCATTGAGACGTAGTATCATTTACCCCCAAATGATTTTGCTTTTATGAAGGCTTGAGTTTAATTGCTTCGAAAGTGTATACAAAATCGCTTAAAGTGAGAAAGAGATTGAATTTAGCTCATTAGAAGATGATTCTGGTAAGTGGCTAAGTAAGAAGAGATGAGTTTTAGGGAGCGAACTCACAGGGAAGTCTAATCCTTAGTTCACAATTCATTGATTTCATGCTTGGACTCGTTTCAAAGTTAGAGTTGATATGCAATGGAAATATTTGTCTAAAGGTTACAAGACTCTTACAAAATCTCCGAACTACTAGAAATGATCACTATCAATCTATACTAGGACATAGATCTCACGCACTAAACCGCATTTTCCCCACAATCACCATCTAAACCAAATAGACGGAAGTAATTTAGAATTATTTAGCAAAAGCAATAGTCAAGTCTTATAAGGCAATATCACAGATCAATCATGCAAATTCATTCAATCAGTCTAAAATATTCAAGTCATCTTCAGCTTTCCTTGGGAACAAGTTCTTCAATATATACATTATTTGGAAAATTTTGAACTATCTAATTTGTTTTTGCGTATAGGCCATCAAGAAAATACAACAAAAAGAATCAAATTAAATTTTCAAACTATTTTCCACGAAAGTGTCTCTTATACGTTTGTAAGTGAAACCATGTATAGAAAAAAACTGAATCTTCATTTGATTGTAGTATTGGTATACGCCACACTAAAGTCACAAAGCTACTTACCTTATCTGCTAATTTAATTACGTTCACGGTGGCTCGAATAAAGATTCTCACCTACTTATACTTAGCCAGTGAGATTAAATACTTGATGCTTTACATATAAGTTTCTTCTACACAAAATATTCTATTTAATTTAAGTTTGGATTGTATCAACCGCAATTTGTAATTTACGTTTGGATTCTAGCAAACGCAATTTTGTATTTGTGCTTATGATTTCTTTTTTAATTCCATTTTTCAATATTATTGCAAAATGCAAATTTGCAAGAAACCAAAAACAAACGTATAATCTTCATTGGTTGCATTTGGCGTTTACATCTATAACTAATTTCTTTTCTTAGTCATAATGGTTAAAATTCAGATTTATTTTAAAATCCATTTTAGATATAAACATAAACGTAAACCCAAACAATCAAATATCTTTATACCGTGACATCGCACACGACAATGACCAGCCATGTTATAAACAATAGGCATGAATGACTCCGGAAACACATACAAACATATAAACTAAGAGAAAGAGATTTGACTTAAGAACATATATGAAATATGATCATCACCAAGAGTCGGAGCTGTTTAAACAGATTTTTCTGCAACTTCAAGTGAAGTGGAGAGAGTTCAAATGGATTGTTTCTGTATTGGTTTTAACAGTTTTGCTGTCTCTAGTGGTCTACCGTTTTGCGTCACTTGTTCAGCCATTTCCTCTACCGCTACCGCAAATTTCAAACTTTCCCGCGTTTGTGCGGCCGCGGATCGCAGCTAAACAAAACTCAAACAACACTGATACCGTTAGTAATCTGAATTCATTTACGTATCAGTATAATTTCAAATATATACTTTTGCACAAAATTTACATGCTTATGTTTAGTTCTTGAAACTAAAATAAATGACACGAAAATTTATATATTTTTACAGTATATAATTATAGAAATTCTCTATTCAATTTGAATAATACTTTACTAATTTCAACCAGGTACTATATATTATAGAGTTATTACTATATGACGACCGGTTGAAAATGCTAAATTATTATCCAAACTGAGTAGAAAATTTCCAAATGTACAATTGTGTAAAGAATATATAATATATTATGATATAAATTAGTGTCATGTTTTGTTTGGCTGATAGTTTGAGGCAAATGATGAGAGAAACTTGGTAAGGATCCTAAGAGAAGCATCGACTGAGGAGAACACGGTGATCGTCACGCTGATGAATCAGGCTTGGGCAGCGCCGAATTCGACATTTGACATATTTCTCGAGGGCTTTCGAGTCGGGGAAGGCACGGAGAGGCTGCTTCGTCACGTTGTGGTGGTGTGTTTAGACGAGAAAGCCTATTCGCGGTGTGTGGAGGTTTTTCCTAGCCGTTGTTACTTGTTGAAGACGGCGGGAATTGATTTCTCCAGCGAGAAGCGTTTTATGGGGGCGGATTATCTCAGGATGATGTGGCGTCGAACTGAGTTCTTGGGCTCTTTGCTTAAGCTTGGATATAACTTCCTCTTCACGGTAGGTCTCGAAGCTTGTATTTAATTTAGGGATGGAGTAGGCTATTTTAGTTTGGTTATTTATTTTATTTTTTGGGTTTATTATATGGTTTTGAACATTTGTGACCGAATTATGAAGTTGACAACATTTCGGTTTGAAAAGTAGGTTCTTAAAGGTTTAATTGCATTACACTTAGTTCGATTTGGATTGTTTGACATCAAAAATAATTTAGCAGATCTAGCTTTATATAATAAGATTCATTGTTTCGGTTTAAAATATTTAGTTTGGTTGGTCTTGAAACCGAGTTTGTATATATTCTAATTTTTTTCTTGCTGCCAAATTTGTTTAAAATATAAATAGGACATGGATACAGTGTGGTTTCGAGATCCATTTCCTCGATTGGTTTCGGATGTAGATTTTCAGATCGCTTGCGACTTCTTCTTCAACGGAAATTTCAGTGACACTCGCAATTCAGCCAATGGCGGATTCAAATATGTCATTGCCAACAACAGAACAATCGAGTTTTACAAGTATTGGTATGAGTCCAGACTTAGATTCCCTCGCAGAAATGAGCAGAGCGTACTTAACCGGATCAAAGGTGACCGATACGTTAACAAAATCAGGCTCAAGATCAGGTTTTTAGACACGACCGATGTTGGAAATTTTTGCCAACCAAAGTGGGATATCACCAAAGTCTGCATAATGCATGGGAATTGTTGCATTGGACAGGATAATAAGCTCAAGGATTTGAGACAAGTTCTTGAGGATTGGACAAATTTTTCGTCCGATAGCGATCAGAACAGAGGATTTCGACAGCCAATGAATTGCCGGAGAAGTTTCAAGCGGATGTTTCCGAAATTCCGTTTTAAGGCAAAATAGCTAAATGATGTACAATAATAAAACCCGAATGCTTTTAAATTTATACTAAAATAAATAACTAGTTTGATCTAGTACTGTTGTTACCAGTTACCACTTCGATTGTTTGTTAGCGTTTATTTTTAGTGTGTATTTTCCTGATATGAAGATAATGGAGAAACAAGTGGTCTCTTATTTCATTGAATATCTCACAAAGAACACAAGTGATACTATCGATGACACCCCAAAAAGCAAGCCTCATTGTGCTACCACTACGCAAACTCCCGAGAGGAGACAATAATTTTGTGCCGAGTTTTAGCAAAACTGAAAGCAATTTTTTGGGAGACCAACTTCATCTTTCCCTATGTTTTTGTTCTCTATCATTAGATTTACTGATAGCATTTACAGCGGAATTGCGATGAATTCTGTCATTGTAAATGATATGTTTTCTTGTAGTGAAACCAGTCTAAATTTTTTAAGTCATGTTCAGTTTTTCACAGCCAATTAAACCTGGTTCGCTCAAAACTAAGACTTCGAAAAATAATAGACTGATACTAGCTAGTAAACTTAAGGAAATGAATAACAAAATAATTCAGTATAAGTTTGCTACTTTCAAAAACATGTTCTTCTATATCTATTAAACATTTTCTTTAACTATCTAATTTGTTATAGCCTATAGTCGGTCAATCAAGTAACTAAGTTATATACTCTAGGCGGTCCATCAAGTAAATACAGCCAAAAATGGCGAATTAAATTTTGCAAAATATATATTTTCTACTAAAATATTTTCTTATACGTTTATAAGTGAAGTCATTTTATAGACATTTTTTTCACTTGATTGAAGTGTTGGTATCTAATTCAGTAATTTGTTCCATCGTTGTTTGATTTTTAGCAAAAAAAAAAAACATTGTTCCATCAAGTAAATAAGTTAATAGCCTACATATACCCGGTCAATCAAATAATTTCAGCAAAAAAAAATCAAAATTAAATTTTGTATTTTATTATACGTTTGTAAGTGAAGTCATTTTTAGAAAAAAATTGAATCTTCACTTGATTGAAGTGTTGGTATAAATTTACTTTTATACGTCGTACTCCCTCCGTTGCAAATTAGTTGTCATTTTAAGTGTTTTCACACAAATTAATAAAAAAATTAAATTTTATATTTTACCCCTAATTAATACACTATTTTGTTTGATATAAATAATTATTAAGCTGAAAATTAAGGGTAAAAGAAGGAAAAATGGTGATAAATTTGTATTGGAAATACAAAATGACAAGTAATATGAAACAAAAAATTATTGCTAGAATGACAACTAATATGCAACAGAGGGAGTATTAAACTTGCAAAACTTATTATTGCTACCTGCTAATTTACTAACGTGCACGGTGCCTTGAAAAAGATACTTACCTACTTCTACGTTGCATAGGGAATTATACTCTGGACATGCTAATATATAAAGAGATTAAACTTAAGAATAAATATGATCCTAAGTAAGACAATGGTGGGCGGAACAGGTTACATTAGCGTCTGCGATCCAGAACCGCGGCCGCAGAAACCGCTGAAAAAGATTGTTTTCTTGCTTACTTTTACACTCTTTCTTTGTTCACTTCTCTACCATAAGGCTTCTCATGTCCCGACGATATCGCTACCGCAATTGCCAAACATTTCCGTGGCTGAGTCGCCTCTGATCGCTGCAGACCAAGAACTTGTCCACACGGATACCGTTAGTAATTATCATTTTATGAGTTAAATCTTATTATAGCTACTCTACTCTACATATATATATATCAAATATTCATATTATGTTGTTTGTGTATATTATATGTATGCACAAAAAAAATACTTACATGCCTATGTTTAATTTTTCAGTTTAAATATTACAATTGTGTCCATAGTATATAATATATAATGTATTCTGATGTAAATTTTAACCAAAACAAAAAATAGTGTAGACAATTATATCCATAGTTTTGCTTGGATGATAGTTTGAGGCAGACGATACAAGAAATTTGGCAAGAATCCTAAAAGAAGCATCGACCGAGGAGAAGACAGTGATCGTAACGATGATGAATCAGGCTTACGCGAAGCAAAACTCGACATTCGATTTGTTCCTCGAGGGATTTCGAGTAGGCCAAGGCACGGAGAAGCTTCTCCGTCACGTCATGGTGGTTTGTTTTGACAAGAAGGCTTATTCGCGATGTGTGGAGGTTTTTCCCAGCCGTTGTTACTTGTTGAGGACCGCTGGACTTGATTTCTCCGGCGAGAAGCGGTTCATGGCGCGGGATTATCTGAAGATGATGTGGCGTAGAACAGAGTTCTTGGGTTCTTTGCTTAGGCTTGGATATAACTTCCTCTTCACGGTATCTTTCTAAGCTCATTGTATGCATCTTATAGACATTTTAATCGGTTCTGAAAAATTAAGAGAAGTTTTCGTCAATTCAATTTATTTGAATTTGAATAAATTTACAAACATGATCATATTGACAAAATATACGTACACATAATATAGGACATGGATATACTGTGGCTTCGAGATCCATTTCCTCGATTGGTTTCAGATGCAGATTTTCAGATAGCTTGCGACTATTTCAATGGAAATGTTAGTGATGCTCGCAATTATGCAAACGGTGGTTTCAAATTCGTCAAGGCCAACCGCAGAACAATTGAGTTTTACAAGTATTGGTACGAGTCCAGACTTAGATTCCCTGGCAAAAATGAGCAGGACGTGATTAACAAGATCAAATACGATGAATACATCAACAAGATCGGGCTCAAGATGAAGTTTATAGACCCGAAAGACGTTGCAGATTTCTGCCAATCAGACTGGGATATTAACAAAGTCTGCACAATGCATGGGAACTGTTGCATTGGAATGGATAATAAGCTCAAGGATTTGAGACAAGTGCTTGAGGATTGGAGGGATTTTATGTCCAATATCGGTCAAAAAAGAGGATTTCGAAAGCCGATGAATTGCTGGAGAAGTATTGGGCGGAAGGTCCAGAAAAGGAGAGGTTGATTCCGTTCTATTTAGGTTGGTGAAACACTGAAACTGAGGCAAAATTTCCAAATGAAGAACAAACATGAATAAGACTGATGAATATTGATATACATTACTGGATTTAACTAAGAGTCATTTTGTTTGTTATTGATATATATTTAGTGTGTAATAAAAGATGAACATCAGAAGAAATCGTTAGATAATATGATAAGCAGCAAAAAAAAGGGTGATAAAACTCACATGAAACCGTTGCTTCTTGAGGATCGAAATCGGTTAAATTGCCATAGAAAGCAGCAGCATTGACGGGAGAGTCGATATTGGATTGCCCGGTCATAATACCTTCTAATGGTTGGCTATGCACTTGACCAGCGTGTCAAGCAAAAATACTCATGAGAGAGTTTCTTAAGAATTCTACAATGTTGGATCACCTAATGATATGAATTCTTCAAACGATCGCAGAGACTCTAACATATAACTCTAAGCCCTAGGGCTATAATTCTGAACCGAACCAAACCGGATCAAAATTTGAGTAGTCCGGTTTTATTGTCTTTGTTTTGTGAACATATGCTCTGTTTTTCAGAGAACGTAGTAATTTTCTTGTAATTTTTCAGAGACGTTAAAAAAAAGAAGCTTAGAATGACTTAAAACATTAATAAAATGTAATCTTCTTTATATTATAAAACAAACAAAAGAGGAGAGAAAGTTTAAATAATTCTCTCCTCAACCAAAGCTGATTCAAGTAAGAGATTGTTATGATGCTTCTTTTTCTGGTTCACTCGGAGTTACAATGCAAGAAACCTTTTTGGTGCTCAAGTTCTCTGTTCCAAGAATCTTGTTTAGTAGCCAAGAAACTAAGTCTTGATTTTTAATTTGATCAAAGTGTTTCCTATTATCTTTGGGAGTCCAAATTATGTAAAATGCAGAAAAGAAGAAAGAAAGAAGCGTCTCATATCTCATAGCATAGAGTATTAACATTACAAAATTAGGAGTTTTCATGAAAACACACTGTTTGATCCCAAGTAATGTGTAACACAATTAGGACATGAACATGAGGATTAACAAAATGGTAAGCCAACATAGAAATAAAGTTCGCTCAAAAGCTGTAAATGATAAGTCAGACTTAGCTTTCTTAATGCTCTCAAACCTACGACGATCTTGTTTCTTGTGATGATCTTCTTTAGATGTTCTCGTCCGCTTCTTTTCTGGTTGGCTAATAGATGTTGTCTTCGTAATATTGAACTTAAGATTCTCTACATGGCCTACAAAGACGAACAGATTATTCCAATGGTCAAACGACATAAAGATATACCACAAATAACAGTGATAAAGCTAACACCAAACCTTTAAATGAGCAATTACGCAAAGCAGCAAATTTGTTAGTACTCAAGAGTATGCTTCTTTTCTGGTGGTGGGCTTATAGATATTAGCAGCGTTATTGCTCTCAAACGTAAGACCATCTTCTTTAGATGATGTTGATGCGCTTGTGGTATTCATCATATTAAACTTAAGATCCTCTACATGGTCTACAAAGATGTACACTCTACTCCGACTGTCAAACACTTGATGGTTATCATAGATTTCAACAGTGTGCAGAGTGCTTATCTCGGGATGGTAGTAGAAAACATAAAACCGTTTAGATGCATGGTCCATCATAGACAAAACAATTTCACCTATAGATGTTACTCCAGCAACTAAAACATTGCCGATATCAACGATTTTATTATCTGGCATAATGTAGACATATCTCGACCATTCTTGTCTCTTCACATCCTCAAGAACCCACATACTCAACTCAATGGCATGAACGTCGTTATCCACCAAACTAATCCCACCTAATTTACCCTTATAGTTTATCAACTTAGTAGACTTGTAATTAAAGAATCTTGCGGGAGTAAAAGTGAATTTCTCACACCTCAAATCAAAGCAAACTATCCTCACTTCACTGATTTGTTGAGCTAAGTAATACAAAACTCCATCGATGCACATCCCATTACTCGAAGGCTCATGGGCTAAGGGACATCGGATCTTTCTCCACCACAATTTTCCATTTCGTAATGTCAGAATTTTATGTTGAGCAGGCTTATCATAAGCATGAAGTGGATGAGTCATGGACAATACCTTGAAATGATTTTTAATCGGATCAAACCCTAAGAACTCAGAGGACTTTCTAGACCTTATCAATATAGGTAAGCTCCTACACTGTCCCGTGCTTGGGTTACATATCACGCGCTTATCTCCATACGGCTTTGAGTCTCGTACATCAAAATAACAGATCAAACCAGAGGCATAGCAACACGAATTTAGCCGGTGACAAGTAGGATCTATCAGCTTAATTTGGTCTGTGACGTCTACTACAAAAGAAGAGGAATTCTCATATGGACTCAGCGGCTGAGGTAACGAGTATAAGTACAACTCACCGGCTTGTTCGACGACGAATAAGAGACAAGAACGAGCTCGTGACATTGTCAAGAACAACTCTGTGAAATACCAAACAAAGAAGAGTTTTAATTAGGAATAAAACGACATGAAGATGACAACTAGAAAGAACAAAGTAATAAAGCTCACAACAAACCTGGAAATGAGGATTTACACTTAGCTTCCTCCACACCATCATCTAAGAGACACAAAGCGTCAATTTTGTTAAAGCTCTCTAACGAACAACATGAGTCAAACTCTTGTTGCTGGTGATGATCTTCTTTAGATGATGTTGATGTGCTCATGAGTTCACGTTTCTGTTCTGGTGGGCTTATAGCTTTTGCATTCATCATATTAAACTTTAGTTCCTCTACATGGTCTACAAAGAGGTGCACTCTATTCCCAATGTCAAACAATTGAGGGATACCACAGATTTCAACAGTTTGCATAGTATTCCTTTCGGGATTGAAGTAGAAAACATAAAACGATTTAGATGCATTAACTATAGACAAAACAATTTCACCTGTAGATGTTACTCCAGCAACGGAAACACGGTGGTCATTAGCGATATTAAAATCCGGCAAAATGTAGTCAGATTTCGACCATTCATGTTTCTCCACATCCTCTAGAACCCATATACTCAACTCAATGGCATTATACGACCATCTAATCACACCTAATTTACCCTTATAGTTTATCAATTTAATATACCAAAAACCAAAGAAACTTGCGGGAATAAACTTGAATTTCTCAGACCTAACATCAAAGCAAACTATAATCTTCGATCCATCGTATTTTTTAGCAAAATAATACAAAACCCCATTGATACATATCCCTTCAATCAAAGGCTCATAGACTAAGGGACATTGGATCTTCCTCCAATTCATATTTCCAATTCCTAATGTCATAATTTGATGATCACTCCAACGATTCTTAGAAGCCATGGACAATACCTTGAATTGCTTATCAATCGGATCAAATCCTAAAAACGTAGACAATCTTTTGTTATTTTTCAATTTAGGTAAGCTCTTCCACTGTCCCGTGCTAGGGTTACATATCACACGCTTATTGCTATACTCCATTGAGTCTCGTACATCAGAGTAACAGATCAAACCAGAGGCGTAGCAACACGAATATAGTTTGAAGCAAGTAGTATTTATCAGCTTAATTTGATTTGTGACGTCTACTACAAGACACGACGACTTCTCATATGGATTCTGCCGCTGAGGTAAAGAGTACAAGTACAACTCACCGGCTTGTTCGATGACGAATAAGAGACGTGGACGAGTTCTTGACATGGTCAAGAACAACTCCGTGAAATATGGACCGTGAAGCATATACCTCCATAGCTTCGACACGCAACGAAACCTAACGATTGACTTTGCAGGCACTCTGTAGAGTATCTCGATAATGAGATCAATAGGGATGGAATTGATTTCTTCTCCTGTTTCCATGGTCGGTGTATTTGTTTATCGAAATAGAAGAAAGGGATATGAATTCAACAAATGATCGTAGAGACTCTTACATAACTCTAAGCCCTAGGGTAATTTTTCTGAACCTAACCAAACCGAAAAACAGGATCAAAGTTTGAGTAATTTGGTTTGATTTTGGTTTACTATATATCTTAGGGATGCGGAATGTGTGGGATCAATTTATATAGTTGGATTTAACCATGGATCCGCATTGGTTGGAAACACTAGAACGAAAAAAAATTAAAAACCAACAGAAAATTTTATTAGATATGTTACAAATACAATGGATACAAAACGCCAAGACCTCTTCACACTCTTTCTCATGGAAGATTTAAGCTTATATATAAACCAAAGCCGGGAAAGAAAAAAAGCCAAAGCAAATGAAGAAAAAGAAAGAAACATTTTATGACCAAAAAGATGAATCAAAATGATTAGAGAGAGATCTCACAAGGTGCATGAAACGTTCTTCCACGACAAATAGCTTCAAGATTTTCTCCAGCGTACGAGCACAACGGTGAAACCTCAACACCTGAATAACATATTTATAATTTGCATATAAGAAAAATTGAGTGCTTAAAGTAATCAAAAACGTAAATGAGAATATTGTTACCAGTTGCGTATAACGGCACAGAATGTGTTAAAAATCCACCAGCTGCTATGACCCAACGTGTGTGTAGCCTTAGAACCGAAAGCCTCGCACTTTCAGGTGTATCGAAATTCGACCCATTCGCATTCTTCACCGGTCCAAACTCTTCTTCCCTTAATACCTACACAATTGCTCAATCTCAGTTTTCATTCTGTTTTTTATAACTGATTTGGTTTTAAGTTATAGTAAAAACGAATGATATAGTTACCTCAAAGAGTGCGGTTGAAGGAGCATACGGAAAAGAATCGAAAATGAACTGTTCTAGTTTCAATCCCATTGTGTATCCATTCATAGATGGTATTTTCTTCTCTGCCAAATGGTAGCTGCGTAAAACAACAAATTTAAATCACACATTGCATATACAATATGACATTTCAACTGCGGGATTTCGATTGTAATGAGGAGCTTACACGCTGTCTTTTTCTAGGCCGGTTGCGACTTGATTAAGAAAATCTAAAGTGAACATGTGTAAGCACACCTGATTGACAAAGATGTCAAACAAAAACGTTTATCATAAGCTTTTTGCGGTTTGGGATGAGTCGCGAAAATTCATAAGAAGAAGAAGAGACGGAGAAAGGGGTTTTACATTACTCCAACAATATTGAAGACGTCCTGTTCGTTGATTAATCGCGGAAGCCATTGACTGATCTAGCTCACAGTACTCAACTACAGTCAACGGTCCGCCTTTACCTCTTCTAACAAATACTCCCACTTGTTCTTGCGGATATGCCTACATTGAATCATACAAAAAAGAGATTTGAATCATCTATACATCAAGAATGAAAGTTTTGATCTTAAAATCTTCCTGAAACAGAGAGAATGCATAATCTTCTATACCTTCCGCACAACTTTTGCAGCCGAAGCAGCCCCTTTGTCGATAAAGTATCCCAAAAAAGTAGGATCAGCTACTCGAACCTGCGTTTTCCAAGATTCCACTTTATTGATACTAATAAGCGAAACAGAGAGTTAAGAAAAGGACTCAAGATTGTACTAGAGAACTAACCAGGACATTGTCAACACCATAGCAATCCACGTATTTAATCCCCCTAGAAGCCATATCCTCTAATAACCTCGAAGACTTTAAAGCTGTAAAACCTCGTATCAGAATGGTTAAAAAGAACAAATGTATAGTGAAATAACAGAATCAATTAGTAAACATACCTGCATAGACTCCTCCATTCCCATCTGGAGCTTTAGCTAGCTATTCATAGATAATTACACGCATAAAGCCGATGTCTTAACATATTAAAATAAGTAAAGATAACCGTAAAGATTGAAATGTACATACACTGAAAGGTGTCTCCATTATAAACTTTCCTTCCTTTGAAATGCAAGGTAAAGTACCTTGTTGAAAAAAACTGATCTATAGTAGAGTGATGATCAAGATTGGTCAGAGACAAAGAGAAAAACATCAAGGAACAAACCATACAAGTCTAAGAAGTCACATCTTACTTGATCTGGTTCAAGGCCAAAATACTTGTGACTCGAGAAATATTTTCGTGTCACCTCATCAGTAAATGGACTAGTCATAATATACCAGTGTATTGTAACCGGGCGAGTTGGACCTGAAGGTAAAATATCATGTCAAAAAAAGAGTATCGAAATATGGCATAACAGTACAAACACGGTAGAATGTAGAAGAAGCCATAAGAGTCTCACCTTCACTCACTACTTGAGCAGCAAGTCTTTGAACACACAAGATTCTCTCTGCTTGAATCTGAAACAGCGACTTCCCTGATGGTAGTCCGATATCTGAGATCAAAGTAAGTCAATAACTACTATGTTAAATAACCGTCATCAGTTCAAGCAATGCAACAACATGAGCCTATTCAGAGCATGACAATGAATCAATTGCATTGCTATTAGTAAAGATGATTGGACAGAGTCAAAGCAGAACTAAAATGAGAAGTACTTACTGAAACATCCTTTAGGATCAGAACTACCAAGCCTTGTCCCCTGCGTTAGTTTCATAATCAACAATCATTCTCATTAGCAAATCTCTTTACGAATATTGTACTAAACCCAAATACACTACAATGTCACTAAAAATAGTAAACCGGAATCAATTTACTCAACCATGTGGTTTCTTACTATGATCAGATCAAAATCAGAATCAGAATCCCACGAAATGAAGTAATGACCAAGCAACACATATCTTACAACATCAGAAATTTTACAAACCTTCCTTACATCACACGAAACAGAGCATCATCCTAAAATAAAATATATTAAAATTTACGGAATCCTATAAAGAGCATCTTTTCACATCACGTGATCATTATCATCATCATCATCATATTCTATAAACAGAAGGTTCCTCCTAGAAATCTCCATTACTCAAAACTTAAAATTTAAAAAATAAAATAAAATCCACCGACAGTGATATGTCTGAAACTAATCATAATCACACACATTATATTAATCCCTACTTATATCTAAATAACAACACTTTCTCCGTTACAGAATATAGCAATTATTTAAATCAAAGACCGCACTAAAACCGTATCAATCTATTCTTATTCCCTCCGTTTCAGTATGTAAGATGTTTAAGCACAACTTTTTTGTTTCATTTTATAAGATGTTTTACAAATTTTCATGTAAAATTTAATGTATGTGACCATTTATATTCTGCAGTATTTTTTCTTATTGGTTAATATACGTTTAATTAGATATAAATAATATTTTTAATGTTATAAAACCAAAACAAAAGCTGAAATTAATTTAACTCTTAAACTCCATACTTTTACCTAGAAAATCTTACGTAGTGAAACACGGAGGGAGTATTATTTAAAGTAGGTAGCATTATTCCAAATTTCCAATAAGCCATCCCAACCATCGACAAGAGAATCATTTAGCACTCTCATTAAACTTAAGTATCTAATTAATTACTCCCTCTGTTCCTAAAATATAAAAACTTTACAAAAAAAATTTGTTCCAAAAAGATAGAGTTTTCTATATACTTTTACAAATTCTAAAACAAATACTGAAATATTATTGGTTAAACTTTATTGGATACTGTAAATCGTAAAAATAAGTGTGCATAACCTTAAACATCTATCTTTTTGGAACGGAGAGAGTACTACTTAGCATCAAATAACACAAAAACAAATTAGATTATCTACTCATTAATAATACCAATGTTCAAGAAAAAGCTAGGCGCTAAACAGGCAATGACGGTAATTTCCACGGTTTATGCTGCAGACGCGTATAACGTATTTTAGAACACTGATTACCTGTCCACCAGATAAAAGTACAACACCCAATTTGCCTTCATAGATAGTCTTTAATCCCATCTTCCACCATTTTTCTCTATCTTCCATTGTTCTTCCATCTACCGTTGATACCCAATTCTCCGGCACTGGCTCAATCGCCGCCACTGGTAAACCTAATTTAAACACACATTTCGAAATCGATTTCAAAATCTCCAATGCATGTAAAATTACAAAATCTAATTTCAATAAAAAAACCTTGAGAGTGAAGTGAACATCGTATAATCCGATCTATTCTTGGTAGATCCAAATTCTGCAAAAATCAAAAAAACCCAAATATGAACGAATCTGGGATTTAAGATCCGAATCTGATGGAATCAAATTGAACCTCGATATCTCTAACGAGGAAATCTCGTTCGTCTTGTGAAAGTTCATCCCAAAGAGCGAATATATCTTCTTGTCCATAATCTTTCAGTCTCTCAATTAAAGCTTGTCGTGGCGAAGAAATCTGAGGAGGAGAAACCATCGCCGTCGTCTCCGTCGTTCCGTTACCGTTTTCTCTCTCAATCGACGGTTCTATCATCTCTCTTTCTCTGTGTGGATTTGGTTATGGACGTTGGGGTTTGCTTATAAGGGAGAGAGCGAAGAAGGAAGAAACAGTGACGAAGAAGACGAATCAAATCAACGTGTAACAACTGGAGTGACTTGAAATGACTATTTTACCCTTTTTGTTGAGTCTCATGCATTTTGTCAGAGTCTTCCGACAGTTTGTTGGATAGCCCCTCTGGATAAGTCAGAGGGTTTCGATTTTATTTCCTTGAAATTTTGTAAAATCTAATTATAATTTCTTAGATCTCATTTTCGTCACGTTCAAATAAAATTATTTATAGTTTGTAAAATTATCTATATGTATATATACGAGATATGTGATCAATCCTTTGTTTGTAGTCTATATTCTAATAATTTAGTTTAGTTTTGGTTCGGCATTAATATGAACAGAAAATCATGTTTCGCGTAAAATAAGTTTAATTTGTTTTTTAAGTTTGAATGGTTTTATAAAAACTAAATTAAATGAAAATTACTTGTATTTGATTTTGATTTAGTTCTGTTGTATAATATATCAAAAATAAATATAATTGAAGAATCCATTAGTTAATAATATATAATTAATATCTATTTATACTTTAGTTTTGTTCAGTGATTGCAAAATGGGTGGTTTTGGTTAGGTTTTGGACCTTACAAGTTACATTAAAGGAAAACAATTGGTTTGTAAATAAATTTCGGTTTGGTTTCGGTAAATATACATATCCGAAAGTGTTGCACTAAGATCTTACTACTACGGAAAGCATGATTTATGATTGTACAAGAATATCGATAAGTTTCCTAATTTGTGGATTCATATAGTATGAGTCTATTTATTCCCATTTTTGGTTAAAGAAAGATCGACCCATATTCCTATTCATAAATAAACTATGAACTACCGACATACATTAGCAAAAATATTTAAAAAGGTAATAATGAGAACTTTTAATTGCGTGGTGGAATAAACAACGTTTCATTGTATGGGGATTTGCGTCGTATTTATGGAAATATGGTGCAAGTTTATGGGTTGGTGACTTGATGGAGGTTTCGTAACATCTTTGTACTCCTTCCGTTCCAAAAATATACTTTCTCTGTTGCAAAATGGCTGTCATTCTAGATTTTATTTTTTGTTTCAAATTAGTTATCGTTTTATATTTTCAATGCATATTTTGGCTTTAAATACCAAATTTAACCTCAAATTTTATGAAGAATAGCAATAGTCAAATTCATTTTTAAAGGTAAAACATAAATTCTAATATGTTTTCTTAATATACGTGAAATCACCTAGAATGACAACTATTTTGCAACAGAGATAATAGATGTTTAAGGTTATGCACACTTATTAAGAAAACGCATTGATTTCTACGATTTACAGTTTTCAATAAAGTTTAACCAATAGTATTTCAGTATTTGTTTTTGAATTTGTACAAGTATATAGAAAACAGTAAAAACTTTATCTTTTTGTAACAAAAATTTTTTTGTAATTTTTTTCTTTTAAAAACAGAGACAGTAGTATACTATAATATTTGCCAAATGAAATAACAAATTGTCACACGCCCTAAAATGTAGATTTAAACGATGGATACTGATATTTGCTTCATCTAAACTGTTTTTTTTTTAACTAGATTTGCGACTAAATCCCGACTAGAAATGAGGAAGTCGATGCAAAACGATTCTAGACATTCGGTCAGTGGCGAACCCAAGTAGGCTTTTGTAGGTCAGCTGACCTAGGGAAAAGACTAAATACAATTATAATACATACAAAATAGGTAAGATCCGGTGGTACAAATGGTTGAGATATGGTTGATGAACCATCATTGTTTGGGTTTGAATCCCTCTTCCTACATTTTTCTTAAATATTTTTTTTTTAACTTAATATTGACCTAGGTAAAAATAATTCATGGATTCGCCGCTGCATTCGATTCATAATTTTTTAACTATCAGAAATGAACGTTTACATATTTCAATTTCAAGAATAATCATTTGTTCTAAATGAATAAAAAAAAAAAACTAAACCTTTGTATTATCCACTAGGTCACTACCTCTTTAGTCCCAACGTATTTACTTTTGAATATATTGAACAATACTATATATTTCAATATCATAATTTGTTAATCGACATCTCTAATTATAGTTAGATGAAGATGGAAATTGGAGGAAGATATGTGTTGAATTGGGGCCTCTAGGCTATAGTGCACCCAACATTACTTTAATTAACAAAGACAGCTAAACAAAACAAAAGTAATATGATAACCAAAATATAATGATTACAGTACACATTTAAATATTCTAATCAACTTAAGTTATATAAACATTGGGCCATCATTGTTTGCCAAAAATAAAGAAACATTGGCCCATCATTTCCTTCAGTAATAGACTTATAATAGACTAATCATTGCTTCTGTTCTAAGTTCATAAATAATTGTTAGAAAACAACAAAAACATCGCTTAGAAATATAAAGCAAAAGATTAGAGCTGGTGATGAAAATTTAGAGATTCGGTTAGCTGATTATTAAATTGTTACATCAAACTTTAGTTTGGAGACGGGTCACAATTTAGATTGGTCTAATCAATTCTGCTAAGGTTTAGTGACATTTCATTCTGTTAAGTAAATTATAGTAACTGATGTATAACAAAAAAAGAGTTAATATATAGTAAATATTACAATTTCTAATATTTAAAATAGTTAATTTTTCCGAAAATTAAGAGTTAAAAATATTATATAAAGTATTGAAATAAATTATATTTTACCAACTGGATCACTTATACTCAATGCAGAGTACAATTAATATATATCATTTTACAATACAATTGATAACTTAACACAAATTCAAGATAGCGAATATGATGCACATAAGCTTTTTTGGAGAAGCTAAGTCCATTGGTGATGGTGAAAGATTAGTTTAAAGAAAATCTCTAAGCAAAGAATAATTTATACAAAGTAGTTTGAGAAACACTAGTGTCGGTTGGAGGGTTTCGGGTTAAATATAATGCAACTAGACCAGAGGACTAACTGAACTGATTGGTTAAGTGTCTTACATTGGTCGGAGACTTGGAGTTATGCAACGATATTGTTGGTTAGATGAATTTTTTTAGTTTTATTTCCATAGAGAAACAGAATAAAAGATTCATTGAGCTCACATTTAAGATCACATGACTTAAAAGAACAAACTCGTAAAAGGCTTTGTGTGCTACTTTTTATTCATTTGACAAACAAAGCATTAGAAACATGTGTTGTTCTTTTGTTTGTGCAACAAGAGTTTCGTGTTCCACATTAGAATTTCCCAACAATGATACAGAAGATTAGTAAGATATATAAAACAATAACCAACTAAATCAAGTGGTTTAGCTCTAATGCATTCCTTGGTTGGTTAAAAACTAGATCGTTTTAGCCATGAATGGGCTTAATGAGAATAACCAAACCTTAATAAATAATTGGGCTAGAATGTAGTTCTCTACAACTAGCCAAGTTTTTCTCTTCCGCCAAAATTTATTAAAGTAACCAAACTAAAATCAACAATAATCACCAATTCAATTGTTTTAGTTAAACTTTTAGCCCAAAAACCATATTGGGTTATGATGCTATCGATTGGTTATTGACTATAAACAAAGAGTCAAATATAAATGATAATGAAATTTTTAAAAAGTCAACGTCGGAAATTTTGGCCACTCAAATCTATTTCGAAATTAGTATTTATTAAAATATGAAGAAGAATAGAAAACAAAAGAAAAGTTATCACAAAAGACAAGAAACTTTTGGAGTGGAATTGGACTCGGATTATAAAGGATGAATGTTTGAGAAAATAAATAGCGCACCAAGAAACCATAATAAATTAATTATACAAGCGTGATTATTGATTAATACTTTAGGTTATCTTTTTTTTAAAACAAAAGTTAGGGCCATTATAGAATCAGAACCCTTTCTTTCTTTGCTAGGTTTCGTGTCACCAAACAAGCAAGCAAGCACCAAATTTTATTATATCATATAAGTCAAATATTAAATGAATCATGGTAAAGAAATATAACCTCCAAGAAATATAAATATATAGTTTTCCATCAGGCCAAAATTAGTAACATCGCTATTTTGGGTAATATATTTTCACTAGATCGAAAACTCAAAAGAACTAAGAATTTGGATTATACATAAACCGATAATATTGTGTATTACTATTCCATGGAAATATGTAAATTGTAAAGTTGGGTGCTTTCGTGTTCGGTGATTTTGAAACCTCATAAAATAAACATTTGATATTCCATATTGCCCCTTACTTTTTGGTTACAAAAAAAGAGATATTAACGTAATAATCTATAATCACGCTTACATATTTAATTAACATATCCAAGTTAGTTTAATTTAATTTTTTGGCATCATGTGTCCACTTTTTATAATAATTGGACCCAAAAGATATTTAAAAGAAATAAACCCTATTACCCCCTTCTACACCTTCCTCCTTCGCCCTAGGTTTATTATTTTGTTATTTCTTATATAAAATGAGAATTCGAAGCTCAAGTCTTAACAATGGCTTTGATACGACATGCATGTAGAAATCTACTATATGTGATCTTACTCACTTTTCATTTGAGTCTTCTTCTTTTTTACATCTATGTAGATGATCATCTTGATTCCTAAATTTTATCCAAAGACTATATACTCCCTCCGTTCCTTATTAATAGATGTTTAAGGTAATGCACGGTTATTAACAAAACGCATTGATTTTTACGATTTACAGTTTTCAATAAAATTTAACCAGTAGTATTTCAGTATTTGTTTTGGAATTTGTAAAAGTGCATTGAAAACTGTAAAAACTCTATCTTTTTGGAACAAAATCTTTTTGTAAAAAATCTATCTTTTAGGAACAGAGGGAGTATGTATCAAATTATCGAAATTCTTTTATCAATCAATTTTGTTTTTGTCTGGAAAACAAACATCTTTATTAAAGCAAGAGAGCAAAAGAGCATAGTTGGTCAAAAACCAATTCAGCAAGGTATCAGGCAAATAATTGGCTTCTCTTGGAATAAAGTTAAAAAGAGATAACTTGAAAAGAAGACTGATTTTGTTTTGATATCATGTATGATACACTAGAATTCTGAACCAAAACTCTCAGTTAATATGAACTAGGTAGTGGATAAGATTTTGATTTGACTATATATATATGACCCGTGACACTCTTTGTGCACTCAAGAAACGCAAAGCTTCTATGGTAATTGGTAAATATGGATGCCTTACAAGTACTACAAGAAAACTGACGAGATTTAACCACCACAATTCGATAACTAAATCTTAATCCATTCATTTAAATTTTGGGATACAACAAAAACAGGAAATTTCACACTCTTTGATTACTATAATAAGGCATAACACAAGAAAAGTAAAGCAAATAGATTGACAACAAATTTGAGAAAAAGCTCAAATGCGTCAATAAAAACTTCACAACAAAACACTATATTAGTATACGAACCAATTGAAAAGTCATATATCATCTTCAAAGATACTAATAGAATTCTACATGTCGTTTTGGCAAAAATTTGATTCCTAGTATACACTATCAGTATCAGTATATTCTACATTTAAACTCATGATTTCGAGATTAGTCTAGTTACACAGGATAAAAATATGTGACAAGTTCATGTAGAGGTCAAACACATCTTCAATTGACGTACGATCTTACGCAGACCGCATAATAACACATCTTCGGTGGCTTAAAGACATTTCTATAAATCTATTAAAATGTAACTTAGTGGACATACCCCACTCGCATATTATATTGCCACCACCACCGATCGTATCATATACACTTTATATTCTCTATGTCACATATCCTCTTAGGCTCTTAACCAACAATTCAAAAAAAAAGAACCAAAACAAAAAAAGTTGGAAGAAAATAAAAATGATAAGAGAAGAATGTACTCCAAGTTCATCATGGTGGGAAGATGTTCAACATCATCATAATGATCATGCAAACTCCCTTAGTTCGACGTCGTTTTACCAAAAGAATAGTAATGGTAACAATCATAATCACGCAAACGCCAACGCAAACGCTAGCTCTGAAGTAGAAGACAACCTCTCGATTTCGACTTTAAACGCTTCACATCGTTTGGACCTAACCGCTGAATCATCCAATCATCACTCTCTCTCGGCTCGGAATCAGCCTACCTCCTCCTCCGATGAGTTGCTCCGGGATCATGTTGTCTCTTCTCATAATCATCTATGGAGTCTTGCCTTCTTGTAAGCGTCTACATATATGTCTTATTTTCTTTGAGCTTTGCATTTGTTGCTTGTAATTCACAAAATGGTTCTAGATAAAGTTTAGGTTACGGTTCTAATTAAGTTCTACGCTCCATTCCACAATGATATTGTCTAGTTCATGTTATTACCATTTGAATGCTTTCAAACCTGAAAAATAAAATAAATAGAAAACATTAGAAACAAAAGAGAGGTCTAAAAGTTTGTTTAGAAAAAGTTAATCAGTAGCTCTTTTGAATTATTGTTCCCGGATAAATGATTTAACGTTTGATTGGTGAGGGTATATGCCTATAATTTTGCACTTATGATTCTACTTTTATTATTGGCCACTCGAAGTTTTAGTTTATTATAAAGTATTTGTGTTTGCTTTCTTAGTTATGTTTTATAGTTAAATAAAAAATACAATAGATAATGTTTTTTCATTGACGAACATTATTTGAAAATTTGTTAACGTAAAACTTGAAAACATCATTTCGTGCATTTAGAATTTTCAACACAAAATTAATGAAAACGTTAAAATGTTGTGTATCAATTACCATATATTATACAGATGACACTGATGATTGTATATATATATGAGCAGACCTGGAGGTAGAAGCATAGGAGATCAAATGATGAATCAACATCACATAACATCTTCAAGAAATTCATCAACAACATCAGAATTACCATTCGAGCCACCTTGCGATAACGGTAACGGTTGGATATACGATACGAACCAAGTTAGGTACGATCAAAACAGTGAACAACGTCTGTCAAAGTTAAGTGATCTTGTAGGCAAACACTGGTCGATTGCGCCACCGAATAATCTCGACATAAACCACAACATTAACCTTCATCATCATCAACATAATCATTTCGAACAGGATTCTCAAACAAACGACGATGTTTCTATGTATAGACAAGCCATGGAAGTGAAAAATGAAGAAGATCTTTGTTACAATAATGGCTTAAGTGGTGGTGGTTCGTTGTTTCAAGATCCTATAGAAAGTTCTACAAGTTTTCTTGATATAAGGTTAAGTAGACCATTATCGGATATTAACCCCTCGTTTAAGCCATGTTTTAAGGCCTCAAACTTATCTGAGTTTAACAAGAAAGAGCATCAAACGGCATCACTGGTACGTATACCATGTCGATTCTTTATTTATTTATATCATCAAATATGTGATTTTGTTGCATAATTTTATTTTGAAGCTTATATATATTCATATAAAAAAAACAGAAAACAATGCATATTCTTATAAAGAATTTATAATGGGGAATTTATTTTGGTAGGCAAGTGTTAGGTTGGGAACAACAAATGCCGGGAAGAAGAAAAGATGTGAGGAAAATTCCGATGAGGTCTCCAAGAAGGCAAAATGCGGCGGAGGCTCTATATCGCCGGAGAAGGTAATCTTTACATAATTATGTACTCCAAAAAAACTGGCGACCTTTTTGTGTGTGGTAAGTGATAACTTCACAATAATTCCAAGTGATTTAAAGAGTAAAAATGTAGCTTGATAAACACTAGCTAACTTTACTACAAAATTGTTTCGATTAGTAATAATATATTGTTAGCAACAATCTTCAAAATATTATCTGATGAAATTTTTATATTGAAACATATACAGTATAGCAAAAAGTATTATTTCCTAGTATTAATGACCAAGTATATAGATTAGTTGTTTTTCTTTTATATGGTGATTTTAGATTTCGAGGGTAATTTAATTTGTACGAAATAATATTGGTTGAATAAAGTCATATTTTTACATGCTTTTAAAAAAAAAAAAAAATGAATATATATATATATATGGCAGGAATTACCGAAAGCCAAGCTTCGAGACAAGATCACAACTCTACAGCAAATTGTGTCTCCTTTTGGAAAGGTACTTTCTTGTATATTTTGTCCTCTCTTCTACGTATTGTGTTTTTCTATTTAGTTTTTATTTTCTTGTATATTTTGTACTCTCTTCAACGTTCCTTTCTATAATGCAATGAAAATAATCAAAACATTTGGTCTGAAAACATTTCAGACGGATACGGCCTCTGTGCTTCAAGAAGCCATCACTTACATAAACTTTTATCAAGAGCAAGTAAAGGTAAGATAAAGCTGTTCATATATGCCATACAAATTACGAAAATTAATAATTGTCACTACATATGAAAACATACCCTTAAGTGCTTCTTAATTAACTACTTTGCTTCGTGATTTTAACGACCATGCAGCTGCTAAGTACTCCTTACATGAAGAACTCATCAATTAAGGTATATATTATATAATTTAGGAAAGAAAAAAAAAAGAGATCAATTTGTTAATTATATAATTTTCAGAAACAAAATCTGTTAATTATAATTTCATATTGTATGATTTTAGGATCCATGGGGAGGATGGGAAAGAGAAGATCACAACAAAAGAGGAGCAAAACATTTAGACCTAAAGACTAGAGGGCTTTGTTTGGTTCCTATTTCTTACACTCCAGTCGCATACCGTGATAACAGCGCAACTGATTACTGGAGTCCTTCATATAGAGGTTCTTTGTATCGTTGATTATAAGCAAAACAAAACAAAAACAAAATGGTATAGCTAGAAAGCGTGTAGAGAATGATTTAATATTAGTAGCGATAAACCATATGAAACATCGGTAATTCTACAGTGGAAAATAGTAGAACGGGACCAGAATGTGTTTACATACTATATACATATTAATCATTAGTGTCACATTTTTATGATTTGCAGTTGTTCCTGATAAACTTAAACATTGTAAAAAAAAAAAACTTAAACATTGTGGTATGGCCATATACACATGCTTATAATTTCACTTGTGTGTGGGCTTTAATGAGAGAATAAAATGAATTGGGTTTCGTAAAATTGGGCCAACAATGCTTAAATGACGGATAGCCTTTACTTTTGAACATTAGACCCAATGCACTACTATACAAATAAATGTGTCGGACGTTATCCCAAAAATGGAAATCATGACCAAAAATGATGACCTACGAAATGTCAACGACAATTACACCTCTCTATGGTTGAGACAAGAAAAAACTACCCTATTTATGAAACTATACTAAGATGATATTGACTAATTTGCATTGTCTATCTTATATATTCCCTCCGTTCCAAAAAAATAGATATTTAAGGTTATGCACACTTTTTAAGAAAACATATTGATTTCTATGATTTACAGTTTCCAATAAAATTTAACCAATAGTATTTCAGTATTTGTTTTAGAATTTATAAAAGTGCATAGAAAACAGTAAAAACTTTACCTTTCTGGAACAAAAAAATTTCGTAAAGTTTTTATCTTTTTAGAATAGAGGGAGTATTGACCTATACCGAATACCTCACTTCGCTAAAAAAATAATACACGCATCATTTTTTATTTGTTGACCATACAAGGTCATAAATAATTAACTTTTCAGTGATTAGTTAGTGCCATAGTAAAAAGACAATTAGTACACTTTTCCAGTAAAGCTAGAGTTTGAGTTTCAATATTTTACCTATCAAGTTCTGGACGGTGTGCAATAATTTAAATAATTCCTGGTGAAAAAGACAATTAGTACTTTTCTTAGCCATGCAGTTTTTCATATATAAAAATAATAATATAAGTTCATGAATTTGCAATTAGATTCGAGTAAGATTAAATAATTAACGGTGCACATAATTTCAGTACATTTTTATTAAAAATTAATAATCAAAACCAAAAGGGGATGAATCTCCCAACCGGTCTTAGCGACAACTGCATAATAATTATGCAATTTCTCTTCATCCCATACATTTATAAAAGAATATTCAGAAGCCTTAAAATATTCAGAAGCCTAGTCATTGAAGTTTCCTTATGTGGCTAACTTGTAAAATTTGTTGTCCTGATTGTGTTTACTAATGAATGCGTGTATCTTTAATGGTAAAAGAATATGGTTTTGAGGGTCCACTAACAAATGCTATACTTTGTTTAATATGCATAGTCTGCTTTTAACAAATGTGATATCCTGATTAACAAATGTTATACTCTGTTCTAGCTCACCACCCCGTCGTACAATTTTGGCTATAATATTTTCTTGTCATCTTGGCTATAATATATACATGTATATTCTGCAGTACAGTTAAACTATTAAGTACGCACGTATCTATAATAATTACAATTTATTAAAAAAATCAGCTAGGAGGCGTGTGTTGTGTTTTGAAAAAATAATGTGGCAACCGGACAAAGTAATTCAGATATTCAGATGCAAGCCAAAACCAAAATGAATAAGAAATAAATCTGAAATTTTCAGAAGACGATTTTATGCATATATGATATATCTATATATACGTGAAAGTATGCATGTGATTAATTTTTTGTATAGACACATACTGTAATTGAATCAATATGGTTCTCGAAATTTTGAATTAACAATTTTTCATAGCCAAAAAAGCTTAAATTAAACAGATAAAGAATTGAGAAACCGAGACGAGTACTTAAAAGTTTTTTTTTAAGGAGCAGCACTCTTGCCAAGGCCAATGTCTCTGTCATCCATACTCTCTTGTACTCCTTTTATTTCTAGTTGTTAAATCAATAAATTAATCTTGTACCATACTCTTTATGTATAATTTAGAGAAGTATTTTCACAACAATGTTCTACTTGTACCCAAAAAAAAAAAAACAATTATCTACCTTGAATAATTCCAAGTTTTAGGAGATCGCCCGATCGAGATGATTGAGAGCGGTCAAAAGCAATCGAAATTATGAATCGATATATCTGAAAATGAGGAGAATAACTAAGTTTTTGATATTCGTCAATAATTTAACTTGTTAACTACGGTCACAATCATTTACAAGATATTTATGACAGTTATTAAATTAGGGAGACTTACTAGAACAACCTTCTTAGATTTGGGTATAACTCAAACAACCTTCTTAGATTTTAATTACTGGGGCTATTTTCGAATCCGTTTTACCTTTTTTCTTTTAATAACAAAAAACGTACTTACGAAAATGACATTAATGAAACGCGCCGCGTAAGCGCGAAAGTTTCCCGCCTAAAAAAAATAAGTCTACCGCTATGTGATGGTAGACTTATTTGAGTTCTGATAGATTTATTTTTTTGTCCGTAGACTTATTTGAGGAGTGGTAGACTTATTTTTGAGCGGTAGACTTATTTTTGAGCGGTAGACTTATTGTGTCTCCTTTGGTGGTAGACATATTTCCGAACGGTAGACTTATTTTCTCTGCGGTAGACTTATTTTCCCATAGCGGTAGACTTATTTTTTGCGGTAGACTTTTTCTTCGAATGGTAGATTTATTTCCGTAGACTTATTTTCAACGGTAGATTTATTTTTCTTCGATGGTAGATTTATTTTGACTGGTAGATTTGTTTCCTTTGGTGGTAGATTTTTAGTCATAGTGACGGTAGATTTATAGTGACGGTAGACTTATTTTAGTAGCGGTACACTTATAGTATGCGGTAGACTTTTTTATCGTGGTGGTAGATTTATTTTGTGTTTAGTTGTGGTAGACTTATTGTAGTAGTGGTAGACTTATAGTTAGCGGTAGACTTATTTCGTATTTTCGGTCAACGAAACCAACCGTTGACTGGTAGACTTATTTTTTTAGGATCAATGGTGGTAGACTTATGCGTTTTTAGCGATAGAAGCGGTAGATTTGTTTTTATTCAGGTCTAGTGATGGTAGACTTTTTATCAAACTTAGTGATGGTAGACTTTTTTCACATTAGACATTTGGTAGACTTATTTGTGATAGCGGTACACTTATTGTACTTGGTGGTAGACTTATTTCCTGTTTACGAATTTATAGTGGTGGTAGACTTATTTTCGAACTTAGTGACGGTAGACCTATTTGTGATAGCGGTAGACTTATTGTACTTAGTGGTAGACTTATTTCCTGTTTAGGAATTTATAGTGGTGGTAGACTTATTTTCGAACTTAGTGACGGTAGACCTATATGTGATAGCGGTAGACTTATAGTACTTGGTGGTAGACTTATTTCCTGTTTACGAATTTATAGTGGTGGTAGACTTATTTTCGAACTTAGTGACGGTAGACCTATTTGTGATAGCGGTAGACTTATTGTACTTGGTGGTAGACTTATTTCCTGTTTAGGAATTTATGTGGTGGTAGACTTATTTTGGTAGGTGGTAGAGTTAGTTGCAGGGAACAAGAAATGTCGATTTTACCCTTTAAAAATAGACAAATTTGCACGAAACACCTGCAACAATGGTGATGAACTAGGGTTTACAGCCGCATAGGTTTGATCTTTGCGAAGCGATTTTTTGAACTTTCCTTGTTTTCTAAAGTTCTTTTCGAACGAGTGAACCTGTTGGAGTGAACCTGTTGGAGTGAACTTGAACGAGGTCGAATGGAACAAATTGTTCTTATCTGTGGTAGATGGAGTTTTTCGAAGAATTGATGGGTGTTCGGGGTTGACAACTCAAAAGGTGGTAGAGTTCTTGGGTTAGATCATGCAACCTCGTTCAACAATTTCCTTCGAATGGTGTATGAAGATTTCGGCGTCGATGAACAAATTTTCGAGGTAAAATTGAGTTACCTGTTACCAAGCTTAGCTCTAGATACACCACCAATTTTCGTTGCAAATTCAAGACAGTTCAAGAGTTTTGTACAACAATATAAGAAGGAAATGATTCGTCTATGCGTCGAGATTAGTGAAAAAGAAAAAAAATAGTTTAAAAGAGAGAGAAGTGGATGCAAGAAGGGAGAAACTATAGATGAAGATGATGAAGATGATGATTGTAGATTTGACTATTGCGACGATTCAGACGGTGCAAGCTCGGACGATGATGAATACGGTAGGCGTGGTAGACTTTCAGATGATGACGACGACGCCGCCATGGAATCTCTACCACCGAAGAAAAGGGGTCTAGAATCGATTCCAGATGGCGTGAAGTTAGAAATGAGGTCGGTAGACTTAACGGTTGGGCAAAGTTATGCCACAAAGGAAGACTTGGAGAAGAGATTGGAGATTATTTCTGTTGCACGTAAGTTTGACTTTAACGTCAGACACACAACTCCAACGTTGTTGACGGTTAGTTGTTGGGTGGAAGGATGTACGTGGAGGGTTCGTGCTTCAACTATTGGAGACAGTCCCAGTTTCCATATCAAGACTTATAATGGAAACCACTCTTGTTCTGTGACTGAGCGTTCAACCCGTGCTCGTAAAGCAACGTATCAGGTGTCAGGTCGTCTCTACAAAGATTTCATTGGTGGTGTTGGACCAACAGTCTTGCCAAGTCATGTTGCCGATGCTATAACGAAACATTTCAGAATAAAGGTACTTTAAACGATGGTAGACTTATTTTCTGTTTGATGGTAGACTTATTTTCTATTTGATGGTAGAATTATTTTCTGTTTGATGGTAGACTTATTTTCTGTTTGATGGTAGACTTATTTTCCTTTGATGGTAGACTTATTTTCCTTTGATGGTAGACTTATTTTCCTTTGATGGTAGACTTATTTTTGTTTGATGGTAGACTTATTTTCTTTTGATGGTAGACTTATTTTCGTTTGATGGTAGAGCTATTTTCGTTTGATGGTAGACTTATTTTCTGTTTGATGGTAGACTTATTTTCTGTTTGATGGTAGACTTATTTTTGTTTGATGGTAGACTTATTTTCTGTTTGATGGTAGACTTATTTTCGTTTGATGGTAGACTTATTTTCGTTCGATGGTAGACTTATTTTCTGTTTGATGGTAGACTTATTTTCCTTTGATGGTAGACTTATTTTGGTTTGACGGTAGACTTATTTTATGTTTGATGGTAGACTTATTTTCCTTTGATGGTAGACTTATTTTCTGTTTGATGGTAGACGTTTCTGTTTGACGGTAGACTTATTTTCTGTTTGATTATCACAAGTAGAGTATTGGAAAGCCCATCGAGCATTAAAGTATGCAAGGCAATTAGTTAGAGGAAGCGCTGAGAATGGGTACGAAGAAATTCCCACGTACTTATACATGATTAGGAGAGCTAATCCAGGGGCACTTATAAAGCTGGAAGTCGATGGTGAAAATAGGTTCAAGTTTCTTTTCCTTGCATTTGGCGCAAGCATACATGGTTTCAAGAATATGAGGAAGGTAGTTGTGGTGGATGGGACATATTTGAAAGGTAAGTACAAAGGTACTTTACTGATTGCCACGACACAAGATGGAAATTTTAACATATTTCCTATTGCTTTTGGTGTTGTTGATACTGAGAATGATGAGTCTTGGGAGTGGTTCTTTAGACAGTTAAGCCGAGTAATCGCAGATGATGAAGGTCTTGCGATTATCTAAGATAGGCATAGATCAATATCGAAGGCGATTGGGAAGGTATACCCGCGTGCTTCTCGTGGTATTTGCACATATTATCTGCATAAAAACATTTTGCTGAAATTCAAAGGTGGAGAATCATTCAGACTAGTGAAGAAGGCAGCGAAGGCATATAGACTTCAAGAGTTTAATGAGTTATTTGGGCAGATTGAGGCTTTGTATCCTGCTCTTCATACTTATTTAGAGGGAGCCGATGTTCGTTTATGGACTCGTGTGCATTTTCCCGGTCATAGATACAACTTCCTGACTAGCAACATAGCGGAATCTATTATTAAGGTCCTATCTCCTGCGCGCGGGTATCCAATAGTGGAACTTCTGGATACTATTAGGTCGATGTTGACAAGGTGGTTTGCTACAAGAAGGAAAAAAACAAGTTTAATGACCACAACCTTGACCACTGCGGTGGAAAAACAGCTTCAGGTAAAATATTTGTTATGGTAGATTTAATAAGCATGTGGTAAAGTAGATTTAATAGGCATGTTATGGTTAATTTATAGACAACTGAGGGTAGATTAATACTTGTTTGCCTTTTTTGTAAACAGGATAGGGTTGAGAACGCCAAACTTTGGACTGTGCAAGAGATAAATGACAACGAAATAGAAGTAACGTTGGGGCCATCATTGCATGTGGTGAATCTGACATCAAATAGTTGTACTTGCAAAAGGTTTGACAAGGATAAAATTCCTTGTGTTCATGCCATTGCAGCAGCGGAAACAGTGAAGAAGTCACTGATCGGCCTTGCACATCCCTACTTCCATACAAAAAACTTGTTCAAGGGTTACTCAAAAAGTATTATGCCACAAGATATTGCGTTTCCATCGCTGGAAATTGTGGCAACAAAAGTCTGTAAACCTCCGGTTGTGCGGGAACCACCAGGTAGGCAAAGACTTTCCCGGATTAAAAGTGCTTTAGAAATAGCCATGGCTCGGAAACGAACTAGGAAAGAACCCAAGTGCTCAAACTGTCTTCATCATGGTCACAATCGTGCGACTTGCAAAGCCTAATCATGTATGTTATGTTATGTAATTTGATTAAAATTACTTTCTCTTTTTGTAAGGTACTTTAATGGTTGGGAAACACATAGGAAACAGAAAATAAGTCTACCATAGAACAACAATAAGTCTACCATCAAACAGAAAATACGTCTACCAATATACGAAAATAAGTCTACCATCAAAGGAAAATAAGTCTACCATCAAAGGAAAATAAGTCTACCATCAAACAGAAAATAAGTCTACCATCAAAGGAAAATAAGTCTACCATCAAACAAAAATAAGTCTACCATCGAACAACAATAAGTCTACCATCAAACAGAAAATAAGTCTACCATCAAAGGAAAATAAGTCTACCATCAAAGGAAAATAAGTCTACCATCAAAGGAAAATAAGTCTACCATCAAAGGAAAATAAGTCTACCATCAAACAAAAATAAGTCTAGCATCGAACAACAATAAGTCTACCATCAAACAGAAAATAAGTCTACCATCAAAGGAAAATAAGTCTACCATCAAAGGAAAATAAGTCTACCATCAAAAGAAAATAAGTCTACCATCAAACAAAAATAAGTCTACCATCAAAGGAAAATAAGTCTACCATCAAAGGAAAATAAGTCTACCATCAAAGGAAAATAAGTCTACCATCAAACAGAAAATAAGTCTACCATCAAACAGAAAATAATTCTACCATCAAATAGAAAATAAGTCTACCATCAAACAGAAAATAAGTCTACCATCAAACAGACAATAAGTCTACCATCAAAAAGAAAATAAGTCTACCATCAAAGGAAAATAAGTCTACCATCAAAGGAAAATAAGTCTACCATCGAACAACAATAAGTCTACCATCAAACAGAAAATTGTCTGATTGAAGGTTTACCATACCATCAAATGGAATTAAGTCTGAAAATGTTGTCAATACGTTTTCGCTACAGAAGTCTACCAAACTTTCGAAGGACCACCAAATCTACTCCAATGGTGATACTAAACATGGTCTTTCGAAAGTATGCAAAATATCCAATAAGTGTACTACCAAATGAAAATAAATCTACCACTACATACACAAAAGTCTATGACTACATAAACAAAAGTCTACCATGACGTTAAATCCGACTATCCTGAATCTGTCTGTAACGGAACTTTGTCGTCTGGATTAGTGCGCGGGTTTGGGTCGGAGACTTGTACGGCCAGGTCAATAAATGGTGCCTCCTCCAGGATATCAGCCGCAAGTTTTAGACGAACAGCAGCCACAGTTGCATCGCAAATCCCATCCATTGTATGTCCTAGAGCTAAACACTCTAAGAATTTCACAGTGTAGACACCACAGTCACCTGATTGGATGTTTTGGGGTACATTTGATTTTTTCCTGTAGAATTGAAACGCAGCCTCACTCATCCCCTTCCTTTTTTCAGGTGCTGCAGCAGCTTTAAGCAACTTAGGAATCATCTTCGTGTATGGTCTGCATGACTCGGCCACAACGTCGTCCTCGTAACCCGAGATGATGCTATCGTAACATTTGATATTCCTGTTAACTAGGTCTACCACAAGACCCACCCAATGCAAGTAGTTGATATTATGAGCTATGTACAATTTATCAACATCCGTTACCCATTTCTTGTGGGTTGGACAAAACGTGGGAGTTAGGCCATTGTACATGTTGAAATACCCCTCGCCGAATAAAAAGGTCTTCTCTTTACCTTTGAAGTCCCTTTTGTACACCTAACACCAAAGATTCCCAAATATCGGATCCAGAAAGGCTATCCTTTCACTGGTAAAAGGGGTAGGACGTTGCATAGCCCTTTTTCGCAACATGTTCAATGCAGCCCCCATTTGCTTCAAAATAATTAAACCAAAAGTAAATAAACCTGGCACAAAAATTATAGATAAGTCTACCATCGAACAACAATAAGTCTACCATCAAACAGAAAATAAGTCTACCATCGAACACCAATAAGTCTACCATCAAACGTAAATAAGTCTACCATCGAAGGAAAATAAGTCTACCATCAAACAGAATATAAGTCTACCATCAAACAGAAAATAAGTCTACCATCAAACAAAAAATAAGTCTACCATCAAACAAAAAATAAGTCTACCATCAAAGGAAAATAAGTCTACCGTCAAACCAAAATAAGTCTACCATCAAAGGAAAATAAGTCTACCATCAAACAGAAAATAAGTCTACCATCAAAGGAAAATAAGTCTACAATCAAAGAAAAATAAGTCTATCATCAAAGGAAAATAAGTCTACCATCAAAGGAAAATAAGTCTACCACCAAAGGAAAATAAGTCTACCATCAAACAGAAAATAAGTCTACCATCAAACAGAAAATAAGCCTATCATCAAAGGAAAATAAGTCTACCATCAAAGGAAAATAAGTTTACCATCTAACAGAAAATAAGTCTACCATCAAACAGAAAATAAGTCTACCATCAAATGAAAATAAATCTACAATCAAAAATAAGGCAGTCGTAGATTTATTTACCTCACTATTTATCCATCCATATCGAGTGTGTGGCCACTTTTCTTTAGCTGTCATAATTCCCAAATAGAACTCCACTATTGGCAGAGTGTTTTCAAATGGGTTATCTCTGACATAGAACCATATGTCAAATGGTTAGCAGAATGAAATTTTTGGTGCATTGAATAAGACGTTTATATTAAAATGACTATTAAAAGGAGAAATGACTTACAAATCTTGATTCACGTAGTCAATCAAATTTTCCTCCCTATGCTGGTCCACCGGCTCAAAAGGATTATAGACAGCAGAAGAAGGTACTGTACCAGCCATGATTCGTACGGTGCCAGAGTGTCCTATGAATGGGGACTTCTGAGACGGAGCAAGATTTTTAATGCGACCTACGGGGGGGACCTCCAAATCATCTTTGTCTGACAACTTTGTAATAGCATCGAAAGCAATGGTCAGTGCATCATTGACCTGCTTCGCCTTTATATCATCATCATCATCAGATGATGTTGAGTACGCGTAATGCATCATTTTGCGCCGACTAGGAGGTGTAACAAAATCAGAATCAGATCTTTCCTTCTCTTTCCCAGCATCAGCAATAGCATCTTTTGTCTACAAGTTAAGGATTGAGTCAAATAGAAGTAAGATAACAACTGTAATCAATCCATAGCGATGACTCACAACAACGATAAATGTCCCAATAAGTCTACCACTAAGTACAAATAAGTCTACCATCAAAAAGAAAATAAGTCTACCACTAAGTACAAATAAGTCTACCATCAAACAAAATAAGTCTACCATCAAACAGAAAATAAGTCTACCATCTAACGAAAATAAGTCTACCATCAAACAAAAATAAGTCTACCATAAAACAGAAATAAGTCTACCATCAAACACAAAATAAGTCTACCGTCAAACCAAAATAAGTCTACCATCAAATGAAAATAAGTCATCTATATACGGACCAGATCGTGGATTTCGACACAATCAGCTCCTTTCTTCCTTTTAACCATTGTAGATTCCGTCTCCTTCTCTTTAAACGTTAATCTTTTACTCTACAGCTCCAAACAATGTATAAGGAATGAGTCAAATTGAAGTAAGAAAATTTGTTGAAAATCAAACTACAAAGGAGAATTACTTCCCACCTTCAAACAAAAAAAAGTCTACCACCAAACGAAAATAAGTCTACCATCAAACAGAAAATAAGTCTACCATCAAACGAAAATAAGTCTACCATCAAACGAAAATAAGTCTACCATCAAACAGAAAATAACTCTACCATCAAACGAAAATAAGTCTACCATCAAACGAAAATAAGTCTACCATCAAACAGAAATAAGTCTACCATCAAACGAAAATAAGTCTACCATCAAACAGAAAATAAGTCTACCATCAAACGAAAATAACTCTACCATCAAACGAAAATAAGTCTACCATCAAAAGAAAATAAGTCTACCATCAAACATAAAATAAGTCTACCATCAAACAGAAAATAAGTCTACCATCAAACACAAAATAAGTCTACCATCAAACGAAAATAAGTCATCTATATACGTACCAGATGGTGGATTTCGACACACTCAGCTCCTTTTTTCCTTTTAGCCGCTGTAGATTTCGTCTCCTTCTCTTTAAACGTTAATCTTTTACTCTACAGCTCCGAACAATGTATAAGGAATAAATCGAATGGAAGTAAGAAAATTTGTTGAAAATCAAACTACAAAGGAGAATTACTTCCCACCTTCTTTTTAGCTTCAACCTTCTCCAAGGCTGTTAAAGGTTTGCTTTTCTGTTTGCTTTTCTGCACAGGTGCCACAGATTTGCTTTTCCCTTTCCGCTGGTCACTTCGTGTAGCCTTTTCATCCGGCTTTCTAACTACACGGCTAACTTCCAAATTTGTTTTTGTTGTTGGTTGTTGTTCCATCCAAGACTGGTAAGAAAAGTAGAGGAAAAATGTTCAAACAGCTATATAAGTTCATATAAGTCTACCATAACACAGTAATAAATCTACCACGCCTTAACATCGAAGTTCAGGAAAACAAGAAAATAAGTCTAAAACATGGTTCCCATATATCTACCATCGCCTTAGAAAAGACTCTTACGTACCAGATCATCCTCCTCCACAAATGCATCTCCGCCATCTCCCGTGTTTGAGTGTTCATCTACCGCAGTTTTCAAGACATTCCCTTTTCCCTCTAGAGATGTAAGCCTAGTATCAAAGTTGATAATTGTGCTCGCCATTCCCTGAAGGAGCTTAAGCACTTCAGCAATAGCTCCACCTTCGGTCTCCTTCTTTTTCTTTAGTTTCGGAATGTTTTTTATTTGGATAGCCAAATCGCATTCCTCTTCCCTATCCTCTTCAGATCGCATCTTCCTTTTCCCATGCTTCACCTTCTCCTTCTCCTTCTTTTTCTCTTTCTTTTCAGCTGGAGAGTCATCCTCATCCTCACTTTCTTCAACAACAATCTTAGCCTTGATCTTCTTGCTCTTCTTTATCTTCTTTTTCTTTTCAACAGGAGAGTCATCCTCATCCTCATCATCATCCTCATCCTCACTTTCCTCAACCACCTTAGCCTTGTTCTTCTTTTTCTTAGAACCCGGAGAGTCATCCTTAGTCTTACTCTTCTTTTTCTTAGAAACCGGAGCATCTAACTCCAAAAAATCTTCATCCATGAATCCACCAAGAATGTCCCGGATCATGTTATTAAGTTTGAAATCTTCTGCATCAATCCATGTAGGGTAAATGAATTCGAGAGGCTTCACCACTAAGTGTCTGATACGAACCTATAAAGAACATTATTGCAAAAACAAAGAAAGAGATTATTAATAAAAGTCTACCATCAAAGAGCTAAAAAGTCTACCAGCAAATGAAAATAAGTCTACCATCAAACAGACAAATAAGTCTACCATCAAAGAGCTAAAAAGTCTACCATCAAAGAGCTAAAAAGTCTACCATCAAATGAAAATAAGTCTACCATCAAAGAGCTAAAAAGTCTACCATCAAAGAGCTAAAAAGTCTACCATCAAAGAGCTAATAAGTCTACCATCAAATAGCTAATAAGTCTACCATCAAATGAATATAAGTCTACCATCAAACAAAAATAAGTCTACCATCAAATGAAAATAAGTCTACCATCAAACAGACAGTAAGTCTACCATCAAACAAAAATAAGTCTACCATCAAATGAAAATAACTCTACCATCAAACAGACAGTAACTCTACCATCAAACAGACAGTAAGTCTACCATCAAACAAAAATAAGTCCACCATCAAATGAAAATAACTCTACCATCAAACAGAAATTACCTTGTTGTTGTTGGAGGATTTCTTATCCTCCTCCATCACCTGTTCCAGGTTGTACCTTACTCGGCTTCCACCCCAACGTAGCATAGGAACACCTCCTTCTCTTCTCCTCCCAAATTTTTCCCCTAAAATGGGAACTGCCTCTTAAACCCACACAAGCAACGCATGAACACACCCATGGAGTGTGATCTTTTTCATGTCCGTCACTTGCATGGACGACATCAAAGATTCAAAGGACACTCGTCCCCATGGATACCTCTCGAAAGCCTCGGGATCCATCACCCTTTTTGCAGCTTTCAAAGGGATTCTACTATCACGAGTGTAACCATACACTCCAACATGCAGAATAAACAACAGAGCTATCATTCTCTTCTTCTCCTCACTCCACGTCCTGATTTTGTCAAACAAGACCAACAGCTCAGACCACTTTGGTCCCTCCCCAACTGGGACACCAATTTCTTCCCAAAACTGTGTGTGGTCAATGTCCCAACCATCATTTGCATCAGCCTCACCACAGTTCATCTGGGTTACCTCTTCAAACTCAGTCAACGAAAATCTAACTGGCCGACCACCAAACAAGGACCACATCTCATAGAACCTTGCAGTTTTCAATTGGTTTGAGAGGAAATGAGTCACCGTCGCACCTGAGAAATAGAATTTCCGTGCAGCAAGCTTCAGAATTATTCCAACTGAGGAATTATTCATTATATCATTGTACAAGTCGTGTAACATGCAATTGTGATGCATGCTTCTTTGCCCCGATGGTGACAATCCAGCCGGAAACCTTCTGGATGGATATATCTTTCGCACAATCGAGGAAGTCATATCTGCACAAATCAGTAATTATAAGTCTCCATCACAACAAAATAAATCTACCATCAAATGAAAAGTAAAATAATTCTTCAACATAAAATAAATCTACCATTACATAAAATAAATCTACCATGTCATAAAATAAGTCTACCATCAAAAAGAAAATAAGTCTACCATCTAACAAAATTAAGTCTACCATCTAACAAAATTAAGTCTACCATCAAACAAAATTAAGTCTACCATCAAATGAAAATAAGTCTACCATCAAACAGCAAATAAATCTACCATCAAACGAAAATTAAGTGTACCATCAAATAGAAAATAAGTCTACCATCAAACAAACATAAGTCTACCATCAAATGAAAATAAGTCTACCATCAAACAGAAAATAAGTCTACCATCAAACAAAAAATAAGTCTCATAAAACAAAAAATAAGTCTACCATCACATAAAATATAAGTCTACCATCACATAAAAAATTTCTACAATACAACAGAACGTAAAAACACTTTAATTAATATACCGCTACTTAAAATAAATCTACCACCACAGAGATTAACAAATCTACGATAACAATCTGTTCTCTTACTTTATCTGCGAATATCGACGCCGGAATCTGGGTTTTCACAACCTAAACTGAAATAAATATACATATTTCAGATTAGGGTTTTCGTCATTCATACAAGACTTCCACAAACCAAAACAAAAACGGTTAGAATAAACTGAATACCTCTTTCCAATGCACGAAATCGAAAACCCACCGCTTGACGGAACTTTGCTTCGCCGGAATTTCGAAAACCTAAAACCGACGGACTCAAAATTTACTTCAAATTCCGTAAAAACTCCTTACCGAATACTCGTCATGGATAGAGAAGGCGAAAACTCATTAAAGAAATCGAAACTTACCGTCAAATCAACGCCGCTTCAACAATCGCCAAAATCGCCGGTTACGCAGAAGGTGAAGAAGAAGAACGGTTTTTGCGTTTAGGTTTTTTTTTCCTTTTTTTATATGTTCAGTTTTTTTTTTTTTTAGTTTTGTCATATTTTAAAAGTCTTTGTAACCTTTTTTAGAAAAAAAATCAGACCTCAAACATATAAAAGTTGTTTGAGTAAACCATATATCTAAGAAGGTCTTTTGAGTAATTATCTCATTAAATTATCACTCCATCCATATGTTTGATATCGTGATTTTCAATAACTACATCTTAGTGTAAACCATGATAAGATATAAATACAGGGTAATAGTTTAAGTAACAAATGATCCTACGTGTTATGAATAGATGATGTTATCAAACTAGAAAAATGTGAATAAAAAGTCTATTAGTAAAACTCAATAATTTTTGCTGTTGCGGGTGTAAGTAGAGGAAACATGCATGAGTAAGTATATCAAAGCCGTAAAAGGTAAATTTACCTTAGAGATCCCTCCAAAACTAATTTGGGACACTTGTCCTCTCAATAAATGCAAAAGAGATATACATCCTTAATTCTATTTTTTCTAAAATTCATTAAAATGAAAAAGATAAACCCAACTTTTTAGTCCAATCTTTTGTGTTCCATGTAAAAGCTAATCAAAAACCTGGAATTTCGAAATTTATATTTTTTTCATCTCCATTTGATAAATGACACATTGTCACACTCACACACAAAAAATCTCTTCTTCTCTCGCCAATGGAGTAAAGATTTGATCTTTCTTGGAAACATTTCGTTTTCTCAATAAAAGACACTTTCGCTCTCCCAACACTTTCTCTCTCTATACGTAGCGACAATAATTCTGCATAACCAAAAAAAAAATCATACATACATACATACACACACATCATCTATTATATAATCATTTACACTCTTCTTCCACACTCACACTCTCCAAATTAAACCCAATCAAAAATCTCACTCTCTTTTAGGGTTCTTCTTCGTAGGGTTTATCTAGAAATTGAGATTTTTTTCTATAATTCGTCAGAGAACTCAAGAATGGTGAGAGAAGGTGAAGAAGAAGAGGAGATGATGATGATGGTTGCAAGAAAACCTGCATGGCTTGAAGGATTAATGGCTGAAACTTTCTTCTCGAGTTGTGTGATTCATGAGAATCGCCGTAAAAATGAGAAGAACGTGTTTTGTTTGCTCTGTTGTCTAAGTGTTTGTCCTCACTGTATCCCTTCACATCGATCTCATCCTCTTCTTCAGGTAATCAAATTTCACTACCCAATTTTCTTGAATTCTTCTCTAGAAAATTTTCTTGCTGATGAATGGATTCAGAATTTGATTTGTAGTAATCTTTTTGGAAAATTATCGATGATCCATGATTTGAATCTGTGTTGATTTCAATACCCATGTTTTAGAGTTTCAAAAGTAATTTGATTTTTGTTTCTTGCAATGAAATCTTTACTTACTAATATACAAACTGCAATTACTGTGTATGCATAGTTTTTCTGTTACTTGAATTCTCTCTCATGAAATGTTTGGATTGTAATATACACCCATATGTATATATTCACTCACGTTAATAAGTATCAAATTTAAGCATAAACCGAAATTGTTTTTGAATTTTTCTTGGTAACTTTCCCGGAAAAAAAAAACTCAATTCCCGGGAAAAAGAAAGTTACTGGGTTTTGATTCACATGCACATCTATCATAGAAATCTTGTTCTCCAATATCTTTTCAGAGTTTTTAAATGTAAATTATAGAGCTTTTGGAAATTGTACTATGATAACTCCTTTTTTCATTATCATAAACTTTTTCTTCTCCCAAAAAAAAATGTCCTTTATAATACTACTACTCATCTTAAAAACCCTGTAATTGTATTCCTCTAAATTTGACTTCAACACATTAAAACATGTGATTATACTTTTATTAAGTTGAGAATTGTAGAGGTGATTGGTAAAAAAACATGTCTAGATTGGTAATTGAATTTACATGTATAACATATATGTATATATGTGATGATAGTATTGAACTTGAATTGTCAATTGTGTGGATTTGGTTTGTTTCCATATATAGTATGTATCATTTTCACATCTTTTATTTATTCTTTCTCTTTTCAAATTTGCTTGGTTCCTTTAAAATTTATTGTCTTCTCTGCTCAACTTCTCTTGAGCTGTTACTTTCAAAAAACATCAAAAGCTTTGACCAAATTCCTTTTCCTTCACTTCCATTTACTTCTCTCCTCTGTTTTTAGGTTTTCATTAATTCCAAAAATATATAAAATCATTTTCCACTATTCCCAAAAAACTTATTGGTGCAAATTTAATATAAAAACTCATGGCTCTAACTACCAGATTAAGGAAATTTGGATTTTTACTGTCTTTAAAGCGGAATATTTACCCCCATTAGTTTTGAAGCAATTATGAATGGTACCCTAGTAGTTTGTGTTTGATCAATTTAGCTCTTTTGTTTTAACATTTTGGCAGGTGAGACGATACGTATACCACGACGTCGTTCGACTGAGTGATCTTGAGAAGCTTATTGATTGTACATATGTTCAGGTGAAAATCCGAGAGGTTTGGTTTTTGTTTTCATTTTTGAAAGGAAAAAAATTTGGTATTGATTGAGAATTTTGTATATCCAGCCATATACAATCAATGGAGCCAAAGTGATATTCTTAAACCAAAGACCACAATCAAGAACTAAGGTCTCTTCGAATGTTTGCTTCACTTGTGATAGAATCCTCCAAGAACCATTCCACTTTTGTTCCCTCTCTTGCAAGGTACTTTCAATCTTTATTTATATAACATTTTTTATAATTTATTTCGCTTTGAATAAACCATAGTTTTTAAATTTACAAATTTGGGGAATCTTTGTTTTCTTTATTCCTTACCAATGGAAAAAACATGGAAAATTTAGTTATGAATTGTTAACATAGTTGACCCATGAATGACAAAAGTGAGACCCATTAATTCTTGAGATTCACTTGTTGATTGTTTTTATTCTAGTAAGATGGAAAATAATAATAGAATAGAATGATTGTTTCAACTTTTTAACCATATGATCAAAAAGTTAAAAAGAGGAGAGAAAAATCATTACTCCAAAGATGAAAAAAAACAAAACTTTGGAAAACAGCTGTTTTCTCTTTAATTCTGTCTAAAACTCTCTTGGATGGTGTGTTTCATTTGTTTAATTCTCTTAAACAACACATGTAAAAGTACAAAGTGGGCACTTTCCTAGGTTATGAACTATCATGTCCAATATTAGCTAAAATTTGACTTATTATAAAGACATATAACTGTGTTAACCTAACTATTTTTTATGATTAAAACTTTTCACATATGGAATATGTAGGTGGACTACATGGTATATCAAGGAGATGATTTAACAAGCATTCTCTATAGGATTGATGAATCGGATTTCACGTATTCGCGACTCGAGGGTTTGAGAATGGATGGTCATGACCAGCTCGAAGAAGATACATCGACAATGGAGGACGATACCGAGGATATAATGGTAATTTCGGATCAATCAGAGCAAGGTAATAATAGTAACAAGAAAGAGAAGAGGAAGAAGAAAAAGAAAGAGAGCAATTACTTGCCTGGGATGGTTCTTTCACTTGGTAGCAGAAGAAAAGGTGCTCCACATAGAGCTCCTTTTTCATAATTCAAAACCAATAGGGAAAAAGATATAAATACTTTAAAAATAAGCATTCTATATATCTATATATATGTGTGATGTTTTCTTTTGTTAGGTATATCTTGTAATGAGTACAATAAAATAGTTAGTACTCTATTTTCACGAAAATGTGTTTTACTTATTTGTTTTGCTGTAGTGTGTTATCAGTTTTTGTTGTTGATAAATTATTGATCTCTGTTATGAATAAAAAAGTTGTATTTCATTTGGTACTATATTAAAAGTATATTGGTAGTAAGTGATTTATATAATAAATTTAAATTTGGAGTATTAAAAAGTGGACTCGTAGTTTGGGTAATTTTCATTGGGAGATGGAAGAGACGACGACAGGTTTTCACGGGGACAGCTGAAAAGTCCCTAGTGCGTCATGAATTACATCAATATCGTTTTTCTACTTTAGCAATTATTCAATTTAGTTTTAATACTAATTTGTATAGTTTAGCTGCCATGCACTACAAGATTAAAATCATAGTCACAACTTTTGTTACAAAAATGATTAGTTGCAAAATTTAGCTACAAATCAACACAAATTTACTACTAAAACTGAAAAGTATTAAATTGTAGTAAATTTGTGAATATTTGTGGGTTATTTGCTTGACAAAACTGTAGTTGTAGTAAATTTGCTTCTCATTGTTACGTAATAGTCGTGGAAAATTTTGTGACAAAATAATTTGTAGAAAAACGTAACAAAAGTTATTGTTTTGCTTCAAAAAAGGTGTGGGAAAATGCTAAAAGAAAATATGAAACAAATATATAGATCTAATCGTGAATTAATGACAAATATCTACACATATTTTGTAGCATTAGTTACTAATTGATACAACAAAATGGGTAACTAAAACGATTAGGCCCATTTATTTTACATAAGAAAACCCTAAATACTAAAAGGGTACCAGAAACATGTTTTTACTCTTCTTTATTCTTGCCGCTTCTTCTCTACTAGAGGTTTCGCGATCTAGAGATCCGGTGAATACAGCTTCTTCGTCTTCACCGATAGCAACCCAAGCTTCCCCAACCTCCACCTTTACTTCATTTCCGCTTTTGGATTCTACAAACCCTACCCAACTTCGACTCCGATTCTGTCAAATACTATCTCCGTCTCTATTTCCACCCTCAATCAGCATCTCCGACCATCGACATCCAAATCAAAAACCCTTTCTACTTTGCTGACGCATTGTCTGCCATCTACCCCTGGAAAACAAGGTAAATAGTCTTATATATGGAGTTTTGGGTCAAGTTTTTGTTTTCCCTCTGTGAAGATCTACTTTTTCCTACTCTCTTGTTTCTAGGGTTTACTTACCCTCTCCTATTTCTAGATGGTTAATACAGGTTTTCAAGGCTCAAGGCGCTGCTAATGGACCTCCGGCTGGCTGCAGAGTTGGTCGTGGAGGTCGCCGTGGTGGCCAATGTAGTCCTCTTCCAGCAAGGACGATGTTGCATGTGCTTCATCCTCAGAAAGAGAATGGGGGCTTGTGGTAAGTGTATAGTCATTTGTAATTGGTAAAAAGTTCATGAACTGAGTTTAATTACATTGTTTGTTATTTGTGAAAGTGAACTATAAGTTACTTTACTGATAATTGTGGATGCGATTTTACACTACTATATTTGTTTATGTCAGAAAAAGTAATGGCCTTAGGTGTTGGATATGTGGTTTATAAGCTGTCTAAGTATACCACTGAAGATGTATAAGTGCTCTGCTATTACTCTGGTGTGTATTTGGAAATGTTTTGATGGTTTACTGTATTGCTAATTGGCAGATACATGTGGATATTTGCAGGTTTGGTATTGATAACCCTCTATTGTCATAGTGATCAGGAGGCATTTGATGGACCGTGGTTCGGCGAGTGGTCCAACTCGCTTTGAAACCATTGTTGAAAATGAAGTAGGTGAAAATGGTGATCTGCAATGAACAGTGCTAAAGGATGCCGTTGACAGAGCTAGAGTATGTTTTGTGAGGTAATATGGTCTTCCATTGTTCCAATTGTTGCTAGATTATCTTTTATCATGACTCATTACACAATATCCAAATTTAACTAACTAAACTTTTAATTTTAGGATCCTGACTCATGGACAGGAACTGAGCCACTACCTAGCATCCAAACACATCATATCTCAAGAAGAACTTCTACCGATTTACCTAACATTCCATATAAGTTAGGATCTTAGAATTTTGGAAGTTGGGCTTTTAGAACTTAAGAACATTGGAAATTAGGTGATTCGTATTTTAGAAATTAGGTGATTAGAATTTCGGATTTGTGTAATGATTTTATGTGTTATGCTATATATATTGTTATTAGTGTTTTGTAGTTTGTAAATATATTTTTTATTATATATTGCATATTATTCATATTAACTATTTAATTTTTGAATTGTTTTTTTTTGTAATTACTTTAAGAATTTGTAGCAATTTGTAGCAAATTGTGGTAACTGGCAACAAATTATTTTGTAACTAGATTTGTAGCAAATCATAGCTATAATATATATGTGTGGAAATTTGTAGCTAATTTGCTACTATTAGCTACAAAATCAACATAGCAACAAACGTATAGCTAGGAACAAAAATTTGTAGTAAATTGTGGCAAATCTTGTATTTGGTACAAATATGTAAACATAATTACAAAAAAAAATTGTAGCTATGTGTCCAAATTCTTGTAGTGATGGAGGTACAACATTTTTCCAAATCTAATAGTCATGATAAGTCTCTTTTTTCTTTTGAAAGAAACTCTAGAGTAAGTTTAGAAAAAAAACAAACTCTAGAGTAAGTTTAGCAAAAAACAAACTCTGGAGGAAGCACTGAAAAATATAATTTAAAAAGTTTTAAGATCTAATCTAAAAGTTTCTCTGAAAATTTTGTAACTAAAAACATTTTAAGATACTAGTACAATTTAAAAAGAAATAACAAAATGAATTTAAAAATGTTTAGATTATAAAACTTTCAATTGAATTGTAGGAACTACTGCATGTTTGTAATGCAATCTTTATCTTAGGATCCGTTCATTGGGAATTCAACCCACCTCATGGTCGGGGATGTTAAACCAATAAGAAAACAAATGTAGGTTATAAAAACATTTCAAAGGACAATTATGAAATCAAATTAAATCGTTTTTATAACGACGATACCAAGATCTTTTCTTTCTTTTTTTCGAGATAATAAGATCTTTTCTTTCTTACACCATAAAATCCAAATCAGTAATGTCTAAGATATAAAATCACAAAATATATTTTGCATTCATTATTAGTCAAAACTGTAATGCCACAACAAAACATGACCATAAAACATATTATAAGTCCAAATATACTAATTTTCAAAAATATTATTGGTTTTGATCTAGTTTCAAAATAATATATTTATAAATGGATTTCTAAACTTTATATATTTTATAAACGCTTATAAGCTTTTTAAGCGTATAACATGTAATAAAAAAATTATAAAACCATATAAAACTTTTATAAACTTTATAAAACATGTTTTAATTCTACTATGTATAACCATATAAAATACATCAACAACAAAAAAAAGTTGTTATTTGCAAAAACTAAATTACTAACCAAAAGCCATAGATCTAATGGCCATGAATTTGCCACATTAGCCACTTTTGGTTAGTAATTTAGTTTTGATTTTTTTCTTGGTTATTCCACAAATTAACCCTTAATATTATTTCTCTTTAATATTAATTAAACGAATTTTTGTGTGCAAAAAATGTCTAAATGCCTACAAATTTGAGAAGTATCTGAATTCACAATACTAAATGTGCGTATAAGTACGGATTATATAACTGAAGTTGTCACGTGTGTGCGTAATGTATAAGACTTAGTGAATAAATACGCAGCATTAGTATAATGAATTATGCTAAATAACAACTTAATTAGAGTGGTGTATATAATAAGATTTCCGTAAGAAATAAAAGGGGGATTACTTTCAGAGATGAGAGATGTATGGGGATAAAAAGGCACATGGTCGGTCCACTTCTTCGTATTAGGTTTCCATATTTGTAACAATATATGCAACAGTTTTGTTTGCATAAGGCATTGGCGTACATATGTAGATGGCAAAACGGGCTTTCGACACGTGTCTTCTCTACTGACAATACCTTCATGTTTTTTTTCTCCACATGCAAATGCAATGGCTTTGTGCTGATTCTGCTGAATATATATATATATATATAGTTTCAATAAGAAATGGATAGCATTTGATTTTTTGTTATTGGAAGCACACACAATTTAGTATCTCACAGTACTGTTTTTTAACGACAAAAAAATCTAGATAAAAAAGTTTGTAATTAATCATTTACATAATTTTAATGAAAATTTTAGATAAAAGAATATTTACAAATTACAGTATATATTTTTCTCTAAATTTCTCTTAACTTTTTCTTTTTCATTGATTTGTTTTGCTAATCTACGATCTATTTTTGTTATTTTAGCTGGATGAATTTTAGGGATCATAGTATTAGTTTACGAAGTGTGCATAAGCTAAAGAGATGGGTTCCCATGCAGACTTTCTCAAGAACCATGCCACCTGACCTTTCTGACATTTCTTTTTTTCTAAAATACCACATTTCTAATATGATATCTTTGTATTAAATTATGAATACACACACATTAGATTCTTTAATTTTTATTTATAACAAATTTTTAATTTGCTTAGTAAGAAGATTTTGAGTTTTAACAACTCTCTCATATATCATTTTAATGAGCACATGATATTATGAATTTTTTTTTTTTTTTTTTATAACTCGGGTGATCCGGTTCAACGGACACCATGAGTTCCGAATTAGATCGCGGGGTGTTTACTCCCTAGCTAATTCTCAGGTCAACGGACCATGAGATCCGACTAATCCCGGGGCCCGGAGAGCCATGTGAATGTTCCGGTGGCCAAATGAAAATGATTAGATAATTTCACGCTTGAGGGGAATCGATCCCTGGCCTGGACCAACAGAGCAACTCCTCCTCAAGTGGGAACCACTAGACCACTACCGCTTGGTTGATATTATGAAATCTTGCATGCATGGTAGAGATAACTATAATATTTTGGATAAGATAGATAACTATAAATTATAATTTGAATAGTTGTAACGAACGGAACATAATAGTCTTATCGCGGTTATAAAATTTTACACATAGAAAAAAGAGTAAAGTCGGAAGTTTTGTCCGCCAAAACCGGTTTTATGAAGAAGAAAAAACTAGCCAGCCTTAAAAATGGAACATCTATAGTCCATTAGTAAATTAATAACCGATGTCTCAAAATCTTACATATGCTATATAATCTTCTATTCGTAAATCTTACATATGCTATATATAATCTTACTAGTATTATCGCCCGTGCATGCACGGGCTTTTGTTGTTGTATTTGTTGTTGTAATACATATATTTAATAAAAATTGTGATAGTTTTTTTCTTGTGTGCGGTTACTAAATGAGTGGAAGGAGGAGTGACATTTTGTTGTTCTCGTGATTCTAGTGAAATTGATAATTTAATTTGTTTTTCATTTCTATTAATTTAGTTTTGAAAAAAAGTCACATGTCAACTTTTAATTGGTGAGGTGACTTGTGTTTTAGTAGTAAATGATTCGTAGTATAGTTAATCTGAAATTTGTATAACTAAACCAAAGAAAAATAGAAGAAGTAAATATTATGTAAAGAGAAAAGATATTAATGCGTGAGTGGATATGTATCACCTGGACAGGCTGTGCTACAAGGCACAAGAGGTTCGAGGTAGTCGGACAGATAGGAAACAATTAGGTGTGTCGTGTGTGTGTATATGTCTGTGTCTTATAGCTTTTGGTTGCAGTCCACTATCATGCATCTCTTTCTCTACCGTCGAAAAAATATCAATATAAAATATATTTATTTATATATTATGCTATATATATGTAGAATTTTCTCTCTTTGATTAACATTATATTATATAATTTCTTATTAGTGAAAATTAACATTAACGTCCAAGCCAAAAAATGGCATAGACGTCACGGGTATGTAGGAATAGTAAAATCAAAATATAATAACAAATATTAAAGTGTTATGTCGAAAGAGAAAAAAAAAAATATTCAAGTTTTGTTAACAGGCGATCGTAGAAGTTTTGTTAATTTCCCAAATGTGTGATGGAAGTTTTTCTAACATATTTTCTCCACATTATGATTTAATTCCTAAACATATACGTACGTTACACGTACTCCGAATTCTGAAAATAATTGTGGATATCATTTCTCACATTTATATCAGTGCAATGCATTTCCTTTATTTGGGAACATCTTTTTTTAGAATATCTCACAATCTTACGTGTTCAACTTCGAATAATTTCACAATAGATCGAAATATTGACATTTAACATGAATGGTTGTTAAAATTTAGTTTTGTTATCCATCCAACCGTGATTTTGTAGAAAAATAAATTTAGTTTGGGTTAGGCTTGAACTCCCCAACTCGTAAGTGCTTTCTAGTAATAATAACTACATTTAAACCTCCAACAAATTTTTGCAGGACTCCGAACCAACTTTACTTCCTATACATTATTTTTATTGATGACAAAATATAAATCAGTTAGTGGTGAACAGTATAGTCAACAAATCTTACAGATTTTTTAAACTAGTGCACTAATCGTCGGACACGAATATAGCTCTCATATACATAAAGTAGATCGATAAATACCAAAATGGTTAGAATGTTATCAAGGTCGGAACAAATTGATGATGGTCGTTTATATTCCCCTAACAAATTTGACAAATCAAATAACTGGTTTCGTATCATATGTATATATTATTATTTGTCATAATTTATTTTCTAATAATATTGTTATTAAAATTGTTTTGAGAATTTAGAGTTCTTGATCTTAACAAAATTTAGGAAAAATGGCGAGGACATGGTGCATTTGCACCGCTTGCACACCCTCAGATACAGCCGTGCATCTAGTCTGAAGTTAAAATTGTGGCATTAAGGAGCAGAAATTGATTATATTGAAAGCTTGTCTACTTATTCATGTTATCCTGCATTATGATAATTGTGCAATGATGTTATCTATTTGAGTAATGTCGTATCAATGTGCTTATAATCGTAAATAAGGTTACGATAATATAATAATTAAAGCAATGAGTTTCATTTGGAATATTTTCTTCGAATAATAAAAAAAAAGTAAGGCATATGGTATTGGTATGATAGAAGCTTTTGACCATTTACTCAATCATTTATGTAAATGGAACCTACATGATGTCGATATCTTTGTAATGTGTAGGCTTCACCCTCTAATGGACCCACATAAATTATTTTAGAAAATATATGATAAAAAATACTAAAATGAGCAATTCAAAGTATCTTATTTTATTTTATTGAGATTTCTTAGGATGTCCCCTCTACGCACATGACAATGACTATCCACCTTAGTTATAAATTGAGAACCCCTGTTTTTGAGACACAATAAAAGAGCTACAAAAAGCTTTGAAGAAGAAAGCAAACTTGTTTCAAGGAGAAACAACAATTGCAAAGTGAAATAATGGGCTTGAATTTGATGGAAACAATTAAGAACAATATTATTGTCACTCCTAGACAATACTGAGAGACTAAACAAATCACCTCCGAAGCATATGGCATGAGACTTCTAATAATCGATTGTTATTAATACAAGAAATAACATAGGGTATGTTCGAGCTTATTTTAACCATTTGCGTGCATGTATCTCAGTTAAGCACTTCTAAACAAGAATATTTGATTAGATAGCCAAATTCTATTATGCTTTCATAAAAATAACATGTCAAATTTTTTAAAGTAAGTTCATCTATCGCTTGTTTTTTTTTTGTCAACAATGTGGATTTTAAGAATGTTTTTAACAAATCATATATTCGGTTATACGACTAATTAACATATAAGTTTTGGTCGATTTTATTAAATTTAGGCTATCTTGAATTATTTTATATCCCATCCTATCAAAGAGGATAATTCTCCTATATAGGTTTTAATAATTTTAAAACGCCTCAAATTCATATACTTTTGAATGTACATTTAGGTTTATAGATTATTATTAAGGTTTTTTATTTCTTAATCATTGACAAAAAGTACTTGTTTTAGATTTTTTTTTAAAAAAAACCTTATTTCCATTACTAATGTTTTCCATAGATTTTCCACAAGTCATTGCAAGAACTAGTTTTTTCTTTTCAAAACTTGAAGTAGGTAAATAATAATAACAGAAAGGAAGAAAAAAAGGAGGGTTGAAAATGATGAAGCTAGTGGTGCAGAGAGGCCATAGAAAGAAAAACTAGCTGGCCAATTTAATCCCTGCAGAATCTGGAAATCTCTTTAGATGGGACCTTCTTTGAGATTGAGATTCAGAGAGAGAGAGAGAGAGAGAAGAGGAGAGAGAAGAGGAGAGAGAATAGTCTTCTTCTCCATTTGATGGATCTGACTCACTGCTCAAAAAGATCACTCTCATTATTGAAAACACTTGTCAGTCCTTTTGGCCTCTTAGGACCTCTTACCGATCTTGTTTTGTCTTCTTGATTTTACACTTCAAACTTCTTGATTTAATTATCACAAACTGCAGTTTAACTTGAACAAATTCCTCTACATTTGAATTTAACTGACCAAAAAGCAATTCATAGTCATCAAGTTAATATGATTTGGGATAGTAATATATGGTATCAAGTTCATGATATTCAAATTTGTTACTCCATCTGTTCCTAAAAGATAAAAACTTTACAACAAAATTTTGTTCCAAAAAAATAGAGTTTTTACTGTTTTCTATGCATTTTTACAAATTCAAAAACAAATACTGAAATATTATTGGTTAAACTTTATTGGAAACTGTAAATCGTAGAAATCAATGCGTTTTCTTAATAAGTGTGCATAACCTTAAACATCTATCTTTTTGGAACGGAGGGAGTATATATTTTGTGATTCTTTTATATGGAAAAATACATATACTATGTTAGTTATTTTTCTTTTCATATATTAGATTTAATCTTCAAAAATATTATATACAAAAATAAGTTTAATACTAATTTTAGTTTTTAGAATTTTCTATTAGTATGTTAGTAAGCTTTTGTTTACCGGTCTCATTCTAGTACTTTTTCGACAGCTACAAATCCGAAATGTACTTCAGTAAGTCATTCTAGTTTTAGACTTTTTAGTTTAGATCATGACATCTTAAAAGCATATATTTTGCTTCCCTAAATGTGCATGCATCACAAACCCTTGCAGTAAGTAAGTAAGTCTACCACAGTCTAGTAGTAAAAGACAAATTGAATTTTTAATTCTTTTATCAAATATATGTGGAATGACATAATCTTATTTGATATGACAACACATAGGAGGATAGGATGGTATCTTCGATCATAATTTCCCTAGCATAATTATATATAAATGACAAAATACATACTGTAACCACACAGAACATTTTGACCCTTATACCTTTCATTTTCCTAGTATTCGAAAGTTTTGAAGTTTTCTTTTACCATATAGATATGATATAGGGCCGAAATGACGGATCAAATGCCTCTAGTTTGTGCAAGATATTGCGAAATTCACATACTATTTAACTGATAACTCATCTAGAACTACTAGAACTTTATTTCATATTACATATATTCAAGGATTTTTTGGATGAATATTGAAGCTCAATGAATAGGTATCATTTGTTTGTATAGAAACTTTATTACATGTTTCATCTTTTAGCTATCAAACTTTATTTCATATTACATACTTTAGCTATCAAACTCTGTTTAAGCATAAATATGGATCGTGTTTTTGCTATGAATAGTAAAAAAAGATGAAAAATTCAGAGATTAGATTTGGAAAATAAAAGGAGACTGAAATAAAAAGTACTGAAGAAACAAAAGAGGGCCAAATCATTGTCCTTCTCCTTTGACCATTCCCCACCTTCTTCTTCTCTCTTTCTCTGTCACCCCATTTATTTTCTTCTAAAACATTTATCATAAATTTCTATATTTTCTATAAAACCAAATGAAGAATGAAGTAAGCATAAACAACCAGAAAATGAAGTATTAAGAAAACAAACAAAACAGAGAATTGTATGATTAAAATGGTTGTGAGTCCACAATCTAAACTTTCAATGATTGTTTGGAGATTAATTGGCTCATAATTTGATCACGTGTTCCATTTAGATCATGTCTAGTCAAGTTAGAATTGAAAAATTGCAAGTTAAATTTTAGCAAGTCATATTTTCCGAAATTATTTTGTTTTAGTTTAATTTTTAAAACGTTGAAAATAACATTTTCTAACTATCTACAGAATAGCTTCCTTAAGTAGTATATACGAAAATGCATATATTTACAATTCATCACGATTAGTATTTTTCAAAAAACCTTTCATAGATAAGATCGATTTAATTTTCTTGATCAATTAGTTTGCCAAAAATAACAATTTTGGTCTATGTAATAGCAACCGTATGAAATATATCATATGAAGTAATAGTAATTGCATGTGAAACTGTAAGTTGGTTACTAAGAAAGATGACACAAGGAAAACAATGTAGATTAACTTTTATTGGATTCTTCAAAAATCTAGTTTGATGGAGATATGATTATTGAGAGTGATTGTTTCAACTGAATGTACATGTACTCTTAAGTTCTCATGTCTCCACTAATGCCCAACTTGCAAATGATGTCACCACTCACCAAAACCATTATCATTTCGATTGTTTTCAAGTTGCACGGTTCAAGATTGGAGTCACATGGATCCTTTTATTTTGAAGAAGTGTATCAAAAATATGTCTAAATGAAACACTATACCTTAGTTTTCTTTTTTAAAAGTTTAAACTATTTTGTTGATATTGAGGAAATATTGTTTCGGTATTTCCGTAAATATGAAAAATAACACTATCCCTTAGCTTTCTTTTTATTCATATCAACCTCGAATTCGTAGTTTTATGTACGCTCCAATCGTAGGGTTAGGATACACAGAGAAGGAGGACAGAAATAAGAGTTTTGTTGTATATAATATGTTCTCATTCATTAATCATTGTTAAGTCTCTCTGTATCTGTATGAAGCTGTAAAAACAGTTTGTACTATACCGGTCAAATCCGGTCCTACTACAGTACTATGTACTACTCAGTACTCACTATGTAACTCACTTTTTTTCCCCATATTAATCAACACTGTGAATTATACAAGTGTACAATCGATTTTTTCGGTTTAATGTTCGTCCGGTTTAGCCAATTCTTGTTATCACATGAGGGTTCTTAAAGACTAGCCCAACTCTGTTTAATCCATTGGGCCAGTAACCAAGTTCCACACCATCATCAATTCAATTTTGAAAACAAGTACCAAATAATCAAATTTCACATCTTATTCTATTTGAGTTCAGTTTTTACATTTTATAAACTGAAAAACTCAAACAAAACCAAACTTAGCATCCTTATGAATTGCAAGAGTCAACCAAAACTTTAAAACAAACGCACAAACTAATCACAACTCAAAGCATCAAAAGCTTAGTTCAAAACCAAATAAAATTTTGTACATTAATAAATAAATGTCTCAAAAAACAAACCTTAACAATGTTTTATTTCCTTTCCATAAATCATTCCATGGATTCTATAACAAAGATTGCTACAATCATTTCATAAGAGTCTCATTTGTAGAGATATTCCATGACACTCCTCAGCTTTACAACATCTACGCCTACGATCTCTGCTTTCTTCACGCCTCCTTTGAAGAATTGCAGTGTTGGCTACATTAACCGTATTGATCCATTAGAGCTCAAACAGATTCAAAACTAGTGTACATACTAGATCCTAGAATATAATGTTTGAAAGGAAAAGAGAATGTTACCACAGCAGCGACATTTAACTTCCCAATAGCATTTGAAAGGCCACGCTACAAAATTCGCAAGAAGAGATATCTTTGTTAATGACATTCATAAGAAGACCGGATACAGAGGAAGCACTTAGATACATTTAGTTCAACCACAAAATTTCTCTACTCGGTGACTTATGTCGTGTTTCAGTGCGATGTAACACCAAGCAGAGCGTAGCAGTCTACGTTTATATCTCAAAAACCATATAAAATGGAGGCTTTGTAGAGTCATGCTAGTGAACATACCTCGTCAATGTCGACTTTATACGTTGTTACATGAGGATATTTCTTACTGAGCTCCAATATCACAGGAGATATAAGCCTACCTAAAGCCAATCATCAAAACACAAATCGATAAACCCACTCAACGAAACAATAACAATCCCGAACCAAAAACTAACTTACAAGGTCCACACCATGCTGCAGTGAAATAGAAAACTGATGACACAGATCCATCTGTAAAATGTATACACAACATCATACTAAGCAAATCATTGAAGTGTGATCATGTCGTTTAACAAACATTGTTTAATTACCTCTAGCTTTGCTCAATGCATTGTTAAACTCCTCCTCTGATTTCAACACTACAAAGCTTGATCGATCTACATTTCAAAGTTGCAGTGATCATTAGAAAACTGAAACAACCAAACAATCTAAAACTCCAGTTACGTCAAACTAAAGCTAAGATCTTTGGTTCAATCACCTAAACCCTTTTCATGTTGTCTAAGAACAACACAGAACCACATTAAGCCTTTACTTACTTGCAGAGACAAAGCAGAAGCTTCTTCGATCAGGAAGAGAAGTATTAGAGAAATTGAATTCGTTCGTAAGGTAAACAGTGGAAGCAGCTAAGAAGGAGTTTCTCGCAATCTGCGAAAACAACGAATCAGAGATTGTACAGAATCAGAAAACATCGATGAAGAAGAGATAGAGAAAACCTCATGGAAATTAGACCAGTTACTACTACTACTCTTCATCGTCTTCTCCGATTTCAAAAAATCCCTCTTTCGTCGATTTTAGGGTTTTCTCCAAATTCCGATTTGAAGTTTTTTTTTTAGCGACGGCGAAGTAAACAAAAGTGTATAAATTACAAAATAACCCCACATAAAACTCGGATTCCTAAATTAACCCCGTAACAAATCACACTCATGATTAAAAACGATTTTGTTACGAAGTCGTTTAAGGTGGTGTTATCGGGGATTGGATTTGTATGAATTTTTAGAATTTTTGAAATTCTAAAATTTGTTAAATTTGTAAAGAGTTTTGTGTATTTTGAAAGTTTAATTATAAGGATTCTAAGAATCCAATGATTTTATAAAGTATTATCAAAATATTGTTTAATGAGTGTAATTATAGGAAATTCATCTACCAATGACAATAGATTCTAATAGATTTACAAAATCATTAAAAACCAAAGTTTTCTAATAACAAAGGATTTCAAATGGAATTTGAAAATCCTCAAACCAATAACAATGGATTTTCAAAATTCTAAAAATTCATATAAATCCAACCCCTAATAACAGCCCCTAAAGTGTCCTCTTCTTCTAAATTCTGATTTGAATCTTTTTAAAACAAAAGCAAACAATTACAAAATGACCCCATAAAACTCCGATTTATAAACTAAACCCCGTAAGAAACGACAACGTTTTGATTAAATACATTTTTGTTATGAAACGACATCGTTTAAGAAGTACTGTTTCTAAAGAAGAAACCTCATAAACCCTAAAGCTTCAATCTTTAGCAAAATTAGAGAGTAAAACACGAAATGCAGTTTCTCGCAAGAACACTATCGAATTCCATAAGATCTTCGTTAGCTTCAAGGTCTAAACAATCATGGGTTTTATCTCATCGAATCCATTCAACTTCGTCTCTCAAAAGTAGCTTTACTCGCGGCGGAGGAAACAGAGCACCGAAGAAATCTTCGTCGGAATGGCCAAGACCAACGGAGATACCTTACCAACCCAAAATCGCGAACTCGATTGATTTGGTTGGGTACGTTAAACAACCAGTTCAGTTTCACGCTAACCAAGACGGAAGTTCCTGGGCAGGCACCGTCATTTCTCACAAACCTTCTTCTGATTCCGATACTGAATCAGATACTAAGTTCTTGTAAGGGTTTTTGTTTCTATAGCTATTTGAATTCGAAAGGTTTTGACTTTGATGCTTTGGTTGCTTGTAGATTTGGTTTCTTGTGATGACTCTTTGGACTATTAGATTCATGTGGTTGTTGTGAAGTTGAAAATGCAATGATTTTGCTTAAGCATTTCTGCATTATGCTTGAATAGAGTTTTACTGGAGTTTGGCTGTTATGAAGTTGGAAATGCATTGCTATATTGTATTGATACATATTCGTTGATCGATGTTTATGTGGAAATCAGGATTCCGGTGTTATTCGAAGGAGAGTTAGCTCATACTGCGAATTGTCATTTGAAAGAAAACGATCGAGTTCATATCACAGGACAGGTTTTTGTAGATACTAGTCCATCTGGAGAAAAGCCTGATCAAGAATATGTTCAAGTAAGATTCTAAATTAACGCATTGAAGAATACAGAGACGAGTTTATAGTTTTGGAGTTGAGCTTTCATTGTTGCTTTTTTTACATTAGGTAATGGTTCGTGATCTACATTACATTGAGGGTTCTAAAGCTTTACCAAAAGTTTTGCCAATATCAGATCAAAAAGAAGGTGTGTTAAAGCATTCCGGTAAGTGACTAAGCGAATCAATTCTGTTCCTTTTCTTCTTTTTATTTACTGATGGTTTAACCATGAATACTTGTATTCTTGTTTTTAGCTAGCCTTCAACAAGTTAGGAATAGGAATGTTGGAAGTGGTCATTGGTTTGATCTCCTTGATAAATCGGATGAATGGTGTGATTACCGTGAAAGCAAACAGAATGGATCGGTAACTGAACTTTTCTTATCGGATCTATTTGTTACATTCCATCATACATTTGTGTAAGTTATTCCCTTTTTGTCTTGATACCTCTGCTACACTACAGGTACATCCTAAATACCCTGATTTCAAGAAGAAAGATGGGAGTGTAGCGCTTTGGCTTAACAATGCTCCCAAAGAGATACTGTTCGAACTTGAAGATGTGAAGTTCGATATTCCCGTTAAATCAACATACACAAAACAACCAAAGGGTAAGGAAATAACTTTCTTACCAATAGATCTTCAATATTCTGTGAATTGGAATGTCAACACTTTTTGTCTCTGATCCATAAGACGCAACTCGGATTTTGTTTCTTCGTTTAACAATCTTTTTGTGAAACATGTAAAGCCGGAGAGGAGTCATGGAAAGACTTGGTGGGAAACATGAGCAACTGGTGGGACAATAGATTGATCAAGGTAATCAAATCCTTTATCACATTATTTGTAACGCCAAAGACTAATCGTTTATAATTCAAATCGGTGTAGAAAAACGTAAAGGCTCCAGATTTTAAGCACAAAGACACTGGTGTTGTTATCTGGCTAAGTGATTGTCCAAGCTGGGTGATCGAGAAACTGCCTCCTCCCAAAGAACCAAAAGCAAGTGATACAGCTACATGGAAGTAGAGATGTTCTGTTCAATTATGCTGGTGCATTACTCTAATCATTATTTTTTTGGCTTCTACGGATAGGGAAATGTGGTCTTTAGATCTTTATCTTGTGTGTATAAATTGGAATTTGAAGTTTCTATCTTGAATTTAACTAAATATTCCTAGTGGATCACACTTGTTTTGTATTTAGTGGAATTGTGAAATTACAAATGTTAACTTGACATGTTGTGGCCTTGTCTAGACCCAATTCAAAAAGAGTTGTAAAGCCAAACAAGCTTGTATGTGTCCAAGAAAGTGTCCTTACGGAATCCGAGCAACGCGAATGGGTACGCAAGCTCAAAGAATCCGTCTTGTAAGTCAAGAATGAGTTCTTGGAACATGATGATGATTTTGAAAAACATTGAAACCTAGGTTTTCATGTAAAAGATAAGTCTGCGAGGAGAAGAAATATTTTTATTTCATTTTATTAAATGATTTTACAATAGATTTCATAAAAATATATCAGTAATTTAGAAATCTCGAGAGTCCAACACTGATTCATGACTTCATCTCTTCCATGGTTGCGCTTTCATTGTCCAAAGAAGGGTAGATACCATCAATTATTTCGCGACATGTGCGGTGACAAAGCGCGATGCAATGTTCATCGGGGGGCACGGGACAACGATTACTAAGGCACCGTTGAATACATCTAGAGTACAATGGTGTCTCTGTTATACCGTTGATTTCATCGATTGCCATTACGAATGCCACCACAAACACTATCATAACCATTGAATTCCATTTGGCACCCATAATTTTGTTGTGAAGCTTTGTTTTGTTTGGTATGATGTCAAAGAAAAAAGAAGTTCTTTTTTGTGTTTAAGAAATAACGAAGAGCTAAATCCTCTATTTATACTGATTTTCAACTGAATTAGTTGTTTAGAGCATCATTATCCATGAGCTTTTACTCCATCTCAAAACATTAAACAAATATTAAGAAAAGGATAAGAGAGACATAGAGAATCATTAAACATCTCATGATTTGTTAAGAGGATCATAGAGTTTTAATTATATTAAAAAATGGGCTTGGAATCATTTGAAGAGAGTTTGTATCATTTAAATGATATTTTTGCTACAATTCATATAGGATATCAATACATTTAATATTAAGTTAATGTTAATGATACTTTGGGAAAATCATGAGTAATCATGCTCTAAGATTGGTCTCAATACATAAAGAAACCCACATTTGAGACTAAATCTTATATGTCATATGCTAGTTGGTTCACCTTTTTTTTATTTAATAACATAATTTACATTTATTAAAGATATTAATATTGAATTACTTTAAAGAGATCTATACCATTTCTTGGATAATGATGCTTTTATTCCTTTTACCTTTATCCCTATTTCAGTATAAAAATTAATATAAAATATTTTTCATTAAATTGGAGATTCTCTCTACTCTGTTATGGATCCTTAGGTTGGGTTTTTAGTTACATTTTTTTGTCTTTAATGTTTAGTAAGTTGGGTTTAGATTAGTCATAGATTTTTTTTGGATTTTTCATTTATTCACTAGCTAAATATTTAGATTGTCATATAAATATATCTAATTTTGTCACTTGTATTGAATGTTTTGTATTTTTAATGGTTCAACTAAGCTGAAAGTGTTTTATAATCTAGAATCTTCTACTACGACATCAAATGTTTCAATTTGATTCCTTAAATTGATATCTAATTTCAAATCGGTTTGAAATAATTTTATACTATGCGCTAACTACACGATTGCACCTTGTAATTGATTTTGTTTTACTAAAGATTCTTTGAGGGTCTTGTGATTAAGGAAATTTTAATGATTATATAAATTTAAGATGCAAGGTAATATTGCATTTTCAAAAGCAATACATCAACCAAATGATTATGATAATATGCTAGTTTTTTCTCAATAGTGCAAATGTTTTTACATATATGATATGCTTTTCGTACAACTTTTGAACCAACCATTTAACGTTTGGTATTTAGAAATTCAAACTCATGTTCTTCCTCCCAATGCCCTATGAGTCTAAAGTTATCTATATCAACCCCATCCCACACAGCTACTAAGAATCCATCCACACGTTCAACAAACTTTGCATAAGTACTACAACTAAAATAATCAATATCCAACCGAGGTAAGCCTTTCCACACATCTCTCCATTCACGAGTAACTAAAGTGCTTCCTACACATTCTTCAAGGGGAGATTTGAGAAAGTGCTTCCTACTTCCGGTTGACTCGAATGAGGTGGAGAAAGAGATTTTGAGGACAAGAAGTTGCTCACACTCCATCGAAGAAGATATGCATATTCTTTCAACGAGGTTTTGGGATATGCCTCAAAGCTGACTCTTGTGATTTTCTTCACTAAGAGATTAGGTTGAAGATTGAGACATATATGATATGATATTTTCTTGACTCTTGTGATTTTTTTCAATTGTTTTTAGTTTTTACATATATGTATATATCGACTTATTTTTGTACAATTTTTTATCCATACATGATACATTTAACCTTTGGTATCTACCCAAACAAAAGGTAAAAATGATGCATATATATACATAATGCAATTATATATAGAATCGGAATATAGTGAAAGATCATTTTAAAGCAGTCTACAATACATAGGGTCCTAAATGACAATCCGGTTCACTGCGGTGTTATGAATCTAATTATGGTAAAATGCGATTTACCAATTATTAGGATGTGATTAACAAACGTTTGTCGAAATATCAAAGCGAATGTATCTAACCTTTGGACGACGTCGTTTTGGAACTGACGAAAAATAAGGTTTAGCGAGTTGGTCTTTGAAAGCTTGGAACTTTTTCTCTCTACGCGACTGTAACCACCACAGTCTCCGGTAAGCTTCTAGATTATCTTACTTGCTTTCTCACTTTGGTTTGTTACGGATTCTGCTTTTGCTTTTGCCTTTCGTAGTGCGATTAGTGAAGAATCATGTACATTTGTAGCAAGGTTTGAGTTTTTCTTAGTATCAATTGTGTTCATTAGTTTGGTTTAGTCTTTGTTTTGAAAGAAAGAGTTGATTTTTCTTCAGTGATTAGAAATGGGTTTTGTTTATATCGAACTTGAGTTCATGTTTCTGCTTGATGGTTAGGTCTTGTCTTGTTTTTTGATGGTTATGTCTGAATTTTATTAGGAAACAAAGGTCTTAACCCCTCTGATAAAGTTGTTCACTTTGATTCGTTTCCATTTCTTGTTTACATTCAAAATATGCTGTTGAAGATTACAAATTTCGTATGTAATCGCAGATGGTACACTCCTGTGATCCGAATTACCAACCCGGACAAGCACCAAGTGACCAAGAGCATGGTAACTTATCAATCTACACTTTCTTTGTATTGTTTCAAAAACTGTGACTTGGTTTTAACTGATGTGGTTACTCTGGTTTCATTTCCCTTGTGCAGATGCATCTGCATCCGCGGCTATCGTAGCAGCCAATCTGTTAAGCTCTGCGCGGCTTGTGTTTAACCTCGACAGCGTGTTTACTGAGTACTCAGCTCAGTACATGGTGGAAAACGCTTGTCCCAATAAGGTAGACGGGCAAGGAGAAACGGATCACCGATGCAACAATCTCACCGTGAAAGATTGCCTTCGTTTTGCTTTGAAAGACGGCATACCGAGAGCAGATCAGTGGGTACATTTGGGATGTATGATCAAGCCTCCGCCATCTGCTTATACCCCTCCTCTGGTTTCCATGAAAGGAGAACTGATCGAGACTATGAATATGGAGGAAGCGTTTAAGTTGTTGCGGCAACAACAACCGGTAGGAGCAAAACTGCATGTGTTTAGTCCAGGCATTGATCTTGTTGGAGATGATGTAAGTGGTGTTATTAGTGAAATCATTAGAGATTCTTCTGTGACATTTGATCTAATCTTTGTTTTTGTGGTTAGGGAATTTACCTTGGCCCATGTGACCCATCAGGTAATGCCCGCTATGTTGGACTTAGAGACGTGATAATCTGTGGACGCGAGAAAGCGGGGGAAGAGACTGTTGCAGTGGTTAAGATATGCTACAAGAAAAAGCTTTCGTTTATCAAAGTGTCGTTGAACGTTATGTTTATGCAAATAGCAAATGATAGTGGCTTTGCGTCCAACGAAGCTGTAGCAAAGCCTGGGCATCTTCTTGTCGACTTTTGTGTCCCGCGATTAACTACCGAGTGAACAACAAGAGTTTTGATCTCGGTAAAATATGTAATGGAACTTGTTTGTGGTCCAAAATTCTGAATGTTGTAAGGGATTCTGTTTTTTTTCAAGATGTTTTAAGTATTTGTGGAACTTGGTTGTGGTTTGAATGTAAGAATGTTTTTGAGACTTTTTTCTGCAAGTTAACATGTTAAGATCTTTTTGAGAATCTGGAATCGAATTTGTTTTATGTACCGTTTTCAAATTCTATATACTGTATTTGAAGTCTCTGAAACGCATCGTATTCAAAAGACTTACAATGAGTAGTGCTTATCCAAGTCTATAACTAGCAAAAGTTAACAAAACCAAGCATACAAACGTCAAGATCTGATAACACACACTAGAAGGATGAGAATACCTTCCAGCGCTCTTTGAGTACAACCCTTCAAGTACTGGTCTCGAGGAACAAAACATAATAAGATCAAGCTAGTAGAATAGCCTCCCTCCCAATTAGGAGCATAGTAATAAGATTTCTTACTTGATATACAAGCTTGAATGCAAGTACAAGAACATAATCATAAGCTTGAATGTAAGTATATAAACAAGATTTGAAAAATTGAAACCGAACCTTTCCAACTCCTGGTGTGAGATGAAGATCTGGATTAGGCCGTGGGATCACAACATTAACATTGGCATACACATATTTAGCAAAATTTAGAGCTGCTCCTCTCATATCCTCGAATGCATCTTCGTATTCTGCATCGCATTCGAGCTGTAACCACATTAGTTAAGGGGATAATCTTGGACCGGGTTTCACATGATTTCAGCATATGCATCTGTGTGTTCCGACCCTCAAGTCCAACACTAAACCCCCCTGAAGACAATCCCACAGCGGCAAAACTACCACAATAGGATCCATATGTTAATTTGAGAAAACTTAGTTATGTTTGAAACATTCGTTTTATAGTGTTCTTACAAACATTACAACAAAGGTTTTATGGATGATTTCATAGCTTTTAGCTGTCTTTAACCTTTGGAGTTTGGTTCAACTAAAGGGTCCCTTGCAAATTTCCGATTGAGTTGTCTTAAGAGATCTATTTATATACAAATAAGGAGATTCTTACTAGAGTTCAAGAGATAAATATTTTATTAGAACATTTGAGAAATGGTGGTACTTTTAAAAATGTGTTCCTACTTCATCTATAAGAACCAAGAAAATCAACGATCTAATATATAATGATAATAATTTTGAAAAAGTAGAAACGTGTAATCGAAGTCGAGATTTCAAAGGAGACATAAGTTTATAACGAGAAAAATATATTATTCCATTTTATTAGATGGTTTTACAATAGGTTTCATAAAAATATATAAATGATTAAGTAATTTATAAATCTCGAGAGTCCAACACTGATTCATGACTTCATCTCTTCTATGTTTGCGGTTATGCGCTTCCACTTTACAAAGAAAAGTATAAGATAGAAACCATCAATTACTTACTTTAATATTGTAGCCTTTTATAGTTTTATTAATGTATTTTCAAATAATTATTAGAAATTTTGTAATATCTTGAGTTCGGAAACTAATATTTGATGGCTATATAACCACATAAAATATTGCTCTACATATTACCACTACAGAAAAATATGCTATTCTTTTTTGAAAACCAAAAAAGTATAATCGATTCTTACATAATAATATACACTTGTTAAATTGCTACCTCTCGGTGTTTTTTCGGTAGTCTAAGTTGGCCTCACATTGGAGTTTGCATTGCTTTTGGCACTCTTCATCGTGGGTCCAAGGACAATTATTCTCAAGGCAGTCTTCAAAACATTGAGGGTAGGAATATTTACCGTTGGTTTCATCGATTGCCATTATCAATGTCACCACAAACACTATCATAACCATTGAGTTCCATTTTGCACCCATAATTTTGTTTTATTTTTGAAGTTATTTTTGGGTATGATGACAAAAGAGAAAGGAACTTTTTATGTTTATGAAATAACGAAGAGGTAATCCTCTATTTATACTAATTTTCAACAAAATTAGTTGTTTATTAATCTTTGACTGGTTTTATTTGCATAGTTAACATAAAAGTTTAATATAAGATGATAAAATCTTTACATTAATTTGTTTACTAAATTAGTTGTTTATTCTTCTTATCCTTATCATGATTTTCTTCGTGATATAGAAATCAATTAAGGGGTGTTATTGGATGAATGATTTGAAATCAATTCCATAAGCTTTAAAATCTTTGAAATTTTAAACTCTGATGAAATTTATTTGGGTGGATTCTAAAAATCTCTGCAGTATCCTTGAGATTTGATTTTTAAATATTTGTTCACTAAACTCCATCCTCAAGTGATTTCAAATCCATTAAAAAACAAATTTTTTCAAAAAAATTTAAAGTTGAATAACAGTGGATTTTAATTATAGATTTGAAATCTTCTATTGAATCAAAGAAGATTTTAAAATCCTTAAGACATGATTTTACAAATATCATATCTAATAACACCGGATTTCAAAGTAGGATTTAAAATCATTGATTGAATAACAGTGGATTTTGGTTAGATTTAAACTGTCAAAATCCTTAATCTTTTCGTTCTTTTTATCTTTGACTATTTGTGTTATATACATAGTCAAAGGAAGACTTTATTATAATAGGAGAATCAAAAATCTCACAATTAATTTAAGACACTTACACTGGTTTTTAAAACTTAAATATATTTTATAAACCTTTCAAGTCCATGTATACGCTATAATTTGTTTTAGGATTCATAAAATTTTATTAGACACGAATATGTTTAGTGTAAATGGGTAAGCTAGTAAACTATTCGGACTCGTAATCACAAAAATTTCTCATTTGTGTACATGCGATTTACAGGTTACAGAGATAATAAGCATTAAGGCTGGAAATAGAAGTATCCTTATAGAAATATTTTGGTTAGCGAACTTGAATTCCGAAGGAGAGTTTCACTACTTATGAAATTCTTTGTTTTGTATATGGAAATCAAGATCTCGAGACTACAACAAGAAAGATACATAAGCCAAAGTGGTTTTGTTTGTCGCACCTTTATCTCGAAAGAAATAGATTTTGATCTTTTGGTTAAGTATCTAGAGAACAACATGCTAAGTAATGGAACTTGCTTATGGTCTAAAATTAAAAATGTTTTTAATTTGGAGTAAAAAAGCCGAATCAATGATTTTATTTTAATATCGTCACTGTTTTTATCTTTGAATATCGTCAATGTTTTTATTTTAAGCCAATTATTCACATGCATTCAAGTAAAAGATAAATTTGTAGCGAGAAGGCAAATTTTACTTATGCTTCATTGAATAATTTTACAATAGATTCAATAATAATATTGAAGTCTCGAGAGTCCAACGTCTTTGATTCACAAATTTCAGTCTCTTCTATGTCATGTTGCTATTCCTTCTGTACAAAGTAGAGTAGAAACCACCCATTAATCATATAACCTTTTATAACTACAATACTATACAAAAGAAATGGTTGACATTTTAAAAGAAAAACATAAGCGAAATATAATTTTAAAATACAATAAATACTTCCTAAATTGTTACCTATTAGGGTTTTGTTGTGGTTTGGTTAAGGCAGGGCAATGACCGATACAACTCGTATAGCACTCAAAAAACTGTCTGGGGATCTCGGCCATGGAACAACTGCTAGTACACTCATGAATGCATTCTTCCTTATCATTACCCTTTGGAGTTATGTTTCCGTTCACTTTTTCCATTGCCATTACCATTGCCACTATAAACACTATCACCATGACTGAATTCCATTTTGCACCCATAACTTTGTTTTATTGTGAAGCTCTTTTTGTACGTAAGAAATAATGAAGAGCTTAATCCCTCTATTTATAATGGTTTCAACGAAATTAGTTGTTTCGTGTCATCAATGGAAAGGAAAATAAAATATCTCATACCAAGTTTAGATTGATTTTATTCACTGAATTAATTGTTTATTCTTCGATTCTTTCCTTTATCATTCTATTTTTGCTTCATCTTGATGTAGAAATGAATCAATGGAAAAGAGAATAAAATATATCTCATAACAAGTTTAAGGAAGTTTTGATTGATTTTATTCATGAAAATAGTTGTTTATATTCTTCGTATCTTTAATTTTCTTTATCATTCTATTTTTTCTTCTTCTTGACGTGGAAATGAATCAATCTTATCTTTTTTCATAACAAGTTTAAGGAAGTTTAGATTGATATTTAATTCACTAAAGTAGTTGTTTATTCTCCGTATCTTTAATTTCCTTTATCATTCTATTTTCTCTTCATATCTTGACGTGGAAATGAATCAAATCTTATCTTTTTCCATCTTTGGCTATTTAATCATAAGGATTTTTCTTCCCTAGTCAACGGTAGACTTTATTATAGGGGAATCAGAAATCTCATAACAAATTCAAAAGACTTGCAATGAGTAGTGCTTATTCACGTCTATAACTACCAAAAGTTAACAAAACCAAGCATACAAACGTCAAGATCTGATAAGTGATAACAAACACTAGAATCTGAAATAGAAGGATGAGAATACCTTCCAGAGCTCTCTGAGTACAACCCTTCTACTGGTCTCGAGAAACAAAACATAATAAGATCAAGCTAGTATAATAACCTCCCTCCCAATTAAAAGCATAATAAGAAGATTTCTTACTTGATTCATCACAAATAAGTAAAGTTGGCATTGTAGTCGAGAATCACAAATAAGTTAAATATATATCAGAAAGAGTTCAAGGTAAAACAAACACTCAAGAAAATAGATATAGTTAAAAGAAAAGGAAACAAGACACTAAACGAGGTCGAGGTCGAGGTCTCCCTGAGCATACTTGTCTTCGGGGTAAAACACAGCCACCACATGGTTTTCTTCATTTGGCATTCCGTTCATGAACAATCTGAACCTTGATGCTTCATCCACGTCCTCAAACTCTAAGAAAACCTGCAAGTAGAGAGTAATATACCATTAGAACATAAATCATAAGCTTGAATGTAAGTATATAACATGATATGAATAATCGAAACCGAACCTTTCCAACTCCTAGTGTGAAATGACCATCTGGATTAGGCCGTGGGATCACAACATTAACATTCGACTTCACAAAATTTAGAGCTGTTCCTCTCATATCCTCGAATGCATATTTGTATTCTGCATCGCATTCGAGCTCACGAGCTGTAACCGCATTCGTTAAGCGGATAATCCTGGACCGGGTTTCAATCCTGAACCAATCCTCTTAATTTATTTAGGAAAAGGAATTTCCCAGTTTTTTTCCTTACAATGATTTTCCATTTTATTTGTTTTAAATTGAATTACAGAATAAAATGGAAATAAATCGACACTATAAACAAATTTCCCAATCATACATGACTTTTTAGACACGACAGTCTACAATTAAATTTGCTTTGATCATTTGGTCGTGGTAGTTATAGGATCCATATTTTAATTTGAGAGTTATGTTTGAAAACATTCGTTGTATATTGGTCTTACCTACAAACATTATAACGGAGGTTTTATGGATGATTTCATAACTTAGCTGTCTTTGACCTTTGGAGTTTGGTTCAACTAAAGAGTACCCTTGCAAAGTGAATTTCCGATTGAGTTGTCTTAGGAGATCTATTTGTATACAAAATAATAGAAGAAGCAAAACTAAAACCAGTAACTACTACCATGACCAAATTAAGATATGGATCATAAAACCTATGGTGCAATATTTGTACAATATTCATTAAAGAAATCAATCTCATCAACCATGGAAGCTATCTGAGAAATTAGTTGGAGTTTGGTTCATACAAGTTAAATTCATCACACACCTAGTGCTACTACAAACAAAAATCAAAAAATTTCTTATACAATAAAAAAATCAGACGAAAATAGCAATTGTTATCCAAATCAAAAGATTCACCTCATTAAAACTATCTCTATCCAAAAAAGTCAAATCCTTTTCTTCCTCCCAAATCCCTATACTAGTCTAATCACACATTTGTAGAGTTTGTGTTGTAAGGACAATCTTGGTTAGCTTTTGTGGCGCCAATTCTCCATTGCGTTCAAGGCTAATGTACAAATCGGTCAATGCCACACAAGACTTCACGAAACTCTCCATGGCCGTGTTCGTTGTTTCTAGGCTAGGCCTACACAGAGTAAGCTTATTCACTCTAAGTTTGGAATGGAGAACTACTTCTTTTTCATCTTGATTCTGTATGTGGTAGCTACCGTGTGTAACGGAGAAGGATCCATCAGCTGCGACTAGACTGTGAATGTTACAGCTGCTCAAGACGGATCGGGCAATTATAGAACCATCAGTGACGCGTTGAACTCTGTGGTCGACAACAATGATTTCAAGTTCTTTATACACGTCAAAGTTGGTCTGTATATCGACCGTTTTCTATCTTCTCTAACCTTGCAGGAGTCAACGAGAGGGTGACTACGGTCGAAGATGTGTAGACACAACGAGGAACATTAAGATTGACTAAATTCCCTATTTCTAAATGTCTAATTCTCACTCCATTAAAATCATCTCTATAAAAAAAAGTCAAATCCTTTTCTTCCTCCAAAATCCCTACTAGTCTAAACTTCTCTATATCACCTCCATCCGACACCGCTACTAGAAATCCTTGTACACATTTAACAAATTTCATATAACTACTAAACTCAAACGCATCAATATCCAAGGATATGAAAGTTTTCCAGAGTTCTCTCCAATGGGGAGTCACCTTACAGCTTGCGACATATTGATGCCTAGGTAGAAGTGAGAGAATCCAAGTGAGTAACTCGTTCGGCAATGCAACAAGAGATGACATTTGTGGTGGTTGGTACCTTAAATGGGCAGCTAGAGGAAAAGAAATCGCTATGATTTATGCAAAATCAATTTTATCACTCAAAATAGTTTATTTTTAAAAGTGTACAAAAAATAAGTTGATATAAGCAAATATCATCTAGTTCAAAAAGTGTATAGAAAGTAAGTCGATATAAGCATATCATCTATGTAAAAAAAGTTACATTATAAGAAAAAACTAAACATATTCTCATAAGAACATAGATAAAAATGTGTAAAATGTGTAGATCGGTCACAACGAGGAACATTAAGATTGACTAAATTCCCTATTTCTAAATGTCTAATTCTCACTCCATTAAAATCATCTCTATAAAAAAAAGTCAAATCCTTTTCTTCCTCCAAAATCCCTACTAGTCTAAACTTCTCTATATCACCTCCATCCGACACCGCTACTAGAAATCCTTGTACACATTTAACAAATTTCATATAACTACTAAACTCAAACGCATCAATATCCAAGAATATGAAAGTTTTCCAGAGTTCTCTCCAATGGGGAGTCACCTTACAGCTTGCGACATATTGATGCCTAGGTAGAAGTGAGAGAATCCAAGTGAGTAACTCGTTCGGCAATGCAACAAGAGATGACATTTGTGGTGGTTGGTACCTTAAATGGGCAGCTAGAGGAAAAGAAATCGCTATGATTTATGCAAAATCAATTTTATCACTCAAAATAGTTTATTTTTAAAAGTGTACAAAAAATAAGTTGATATAAGCAAATATCATCTAGTTCAAAAAGTGTATAGAAAGTAAGTCGATATAAGCATATCATCTATGTAAAAAAAGTTACATTATAAGAAAAAACTAAACATATTCTCATAAGAACATAGATAAAAATGTGTAAAATGTGTAGATCGGTCACAACGAGGAACATTAAGATTGACTAAATTCCCTATTTCTAAATGTCTAATTCTCACTCCATTAAAATCATCTCTATAAAAAAAAGTCAAATCCTTTTCTTCCTCCAAAATCCCTACTAGTCTAAACTTCTCTATATCACCTCCATCCGACACCGCTACTAGAAATCCTTGTACACATTTAACAAATTTCATATAACTACTAAACTCAAACGCATCAATATCCAAGAATATGAAAGTTTTCCAGAGTTCTCTCCAATGGGGAGTCACCTTACAGCTTGCGACATATTGATGCCTAGGTAGAAGTGAGAGAATCCAAGTGAGTAACTCGTTCGGCAATGCAACAAGAGATGACATTTGTGGTGGTTGGTACCTTAAATGGGCAGCTAGAGGAAAAGAAATCGCTATGATTTATGCAAAATCAATTTTATCACTCAAAATAGTTTATTTTTAAAAGTGTACAAAAAATAAGTTGATATAAGCAAATATCATCTAGTTCAAAAAGTGTATAGAAAGTAAGTCGATATAAGCATATCATCTATGTAAAAAAAGTTGCATTATAAGAAAAAACTAAACATATTCTCATAAGAACATCGATAAAAATGTGTAAAATGTGTAGATCGGTCATAAATGAGTAAATATTTTGCTCCTTTTTATCTACATAACATGGATATGGAAACATTTAAAACCAATGTTCTAAAATACGGTTTATACGGTCGTATATACGCTATACAATGAAGGACTATACCATTTTTTTGCTATACGTTTTCAAATACGGACTAAACTATACGGCCGTTTATACAGCGATAATATGGCCGTATAGCCGTATATACGCCGTATAAACACTATGTATTTTTTTGAATAAATATTTTGACAAAACTGATATTTTAAATTTCTTTTTTAGTTTAATTTCAATTAATTGAGATGATCAATAGTTATAATTTTTTTATATACTTTTTTTAAATTATATATCTAATATATTTTCATAATTATAACTTTTAAAAATAAATTATAAAAGTGAGTTTTGTTTAATAAATTAATAATAAGTTATATTTTACCATATACATTGTATATTTATTATATTTATATTATTATACATATATTTATTTTCAAAAAATATTCACCGTATATATTCCGTGTAAACGCCCATATATACGTCTATACGCTATACGGTGGTCGACCGTACCTCTAACTTATAGCGTATATTAGAACATTGTTTAAAACACTTGGGTTGATGATGGTTTAACCAATAAACCCCAACCAGCTCGTTTATAAGAATCAAGAAAATCAATAATCTAATATTCAAAGGAAAAGACAAATTTGTAAAAAAAGAAATATTTTATTTCATTTTATCAGGTCGTCTTACAATAGATTTTATAAAAATACATAAATGATTCAGTAATTTATAAATCTTGAGAGTCCAACTTTGATTCACAAATTTTAATATCTTCTATGTCGTGTTGCTAGTCCTTCTGCACAAAGTAGGGTAGAAACCATCCATTAACCATATAATCTTTTATCACTACAATATTATACAAATAGTTGACATTTTTAAAAGAAAAACATAAGCTAAATATAATTTAAAAATACAATAGATATTTCCTAAATTGTTACCTATTAGGGTTTTTGTTCTGGTTTGGTTAAGCCATGGCATTGATGGATACAAGTCTGATAGCATCGACCTGCAAATCTGGGGTCGACCATGAAACAACTGTTAACACACTCATCACTGCATTTTCTCGAGACTCTCAACCTAACATTACCATTTGGAGTTTTGTTTCCGTTCACTTTTTCCATTGCCATTACCATTGCCAACACAAACACTATGACGATTACTGAATTCCATTTTGCACCCATAACTTTGTTTTTATTGTGAAGCTTTTTGTATTTGAGAAATAACAAGGAGCCTAATCCTCTTTTTATATTGATTTCAACAAGTTATTCGTGTAATAAATGGAAAAGAGAATAAAACTATCTCATACCAAGTTTAAATTTGATTTTATTCACTGAATTAATTGTTTATTCTTCGTATCTTTTCTTTACCATTCTATTTTCTCTTCATTTTAACATAGTCATGAAATCCATCTAATCTTTTTCAATCTTTGACTATTTGAATCATAAGAATTTTTCTTCTGTAGTCAACGTTAGACTTTATTATAGGATAATCAGAAATCTCATAACGAATTTCAAACGTTTATAATACTGTAAATTAAGATTTTATATCCCTATATAAATCTTTCAAATATATATACATACGATAACATTTTTTTGGGAAATATTCATCAAATTTGAATACACAAAGTTTCCTTTTTTACAATTCAGCCATCAGCTACAAAACCCAAAAAAAAAGGTCAAAAGTGGGATTTGAACTCACGATCTCTCAAGTGGTCTCAAAACCATCCGAATTAGTATAGTCACAATTAAACCTGGGCAAATGGGTATTGGGATCGGGTTGGGTCGGGTCCTATCGGGTACATATCCTATCAGGTCTATAAATTTTATGTCCATATAAGTACCAATAAAGTTCCGGGTCGGGTACATGTTCGAGTTTTCTCGAATACATGTTCGAGTTATTCTTGTTCTTTTAGGTTAAATTGTGCTTTAAATTTTTTTTCTCTCAAAATCTACAAAAAATAACATGTAATATAAAAAATATTTTAACCAAAAAACACAAAACATTTGAAATACAAAATCTAAATATCAAACTACTTAAAAATATAACAAAATAAACTACATCTAAATTTCAAACTACTTAAAAATGTGACAAAAGATATATAAGTATGGATTTACGGGTACAAGTTCGGGTTTGGGTCTACCCGTACATGTATTTGTAAAGTTTCGGATCGGATACAAATTTGGATTTTTTAAGCCGGGTATAGGTTCGAGTATTCGGGTACATGTTTTGATGCCCAGGCCTAGTCACAATCTTCATGTAATAAATAAATAAATAGTTTATAAATATGAAGCAAAATATACAATTAAGCTGAAGTTTAGGGGTGTTTACGCAATATAACAGAAGAAAATTTCCTTTTCTTATAAATAAAAGAGGTAACCCAAAGATAATATAAATAAAATAAAACTAAAAAATATTAGACAAAGAGAGAACTCAGAGATCGCTAAAGAAATCGAGAAACCGCTTTGTGTTGAAACCCTAGAAGGAGACAAAAACACGAGAGAGATTTAGAGAAAGGAGTTTTTGTTCAATTGATTTGTGAATCTTTTAGTAATGGGTAAGAAGAAGAAGAGAGCTACGGAGAAAGTATGGTGTTATTACTGTGACAGAGAGTTCGATGATGAGAAGATTCTTGTACAACATCAAAAAGCTAAACACTTTAAGTGTCATGTTTGTCATAAGAAGCTTTCTACTGCTAGTGGAATGGTTATTCATGTTCTTCAAGTTCATAAAGAGAATGTTACAAAGTAATGTTTTCTTTAAATCCCTAATTTCATAATCTTGATTTTTTTTGTTAATTGCTTTGATTGATTGTTTTCTTGTGGGTTTGATTCGGAATTTGAGAAAGTTTGAATCTTTTATTGGATTAGATAGTATAGGAATTTTGGTTATAAACCCTAATTTAGTACTTCTTTGTGTGCAATTTTTGGTAAAGAAACGTTAGGTAATGCTCAATGTGTTTGCATATTGGATTTGAGATTTTGAGTTTTTTGTGTTCTTTGCTTTGTTTGGTTGAGTAAAGTCATATAATTTGGTGACCTGATTAGAGATTAACTTGGTTCTTGTTATGGTTGATTTGGTTTGATTTGATTAGAGAACCCTTTTAGTTTCTTGTGGCGTTGCTAACTTTAGTTTGTTGTTTTCGATTTTTTGTTGAAGGGTTCCGAACGCTAAATCCGGTCGAGATTCAACTGATATTGAGATATATGGAATGCAAGGAATTCCTGCAGATGTATTAGCTGCTCACTATGGAGAAGAAGGTATGGAACTGTCTTGATTTCAAAGGCTCTTTTGGCTTTGCAAAAGTGATTATATTCTCAATTGTATAATGGCGTATGGTACCTTTTTAATTGAAGTTATGTTTTATGCAGAGGAAGAGTCTCCAGCCAAAGTTGCAAAAGTTGAAATTCCTTCTGTCCCTCTCGGTGGTGCTGTTCCGAGACCATATGGAATGGTATATCAGCCTCAACAAGTGCCTGGTGGTGCAGCTCCGAGACCAATGTATGTTCTTATTACTCTATATTCTTTTTAATTCTATGATTTGTAGGAATGGTCCCAAAGTTTGATTCACTTGACCAAAATATGACCTACTAGGTTCTTGGGATTGTGGAAGATAGAACTCTGTCTTAGAAACTTTGGTCCTTTTGAACGAAAAGTTGGGTTTCTTTTTCAAGGCATTGTAATATTTTCTAGCTATTGACTATGTTAACTATTTTGTGATAACAGGTATTATCCTGGTCCACCTATGCGTCCTCCTGGTCCTGGATGGCAAATGCCTCCTCGTCCACAACAATGGTATCCGCAAAATCCAGCGATTTCTGTTCCTCCAGGTGCTCATTTAGGGTACCGACCACAACAACAACCACTTTTTCCTGTTCAAGGAATGGGGATGACTATGCCAATGTCATCTCCTGTAGCACAACCTTCACCAGTCAATGGTCCTCCTGGAATGATGCCATCATCGTCACCTGCAATGTCGGTTCCTCAACCTCTGTTCCCTGTTGTGAATAGCAGCATTCCTCCTCAAGCTTCACCGTTTTCTACTCCTCTGCCTGGTGGTGTGGCTCAGCAACCGTCTCTTGGATCAGTAAATGCATACCCGCCTCAAGACTCTCTTCCAGGTTCAATTTTAAGTTCTTAGAATCACTGGCTTGCAGTTGAATCAGTTGCGTTTTTTCAAAGTATAATCTGTTTTTGTGTGTTGTGGTTCAGGTGGTGGGTCTAATTCTCATTCATATGCTTCTGGTCCAAACACCAGTGGTCCTTCAATCGGTCCACCTCCTGTAATTGCAAATAAAGCTCCTAGTACTCAGCCTAACGAGGTCTACCTTGTATGGGATGATGAAGCAATGTCTATGGTTAGTTTCCTCATATACATATTGTAATGTTGTCGTTTGAAGATTCACAAAATCATTTGGTTTTGATCTGACTCGTTTGTCTGTTTCCGCAGGAGGAGAGAAGAATGTCCTTACCAAAATACAAGGTGCATGATGAAACCAGCCAGGTAAGTTCTGATTTACCCTTTTTAAAGTTAAGCAGAGTTTCCTTTGCACGTCTAACCCATTCGGTAGGCGGTGTTTATACCTTTTTTACTTCAGATCCTATTGTTTCTGTGCTAAGAGGTACCTCCATAAATTCAGTTTATAATTTTCTTCCCTTAGAATATGAAACAAATCACATAGGCAAGAAATTTAAGCATGTTTAATCATTAAGGTATCAATAGTAGCTTAGGTAGTGAAGAAAGTTGCGTATGTATCTGCTCGTTTTTCATTTTGTTTACTCTTCTATTGTATTGTATAAATAACTGTGGTGATTGGTTCCACGAGATCATACTCAACAGGTTTGGTTTCAAACCCAGGTCAGATCCTTTTATTATTCTTAACTTTGCAAAGTTTGGTACCTTTGCGTAATCAAGATCTCGGGGAATCAAAAAAGATAACTCTATTTTTAAGTACTTTCACGATAAAGCATCTAACTTTTTGTACTCATACCAAGATTTTGCTTATTGTAATTGTTGCAGATGAACTCAATAAACGAAGCCATAGACAGACGAATCTCAGAGAGTAGGCTCGCTGGACGGATGGCATTTTAAAGTTAATCATCAATCCATAACCGCTTTGAAGAAACCTCGCAAGAATCTAGAAGAAAGGCGATGCATGATCGATGATGCACTTTGTTGCAACTCTTGACTCACATTTATTCAGATATTCAGAAGCTGAATTTGTGATTTGCTTTTAAGCTATTATGCTCTCTCTATTGTTTTTGTTTCTCTAGCCAGGTCAGTTAGTTTTTGTTTCTCAAAAGTTTAGCACTTTGGAGACTTGGAGGAAGTACTTTGGTCTCTTTTTTTGTCTTCTGAAATTATGAATATTATGTAATACAGATTCAACCAAAAATGTTTATTTATTTCTTAACTCAAAACATACTTAAATTCTTAAACTTGACTGTTTACACAATGTTTCTCATTTTCAACAAATTGTGACACCTATAGAGAAATACTACAATATAGAGTAGCGTAGTCCTTATGAAAAGTTGAACCTCAAAATTTAAATTTTGGGAGATGTGTCTCAATGTATAGATTACAAAGTTAGGGGTGTAAAATACAATTTATTAAAAACTAAAGGACCTATCTGCAATTTAAAACCTCTAAAACCCTCGAGTCTTCTTCTCTTACATTTCATCAAAAAATCTCAACTTTTTCGCCATTGTTGCTTAAAAAATGAAAGCTTTTAGATCTCTACGAATACTAACTTCAGTTTCACGAACTACAACTCGCAAAACCCATCTTCCTCAAAACCTTCTCCGCCGATTCTACTCAGCGCAACCGACTCTAGACGAACCCAGTTCCGTAAACGAAGATGGTTTAATCAGCGACTCTGTTTTCGATAGTAGTCAATACCCAATACCTGAAATCGATGGTAAGAAGATAAAGGAAGCTACTTGGGATAAAGGGTACAGAGCAAGAGTAGAGAAGGAACTGTTTGGGAATGAGACTGTGAAAGGTAAATTGAGTATTGAAGAAGAAGATGATGATGATGATGATAGGTCGAGGATTCTTGCGAAGGCTTTACTTGAAGCTGCGCTTGATTCAGCTGATGATGAACTTGGTGAAGGTGAGGTTAGAGAAGAAGACCAGAAGTCGCTTAATGTTGGGATTATTGGTCCACCAAACGCTGGAAAATCATCGTTGACTAATGTCATGGTTCGTTTTGTTCCTAATTTTACATTTCTGCTCTGGTCTTTTGAGATTCATCTTTGAGACATTTGTGTATATGCTTATGCTTGCTTGAGGATTTGGTGCAATGGATTGGTACATTAAGATGGAATTAGTATGTGTTTCATTGAATTTGGTGTTTTTCTGTTGCCATGATTCTTGTGTTGTTTGATTTTGTCCTATAACGCCTCTTGTTGAGAGTCTTGCTTACGGGTTTTACGAATAGCGAAGTTGGTTTAGTGTTTTTATCATGTTAAATGCAGGTTGGAACGAAGGTTGCTGCTGCTTCACGGAAGACTAACACGACGACTCATGAAGTGTTGGGAGTATTGACAAAAGGGGATACACAAGTGGTAGGTTTTCTCTTTTATTTGTGCATATATAAACTATTTGTTAGTGGTTTTAAGTATGGAGATTCGTAGACTGAGATATTTAGTAGTTGTGTTTGGAACGTCCTTGCAGTGTTTCTTTGATACTCCTGGTTTAATGCTGAAGAAGAGCGGATATGGTTACAAAGACATCAAGACTCGTGTGCAAAATGCTTGGACTTCTGTTGACTTATTTGATGTCCTCATTGTTATGTTTGATGTCCATAGGCATCTAATGAGGTTAGTCATTTGCTACTTTGTGTGTTTTTATCAGCTTCGCTTATTTTCTTGACAAAGTTGTCTCGTAACTAAGAGTAGACTAGCTGATTACCAAGTGGTGCATCTTATGGTGGGTTTATTACTAGCTTCTCTGTTTCGATATCTTTCATTTCTTGTTCATCTCACTGAGATTATCCATAAATCTTGAGAAACGTAAACCGATAAAAAATGACTGTGTGACTGTTTTTGCGCTATTTGCTAGTAGAAGAAGTAAGAGTATTCTAAAACTTAAACTCATAATTTGTGAATTCTGTGTTTTGTTTGATTTATATAGCCCGGATTCAAGAGTTGTACGCTTGATTACATACATGGGCGAAGAAGCAAATCCGAAACAAAAACGCATTTTATGTATGAACAAAGTTGATTTGGTTGAGAAGAAGAAAGATCTGTTAAAGGTTGCTGAAGAGTTCCAAAATCTTCCAGCATATGAAAGGTAGATTGATGTACTTGACTCAGAACAAAAACAACAAACCGAGCTCTCTCAAAATGCAACTGAAAACAATGTGTCTTCTTCTTCTGTTTGGTATTCTAGGTACTTCATGATATCGGGACTCAAGGGATCCGGAGTTAAAGATCTTACTCAATATTTAATGGATCAGGCAGTAAAAAAACCATGGGAGGAAGATGCATTCACTATGAGTGAAGAAGTCTTGAAGAACATCTCTCTTGAAGTTGTCAGGGAGAGATTACTAGACCATGTTCATCAGGTAGCAATATAACCTCTATTATTACAGTATAATCTTCTGTATCGGTCTCCGCCTAAATCCAAAATGAAACAAACTGTAGGAAGTTCCATATGGTGTGGAGCACCGTCTAGTGGACTGGAGCGAGTTGCGAGACGGGTCTCTCAGAATCGAACAGCATCTAATCACTCCTAAAGTTAGCCAACGCAAGATTCTTGTAGGCAAGGGCGGTGCCAAAATCGGGTAAAGAGAATACAAGATCACAGGCTTTGGACTAATCGATGACCGTGTTTTTATATTATTATCTGGTGAATGATCATTTGTGATGATGCTAATTTTACAGGAGGATAGGATTCGAGGCCAATGAAGAACTCAGGGGAATAATGAACCGCAAAATCCATCTCATTCTCAAGGTAAAGCTCAAGTGAAACCGAAACCACTCTCCGGGAGACTTAGTTTCGACTGCTCGATGGATTTAGAATTGGTTTGTACGAGTTACTATCTGTCTGTATATGGTATTGTCAAAGCTTAGACATTGACATTAGAAATATAAACTTACTACAAAACAGACAGGTACAAGATAAAAAGGCAACAGAAAGTTTTTGTTTAAAAAACAGCATGCAGTCTTAACACCAGAAATGGAAACGACACGTAGTCTCTTCTTAACTAACAGACTCCAGGAAATGGTAGTGTTAACTGATCAAGAAGACTAACCACTGGTGTAGTAAGTACCGGGTCATAAGCAAAACCCTGCAACACCTCACCGTCACCGCCTGAACCACCCGAGCCGCCGGAGTAAGTACACGGCGGAACCCATAACCAACTCTTTCTCCTCATATCGAACAGCAACTGTAACGAAGTCCTCCTTAATACAATCATTACAAACTCTTGATTTCCGACACACTCGAATCCTTTACCGCCTTCTTCAACTGCAAACTGTGCATAAAGTGGCTGAGGCATCCGTTCAATCTCGACCCAAGTAGCGTTATCTTGCTGCAAACTCCAAAGCCTAAGGCTTTTAGGAACATTAAGCTTGCTTTTCTCAACAGCTGCTACAAGAATAAGCCTACCTTTACTCTCTAACAAACTTGGAGACCGAAGAAACCTCCTCATCGGTGCTTGAATCTTTATCCACCGGTTTCCGTTAACCTCATATGACAAAACACTAAAAGGACTATAGTTCATACAGTAAAACTTTCCTTGCACGTAAACCATCTTACCAGACTCCAAACTACAAAGCCGAGGCAAAGAAGAAGTCATTGCCCAAAGAGAGAAGAATCCGCCTGCATCGACATGGAAACTCTCCGAGGAGAGATTCTTGACTGCATAAGGAGATATGAGATCATCTCCAGCGACAGTAACATCAATAGAAGTTGGTGTGACAGAGAGACCTATTGAAGGGAAAAGCCTTGGCCTTGAAATTGGTGGTAATTGAGACACGGTTCCAAGAAGAGGGTTACATAAAAGAATGGTTTTAAGACCAGCTTCTTCAGAGACCCAACTCACTAAACCTCCTGATGAACTTGAAGGATAAAACCCTAAAGGTATATAAGCAAAAGAGAGACGATACCATCGTATTTCATTAGGATCAAACAAAAACCCTTCAACTTTATTAGAATCAATGTTTGTTTCTTCTCTTTTGTAAAAGTAGCTTTTTAGGGTTTTGTGTTTAAAGAAGAGGAAACAGTTGTGTCTAAGAGGAAGTAGTTGAAGATATGTCTCAAGGAAAGAGTTTGAGAAAAGTAAACCGTAGAATCTTTTGCAAACAGAACGTGACCGGAAAAAAGCTGGAGGTGGAAGAAATGCGATGATACGGTCAAGAAGTTGTGGAGGTAGCTTGCTCCAAATCCGACCATCCATCCATTGACCAGAGCTTGAGTCTGTGGTTGTGCTTGTGGTTGTGCTACTGTTGCTGCTACTAGTGAAGGTGTAAGAGAAAGGTATGGTTAATGATGGGTTATTGATGAACACATTTGTATCCATTATGAAAGATTTGGTGAAAGATTTTGAGTTTTGGTAAAGATCTTATGTAACAAAAGAGGAGACAAAGTGGTTGGTTATTTGGGTCTTTCTCTATTCTTCTTGCATGGGTTTTTGTTATGTTTCTTGACTTGAATAGAGTAAAGTGGTTTATGGTTTGTAGATAAAGAGACATGTGGTATATATAAACAAACAAATGTAGAATAAATTTATACAAAAATAATCGAATGAGAAAAGAAAAAAATGAAAACGTGTTTCTTTATTGTTAAAAATGTTTAGTGTGACACCAATAAGTAAGATGTGGATTTACAATACGGTGAACTGAAAATTATTTAAGACTAATTAAGTAATTAATATAATTTTTAAAGTTGATCGCTAAATTACGCAAAAATGTCTCAAAGTTAAACACAATATAATTTAACTGTGTTAACTAAACCAAACATCAAAAGTTAAACAAGCACAACCATCCACAGTTTGTTAAAATTATTTGACTAACAAATTTTTGTTTGTATATATGTGTGTGTGGGTAAATGTGAAAATGGTGGCAGAGGAAGTGATGGTTCTTAAAGTTGAGAGCGTTAGAGTTATCTTGTCAATGTTCAGAATCGAAATTATTATTTCAGAGACTACTCCAAATACTTTTTCACACTTGATCATATCTTCATATATTCTTTTCGAATTTTTCAACTCTTATTTAGTACTATAGTACAATTTTATCGCAATCTACATGCACGCTCCTCTTTCTCTTTTTTTGATAATGGTCAGACAAATTGTCCTCTTTGGAGATTAAAGACCAAAATATTTTAGATTTTGTTTCTATATCCAAACAAACCAATAAGATCACTTTCTTTGTTAATAAATGTGTTTTATTATAAATAAATTAGTTAGTTCTCTAATCACATAGATATTATAAGTTGTAACTAGGTTTCTAGCAGAAATAGCTCTGTTTTTGTTTAAATAATTCTCATAAAAATAAACAAACAAATTATCTTGTACTATATAGTGATCAAATAAACAAACAAATAAAGCGTAAGATTTTTGCAAATCATAAATTCTTCCAAACTCCTAACCTAAAAACCAAATATCCGTAATTTCTCAACTTAAAAAAATATATTTAACGTTCCATAAACCTATATTTTGTACAAAATTAAATCCATTCAAATTATTCGCAAACAACAGATTTGCAGAAGATACAAAACATCTCTAACACTATAATTATTTTTGAATAGTTGCAGTGGTCTAATACGTAAAAACTTTATTCACCACATCCCACATCCGCATATCAATTTGGTCTATCCGTTACAACTATGAAAACCCAAAATCTTATTAATCATTGCTAATTGTAATGATATGTGACAATACAAAAATGGAGTTTAGAGTAAGAGAGACATGATGACTGAAACTAAAGAAGTAGAGAAAGAGTGAAAGTAGAGTCAGATCAAAAGTCCAATCAGGGTTTCTTATTTAAGGCATTGTTTACCGTGAAAACAAAATATAAACAAGTGAGAATATCTGAAACTGACAAGTCGCAAAAGAGTAATAATATTCTCTATTTGAAGTAACTCAATAGCCTTTGCTTTTGCTTGTGTTTTGATGCTAAAGGAAGTCTCTGAAACCAAACAGTGTCTTGTTTTTGTCATAATCATCTCTCTTCCCATTTCCCAACTAGGTTTTTCACTTTTTAATCACGCTTTTAACTTACAAGTCGTACCTATAATAAATCGTTATTTTTAATTATCCCGGTAAAATATATATAAGCTAGTTAATAAAAGAGTCAATTAGCTTAGTAGTACTATTATCTATAATGTTGAAGAAAACATTAATTGATTCGAAGCTTCAATCGAGTGTAATGTTACTTATACATATATAACTTATAACTTATATATGTATAAGTAACATTATAGACATAAGTCTAGCCGAGATATAAATTCTCATATTTCAATTACTGTTATTTGACTATTTATTACTTTAATATATATATTTGCAATCCTTATTCTCTGAAAAAACATTTCTTCTGATTTTTCTTATGTAGGTAATTAAATTCGGAAGAAATTATGTTATTAAGACCAGTGGCCGGTCTGAGATCTTTGTGGCCTAATACGAAAATAAAAATTGGGTCCTTAATATATAAAATTTGAGGTATAATACAAAAATAAAATTTGAACAACAGTTAAAATAAAATCAATTCTCAAAGCTTTCAATTTCGATTTATGACTCTACGTTTGCAATGGTTAAAATGTATGTTAAATTAAGTTATAGATGTTTTTTATTTTTCCAACTTTAAACTAATGTAATAACGAGACACATAATCTATATACTATATATACATGTTTTTTTTTAAAATAGGCCTTAAAAATTCAGCAAAAATGTGAGTCCCAATACGCATGTTTTATAAAAATTGCCTCAGGGCCGGCACTGATTAAGACTTATTAAACATAAACTGAAACTAACAAAAAAAAACATCAACAAAAATATAAAAATGTGATTTTATCCTGGTTCATGTACGTGATATCTTTCTCATATAGTGCACGTAAGTGTGTTCATTAAAATTCTCTCTAGCTCTAAAATCTATGGAGAAGAGGGGGTAAAAATATTGTAGACATCAAAATCTAGAACTCAAAGTAAATATTAACCTTCAAGAAATCGCCATTTATGGAAAAAAGTTAAAAACTTTTTTGAACTCGGTAATTTCGGGTTGTCTTCATTCTTCAAGCAACCTTATTTTCGTTATTCACTTTTCGACACTTTAATTTAACTTTTCACCTAGATCAGAAAGTCCATTACCCCTTACTTTTACTTTGGTTGAGGAAATCTAATAGTAATGTATAAATAATAGTATACATATAATGAATCCAACGGTAATTATAGAGGAGAACCAACAAATTTTAATTGGGAGTTAAATTATAAGTGATTTGTTTTTCCAACCATTATTAACTAAAATAACATCCTACAATCTATTTTTATATATAATGAAAAACAGATTACAGAAAACGATATTTTCGGTCGATGATTGACAAAAATTGGAGATGATAAGGTTGAATATTAATATTGCCTGTCTAAGCTGTTACCTTCGGCTTATATATAACAAAAACTAAAGATTTCTTATCTGTATGATTCTTATATTACCTTTGACTAATCTATACGCTTAGCATTAGTTTCCGAACAAATTATAAACCATGAATTGTTTATTTTTAAATGATATTTACATTCTTATTAAAAAAGGTATATTAATCTTGGCACATCATAACTTCCAAAAACTCTAAAGACCACAACGGTAAAGGTTAATCTCACATAGATACAAACTGAAGACAATAATTTGATATGACAAAAGAAAAATGACATAATTGAAGAGATGGTGATGAGGAGGAGAAAGATGTTGATTAGGAAGAAATGATGAAGAAGAAGCGATATTGGAAAAAGATAAGGAAGATGAAAACGATGAAGATAAGAAAGAATGGCTTTTGAACAAATAAAACCCGGGTCAACCCAATCCGACTAGCTGTTGGGAGAAGTTTTGTAGGTTTTGATCCCATTGGCAAGCAATACAAGGTATTGTCCATGGCTGGTCTATCTTATGAGAATTATGAGAATATGAATGATAATAGAATTTTGACATTAGGACCTACCCAATGTCCCTTACCCCATAATCCTTCTTGTGGAATGATATGCATCAACAGAATTTTGTATTACTTATCTGGACAACATGATATACGCGAAAGATCGTTGATAGTTTGCTTTGATGTTAGGTTTGAGAAATTTAAATTTATTGATGAAGAATGGATTGGTTATCGGGGTACTAGCAGATTGGTAAACTAGGTGTGGTTAATTTTAGTTCTGATAAAACTCATCTCACTGAGTTGCGTATGTGGATTTTAGAGGATGCCGAGAAACAAGAATGGTTGAAATATGTCTACACTTTGCCAGAGGATAATGTCCTTAATCCTCGCAAGTTTGTATGTGCTGCTGGAGTAACATCCACATATGAAATTGTTTTGTGGAACTATGGATATGGAGTACCGTTTTATGTTTGCTACTTCAGTCCTGAAAGGAACACTTTCCACACTGTTGAAATCCAAGGTGTTGGAGAATACCATGATGAGGAAAACGAATTCCAAGGTTTTGGAGAATACTATGATGAGGAAAACTATAGTTTAGCTTCCGTCTTTGTGAAGATTTTAAGTTTGATTTTATGAAGACAACATATGCTCCAATATCTATAAGCCCACAAGAAAAAAAGCCTAGACGACCCACGACCACATCAACATCAGCTAAACAAGATCATCACCAGAAACAAAATCCTAGCACATCAACATCACCCAAATAAGATCATCACCAGAAACAAAATCCTAGACGACCCACGAGCACATCAACATCTTCTTAACAAGATCATCCGCTGAAACAAGAGCGTCCTACATTTAAGAGCATTAATAATTTGATGCTTTGTGTATGTTAGATGAATGAGGTATCAAAACCTGATTGCTTCACTTGCAATAGTAGCTATCAAAGAATTTTATAAGAAAATCAGCTTTTTTTTATAATATCTCTTAGTTGCGTTTCTTTATTTCTTTCGTTTGTTAATTCTTTTCGCATGCATTCTTTTTGAATTTGGACTCATAAAGATAGAAAGGAAACACTGTGTGAGAGAAGATGAATAATTATTTATCATTTAGTTTTCAATATCGTATTCGTTTTTGATCTAGTTTTTCAATTTTTATTTGCGTAAAATTAAGGTCTTTAAGTCTTGGTTTCTTAAATACATGGTGTCAAATAAGACTCAATATGAGCTGTTTATATAAGGTAACTGAATTGATTTGATTATAGTAAGTTCTAATATGATCAATAATTTGATAAATTGGTATCACGTAAATTTCTAGTTTCCATTGAGATGCAAGATCAATGGATTTTGTTAAATGATGGAAGAATGTACAAGTATCTTCTTCTTCTTTTTCCAACATTCTCTTCTGCCAATTTGCATTGTTATCATATCTTCACTATCATTAAACCACACAATATTAAGAATTAAATGCTTTATTAAGTGACTGAAAACAAAAGAGTTTTCTAAACCTGCTTCATACAAATACTTCATTGTGGTAATATCGTAATTATATATATGGAGAAAGAAACAAGACAATTCTACTTGGTGGAGTATGTCACCAATCACATAATTATAATCCTATTGGTGAAAACTGATGCTTAAACTCACAAAACACACAATTTGAAAAACAGAGGGAAAGGAAACAGAACCAACTTCAAGCGTTATATGCCTTTAAACCGAAATCAAACCAAAGTAGCCAAACCTTAATTAGGTTCGGTTTTTGGAATAAATGCCCTAGGCTCCGAACTCTGCGATGATTTGTGTATTTCTCTCTCTTTTCTTGGTACAACGATCATGGATATCAAATCCATCCCGATTGATCTGATTATCGAGATACTCTCGAGATTGCCTGCAAAGTCAATCGCTAGGTTTTATTGTGTTTCAAAGCTATGGACGTTCATACTTCACCGTCCATATTTCACCGAGCTGTTCTTGACCATGTGAAGGGCTCGTCCACGTATCTTACTCGTTGTAGAAGGACAAGGTGAGTGGAGCTTATACTCGGTGCCTCAGGCGTATGAGAAATCGTCGTCTCTTGTAGTTGCAGCCGATTTTCATATGACCCTCCCTATAGACAATAATTTCTCTTGTAGCTATGCCTCTGGTTTGATCTATTTCCCAAAGCAGAGGGACAGTAATTTTGTGATATGTAACCCTACCACGGGACACCATGCCATAAGACCTAAATTCTATAGAAGTAGACAAAGAGACTTGAATTGTGAAAGAAGATCTTATTTCAGATGCAGATACAAGAGGTTTTTAGCTTACATATATAGCCAAATTGAGAACCATCTAGAGAGACCAAAAACCAAAAGTATCTCTTACCTTTCTCCCTAAACTAAGCTTGTCAGAATGTAAACCAAGGAGGAAGATAACAAGAACAAGAAACAAGAAACAAGAAACAGAACAAAGACCGAGAGAGAGCAGAGACGGTTGAGAAGCACAAAGTTTGTCTTCTTCTCTTTACATAGGTTTGAGATTGTTTACTGAGCTTGGGTTTGGATCCGTTAGGCCCATATCAGAAGCCTTCTTGCTTCTAAGGTCCACTAGTCTCAACGACTCTTTGTTGTTGTTGCTTACATCCTCCCTCAAACTTGGAGTGGGTGATTCAGCTACACCAAGTTTGATTCTTAGATCAATGAAAGAGCGCTTTGGTAGAGATTTGGTGAAGATGTCTGCGAGTTGTAGAGAGGCTGAGATGTGGTGAGTCTCAATACATCCAAGAGAAACTTGTTCCCTTATGTAGTGAAAATCACGATCAAAATGTTTGGTGCGGTTATGGAGAGCCGGATTTGCAGTGAGATAAACTGCAGATAAGTTGTCGCAGTGAAGAATCGTAGGTCTTTGTTGTTGTATGCCCAAATCACGAAGAAGAGAGGAGAGCCAAGTGATTTCTCGAGCTGTGGCCGTGAGAGCCCTATATTCAGCTTCTGTGGAGGAGTGGGAGATGGTTGATTGTCTTTTAGCTGACCAACATATCAGGTTCGAACCGAGTAAGATGCAAAATCCAGTAGTAGAGCGTCTAGTCTCTTTGCATCCTGCCCAATCACTGTCAGAGAATGCAGAGAGTAGTAAATTTGAGTTTTTGTTTATCGGAAGGCCCATGTGTAGAGTACCCTTGACGTATCTTAGGATGCGTTTGAGAAGACTGAAATCTGAGACGGTGGGAGAGTGCATTCTTTGACAGACAAAGTTCACTGCGTATTGGATGTCCGGTCGTGTGATTGTTAAGTATTGAAGCTTGCATGCAAGACTGCGGAAATATGTAGGTTCTTGAAACAACTCGGAGTTGAGATTATCCAAGTGTTGCGGTAAGGGAGTTGCCATTGGGTTGCAGTTTGACATTCCAGCTTGATGTAGAATATCTGTGGCATAAGCATTTTGATGTAGGAAGAGACCCGTGGAACATGATTCGATCTGAATTCCCAAGAAGTATGTAGGTGGACCTAGATCTTTCATGGAAAAACGGTTGTTGAGAGCCATGAGGAGTTGATCAAGAAGCGCTTGGTTGTTCCCTGTGAGAAGCATATCGTCAACGTAAAGAAGAAGGACCAAAGACATACCGTTGTGGTGATAAACAAACAATGATGGGTCTGAGGTACTGCAAGTGAAGCCAAAGCCAAGGAGAAAATGGCTGAAGGTGTCGAACCAAGCTCTTGGAGCTTGTTTCAAGCCATAAAGAGCCTTGGTTAGGCGACATACATGGTTTGGCTTTTCAGGATCAACAAAGCCTCAGGTTGAAACATGTATACTGGTTCTTGTAGTTCACCATGAAGAAACGCATTGGAGACATCCAATTGTCGAATTGGCCACTCTTTGGCTGTGGCAACATCTAGAACAAGGCGAATGGTAGCTGTTCGAACAACAGGGCTGAATGTTTCAAGATAGTCAAGGCCTTCTTCTTGATCGAAGCCTTTTGCAACTAGTCTTGCCTTAAGTTTATCCACATCACCTTCAGGTTTGAATTTGGTCTTAAAGACCCATTTGGAGTGTAAGATGTTCATGTTATATGTTGGCGGAACAAGCGTCCATGTATTGAGCATGTGAATGCGAGTCATTTCGTCAAGCGCCGCTTGACTCCAACCAGGATGCTTCATTGCAGAGACAATGGTCTTAGGTTCATCAGCTGTATATCGTGAAGCAATGTTGACGTACCGAGGATTTGGCTTGCGTATTCCAACTTGAGATCTTGTGGTCATGGAGTGTGACTTTTCTGCAGGTTCTGGAGTGTGAGAAGGTGGTGTCTCTTCACGCTCAGGTTCTGCAGTTTGTTCCAGTTCCTCTGAGGTAAAATCAACTCGAACATAAGGTATTTCAGGCTCTATGGTCTCTGTTTCAGTGCTTAATCTCTCTTCATGCTCAGGTTCTGCAGTTTGTTCCGGTTCCTCCGAGGTAAAATCAGTCTCTGTGGTCTCTGTTTCAGTGCTCAATCTCTCATGATTATTGTCAACACTATTATGGTGTTCACGAGTTGTAGAGGTGAGAGGAGGAGGCGCTGGTTTTTGGAGCAATTGAATTGGAGAAGGAGAGCTTGGTGCAGACGGAGGTTCATTGTATTCTTCTCTTTACATAGGTTTGAGATTGTTCACTGAGCTAGGGTTTGGATCCGTTAGGCCCATATCAGAAGCCTTCTTGCTTCTAAGGTCCACTAGTCTCAACGACTCTTTGTTGTTGTTGCTTACAAATTCACAAGGTACAAAATGCCAAAGTCATCTAAGTTTTTAGGGTTTGATCCCATTGACAAACAGTTCAAGGTATTGTCCATGGCTTGGCCAGGTATTGGTGATCATGGGATTATGACATTAGGAACTGGAGAAATGATGTGGAGGAAGATCGAATGTCCCTTAACCCATTATCCTCCTTGTTCTGGAGGGATATGCATCAATGGGGTTTTGTATTACAAAGCTCAAATTGATTTCGAGTCTGACATGATACTTTACTTTGATGTTAGGTCTGAAAAATTCAAGGTTATTCACGCCATATGCTTATGTAATCGGTTTGCTGAGTTGATAAACTATAAAGGTAAATTAGGTGTGATTAGTTGGAACTGGGGCGCGAAAGCGACAAAATGTTTGTCATCGAGTTGCATGTGTGGGTTCTAGAGGATGCTGAGAATCCGAAATGGTCAAAATATGTCTACTACATTTTGCCGGATAAGAATACCATTGATCCTGACAAAGTTTCCATCGTTGGAGTGACTGCTACAGATGAAATCGTTTTCTCGATGGACGAATCTAAACAGTCGTTTTATGTTTTTTACTTCAATCCCAAAAGGAACACTCTTCAAAGTGTTGAAATCCAAGGACTTGATGAGAATCGTGAGGAAGTTTACGCGTTTGTAGACTATGTTGAGGATCTCAATATTAACAATGCATAGCTACTCTACTCAAACCACGACAACGTGACTGCTCCATCTGTGAAGAAAAAGAGCAGCCGAGGATCCTCCTAGAGTGACTGACACGTTTTTCTAGAGTTTGTATTTTGGTAGATTAAGATCAAAAATAAAGAATAACTCTCTTTATTACTGTAGGAAAATAACTCAAAACCTAAAGTTCTCTATCTCTCAATCTCACAATCTCTCAATCTCTCAAACTCATAAGTTATGCCACAACATTGACATCTCTTTATGTAGAGAAGATTACACAAACTTCCTTTTTCTCATAAAGGTTAATTTCCTTTTCCTTATCACTTTTAACATATTTAGATAACTCCTAAATATGTTTTCTAATCCTAATCTCTTTAGGACTTGTGTTCCAAGCTTACTCCAACAATCTCCCCCCTAAGCTTGAACTCGATCTTCTCCAAGTCTTGAACTCCTATCAAGCTTCTCATTTCTCTGAACTTGATCCTTGCCAACGCCTTAGTTAAAATGTCCACCTTTTGTTCATCTTCTAGTCTTGAACTTAGACACATAAGTTTTCCTATCTTAAGACTTATTTTGTAAAGCCTATTTGGTGATCGTATGACCTTTACCAAGAGTCTCCCACTTGGATCATGTACCGTTAGGTAGTCTTGTCTCATCCTAACATCACACCCAGCTTCCGTAGCTTGTCCTAAACTTAGGATGTTGCTCTTGAGATCGAGAATATAGTAGATGTTGGTGACAAGTATTTGTTCACCCGTTTTGCCTTGAAAGATGATTGATCCTTTTCCTTTTATCTTGACGTAAGAACCATCTCCAAATTTCACCTTGCCTTGCGTTTTCTCGTTGAGTTCCGAGAAATAATACTTGTTTCCGGTCATGTGATTGCTGGCTCCGTTATCTAGATACCAAAGTTCTTCTTCCCCTTCCCTGGTTTCGTAATTCTTTGGTATTAGATTTTCTTCGTTAAGGAACACTACTTCGTGCATATAAAGCGCCAGATATGCTTCTTCCATCTTTGCCTTATGTGCTTCTTGTATCCTTTGTATTCTCTCAGGACATACATAAGTGAAGTGGCCAATCTTATCACATCGATAACAAATTATTTTTGATCTATCCTTCTTCTCCTTTTCTTGGTTTCGATCAGTTTGATTTGTTGTCCTATCTTGTGAGTTGAACCTACCTCTACCTCGTCCTCTATATCCTCGACCTCTCCCTCGTGATGGCGCTGAGTTTTGTTGATATGTATTTGCGTATAAAAGCTTTCCTTGTGTATCTTCGTTATTCTCCTCATCAAGAATTCTTTCTTCGTAAGCTTTTAATCTTCCAATAATATCTTCAAAACTTGTTGTATTCAAATCCAAAACTTGCTCAAGGGAGGCTATGATTTGAATATACTTACTTCTTGGTAAACTCATGAGAAATTTCTTTACGAGTTTGGATTCTTCAATTGTTTGTCCAAGTGAAGCTGATTTTGATGCGATCTCCGATAACTTTCCCCCAAAGCTATCTATTGTATCAAAATCTATCATCTTGATTCTTTCAAATTCGGACATAAGGGTTTGTAATCGTGTCTCTTTGACACGAGCAACTCCTAGGTGTCGCGATTTGATTGCTTCCCATATCCCTTTTGAAGAATCTTGTTCGCCTACTTGCAAAGTAAGAGCTTCCGGGATAGCTTGAAACAATAGTCCTATTGCGACATTGTTTTTATCCATGTCCTTTGTTCCGGGTTCGATTGTATCCCACACCTTGAATATCTTCAACAAGACTTTCATCCTCATGGCCCATACCGTATAATTTGTAGAAGTTAGCATGGGCATTGAATCGATGATGGTGTGAATTCCTTCGGGTGAGTTGTTGTTGTTGTTGTGTCGTCTCCCATGGATCGGTTATGACGACTCTACGTTGCAAAACTTCCACGATCGTGCAACCTGAGCGCTCTGATACCAATTCTAGAGTTTGTATTTTGGTAGATTAAGATCAAAAATAAAGAATAACTCTCTTTATTACTTTAGGAAAATAACTCAAAACCTAAAGTTCTCTATCTCTCAATCTCACAATCTCTCAATCTCTCAAACTCATAAGTTATGCCACAACTTTGACATCTCTTTATGTAGAGAAGATTACACAAACTTCCTTTTTCTCATAAAGGTTAATTTTCTTTTCCTTATCACTTTTAACATATTTAGATAACTCCTAAATATGTTTTCTAATCCTAATCTCTTTAGGACTTGTGTTCCAAGCTTACTCCAACAGTTTTGATTTCTTGTTGGCTAAACTGAACTTGGAGACCAATCCCAAATTCAAGTATTAGAGTCTATCTAGTTTTTGCTGCGAGTATGACTTATCAGGTTTCATTAGGAATCATTAGCTAACTAAATTCATTTACAGGTTTGGTGTGAGATTTATCATTATGTTGGCTTTAGCATTTTGTTCTTTCTAGATTTCATTGAACTTTATATTTTCGTAATATGAATATTCTCTGCTGTGAGCTATGAGATGCTGCTGCTTTGTTTATTTATGCAACATGGCCGTACCCTCGAGAATGTTTGCTTCTATGCGTCTTTTAGAATGAATTTACATGCCTCAAAATTTTATTTTGATAAAAAGTTGTATTGATCTCTCTATAAACTTCAGTTTTTTCTCTTGCTCTTCTTCTATGTGAGAAAAGCTCATATGGTTTCAGAGCCATCGCTTAAGTTTTTTTTTTTCTTTTTGAAACTTACCATTGGCTTATGTTGTCTTCATAATATTTATAAAATCTATTTTGGATTTGAGTTTTACTTGTTAATTTTATTCCGGACCTTAATTTTTTAACTTTAGTTGATTTTCTTGAATGATGGCAAAAAAAACAAACATTAAAATGACATTTTTTGAACGTGTGAAACTTTATTAGAAACCTTGTAGAATCCTTACAATGGTCACGAAAAAACAGAACAAAGGCAACTAAAACAAACCGTTTTCTACCGTTTTAAACTTTTCAAAATCAAAAGTTACTTCCCTCGACCAATCGTTTGCAGTTACGGGTGAATAATTAAAGAAATATTTAAAAAAAAAAATTTCCATTCAGAATATATATAATAATTTAAAAAAATCAAGATTTGAATATTAGAATTACTAAATATATGAACAATTTACATTTCTAATTAATATTCAATAACTTATAAAAATTTAATAATAACCTATCATAATTTTATATTTCTAAAAAAATTAACTCAAATTCTTTCGATCACTTATATATATAAACCTAACAACATAAAATTTTAAAAACCTAAAACTTATCTCTCCAAAAGAGAGATTTTCTCCATTAAAACCATAGTTTTATACAAACTAAATAAAAAGAAAAAGAAAAAGAAAAATAAACATAAGTATTATACACATTATAAACATAATTAGTATTTTTTTAAACTCATCACTTTTAAGTTTTAACTAGAAAATCTTGTATATAATGGAATAGAGGATAGGATATAGAGCTAGGTCTTACATAAATAAACAAAATCCCAATCTCAAAAATAAATAAGCAAAAGATCCCAAAGCTAATTATAATCTTTATCCTACGTGTATACGATTACTAAGGGTTTATTAGGTTAAACCTTTGAACCAAAACCGAGCCGTAATACACAAACTTCGAGTCGGTTTGGTTTGGAATATATGCCTACACCCTACAGATTTGTATTCACACTTATCTCTCTCGCCGTCTGATTAGCGAAGGTAACGAATATGAACAGCGGAGTAAACTCAGATTCCCTCCCGATTGATCTCATTAACGAGATTCTTTCAAGGTTGCCTGCAAAATCAACAGTAAGGTTTCGTGGCGTGTCCAAGCGATGGGGCTCTATGCTTCACCGTCCATATTTCACCGACTTGTTCTATACCATGTCACGGGCTCGTCCACGTATCTTATTCGTTCTCAAAAGAGACGAAGAGTGGAGTTTCTACTCGTCGCCTCAGCCTCAGAGTCCATATGACAAGTCGTCCCTTGTTGTATCTGCCGATTTTCAGATGAAGTTCCCTCAAAGCATGAATCCAGACGTTCATAGCTTTACCTCTGGTTTGATCCATATCCCTACAGTGAGTTTAACAAAAAAAGAGGATACAGTGCATGTGATATGTAACCCTAGCACGGGACGGTATGTGATCTTACCTAATCTCGGAAAGTCGATAAGCTTTTTAGGGTTTGATCCCATTAGTAAGCAATACAAGGTATTGTTCATGAATTATCCATCTTGTGATGATGATGATGATGATAGTAGAATCTTGACATTAGGACCTGGAATAATGAAATGGAGGAAAATCCAATGTCCCTTAACCCATTATCCACGGCATAAAGGGATATGCATCAATGGGATTTTGTATTACTTGGGTCAACAACCTATAGTACAGTTTAGTGTGACAGTTTGCTTTGATGTTAGGTTTGAGAAATTCAAGTTTATTGAGACACCATTTTGTTGTGATTCGTGTACTAAATTGGTAAACTATAAGGGTAAATTAGGTGTGATTCAGGATTTTCCTGATATCCCTTATGACATGAAGCTGCGTATGTGGGTTTTAGAGGATGTCGAGAAAGAAGAATGGTCGACATATGTCCACACTTTGCCGGTAAAACATGATAATGTCTATGATCGTCACAGGCTTTTAGTTGCTGGAGTAACACCTACAGGTGAAATAGTTTTGTCTATGGGCTATAGATATAAAGCACCGTATTATGTTTACTACTTTAGTCCCGAAAGGAACACTCTCCACACTGTCAAAATACAAGGTTTTGAAACTAATGTTGAAGAGTACCACTTCGTTCACGTCTTTATAGACCATGTAGAGGATCTTAAGTTTGATTTTATGAAGACAGCATATGCTCCAATATCTATAAACCCACTGCTAAAACCAAAGCCTAGACGATCCACTAGCACATCAACATCATCTAAACAAGATCATCACCAGAAACAAGAACGTCCTACGTTTAAGAGCATTAACAATTTTGATGCTTTGTGTCTGTTAGATGATGATGATGACGAATGAATTTACATGTATCAAATTCTTATTCCTTCACTTGCTTCCCAAGTCGGCGAAAAGCGAATACAATAATTTGTAACCTCTCTGTAAACTTTTATAGTTATCAAATAAATTTTAAAGAAATTGAGTTTTTTTTTTATTTCTTCTTCTTTCTCTTTGTTACTTTTGCCTCTCTTATCTTCTTCTCAAGTGTGGTAACTATATATCCTCTGTTTTCCATCCTTTAAGCATTGTTGCTACTCCCTCATTCTTTCTATTATGTTTGTAATGGTTCCAATTTGATTCCTTTGTATCACTAATTATAAAATTATGAAAACCTTCTAACAAGAAAGAACTTTGGGTTGTCTTCACTCGTCAAGCAAATTTATCTTGTTATTCAACTTTTTATAACTAAATTTTAACTTTTCACCTATAGATCAGCAAGTCCATTCACCATTACTTCTTACGTTGGATAGATGAGATCTAACAATGTATAAATAAAGTCTAACGTGGAAGGGACACCACTTAAACCTTTTCAGTTTTCACCGTTTTTGTTCTAATAAAAACATAAAAAACACACAAAAGTTGAAAAACAGAGGATTAGGAAACAGAACATTTGAAATCAGGACGATAGCTATTAAACCGAAATCGAACAGAATTATCCGAACCTTAACTCGGTTCGGTTTGGTCATGTTATATGATTGGTTAAACTAAATAAAGTATTTCCTAAAATGCTCTTTCGATCGACACTTAAAATAGGTTTTAAATAAATAAACAAAATCCCAAAGCCAAATCTTTATCCTGCGTCTATACTAGGGTTTTATTAGGTCAAACCTTTAAACCAAAATCGAGCCGAAATAACCAAACTTCGACTAGGTTTGGTTTGGTTTGGAATGTAAGCCTATAGATTTGTATTCACACTTATCTCTTTCGCCGTCTGATCAGCGAAGGAAACGATGATGAATATCGGAGCAAACTCAGATTGCTTCCCTATTGATCTCATTAACGAGATACTTACTAGATTGCCTGCAAAGTCCATCGTGAGGTTTCGTTGGGTGTCAAAGCTATGGGGGTCTATGCTTCACCGTCCATATTTCACAGAGTTGTTCTTGACCAAGTCAGAGGCTCGTCCACGTATCTTATTCGTCATCGAAGGAGATAGTGAGTGGAACTTCTACTCGTCGCCTCAGCCTCATAATTCATATGACAAGTCGTCGCTTGTAGTATCGGCTGATTTTCATATGAAGTTCCGTGAAGGCATTCGTCCAGATTTTCGTAGCCATACCTCTGGTTTGATCCATATCTCGAATAAGTGGACCTCAACAAAAGGAGATGGTACGGTGGATGTGATATGTAACCCTAGCATGGGACGGTTTGGGATCTTACCTAGCATGGGAATTACGTTAGATCATCCGAGAAGCTTTTTAGGGTTTGATCCTATTGGCAAGCAATACAAGGTATTGTCCATGGATTGTCCATCTTATGCGGATAGAGATGATTGTAGAATTTTGACATTAGGAAGTGGGAATATGAGTTGGAGGAAAATCCAATGTCCCTTAACCCATTATCCTTGGGGTGAAGGGATATGCATCAATGGGATTTTGTTTTACTTAGCTGGAGAATCAAATCGACCCGAGGATCTACAATAGGATAGTTTGCTTTGATTTTAGGTCTGAGAAATTCAAATTCACTGACGCAAGAATATTTATTGATTTGCCTTTATTGGTAAACTATAAGGGCAAATTAGGTGTGATTAGTGCTTGTTTTGGTAACATTTTAGGTGTGATTAGTGCCACTGAGCTGTTTCTGTCGGTTTTAGAGGATGTCGAGAAACCAGAATGGTCGACATATGACTACACTTTGCCGTAGTCGTTGATCATCGCAAGCTTTCAGTTGCTGGAGTAACATCTACAGGTGAAATCGTTTTGTCGAGGAGATATAGATATAAAGTACCGTATTATGTTTACTACTTTAATCCAGAAAGAAACACTCTCCACCCGGTTGAAATACAAGGTTTTGAAACTAACGTTGAAGAGTACAACCGTAATAGAGTTCACGTCTTTGTAGACCATGAAGAGGATTTTAAGTATGATTTTATGAAGACAACATACGCTCCAATATCTATAAGCCCACCGCTAAAACCAAAGCCTAGACGATCCACTAGCACATCAACATCATCTAAACAAGATCATCACAAGAAACAAGATCATCACCAGAAACAAGAACGTCCTACGTTTAAGAGCATTAACAAATTTGATGCTTTGTGTCTATTAGATGATGATGAAGAATGGATTTACAGGTATCAAAACCTTATTCCTTCCCTCGCTTCCCAAGTCGGCTTTTAATACAATAATTTGTATCCTCTCTCTAAACTTTTATAGTTATCAAATAATTTTTTAAGAAATTCAGTTTATATTTAAAGCTTCTTCTCTGAGAGAAAAGATCATTAGGGTATGAAGAGTTTTCTTTATAACATTTACTAGGGGATGTCCCGGGCTATGTCCGGGTATGCTCTTTTCATGTTTATGCAATTATAATAAGACGTAAAATTTTAGGAAATATATTATGGGTACGAAGGAAAGGCTAAACTCTTCAAATATTTTACCAAATTTTTTTTTGTGTCTTTAGAATATTTAGCATTCTATATTTAATTATTTTAAATTTGAACATTACTGAATACTGACTATTGACGATTGATTTTTGTGACGAAGAATATAACTCCCGTCCTTAATCTTTAGTTACGATTTCAATTTTGGTGATTGAATCATATATTTATATGTTTAAACTTTAAAGGCTTTGGTTTTTTCATATATTTATATGTTTAATGGCTGTGACAAAAAAAAAGGTTTTGATTTCTTCTCATTTTGCATGTAACAAATAATGAAAAACAAATAACATGAAGTGTAAGTTAATCTTCTAAACTTCTACAAATGGTTGAGCAGACACTCATTAATTCTCTTTTCCATTCCAATTTTTCTTATATGGTCTTCTACTCTCAAAGACCATGGACCCTGACTTGTCTATAGTTTTTTTCCCTTGCATATTTGGTTCCGCTCCTTAGTACAATATGATGAAACTCAGTATCCAATTTTATTTTTCACTATCAATCACTTAAAAAACTTATCTTGTTTTTGATTACGACAATATATGGAGTATGGTTTAGTTTAGAAAAGCTATCATTGTGGAAACCGAACATACATCTTCATAATTGATGAGTCAAAGAATCTCTCAGACAAAAAATATCAATGTCAAATGTTTGAAACGTTCCATTTGTCTCCAATTAGCCGGACTAAAAATGTTTGAAACTAAAAGTAATATGCAAAGAAACTTCACATGCGTACAATCCAACAATGCATAGTATGACGAAAGTTTAAGAAAATGTAGAGAAAATTAGACAGTAAAAGCTTTACGTATATTAAAAAAAAGGTAGTACAAAGAATGACATTAATTAACATAGGTAGGTGTATGTATATATGTATACATTTAAAAAAAATTAGTTACCTTCAAAACACCATATAACTGTACTACATTACCATGATGGTCAATCTCAATTCTCATTACTCTGTTCTCTGTGAACTCTGAAATCTTAATCACAAAAACGTACCATGATCATTGATAAAAAGAAGTCTCCTTTATCAAAAAATAAAAATAAATAAATTATAGTCTCAAAATCATGATAATATAATATAACTCAATTCATATTATAGGATAGATCAAGACAAAGATGATATTTTGGTAAACAAATTATGTAATATTTTTTTGTGTTATCGAAGAAAATGATACATGAGATGGCATAATCATTTATAACTATATAATCTTCATATCTATTTTCTGTTTAATGGACCATACAATTATTTTCCTAATTTCCATCACAGTCGGAATCACACTATCATAACAATAGTATTTAGAAAAATACTATGATCCATTCCCAACTTCGATTTATTATGTTTGTTATCTTTCTTTGTGCCCCGGGTTCAAACCCCATTTGAGACGGAATGTTATTCTTTAAATCAGAATATTCAGAGGCTGATTCCGAGTACAGGAACTTACGAACTTTGATTTTCTGTTTAGTTATTAGGTTTTGTTAATACTTTAGTTTTTAGTTAAATTACAATACAATTTAAATTTTTGGAAACAAATTATATTCATATAAGTTATCTTATTTTTGTTTAATTTAGAATATGAATAATAGCTTATCATATTATTGTTAGCATGTTAAAACCAATTTATGATATGATGAATGATAACTTTTCATTTTCTTCTCATAATGTTAAGAGTAAATGTATAATTAACATGTATATTTAATTTAAAATTAGAAAAATTATTGTAAAAATATGATATGGTAATGATGTGGAAGGTGATGTGTCTTAAGAAGAAAAGAGAAAAGGTCTTTTTATATATTTTTGGAAACAAATTATATTCATATAAGTTATCTTATTTTTTTTTTAATTTAGAATATGAATAATAGTTTATCATATTATTGTTAGCATGTTAAAACCAATTTATGATATGATGAATGATAACTTTTCATTTTTTTCTCATAATGCTGGGAGTCTCATTTACTGTGAGTTTTATCAGTATCTTTGGCTTAGCATTTTGTTATCTTTTTCTTACTTAAACTAAAATCATACTTAACCTATGGTTTCATTTCTATTTTACAAATAATTTTGCTAATTTTCATGTCGTCTGTTTTTGACTCTTTCACAAATAGAGAAAATAAATACAATAATTACCAAGAAACATATGGATTAATGTATTATCATAAACATTGATCTGACTACACTTAAATGAAAAGGTTTGGTCTCGGATTTTCGTAATATGAACAAATAATGAATCGGAACAAAAGAAAAAGAACATTTTTATTAATCATTCAATCTCTTTATATTCTTATCCTGTTATACAAAGTAGGATTTATTAATCATTCAATCTCTTTTGATATTTGCGTGTAACTTTATACATATGTAGAAAAGATACCAGTTCGTAAATCATCATAGAATGACAGAATTTCATGCGTAATGGTAATTTAACATTGATCTGCCATAGTAATTAGAAACTGATTGTTTTGCATTAGAAAGTGAAAACAAAACGTTTATGACATCTCTTACGATCAGTACGAAACTGATAGGATCCCATATTCAAATTATTTTCATGACTATGCTAAACAATCAAGTTTCATTAATTAACCCGACAAGTTATAATCTTCTTCTAAAAGGGTAGGAGTTAGAACATAAATCTATACAATCAAAAACATCTACGAAAATCCAAGTTTTTTTCTAAGAGATCTAGATCGTATTTAGACTTAGGTGGGAAGATATGAAAATTATATTTGTCATATTAATTAAAAACTGATTGTTTTGCATTACGAAGTGAAAACAAAACGTTCATGACATCTCTTACGATCAGTACGAAACTGACATGATCCCATGTCCGGGTTATTTTCATAACTATGCTAAACAATCAAGTTTCATTAATTAACCAAACAAGTTATAATCTTCTTCTAAAAGGGTAGGAGTTGGAACATAAATCTATACAATCATACACATCTACGAAAATCTAAGTTTTTTTCTTAGAGGTTTAGATCGTACTTAGACTTAGGTGGGAGGATGTGAAAATTATATTTGTCATATTAATTGAAAACTGATTGTTTTGCATTATGAAGTGAAAACAAAACGTTCATAACATCTCTTACGATCAGTACGAAACTCACAGGATTTCATGTTCGAGTTATTTTCATAACCATGCTAAACAATCAAGTTTCATTAACTAACCCGAAAAATTATAATCTTCTCCTAAAAGGGTTGGAGTTGGAACATAAATCTGTACAATCAAACACATCTACGAAAATCTAAGTTTTTTCTAAGAGGTTTAAATCGTAGTTAGGTGGGAGGATATGAAAATTATATTTGTCATATTAATTAAAAACTGATTGTTTTGCATTACGAAGTGAAAACAAAACGTTCATGACATCTCTTACGATCAGTACGAAACTGACAGGATCCCATGTCCGGGTTATTTTCATAAATATGCTAAACAATCAAGTTTCATTAATTAACCAGACAAGTTATAATCTTCTTCTAAAAGGGTAGGAGTTGGAACATAAATCTATACAATCAAACACATCTACAAAAATCTAAGTTTTTTTCTAAGAGGTGTAGATCGTACTTAGACTTAGGTGGGAGGATATGAAAATTATATTTGTCATATTAATTAAAAATTGATTGTTTTGCATTATGAAGTGAAAACAAAACGTTCATAACATCTCTTACGATCAGTACGAAACTGACAGGATTTCATGTTCGAGTTATTTTCATAATCATGCTAAACAATCAAGTTTCATTAATTAACCCGACAAATTATAATTTTCTTCTAAAATGGTTGGAGTTGGAACATAAATCCCTACAATCAAACACATCTACGAAAATCTAAGTTTCTTCTAAGAGGTCTAGATCGTAGTTAGGTGGAAGGATATGAAAATTATATTTGCCATATTAATTAGATTCTAATTGTTTTGCATTACGAAGTGATAACAAACGTTCATAACATCTCTAACAATCAGTAAGAAATTGACATGATTCTATGTTCAAATTGTTTTCATAACCATGCTAAACAATCAGATTTCATTAATCAACATGACAATCTATAGTTTTCTTCTAAGAGGGGAGGAACATACACCTACATTATTCTAGCTTTATTGTTCTAAAGGTCTAGAATATGGTTAGGTGGAAAGAGAGAAATATTTTTAATTACCATATTAATTAGAAACTTGATTATATTGCATTATGAAGTGAAAACAAAACGTTCATGACATTTTTTACGATCAGTAAGAAACTGACAGGATCCCATGTTCGAATTGTTATCACAACTATGCAAGATAATAAAGTTCCAATAACTAATTATGATAATCTAAAATATTCCTCTAACTACTTTGGCTCATACAAATCTATTGGAGGCCTAATCTATATATTAAGTCTAGGGATCAGTTAGAGTCCAACTAACCTTACTCAACTTCCGGCGAAAAGAGACCAACGTAGTCCATTCCAGATTTTGGCATCACCTACAAACGAAATATTTATCAAAGTAAAATAAATGAGACGAATTTGAAATATTTGTTGATTGCAGGGGTCAAAAATCTCTCACCATGGCCTTGTTCTTCCTTGGCAAAAACAGAGTTAGAGTAATAACCTCTACATACTTATTCTTGCCATTGTTTCAACAAAACAAATTCCTGCAACAATGAGAAATTTGTACAGTAAAAAAGGAGCTCGAAAGATAGCTCTGCTTACCAATTTTAATCATTTCCCAAGCTATCTCGTCAAACCAAAGGAAACATATTGTTCACTGAAGCAAGTTTCTGAATTGAGAAAGAGCAAACTTACATCTAGTGAAGCAGAAGTCCGTCTTCTTGTTAGAAGATCTAGATACACCCATTTGGCTAACTTTCTTCAAAGAAAGAAGTAAACCTCTGTGTAAAAGTGAAAACCAACTCAAGTATGTAATCAAAACTAACTTCGATGATATTTTCTTCTCATATGAAGAGTCAATCAGATAAATCATGTCCTATGATTAAATTTTCGAACCTGATCGCTAACCAATAGTTCTTCCGACTCAACTCTGCATCATCTCTCTCAAGTAGCACTCCAAACCATGTGAAACCCTGACAGTAATCAGAAAGCACAAGGCGGTCAAAACAATTGTACCAGAGACTATAAATCTTTATACTAACTAAGCAACAGAAACTCAAGAAGTCACTTTACTAGCAACAAAACCCAATAGAAACCATTTAATGTTGCCAACAAAGCTCTTTTGATCCAATACGATCACTCTCTAAAACAAGGATTTTATATGTCAATAATGAGGAGGAAAACGTTTCAGTCATGCACAGTGAGATATGAAGTGATCAAGGTTACTAATATCGAAACAATTTGATTCACCTGCCTGGAATTGTCACCATCAAGCTTATGTCTTCTCGTGGCTTTTTCCCTGCATTGAGCCATGAACACACAACAAAACAATTACCAGAGAGGGACTTGAAACAGATTCAAGTAGCAAAATCTGAGAGATCAAAATCAGAATCAGAATCGCAAATTCCTAATTTCGAATCGAGCGATTCTTGTCAATTCAATTTCTCAAAACCCTAGCTAAACTAATCTTGTTCGATTTACAACGACATTGAGAGATCAAAATCAGAATCGCAAATTACTAAATTCGTATCTCACAACATATATCAATAACCCTAATCTACCTCCTTCTTCGTAAAATTCAAACCAATTCTGAAACCTAAGATCTAAAACTCAAACATTAGAATAAAGCAAAGAAACTCACCGATCTGTTTTTGCTTCTATGAAAAAATCAATAACCGAATCGAGAGAGAGAGATAATATTAGGGTTTTTATTTTATTTTCTGGGTTCGTGAGAGAGAATGAAGATTATTACAATACAACGGTCATAAAAAATTTGAAATGGGGAAGAGTTTCTCTCTTTCTGGGTTCGACCATTATAAAAAGTCAAACTAACAAGTCAAGCTACGACCGTTAATAAGTTGGGCCGTTTGGAGAATTTGTTAATGGGCTTAGTTCGTTATCATTGTTTCCTACGAGTTGTTGGTTTGGATTATAAATCGGTTTACTAATTGAATTTTGGTTTGATTAACTCAATTTGTCCCCGGTTCAAATTTGGTTTTGCGTCTTAAGCAGTACCGGTCCTGAAAATTTATGGGCCACAAGCCAAAATAAAATTTTGGGCCACTAACTATTAAAATTTTAACAAAAGAAAATAATCAAAATATTTAATAGCAAGGAATTGAACTCTCCACTTCAACATTCTTCCACGAAACACTTTACCAATAGAGGTAAAGGCAAGTTTTATCTAAAAAAGGGCCGATTCATTATATAGACTTTTTATTAAAAAAATTGGGCCAGAAGCCCATGCTTCCTTTGCTTGTGGTCAGGGCCGGGTCTGGTCTTAAGAATTCATTTCATACGGTCTTTTACGGTTTAGAAACTTTCAGGTTTTGTTTGTAATCTTTCTCTCTACAAGAATACACATACTCTTCAAATAATTAGTTCAATACGAAATTAATACCCGTAGGAATGTAGTAGCTGCAGTTGTAACTCTTACAAGGACTACTCTTAATGTTCTTTGTTAGATACATTGTACAAACCTGTTCCTCCATTTAACTAAGGTTAAAGATATGTTGTTTGTGGAATTTTTAGTGTTTTGAGGATTAATCTTTATGTTTATTCGATCTCTTGTCGGATATCTTTGTTCATTGCCAAGGTTGAAGCAATCAGTGAAAATGTGATGTATTTGGCTCTCACTAATTGATTCCTGCTTTTTGGCTTCTGGTTCTTCGGTTAGGTTTTTTTTTATTGCGTTAAGGGAGCCATGGGACGAAAGGCTGGAAATTTGTACATAAAGATTCATTATGTAACCACAGATTGAGCAGAGAAAAAGTTTAAATGGTTTTAAACACCGGTTAATTAGTGGAATAATATGTTCGAGCATCTAAATTAATAAAGTAGCATGTGTAATATGAAAATTAAGTAAGTAACATAGAGAAAATTAAATTTGACTAATTTATCAAAAATAAATTCAATTCAAGTTGTCAAATTTCATCAGACTTAATGCTAATTTATTTGTAATAAATAAAGAAATAATAATTTCATCTAGAAAATATGAATTTAAAACATTTTCTTTTTCTTTTTTCTACATTATACATTTATTCAAAATAGTCATAGTCTTTTACTTATCAGAATAATTAATTATTGTTTGAATAGATAAATTATATAGTGAACTATATTATAAATTAGAAACTATGAATATATTATTTATATAGTTACTTTTTTTACAAACTGTTAACTATACTACTTATATTCACGCATATGATAGTTCACTATTATATATATATATAACTATATTTAAATGTAATTAGTTATATATCTATGTGTAGTTAGTTACAATTAAACAATAATTATTTATATAGTTAATTTTATTCACAAACAATCAACTATACTTGTTATATTCAACAATAGTTCATTATTTTATATAGTTACATATATTCATAAATAGTTCACTATTATGCAATTTGAATGTGAAATTCATTATATTAAGCAAGTAGTTAGTTATATTAAAATAAAGTTCACTATTTTTATTTAAATTCAAATAATGAAATAGTTCACTATTTATTTCAATACTTTATTATATAATTTATCTATTCAAACAATAATTAATTATTGTGAATGGTTAAAAAAAACTATGGCTATTTTGAGTAAACTTATAATGTAGAAAAAAAAGAAAAAAAATATATATATTTTTTGCAACGTAATGTTTTCCTTATTATTATTTTTAGTAAACTTATAAATTAGGTAACGAAATATTTTTCAATTTTAAATTTATTTCTGGATGAAATTATTATTTATTTATTTATTACAAATAAATTACCATTAAGTGTGAAGAAATTTGACAACATCAACATTAAATGTGATGAAATTTGACAACATTAATTGAATTTCTTTTTGGTAAATTAGTCAAATTTAATTTTCTCTTTGTTAGTTACCTAATTTTCCAATTACACATGTTACTTTATTAATATACATGTCAAAACATATTATTCCACCTAATTTCCCTTTAAACAATCATTCTAATAAAATCTAATTAAATTTAATTCAAAAATAATTTAGACACCCATGATGGGTGTCTCCAATGTACATGCTCTAAATACGTAAATCTGTTATAGGTTTAAGCTAAACTTTTTCTCTGCTCAATCTGTGAAGAACAACTGTGAAGAAGCAGAGAAAACAAATTGAGTCTCTCTTGTTATCCATTTGTTGTTGGCTAAACCGATCTTGGAGGCCAAACCAAATTCATGTAATAGAGTCTTAACTAGTTTTGGCTGTGAGTGAGTGTGATTTGTTGTTGGCTTAACTGAAGCTTTATCACTCTGTTGCATTTCGTTATTTCTGGTTATCAATTGATTTTCCTGTGTTACATCTTTAATATCTATTGATTTTCTTGAATGGTTGCAAAGAAAACAAAAGTCCACATGTTTCATAAATAAGTCTTTTTAGGTTTTAACATATGTAGCCTCAGGCTTGCCTACTTATTGATATCAGTGATTAAGATACATAAACGCAGCCACCACTGATGGAAACACACAAAAGCCATACACACATTATAATTTAGTGGATATCCATACATTGCCGAAATCCGGCTTTATCGGCCTCAGAGCAACTTAACAAACACCAAAAGAGCCGCGGAAATTGTCAGCAACTGGCGATAAGAAGCAGTCGTGGCTGCGTTTATGTCTGGTGTTTGAGCCGGATGCACAGCGAGAGGCAGAGCAGGAGGCAGAGAAGGAGACGCAGCCGGAGGCAAAGTGGGACACTCAATACCATCTTTACTATCTTTACACTTGTTAGCGAAAAGTCCTGGCGGGTATTTACCGTAGAGGTTGAGGTAACTGAACATAGTGGATGCACAATCCGTGCTTAGGTCGTTGAGCTCGTCTGCGTACGGACAAGCAAAGTCCTTGAAGGCAGCACAACATTTCTTTGCTGGGTACTTTGGACCTTTGCATCTGCTTGTTATGTCAGTGTAGTTCATAAACTCAAACTTCACAGGACATGCTGTTTCAATAAAATAAATCAAAACGAGAAACCATGTCATTTAGAAGAAAACCACAACATAAAAAATAAAAAAAAACCACAACATTTCTAGCTCAAAATCATAATCAAGAAACAAGAATCAAGAATCGATAATCAAGTTTGTAAGTCAAAGATTTGGTATAAAAAAAACTTGCGTTTCTTGGTCTGAAGCAAGTTTCTTCCAATAACCAAAGTCTGAGATTCGACCACACCATCTGCAATAGAAAGAAAAAAAACACAAGAAAATCGATGAAGATTTATCGAAACAAATCGAATTTGTTTGAACAGAGTAGAAGAGATGTTTGGGGAAGAAGAAAGTGTGTACCTGAGATGAAACTTGAAGAAGAGAAAGATGAAAACACTGTCAGAAGAAGAAGAAAGAAGAAAAGAACACTAGAGATGAAGTTGAGCTTCATGATTGTAAATGGTCACAGAAGTGACAATGAGATCTAATAAAGAAAAGAAAGAAGACTTGGAAGACGACTTATGGCGAGTCTCCATTGGCGACCAGACCACAAAGATGAAAAGAAAGACAGACTTTGAAGACGACTTATAAAGTTTATTAAAATAAAATAAAATAAATTTTTGTCCAGAAATAATCTAACATGAGTTGTCTTGAATGAAATCTCTAATTATCGTCTTAGCTTGCAACACAAGAAACCTCAAGATAACTTATATAAACGCAAACAAGAAGAAAGCTGCATCTTCCACTCCCCAATCAATTACTCCGATTAACCTTTATAAGATGGATACAAATATTAACTCACAAAACAAAACTTGAAAAGCAGAGGAAAAGGAAACAGAGCCAGTTTCATGTTTCATCTTTTTGCAACAACAAAAAAAACCAATGAGAGTTAGTAGTAACTTAGTTGTTACGTTGTCTGCAATAGAAGGAGAACCAAAAAGGAAAAAAAAAATGGAATGTTTCTGAATAATTTAACATTGCTACATCAACAATCTTTTTATGTTTGGGTAATTTCCAAAAATACCACTTTTTAAGTTTTCTTTCCAAAAATACCACCATAAAGTTTTTTTTCCAAAAATACCACCTTTTTTTCAAAGTTCCAAAAATACCATTTTTTTAAAAATTCATTTTTAACATTCAAAACAAAACCCTAAACCCCAAACCCCAAACCCTACCCCCTAAAACTATACCCTAATTTTGGAATAGTTAACCCAAACCCAAAAAATTTAAATTCTAAACCTTAAAAATCAACTTTTTAAAAAGTGGTATTTTTGGAATTTTGAAAAAAAATATGGTATTTTTGGAAAAAACACTTTAAGGTGGTATTTTTGGAAAAAAAACTTCAAAGAGTGGTATACGAGGGAATTCCTCTTTATGGTTTATGTTTTCCCAAAACAATTTTATATATTTCCTCTTTTTACGACATATATATATATATAATGGTAGCTAGCTAGGTTTAGTGTTTATAGGTTTCTAATATAATAAGTTTTGACATAGATCTCTCTCCGATGATGATGAATAGAGGAGAAGAAAGTTCAAATTCGATCCCGATCGATCTCATCACCGAGATACTCTCGAGACTGCCTGCGAAGTCAGTAGCTAGGTTTCATTGCGTGTCGAAGCTATGGGACTCCATACTTCACCGTCCATATTTCACCAAGTTGTTCCTGACGAAGTCATGGACTCGTCGACGTATCTTATTCGTCCTAAGAAATTCAAAGAAAGAGTGGAGCTTCTATTCATCGCCTCAGCCTCACAATCCATATGACAAGTCGTCGTCTTTTGTAGCCGCAGATTTTCATATGAAGCTGCCTCCAGACATTTGGTCAGAATATTGTAGCCTTACTAATGGTTTGGTCTTTTTCCATGGTAGGTGGAACCCAAAGGATGATAAGCATGTGACTCGTGTGATATGTAACCCTAACACAGGACGGTATGTGATCTTACCTAAACTGACAAGGAAGACAATGGGGTATAGCTCCTTAGGGTTTGATCCGGTTGACAAGCAATTCAAAGTCTTGTCCTTGTGTTATCCATGTGGGAATGATGATAGAATTCTGACATTAGGAACCGGAGAATTGAGGTGGAGAAAGATCCAGTTCCCCTTCCAGGAGCATGTGAGTGGACATATATGCATCAATGGGGTTTTGTATTACTTAGCTAGCCTTGATTTTGGCTCTGATGATGAAACATCTTATGTCGTAATTTGCTTTGATGTTAGGTCTGAGAAATTCAAGGTTATTCCTGTAGAATGTTATCATGATTCGTCTACTAGATTGATAAACTATAAGGGGAAACTAGGTTTGATTAGTTTGAAAGATAATGTTGAGTTACGTATGTGTGTTTTAGAGGATGTTGGGAAACAAGAATGGTCCAATTATTTCTACAATTTACCGGAGAATAAAGATGCTAATCTTTGCACCTATGCCATTGTTGGAGTGACCGCTACAGGTGAAATTGTATTTGTGATTCACTGTCGATCTAAACCATTTTATGTTTTCTACTTCAATCCAGAAAGGAACACTCTCCAAAGTGTTGAAATCCAAGGAGTTGATGGGGAACCTAGTACATTTTACGCTTTTGTTGACCACGTAGAGGATCTTATTGTTAACGATGCAAAGCTACTCGAATCAAGCCAAGGCCTAAATATTATTAGGAAAAGGCGAAAACCGCAACAACGTCATACACCTTGTGACCTCCACAACTCTGCTCCATCTATGAAGAATAAGCCGACGATTGTCTTGCAGAACAAGTATGAATCATTAGCTAACCTTGAGTGAGGATTTGTTGCTGACTAATTTGATCTTGGAGGCATTTGGTTTGTAACTTACATATCACTCCCTTGCTCAGCAAGTCAGCATTCATTAATCTTCCTCTGTTTTTGTCTTATTCGATCCAGTGTTAAATCACTTAGAGCGTGCTTGCTTACAATACAAGCCAACATTGGCTCTAAACCCCGTTGATCTCCAACATATGGTGTCTCTAATGAAATTTCTAATCACCATCTAAGCTTGCAACCCAAGAAACCTCAAGATAACTTATATAAACGCAAACAAGAAGAAAGCTGAAATTTCTCTCTGCTTCACCCATAAATCCAATGAACCTTTATAAGAGGGATACAAAGATTAACTCACAAAACAAAACTTGAAAAACAAAGGAAAATGAAACAAAGCCAATTTTAGGTCTGCAATTGTCAATGGGAGGCTAAACTCATCCATGAAACCAACTGTAGTATTTTGGAGGTCCTTCTTCATTTTACAAACAAATATCATCGGTGTAAATTGGATGTTTGAATAGCGACTAAAGCACCAATATTCTTTGGAGTTAACACATTTAGGGCATGACTGGTTCAGCCGCAGCGGTTGCGGTTGCGGTTGCGGTTGCGGTTGCGGAAGTTTGCGGAAGCGGGCGGTTGCGGTTTCAAGCGTTACGCAGCGATTTACACGACTGGCACAGCGGTTGAAAATGGATGCGTTTGCGGGATGTTTATGACTGGTAGCGAAAACGCTGGCGGTTAAAAATAATTATCAAAATAAATATAAAATAAAATATTAACACCAAAAAAATTATATTATTATGATTAAAAATATTAACACCAGCCGACCCAAACGTAATTTTACGATAGGTTTCATACTGCTTCTTTAAAGTGTCTAGTATGTTCTTGATCTTGCTCCAAGTTAAGATCAACTTGGGAAATTCCTTTTTAAAATCTTTGAGAACATTCTGTTTTTCCTACTCACTCAAACTTTTGCCTTTGCAATTCCCATCTTGTTTTTCGAGTGTTATTAATTCTAATAACAAACGGGTCATCTCGTCGGTCCATGTGATTTTCTAATCGAAATCAGTAGAAGCATACATCCAATTACAAAAACAAATATATATGAAGCACGAACTTTACATTCAAAACTAACAAACTCAAAAAATCATAAACTCAAAAAATTATGAACTGATAAACCCTAAATTCAAAACTAATAAAAGAGAAAAATCATAAATTCAAGAAATCATGAACGGATCATAAACCTTAAATTCACTTACTTTTGTGTTAGAAATAGAAAAATCAATATAAACGTTCCAACAATAACAAAACAAATGATCACTTACGTTTGCATCTTGATTTTCTTTGTTTGTCATGGCTACAATGGAGAAACACAAAATTTAGGGATAAAAGTTTAACGTGAAATATATAGGATTTGTTACTAGGGCTCATTACGTTTGCATCTTGATTTTCTTAGTTTGTCATGGTTGCAATGGAGAAACACAAAATTTAGGGATACAAGTTTAACGTGAAATATATAGGATTTGTTACTAGGGTTTTTGTTTTTTTTAAGGTATGTAGGGTTTTAATTTTCTTAAGGTAAATAGGTATATAATGTACATATATATTTTTTAATTTTTTTTTTAAACCACCCGCAACCGCAAACGCTTGCGGAAAGTAGCTTTTGATTTTGGGCGATACGGAGTGATACGAAGCGGTACAAAGTGGTACGAGTGATTGGTGTGAAACGCTACCAACCGCAACCGCCCGCAAACGCTGCGTTTGCAGGTGGTAGCGGGTAAACCAATCAAGCCCTTAGTTTCTTCATCGATTCGATTTAACTTGGTTGTTACGCTTTGTGCAATAGAAGTACCAATGCTTTTCTCTTGCATATAGCTCATTCACAAGATAAGCCTTGTGATTAATGAAGGAACCAAGAAACATAATATCTTTAACGAAATCAAATCTGAGGCGGTGATGAGATTTAACTTAGGATTAAAGATTTTTCTTTTTAATTTCCCAAAACCCTAAACCTTTTTTTTTTTCGTCACTATATATGTATTAGAGTCTCGCCGTCAGATCAGAAAATGAAACGATCATCTTCGAACTCAGTGATTAGAGGAGAAATTTCAGATTCACTCCCGCTTGATCTCATTCTCGAGGTATTCTCAAGATTGTCTGCAAAGTCAGTCACGAGGTTTCGTTGTGTGTCGAAGGCTCGAAGCTATGGAGGTTTATGCTTCAAGGTCCATATTTCACCGAGTTGTTCTTGACCAGGTCACATGCTCGTCCACGTCTCTTATTCGCCCAAGAAACTTCAAATAGTGATTGGAACTTCTACTCGGTTCCTCAGCTTCAAAATCCATATGAGAAGTCGTCTCTTGTAGTAGCCGCTGATTTTCACACCAAGTTCCGTGGAGATTTTTGTAGCTATGCCTCTGGTTTGGTCTATTTCGATAATATGTTCATCTCACAGGAGAAAGTGCCTATGGTATGTAATCCTAACACGGGTCAGTACGTGAGGTTACCTGCACTGATCAGTTACAGAAAATCAAGTAGCCTTTTAGGGTTTGATCCGATTGACAAGCAATTCAAGGTACTGGCCGAGGCTTATCCTTTTTGTGGTCAAAGGGATCGTCATAAAATTCTGACGTTAGGAACTAAAAAACTGCGGTGGAGGAGTGAGAACCATTGTCCCCGATATTGTCATCATTTTTGGGGAGGGGTATGCATCAATGGGGTTTTGTATTACTTAGCTGAATTTTCTTGCGGTTATAAGATAGTTTGCTTTGACGTTAGGTCTGAAAATTTCAAGATTATTCACGCAGAATTCGTTTGTGATCCACATGAGACTAAACTGATAAACTATAAAGGTAAACTAGGTGCGACTTGTTGGAAGTATGGTGAGGCTGATGTCATTGAGTTACATTTGTGGGATGGCCAGAAACAGGAATGGTCGAAATATGTCTACACTTTGCCAAAAAATAAAGTCCTTGAGCCCCACAATATGCTGGTTGCTGGAGTAACATCTACAGGTGAAATTGTTTTCTTTAAGGAGAATGCACCTGAACCGTTTTATGTTTTCTACTTCAATCCAGAAAGGAACACTTTCCAATTTGTTGAAATCCGAGGACTTATGTATTATGGTGAAGTTTACGCTTATGTAGACCATGTAGAGGATCTCAATGTCAACGATGCAAAGCTACTCAAGCCAAGTCCAAAGATCACTAGGTCAAAACGTCAAAAACGTCATACATCTGTGAACTCCATAGCCATAGCCATAGCCATAGCCATAGCCTCCACTCTATCCATCTGATCTCTTTCCTTAACGGTTTTCTTATCGCGATCCATCTCCAATCACGTAGTGTGTCAAATTCTGGTCCTACAATCTTAACTCTAAGACAATCCTTACGGATTGGATTGCGATAATAGAAACGTTTTTAACAGAAACCTTGTATCGCGATCGCTTCACAACGTTCTCGCTGATTGGTTTCTGTCGGGATAGAATCGTTTAGCGTTTGCGAACGTTTAAACATATCTGTTTTTCGATAATAGTTTCTGAATTGCGATTCTGATTATTATCGAAATCTTTCTGATTTATTTGTGTTCATACACTAAATCATCTAACAAATTTTTGTTTTCTCTGTCTTTTTGGTTTTTCAGAAATGGAAACCGAAAACGAAAACACCAATGTCAACGTTGATGCTGCGGCCAACGTAACCCTCGGGGCTGGCTCTTCTGAGACTCTTACTGCTCAAGTGCAGTTTGGGAATCAACCGCCTGTTACGGTTGCAATTTCGGTTGCCACACAGTCTGAAACTGTTAACACGACTCAGTTTCCACCAGTGCAGATGCCAACTGCAACCTCTGTTGGATTACTTCCTGATAAGTTTGATGGAAGATCCTTCAAGATGTGGCAAAAGAAGATGCACTTCTATCTGACCACGCTCAATCTGGAAAAGTACATCCGTGAGGACTGTCCTACACTCCCAGCGGACAACACTGATTTCCATGCACTCGCAAGTGTTGATGTGTGGAGACACGGTGACTTTCTGTGTAAGGGTTACATCCAGAGTGGTCTGGTTGACCAGCTGTTCAACGTCTTCAGTAACGCTACGACGTCTAAGGAACTGTGAGACTCTCTGGATAAGAAGTACCGTTCAGAAGATGATGGATCTCAGAAGAATGCTGTAGCAAAATTCGAGAACTACAAGATGGTCGATTCTCGTCCCCTGATGGAACAAGTTGACGAGGTGCATAACCTTCTCCATGAGATTCATGCCGAGGGTATGAGGCTGTGTGAAACCTATCAGGTCGCTTGTATGATCGAGAAGCTTCCGCCAGGATTCACAGATTTCAAGAACTATCTCAAGTTGAAGAGGAAGTGGATGAGCATGGAGAACCTGCTCATGCGTCTACGGATTGAATCCACAAACCGCATGAACCTCGAAGCTGCAAGTGCTCAGAATCGTGAGAACAATGCGAATTTGGCTGAGCACCAGACTGCTAAGAAAGGAAAGTGGCAGAACAAAGGGAACCAAGACAAAGGCAAGGGAAAGGTTGGTCCTCAGAACACTCAGAAGTTCAAGAAGAAGGCTGGTGGTGAACCTTCAAAGCCGAGGTTTTCTGGAACCTGTAACTACTGTCACAAGGTGGGACACAAGGCCTCTGAGTGTCGCAGTAAGAAGGCGGACCAAAACAATGCTAAGTTTGAAGCCAATCTCACTTCCAACATCACTGATGCTGACATGTGTGCGGTGGTCATCGAGGCAAACGTTGCTGAAAGCCACCCAAAGACTTGGTGGTTTGACACCGATGCAACCAGGCACATTTGCATGGATAGGGAAATGTTCTCCACCTACAAGAAGAACAAAGGGAATGAGAAGCTCTCCACGTGCCAGACATGCGTAAGAATCTGATTTAGGGATCTCTCCTGAGCAAGCACGGATTCACTGTCAAGCTGGATGCTGATAAGCTGGTGCTGTCCAAGAATGGAATGTTTCTCGGTAAGGGATTTGTTTGTGATGGTTTATTCAAAATGTCTGTTGCAAATGTTATCCGTTCTGCTGACGTTGGTGTCAGTATTGTAACCGAGGCTTCCACCTCGAAGAACAAGTTTAATGCTAATCCTTTTGCTTATGTTGCGGAGTCTTTTAATTTATGGCACGAACGTTTAGGACATGTTAACTTTAAATCTATGAGTAGATTAATGAACATGAACCTGATTCCAGAACAGAAAATAAGCAAAGATAAAAGTGAAATTTGTGTTCAAGCGAAACTCACTAAAACTCCATCACCAAGCGTTGAAAGAACAACTGAACCTCTCGGATTAATTCACACAGACTTGTGCGATTTAAAATTTCTTCAATCTAGAGGCGGAAAGAAATATTTTGTAACATTCATTGATGATTGTACAAGATTCTGCTACGTCTATCTGTTACATAGTAAAGATGAAGCTTTGGATAAATTCAAAGAATACAAGTTGGAAGTCGAAAATCAACTTGGAAAAACAATAAAGATGATCCGCAGTGATAGAGGAGGAGAATATGGTGAACCGTTCAATTCATTTTGTCGAGAACACGGAATTATTCATCAGACAACTGCCCCTTATTCACCGGAATCTAATGGAGTTGCGGAACGCAAAAACCGAACTCTTAAAGAAATGATGAATGCAATGTTGCAGGAATCTGGGTTAGCCCAGAACATGTGGGGGGAAGCTTTGCTTACCACAAATTATATCCTCAACAAAATCCCTCATAAAGTAACCGGGAAAACTCCATATGAACTTTGGAAAGGTAATGTACATTCGTACAAATACCTGAAAGTGTGGGGGTGCTTGGCAAAAGTAGCAGTACCACTTCCAAAGAAGGTTACCATAGGCCCAAAGACGGTAGATTGCATTTTTATCGGATACGCGCATAATAGTAATGCCTATCGATTTCTTGTTCATAAGTCTGATATTTCAACTATCAAGGTCAACACTATAATGGAGTCACGAAATGCTTCATTCTTTGAAAATGTGTTTCCCTGTAAAGATAGACAAAGTAATAAACGGACTCGTGAACAACGTGATGCGGATATCCCTGGAAACGAAGCAAGTAGCTCAGGCACTGCTCTCAATGACGAAATTGCAGAAGCAGAAGAACCTAGACGCAGTAAAAGAGCACGTAAAGAGAAAGATTTTGGCTCCGAATTTTTGGTAGTGTTTCTAGCAGAAAACGAGCCAAAAACATATATGGAAGCGATGTCCACTCCAGACGCGCCTTCTTGGAAAGAAGCAGTCAATAGTGAGATGGATTCCATCATGTAAAACAATACTTATGAAATAACTGATCTGCCACAAGGGTGCAAAGCTCTTGGAAACAGATGGATTTTTCGAACAAAAATGAAATATGATGGAGCTATAGACAAGTACAAAGCTAGACTTGTGGTGCAAGGATTCAAGCAAAAAGAAGGCTTGGATTTCTTTGACACTTATTCTCCGGTCACGAGAATAACCTCTATCAGAATGATCATAAGTATTGCTGCATTACGAGATCTTGAAATTCACCAAATGGATGTAAAAACTGTTTTTCTAAACGGTGAGTTAGAAGAAGAAATTTACATGAAACAACCAGAAGGGTTCATTATCCCCGGACAAGAACACAAAGTGTGTCGACTTGTAAAATCTCTATATGGTCTTAAACAAGCTCCTAAGCAATGGCATGAAAAGTTTGACAACGTAATGATGTCAGATGGCTTCAACATAAATGAATGTGATAAATGCATATATTACAAGAGTACTCAGACAGAGTATATCTTGTTGTGCTTATATGTAGATGATATGCTTATCTTTGGAAGCAACAAAGATATCATCAATCGAACAAAAAACATGCTCAAAGGGAAATTTGACATGAAAGATATGGGATTGGCAGAGGTAATTCTAGGCATACGAATCATAAGAACTTCTGAAGGAATTACATTATCCCAAGATCATTATGCTGAAAAGATTCTCGAAAGGTTCAAGACTTACTTAACTGGAACTGCAAAAACTCCAATGGACTCTCAAATTCATCTGACCAAGAATTCAGGTGAACCAGTGTCCCAAGTGGAGTATGCAAGAATAATTGGAAGTCTAATGTACTTGACAAACTGTACTAGACCCGATTTAGCACACTCTATAAACGTCCTCAGTCGTTATACGAGTAATCCCGGCCATAATCATTGGAAGGCTATAACGAGGGTATTGAATTACCTTCGATACACCAAAAATTACGGCATACACTATGGTAAAGAACCAGCGGTTCTAGAAGGCTATAGTGATGCCAATTGGATTTCAGATTCTAGAAACTCGAAATCAACAAGCGGATATATCTTTACGCTTGCCGGTGGAGCCGTATCCTGGAAATCTTCCAAACAAACTCTACTGGCTAGATCAACCATGGAGTCCGAGTTCATAGCTTTAGACAAAGCTGGAGAAGAAGCATAATGGCTTCGCAACTTCTTGGAAGATATTCCAATGTGGGACAAACCAGTGCCAGCATTACGTGTACACTGTGATAGTCAATCAGCGATATCAAGAGCACTGAATAACCTATACAATGGTAAATCTCGTCACATCAGAAGGTGACACAAAACCATTCGGCAACTGATCTCAACTGGAGTACTCACGATAGACTATATCAAATCGGCAGAAAACTTAGCTGATCCATTCACCAAAAGTTTGCCTCGAGATCAAGTTGTTAAATTATCAAAAGGAATGGGTTTAAAGCCTATAACTTAAGATGACGTTTGATGGATACCTCACCTATGTGACTGGAGATCCCAAGATCTAGGTTCAAAAGGGACAACAAAATCAAACTAATTCAGAATTGTACACTGTAAGACTATGTCTATACCCAGTTCCTAAGATAAGAAACAGTGTTACGTGTGTGTAATAAGGTTAAGCTGTGGCTTTTAATGATTCATTAACTTTAAGATATCTGTGGAGTGATACAGAAAAATATCTTAGAACAAAGTTAATGACAGATCACCTAGTGAGTGTGAAATGGGGCCGTTTCTAGGGGAATGAAGTTCAGGCTATATTCTCCAAGTTCACTCATGATAACCAGGACATGTTCAAGGCCAAAATGAACACAATAGAGAACTGAGCTCTACGAGAAAATGTCGCTATGCGATTTCTGTTGTCTAGGTTTACATAAAAATCCGGTTGGTTCAAGACACCATGATCACCAACTGGCCAAGTAAACCCGACAGATATCAAAGATGATTGGTTCAAAGCTGGAAAACGCTACCTCTCAGATATAGTTGCATTTTCGCATACTCTCGAATGTCTGTCTAGTCTAGTCCAGTCAAGTCTCGTCTAGTCCAGTCATGTCTAGTAAAGTTAAGTCGAGTCTTCATTTGTATAGAGTCATTTCTATTCATGTGGGGGATTGTTGGAACCAATTTATTGCTTAAACAAATGGGCCTTGTATTGGGCATTTGTCTAACCCAATTTTGGTAGAAAAGTGAATGAGAAAAGCCTTTTGGCTTAAGTGAGTGATATGCAAAAATCCCACATCTAAAGTTTGGGAACTTTTCAAGTGGTATATAAGGAGCCACACATATACCTTTGTTCAAAACATAGCAAAGGCTATATACCGTAAAAGAGAGGAGGGAATCCCCACATGCGCGACCGACCGACCGAACCGAACCGAGCCGGGCTCGGGCTCGGGCTTTGGCTTTGGCTTTGGCTTTGGCTTTGGCTTTGGCTTTGGCTTTGGCTAAAGGGTCGTTGCCGGCCCAATTAAATATCTTTTTGGACCATCTAAATGGGCTGAAAAAAGCCTTTCATTTTTTGGGCCCAAAACACAAGCCCATCTCGTCTTCGACCCAAAACGATGCGTCGGTTCGTCTGCGGTTTCGCTAAACCGGAAACCGCTAAACCGACGACAGTTTGAAAACAAACCGGAGATAACCTCTCTACGGTTTTCAAACCGCCTCTCCGTCAGTTTTATAAACGAAGTCATCTTCTTCGTTTTCTCTAATGTTCTGAAAAAACAATCTCACTCTGAAACAAAAATTCTCTATTAGAAATTTCACGTTCTATCAAAAACACATATCAACAATCTCTTTATGTTCATCAGTAAGTTTTTCTCGTCGAGAGTATCGTAGTAATCGGTTCGTAAGAATCGTTGTTCGAGTGTTTGCGAACACGATTAGTCTGTGGTTTTATCCTGGGACTCGGAATCTCATAAACCCGTCACACTGCGGGAGATTCTTAGAGTTAAGGAAAGAGATTTCGTATCTCGACTCCACTCTATCCATCTGATCTCTTCCCTTAACGGTTTTCTTATCGCGATCCATCTCCAATCACGTAGTGTGTCAAATTCTGGTCTTACAGTCTCTCTAGTGCATTTTGTTTATTTATGGCTATTTCATCTACAACTTGTGTTGCATCTCTAATTTCTATTGATTTTCCAGAATTTCAGATTGTAAAGAAAACAAAAATCGAAATGATTCCGTCACATTTTGTTTTTCATATTAAGTCATTAGAATTGAAGATATTTTTCAATTTGGAAGAAGAACCAAAGGCCTTTGGAACTGTCTATCATGTCAAATATGTTGCAATCAAGTAGTGAATAAAACGGAGATATTTTAAAGCAGATTAATACTTATACCCATTATATATATATTCTCTGTTATGATACATATATGATTTAATTTGGACTCCAAAATATAAAAGGATACACTTGATTAGCAAAATATTGCTACTAAACATTTACTCTTGTTATGGAGTGTGGTATAAATCAGACTTGGACTTGCTCCTCATAGTCCATATGACAAGTCCAGCTCGTCTCTAGTAGTTTATGCATTTGTTGACCAGGTAGAGCATCTTAATGCCAGCAATGCAAAGCTATTCAAGTCAAGCATCACTTCTCCATCTGTGAAGAATAAGCACAGCCTAGAAGAAGAATATGACGCGAAGAGACGAGAGATAGAGAGTGGGCGTATGGAGAGTCAAAGAGATAGAGACGATCATTGGAGTGATATAGAAAAAGACAATGAGAGAAGGGAGGTCTGTTACTAATCAAATCTAGCTAGCTTTTGTAGTGTTTTCTCTATTTTTCAGTTACACATCTCTCTTCAGTTCTAAAATCAATGATATACAAAACAGCTACATTGTGGTAGTCTCTTACTTGAAAAGGAAATCATATGATGATGGACTTAAATTTGGAAAACAGAGGAAAAGGAAACATATACAATTCAAACAGAGGAAAAAGGAACATATCCTAGTTTTTTATTCTTATATATATATATATATCGTCTGGTGTCAATTAGTTAAAAACAAGCTTGCTTACAACACAAGTCAACATGTCCCAAGGCAATAAACGTTCTTCCCATTCGATGAAAAGAGGAAAAAACTTAGAACCCATCCCAACTGATCTCGTTATCGAGATACTCTCGAGATTGAATGCAAAATCAATAGCTAGGTTTCGTTGCGTGTCAAAGCTATGGGGATCCATATTTCACCGTCCATATTTCACAGAGTTGTTCTTGACCAGGTCACAGGCTCTTCCACGTCTCTTATTCGCTGTCGAAGGACAATCGGGTGAGTGGAGCTTTTACTCCTCTCCTCAGCTTCATAATCCATATCAGAAGTTGTCTTTTGTAGTAGCCGCTGATTTTCAGATGAATTTCCCTCGAGTCAAAACTATGTGGATCCCTAGTGTCGAACAACTTTCATATCGCTATGTTTCTGGTTTGATCTATTTCCCTGATATGTTGTTCTTAGAAAAACCTAAAACAAAGAAGCGTGTGATATTTAACCCGAGCACGGGACAGCATGTGACCTTGCCTAATGTATTGGCCGGGTACCAAGATTCGTCTAGCTTTTTAGGGTTTGATCCTATTGACAAGCAATTCAAGGTGTTGTTCATTGGTCATTCATATTCATATCGTGGTATTATTGATCATAAAATTCTGACATTTGGAACTGGAAAATTGATGTGGAGGAAGATCCAATGTCCCTTAAAACATAAGCTTTGGAGAAGAGGGATATGCATCAATGGGGTTTTGTATTACTTAGCTACAAAATTGGATGTCTCGACTGATGTTGAGTCTGAGTCTGATGATGATGATGTTGAAGCGTCTCTTTTGGTAGTTTGCTTTGATATTAGGTCTGAGAAATTCAAATTTATAAACGCAGACTGTTTACGTGATCTAGGTGCTATTCGATTAATAAACTATAAGGGTAAATTAGGTGGGATGAGCTCGAAGAATATGATAGAGTTGTGGCTTCTAGAGGATGCAGAGAAACAGGATTGGTCGAAACATGTCTACACTTTGCCGAGTAATAAAATTGTTGGAGCTCTTTCCGTTGTTGGGATCACAGCTAGAGGTGATTTCGTTTTGGCTATGGAATATGCATTTAAACAGTTTTGGGTTTGCTACTTCAATCCTGAAAGGAACACTCTTCTAATTGTTGAAATCCAAGGTTTTGGAACTCACGTTGGAGCATTTAAATTTGGTAAGGTTCACGTTTTCCTAGACCACATAGAGGATCTTAATTTTAACAATGCAAGTCAAGCATCTCTACTCCATCTGTGAAGAGCAACCACAGCATCGGTAAGATAGAAGACGAAGAGATGAGAGATAAGTATAGGGTCAATATCATTTGTGCTCTATCTATGCATATTGATCTTCTTTGTTATGTTTTATCTATTTTTTAGTTATATTAATTGTCTTCCGTTCTAAAATCAATAAGATCCCCACGTTGATAAAATTATACAAAACAACACATTTAGTTTCTTCCTCGATTGGATTTAACTTGGATGTTACGTTTTGTGCAATGACGTACCAATGCTTTTCTCTTGGATAGCTCATTCACAAGATAAACCTTGTGATTAATGAAGGAACCAGAAAAACATAAAATTTGTAATTTTTTTATTAAATAACGAAATCAAATCTGAGGCGGTGATGTGATATAAATTAGGAGCAAGATTTTTCTTGTTTATTTCCTAAACCCTAAAAAAAAAAAATTGTCACCCTAAACCTAAATATGTATTAGAGTCTCGCCGTCTTGTCAAAAATGAAACGATCATCTTCGAACTCAATGATTAGAGGAGAAATTTCAGAATCACTCCCGCTTGATCTCATACTCGAGGTATTCTCAAGATTGTCTGCAAAGTCAGTAGCTAGGTTTCATTGTGTGTCGAAGCTATGGGGGTCTATGCTTCAACGTCAAGATTTCGCAGAGTTGTTCTTGAGCAGGTCACGGGCTTATCCACGTCTATTATTCGCACTCGAACAATCTAGTGAGTGGAGTTTCTACTCGTAGCCTCAGACTCACGATCCATATGAGAAATCCAGCTCGTCTCTAGTAGTAGACGCTGATTTTCAGATGAAGTTCCCTCGAGTCAATAATCCGTGGACCTCTGGTGGCAGAGAATCTCCATTTGGCTATGCCTCTGGATATAGAGCAAGTGAATAAGCGTGTGATATTAAACCCTAGCACGGGACAATACGCGACCTTACCTGAAGTGACCACAAGGTGCGAAAGTTCGAGAAGCTGTTTAGGGTTTGATCCTATTGACAAGCAATTCAAGGTACTGTTACTGGGTTATACATATTTTGGTATTAATGATCATAGTGTTCTGACATTAGGAACTAGAGAATTGATGTGGAGGAAGATCCAGTGTCCCTTAAACCATGAGCCTTTGAGTAAAGAGATATGCATCAATGGCGTTTTGTATTACTTTGCTGAAGATATTGATGAAAGGCTTGGGATAGTTTGTTTTGATGTTAGGTCTGAGAAATTCAAGTTTATTTACCCGGATTTCTTTAGTGTTCCATGTATGTATAGCTTGATAATATATAAGCACTTTAAATTGATCAACTATAAGGGTAAATTAGGTGGGTTTACTTGGGTGGATAATGAAGTTGATGCCTTTGAGTTGATTTTGTGGGTTCGAGAGGATGCTGAGAAACAGGAATGGTCGAAACATGTCTACACTTTGCCGCGAAATGAATTTGTTGAAGGTGTTTCCGTTGTTGGGGTCACAGGTAGAGGTGAATTTGTTTTGGCGAAGGCGTATGTATTTGAACCGTTTTATGTTTGCTACTTCAATCCCGAAAGGAACACTCTCCAACGTGTTGAAATCCAAGGTCTTGGAACTAGTGTTGATAAACTTGATAGTGTTTATGTCTTCGTAGACCATGTGGAGGATCTTAATGCTAACAATGCAAAGCTATTCAAGTCAAGCAGCCTAGAAGAAGAAGATTCCACCAAGAGATCATGAGAGATAGAGAGAGACGTGTGGAGAGTCAAAGAGACAAAGAAGATCATTGGAGTGATAAGGAGAGAGACACTGAGAGAAAGGAGGTCTGTTACAAATCAAATCTAGCTTTTGTAATGTTTTCTCTAATTTTTTAGTTACAACTCTCTTCTGTTCTAAAATCAATAAGATAAGAGAGAGAGATTTACATTTTACATGGTTCAAGTTGCTGCTTCAGCAGAAGAGCAGAGTTTTCCAAGGACAACAACAGGATCACCAATTTCTATTGTTTTCCCCGTTCCATCGCCCAATCGATCTTTCCAAACCATGTTTTGCCCAAAGTATATCTGCATCATCATTGTTATCAGAATCTACCATTAAAATAACTCTCATATTCATTCGCTATGATGATAAACTGAACAATGGTCTGGTCTCTACCTTTCCTTGTGGTTTACTCTTTGGCTGTAAAACTTTGTCTGACCTGAAATTCCTCATAGTCTCAATTGGCTCTTGACCACCAATCCCAGTTTCTTGATTAATCGTCGGTACCTTGCAACGGGAGCATAACTTCACACCGTGAAAGGTGAAATTGTCTATAAGAATCTCTGTCCATAAGTCTTCAGCAAATGGTTCACATCCATCAACAAAGATGCTGTCACACAATGATGAAGTGAAGTTACAAACCAATAATAGCTTTCAAGAGACAAGCCTAGGACTTTCCCTTTGAACATACTTGGGTCTAAATCGGTTGATCGGTACAGGATCCTTCAGAAGCTTATTCAAAGAATGAAGAGAGCCCTGGAAACAGAATGAGACTATTCAAAGCAGAAACCGAAAGAAAGAAACTGAATATAATCCTCGTTTTCTTTCATAGCGACGCACCTTAGATATAAGCAAGAACGGATACATATCTGAGAACATAGCAATGTGCCCTGGAGCATAATTTGGATCCACAGGTCTAATCTCAGAGGCTGCAAAATATAACAGCAAACACAATGAGCTCATTGCACGACGATAATTCTTCAAGTGGAGTCAAAGAAGCTATATGAAACCTGAATCAAAACGAACAAGTCGACAAGGCTTCCCAACAAAGTTTGTAAACCACTGAGATGCTTCTTCTCCTTCATCTAACGCAGAGCCAGACCACTCCCAAACCGAGACACCGTCTGCGATTTTATCCGGTTTAGCTAAAGAAACCTTAAGGACATCCATACCAGGAGCTCTAACCACTGAAAAGTGAAAACACAGCCACAACGATTCAAATAAGATCATCCTCTTCATAAATGAAGAATCAGCTAAAGAAGAACAATCTCTGACCCATGTTTGAGCTCTTTTGAAGCTCCCATTCCTCTGCAAACGCGTGTTTAGGCATTTCTACTTCAATCAAAGAAAGCTTTGGTTCCACTCTTTGAGTCAATCCTCTTCCTTTAGAGTTCACAATCAACCAGTTTCTATCCCATCTAAATCCTAACCAACCAAAAACACAAAAATCACTCATTTTCTTCTACTTTCCACAAACGAAATAACTCTCAAAAAATGTATAAAGGTTCTAGCTTTATGTTTTGATTTGGTGACCCAGAAGCAGAAATAGCTCAAATATCAATCTCAATAAGGAAATATCGAAATCAAAACAGAGTAAAAGGAGACACTGGATATAAAGATTGAATCTTTCATACCAGTAGGAGTGAGAGCTGCTTGAGACAAAGAGATTCCTTTACATGATTTGATTGGATAAACAAACAGAGACGATACTCTTGCAGCGACTTCACTTCCCGGCGACGGTGGCGGAAACAAAGCATTCTCCATCTTTCTCTCTCTCTAGCTTTCTCGTAGTGACGAACTTATCTTTACTAATGTTTCATATATGACCCTGAAGTTCTCATGTTATTTAATTAAAGCCGCAAACTTTGTTTTATAAAAACTAAACCCCTAAGTCCCAACCAATTTAAAAACTGTATTAATTTATAGAGGTTATACTGTACATATATTATGGGTAAGAATATAGTATTTTGTTTCCTTTCCTATTACGAACGTGAATTGAATTACACTTATATACTCTCTCTGTTCCTTAAAGATATCATATTATCAAGTAATTCGACAAATAATAAAAAGGAAAATTTCTAAAAGTCCAATACTAATTAGGAAAAGGGAGAATTTCTAATAATATATATTTAATGATATCACAAAAGTAGAATTTTTTTGACTTGAGAGAGGATTGGTATTTTCATGTAATGAAAATTATAAAAGATAAAAACATAATAACAATATAGTTAATATTAAAATAATTTTATAGGTTTTATCAGATTATTAACATGAAATTTATTTTATTATAATTTAACTCTACATTATTTGATTTTTTTATGATTTTACCACATAATAAATATACATGTATTATGGGTAAAAATATAATATTTTGTTTCCTTTGTTATTAAGAATATGAATTGAATTACTTAATACGATATATATTTTAGAATCCATGTTTACATAGTATTTAAAAATATTTTAATAAATTAGTGGAGTTCTAATTAAAAATTAAATATTTTTAAAAATAAATTTTAATATAATTATCCGCGTATTAGCGAGAGCCTTAATCTAGTATAATGATATTATATTGAAATATCACAAATGGAAATAGTGTAAGATAACGATGACCTAGGAAGAAGAAAAAAAACGATGACCTACGAAGAAAAAAAGAAAAAAACGATGACCTACGGAAACCTAGAGGCCCATAACTTATATATATACCATAACTTATATATATATGATATATCACGTCCCTTGCTCAGTATTCATTAACCAATGTCCCAAGCCAATAAACTTTCTTCCAATTCGATGAAAAGTGGAAAAAAATTGGAAACCCTCCCAACTGATCTCATTATCGAAATACTATCGAGATTGCCAGTGAAGTCAATCGCTAGGTTTCGTTGTGTATCGAAGCTATGGACGTTTATGCTTCATTGTCCATATTTCACCGAGCTATTCTTGACTAGGTCACAGACTCGTCCACGTCTCTTACTCCTTGTCGAAGAAGAGTTTGAGTGGAGTTTCTACTCAACGCCTCAGCTTCAAATTCCATATGAGAAGTCCTCGGCTCCTCATGTAGTATACGCCGATTTTCAGATTAAATTCCCTCTAATTATGGATATAGCTGATTACCGGCAATCTTCATATGGCTATGCCTCTAGCTTGATCCGTTTCCCTGATTTAGAGATGTTTGGAGAAAACGACAATAAGCGTCTGATATTTAACCCTAACACGGGACATTATACCATCTTACCTAGACTGAGGAGCTACGACAATAATCGTACCTTTTTAGGGTTTGATCCTATTGACAAGCAATACAAGGTATTGTTCACGGGTCATGATGCAGATTGTGATGATGATAATCGTAGGATTTTGACGTTAGGAACTGGAGAACTGACGTGGAGGAAGATCCATTTTCCTTTAATCCCTGATCCTTTGAGTGAAGGGATATGCTTCGATGGGGTTTTGTATTACTTGGCAAAAAATCTATATACTAAAGCTTATATGATAGTTTGCTTTGATGTTAGGTCTGAAGAATTCAAGTTTATTAACGCGGAATGCTTTCGTGGTCTAGATGATATTCAGTTGATACACTATAAGGGTAAATTAGGTGGGATTATTTCGAGCTATCCTAACATTGATGGGATTGAGTTGCGGATGTGGGTTTTAGAGGATGTCGAAAAACAGGAATGGTGTAAACATGTCTACGCTTTGCCGGAGAATGAAGTTGTTAATGAAGATGTTCACGTTGTTGGGGTGACAGCTAGAGGTGAAATTGTTTTGGCGATGCAATATCTATCTAAATCGTTTTACGTTTTCTATTTCGATCCTGAAAGGAACACTCTCCAAACTGTTGAAATCCAAGGTTTTAGAACTAAATACATCGAAGATTTTGCTAGTGTTTTTGTCTTCGTAGACCATGTAGAGGATCTTAATGTTAACAATGCAAACCAACTCAAGTCAAGCATCTCTGGTAGCTCCATCGACGAAGTACAACTGCAGCCAAAACTGCAAAATGGTGAAGAGGTAAGAGAAAGTGACAATGACATGAGTTATAATGATGGTGTGAGTAGGAAGAAGAAACAAAAAAAGAGAAAGAAAAGAGTCAATAGAAGAAGAAGACACCGCAAAATAATAGGTGAAAGCAATGGGCTTTGTCATATGTGGTGGATCTATGCGTTTATCTTCTTTGTAATGTTATGTTTTTTCTTCTTTTTTTACTAACATCTCTCTTTAGTAAGTTCCCCAAAGGTTTTTGGTTCGTTACTATCTTCTGTGTTTTTTTAACAAATAAACCCATTTAGTCCCAACCATTTTAACAGATAAGTACGTATCTTGTTTCAATACAAATCATTGTTCCTCTCAAAATCTAACCTTTATAAAACCTATCTACAACAATGGAAATAGTTGGAAACAGTAATGACCAATAAAAAGAAAACATCAAAGAAAAATTTCTTCTTTAGCTCTTAAACACAAGTAGTAAATCAACCATTTAAACAAAAGTTAAAAATTTAAACTTTAGACTGAAGAAGAAGAAGTTAATCTCAATTGTTGATAAGATTCACCAGTCACTGGATCATTTGCATTTGTGTTTTGACTCTCCAATGGCATATACTGTGACATAATCGCCATGATCTCTGAATCCATATAAGACTGCAAATTTCATGAATTATCATCATTAGAGAGATTTTTCATGATGATTCATAAAAGAGAAAAGCAAAAGTGTTCAAAAACATAACATACCCTGAGACGATACTTGTAGAATACGTAACCAGCTACACAAACCCCTGCAACTGCAGCTAGAATCACTAATGTGAAGAACCATCCGATTCTTGATCCACTTCTCTCTGCGAAAAGCACATACAAAAATGATCCTATGAGTTCTTGAATTGTTTCAAAAGAGTCATAGAATGTTTTGTTTTTCGATGTATACCGATACAAGTGTCTTGTTCTTTCATATAGAGACGATTTCCTGAACATTTGCATTCAAAGCTTCCCCATTTGTTATTACACGTGCATCCCTCACATTGACAAGCTGATTGCTCTTTACATTCATCAATGTCTAGTATATAAACGAAGATGAATCAGTTTACGAAAACATTATTGATTTGAGAACTTGAAATTTTAGTGTGTTCACCTTCGCATTTAAGTCCATCTCCTTTGAAACCTGTAGGGCAACGACATCCCGATGACTCCGAGTTCTGCATTCATAGATTGGAGAGCAAATGTTAAAAATGAGAAACAAGCATGAAAAGTTTAAGACTTTATGGCATTGTTACTTAACCGAGCAAGCAGAGAAAGTTAGGCCCTTTTTGGTTTCAGACCAGCATCCACCTTGATTGACTGAACATCTTGCAGGGCCATAAGCTGTTATAACATTCAAGCAAAGATAACAATTTTTATCATAACAGAACACCAAATATTTTCAATGAAGCTTTTCGATGTAGAGGTCGAAAAACATACGTTCACATGAACTATAGCCATCTCCTTTATACTGTACACCATTCACAACAGGGCATTCACAAACCCTTCCCCTAAATGTATCCTGATAAAATCCATTTTCAAATGTAACACTTTAGTACATATCAATGAGAAAATAGTTGGTGAAATTTATCGGTTTCGAGTCAAGTACCTTGCAAGATGTTACATTAGATTTCTTGTCCTGCCAACACCCTCCATTTCCTTCGAGACATTCGTTTGTTTCGATATCTGTTTCAAATGTTGTGTAAAAGAAGAGTTCTTTAGTAATCTATTACTAGAAGAAGGTAAGTTTACAAGGGGGAATTGGTTTAAACCTCCACTTAGACAAATCCCGGGTTCGGTTCTTTCCTTGAATCCTGAACATACAGCCTTTAGTACCGCATTTCTCTCGAGTTTACCTGAGCAATGAATCAGATTAAGAACTTAAGAACTACTAAACAAATATGTAAACAATGAAAAGTTAATGAAACAAACCGCGGTATTGAGCATTGTTGATGATCAATGTTGGTAAGATTGTGACATCTCCGCGGTCTCCTTGTCCTACCTGAAGCGCTTGCTCGGCTTTTAAAACCTCGTTCTCTACATCAGCTTCTGGATCACCCATACATTTCTTGATCTTGTCAAGTGGCAAACCGAGAGATTCCACAACACTTCGTGCACATTCTTTAGTATACTTCTTCTCCTTCATAGAACACCTAATGTGAAAATCAGTCACATAGTCCCACCAAACCCAAGACCGGTTATTCTCTTTCGCTACTCGATGAACACATAACTGTCTCAAATTCTCGAAAACAATGTCTTTCCCATCGTATCCATCTCCAAAGTCTTGTTCAGGGTCAGGAGCACAATACCTCCCTTTGTTTATACACTGAGACTTACATTGCTTGCTGTTAACATAATCTTTAGGACAAAACCATGTAATGTAATGAGGTGTAAACAAAGAGTATCCTCCTTTTTCGAGAATCTGCGCGTGTCCTTTAAAATTCTTGACGAAATTCATCTGCTCATCGCACCGCGCACCACACTCGTCATTCGTGTTAGTCCATAGCTCATACTCAACTCTCTCATCTGGATGAGGTAATGACTCGCTCCAGTCGATCTTGAGTACTACTTCCTCGCCTTTTTTAAGAGCTTGCTTGAGAGTATCCGCGAAAGAACGGTCTATTAAAGCCGATGGAACGTTGATTTTCTCTATAAAGTCATCAGCTTCTTTGGATTCTTCAGGTGAATCCATTGTTATCAATGGCTCATCGACGCTATCAGCTACTAGAACCGCTGCTGCACCGGATTTTTGTCCGTTCCATACCTTTAATGCAAAGTAGCATTCTACATCGAAAACAAAAATAAAACCGAAATCTTTAACTCTTCAAATCATAAACATCTTTTAGTTCTTCTACAACTAAATTGAGATAGATACAAGTCTCATATATATATAACAAAACTTTCTATTTCTAACCAAAAATTTGAAACATACCAAATCTAATTTCCTCTCCTACTAAATTGATATTGAGACAAGTGTATGCAAAACAATTTAATTTCCTCTGCGTTTGCGGGTGGTAGCAGGAGAACCAATCAACACCTTAATCTAATTTGTAAATGACAAAACTTTATATTCCTAGCAACAAAACTTGGAACATTCTCTAATCATGAATCAAAAAACTTGAAAAGTGTTACCTCCACGATCGATAATCAAAATGGTAGGACGAGGGAACTTAGGTTTAAAAGTTTTGTCGAAAGATTCGCAACCATAAGCTCCTTGACCAGCGTAAACGACTGAGCCAATCATATAACCACCGTAGTTAGGAACACCAAAGTTAGCAATAGCTGCATCGTGCTTAGACCGCATTGCTATAGGGTTAAGAACCGTGACGCTACTCTTCTCCACGATGAATCTACCCAAAACTCCGTTGACCACCATAGTCAACGCTACTAGAAACAGAGCCAAGTTGGCTCTTTTATGAATCAACGACATTTAGAAAACAGAGTACTCTGTTTTTTTCGATTTCTTAGAAATTTTCCCGAGAAAAAAAAAAAGATCTTGACTAGAGTTAGATAATTCGAAAACTCTTCCTTCTCTGTCTTTCTCGGGAAAAAATGAAGGAAAACTTTCTAGGAAAGAATTGAGTTTTCCGGGAAAGTGAGATTTTCCCGAGAAAATTAGAAATCTTAACGAAAGTTATAGAATTCGGAATCTTTTCATTTTCTATTTGATTTTCCTGGGAAAGTGAATGGAATACAGCGTAGAAGAGAGAAAAAGAAGTGATTTTTTAGAGAAAAATGGATGTCTCTGTTTTGGATTTTTTTTCCCGAGAAAAAGAGATTTGAACGTAAAGTAAACGAAAGAGAAGATGACTTGACAGAGTCAGCGGAACTAACCATGTCTCTGCAACTACTCATTCAACAAACTTCTCTATCTCTTTTTTTTTTTCTCTAATTGTATTTTTTTTATAAATTAAATTAAACTTTTCTTAGAATGTAAGGCAATCGTGAGATCCTATCATTCAAAGTTATAATCTTTAAGCTTAATCAAGTGGACAACGTTAATACTTCAAATATAAATCTCAAAAACTCTTTACAAAACCATATGTATCTACCATAACAAGTTTTATTTTCTCAAAAAAAAAAAGTTTTAAAACTTTTGGATTAATAATGATCACAAAAATCAAGATTTAAGACCATGCTTAATTAATTGACTTGTGGAAAAAATTGCAAAGTCTATTGAAGTACCATATGGGTTAAGTTAGAGAATTTTCTAAACAACGATGTGACAATTACTAGGAGACATGGAAGAGTTGCATAATCAACATAGTTATTAAATGAATATATCCAACCTAATTATTTAGCTTAACCATTATTTTAAGGCAGACCATGAGTATGATGTGTTTTTTAATAGGTCGTGATGTGTATTTTAATCAGTTTGAGGAAATGGCTACAAACATGCATTTTTATATAGAAAAGTGTAAAAGTCTCTAATATAAAATTAAATATAATCTACTTGTTAATACTCCCTCGTTCCTTAAAGATAGATGTTTAAGATTATGCACATTTATTAAGATAATGCATTGATTTCTACGAAATACAGTTTTCAATAAAGTTTAACCAATAGTGTTTCAGTATTTGTCTTGAAGTTTGTAAAAGTGCATAGAAAACAGTAAAAACTCTATTTTTTTGGAACAAATTTTTTTTGTAAAGTTTTTATCTTGAAGATATTTATGTTTTTAATGGAATTGGAGTTTCTACAAGCATAGTAATATAGATAAACTAATTAATGTTACTAAAGAAGTAGAAAGAGACTAATAAAATATTGTTCAAATCAACACTTTTCTTCACCACACATTACATTGCCAAGAATGTTCAAATTTTGCTACAAATTACCAATAAGAATTCACAAAAACATATTTTGCAAAAATAACCATTTTCAAAAAAGCCAATTAACACTAATGTTACCAAGCCATATCAAAAGAGGGAACTGAACCAAGGCTAAAAACAGCAGAAGGTAATGATGTTTGCTCGAATCGTAACTCCTTACTTCAGCAAACAGAACACGTTTCATCGTCTTCACCAAGAATATCCCGGTGCATAAACACGTCAATGGCATCAACGCGTAGTACGAGTACCCCCACATAATCTTGGCAAAACTCGCAAGACATAGACCCGCAAAAGCATAGCCTCCATATGCCACAATGTCAAGTAAAGGCGCCTCTCCGCTACCAAGTGATAGAAGTGTTACTTTCAGAAGCATCACTTGCAGAAACCAACCAACCAATCCTTTCACAAACAGCCAATTCAATGCTTCCGGTGTAAACCTAGAGAACATTCGGGTTTCGAACGGATTAATAATCTTCGGTGGCCAAATCAACGATTCAAGTCCTGAGAGTAAGGGCAAGCATAAAACTTACTTTCCATTAAGTCCTAGTGACAGGCCAGCAAGAACAACGTATGTACCAAACGCCATGAAAGGAATGTACAAGTCCGGCGCATTGATATCATAGATTGGAGGCTTGTAAGAGAGCCTACCCCCAACTGGTTCCGATATTCTGGTCCAGTGTCCCTACAGGTTCGAAGCAGAATCCTCGCTAGTTCAACTAAAAGCCGGTATAAGAATGTCTAAACACAAAACAACCCAAGAGAAAACTAGCTTACCCGATGTAGGAAAGGAAAAAGAACAACCTTCAATTTGTTCCTCACATATTGATCATTCACTTGGAAATAGTATTGAGGATCAGAGAAGTACCGGCTTATCTGTTTCATTATCCACAACGAGTTAAAAACAAACAACTTCAAAATGTTACATGCAAGAATGGAATCACAAAGAATTCACTTACATTGCTCTGCACATACTCAGAGCTCGAACCTAAAATCCGTTCACCGTACGCACCCAAACCACCACGGATAAAACCCGAGCCAGCTCCAGTGAATGGATTCCCATACGGACCAGGCTGAGGGTTACCAGGAGGTCTTGGCATACCTGGTTGAGGTCCCATGTTATTATACATCTCTGCAATCAAACCAAAAGCAAAACCATCACAAATCAACACATCTTATCTCAAAGCAACCACAAGAACACCAATAATCAATACATCTCCTACTTCTAAATTCTTAACTTCTGAAACCAAATACTATTCAACATTTTTCTTCTTAGATTCTACAAAGTTTTCTTCTAACTTCAATTTCGATATTTGTAAAACCAAATCAGTAATTAGGTATAAGATTCATCACCAGATCCTAACATTGATGCTCTTTGGTCATAATCTCAATTTGAAATAACTTCCATATACTACTCGATCTCATTCACGAGAATGCACTAACCATGAACACTATAGATCTATAATTCAATAGAAGAAACCTCAAATGATCTCAAAACGCAATTTCAAAAGCTCCTAATTTCAACAACACAAGCAATACGAACCAAATCCATCGAAAACAATCAAAATCTTAGCAGAAGAAAACAAAAAGAGCATAGATCTGATCACATAACGAAGAAATTCCACAAGATCCACAAAAACGAAGAAGAAACTAACCCGAAGATGAAGATTGAGCAGAGAATTCAAAGCTTCAAAGAGAACGTTAGAGAGCTTTCTTCTCAATGGTAACAATGGATTCTCTCCACCGTGTGATCTGCACCGGGACGAAGAAGGGTATTTCCGGGTTTTCCTAACCTATAAATTCATTAATGGGCCAGTAAAACGAAGAAACTTATGGATCAATAGTTTTGTTAATGGGCCTTAACCCAAAGCAATTTTCACTCAATTAGGTTTAGATGATATAAACAAACCCAACGCCGAAAAATCAAAAATCTCGAAACCCTAATTTTGGAAGCTTTGATTTACGAGAGCAACAATGGCGAAATCGATGAGATGCAAGAGAGTGAAGAGATTAAGAGCTATAAGAAGAGAAATAGTAGAGAAAGAATCATTCACTTTAACTAGAGAAGATGCTAAATCCGCCGCTATAGCAGCTGCACTCGCTGCTCCCAAGTTAGAAGTTCGTCAACCACCAGTTTCTCCGTTCATGGAAGTTGCTTCGTCGATCCCTGAGTCCGTCTCTACCTCCTCCGGTACCGTCGCTAACGATTCTGGTATGGTTCGATTTCTACTCAATTTCTCCATGTAAACTTGATTTTGTATAGATTAAGAGTAAACTTGAAATGTTCTCAAGGGTCTTATTGATTACTATTGAGAAGGTTTTAGTTCACTAGTATTGTCTAAGCTTGTGTGCTAAGAACCCTAATCAAGTTTGTATCATTGTGTAAAAGTATGTTACTTTCAAGAAATGTGATTTCACTGTTTGCTTTAGTCCTTTGGATTGATACTACTTGTAATGTATGTATGTATACTAGTTTCTTTCAAGCTATTGCTTTAGTCCTTTGGATTGATCATACCTCTAATGTTGGTAATATGGCTATGTTCTGTTTTGGATACTATTATATGTTTTTGTTGTTTGCTTTGGTTCTTGGTCCTTTGGGAACAGTATTTGAGTTTATCTTGCCTCTGATTTCTCTTATTTAAGGGAGTGTTGGTAATATGGTTATGATTGTGTTTTGTAGATGTGGAAATGGATGATGGGAAGAAAAACAAGTCCCTTAAACCCATCGGAAGGAAATTGAAGAAGAAGTTTAAGATGGGGATGAAGAATCGTCGTAGTAAGGGTGTCCTTCGAGGCAAGCGAGTCTAAATCCAATAGGTTAAAAACAGCAAACTGGTTGGTTTTCTACTTGTTTTGTTTCATCGCTCATGACTATGTTCCCCTCTAAATTATCATGTTCTTGAATCTCTTAGAATATCTTCTTTTGTACGATTTTGTTTCGTGAGCTTCGATATTATAGAAAACCTATGAAAACGTGATTTGAATTCGAAATGTCTGGTTATGCTTTCCCATTTCCAGTTTCTTGCACCGGAAGCTATAATCACAACTACTTGATAACATTTTCAAGAAAAGAATTCTCAGTATAAAACAAGATTCACATTTTTCTTGTTGTTTAGACAACAAATTACAAAATTACAATAGAAAGGAGCTCGAAGTTAAAAACAAAACAAGATAATTACTTCAAGAAACAAAAGATTCTTGTAGAAACTCATCAGGGAATTATTAGTATATTCCGGAGTTAGATTTGCTGCAAACCTTTCTGATCTCTCCGTCACGATCTTCACCAGTGATGACACCAACATTGACCAGCTTAGCCATGGACACAGCAAACTGCTGTTTGAACATCAGAGATCCCTGCAACGCGAAAGCCGCTACAAGGGGAGCGGTCCTCGGGTCCTTAACCAGCTCCTGATCAGTCGACAAAACTCCCTCACCTTTCCGAAGATTAATGTAATATTGGTTATCGAATACAGTCGGAGTTTTGTTGTCTAGCTCAACGGTTTCGGAGGCCCAACGACATTTGCGGCGCAAGTAATCGGCGTATTTGGGTTCAATCGATGGATCAGTTCCATTACTGCCGTTGAAGTTGTAAAGCCTCGACTGGATGGTTTCACAGTAGGCTTTTCCAATGGTGTGAGCGCCGGAAAGGACGACTAAGTCGAGAACGTTGAGTCCATAGGACTGAAATGTCTCAAGAAGTCCGGTGACGTCACGGCGGCCTGAAGGGACTTTCTCAACGTCTCTAGCGTAAGAGGTTTTAGAGTCACGACGACCGTATGCGTTGGGCCAGTAAGGACCACCTAGTCTGTAGGTCGCGTCACGGCTAGCTGCGACTAGAATGTCAGCACAAGAGACTTTGCCCGGGCAAGATTTCTCCATCTCGGACTTGATAGCGTCGATTAGCTCGAAGCCTCTTAGGGTTTTGCTCGCGGGAGATTTCCTCTCTGATCCTTCGTGGTCTAGAAGAACTGATGCATCACATCCCTGAAAATGTTAATCATTCACAAAATAAGATTAGAGTTGTTTCTCTTTTTATTTATAGATGTGCACAAAACAATATGTGGGTCTATGCAATATGCATATCATGTAAACAACAAATGATACAATTCTAAAGTGTTACCAACAGAAACTATAATAGTCATACAAACCATCTATTGAAGTAGATTTTCATTATTTCATAACAATGTAAACTAACGTTATACTTATGTATATAGAATGAAAACATTAGCGATATAGCATGAGAATATTATGTCAATATTGGATTTGGTCATTAGGATACTACGCAATTGAATGATTAATGGTTAATACATGTTTAAGAGAGATAAATAATTGCATACCGTGACGCCACAATCGTGGAAGACAAGGCGGAGGAGGGCCGGTCCGAGGGAAGGGTCAGTCTTTGTCCATTCACTCACTTTGGTAGCAACGATTTTCTCAAAACTTGGACAAATCTTATCATAATATCTCAAGGATAATAGATTGTCCAAAGGAAACCATGACTTAGTGTCATCATCATCCCCGTCGTCTCCGTATCCTTCGGCTCGCGTCGATACCGGACAGGCTATGAGAATCACGAGTAGGACGGCGACTGAAACCACGGCCAACTTCATTGTTTTGCTTTTGGTATGTCTTTCTTTGATTGAATTTGTTTGATATGATCGAGAGATGTGTGTGAGAGTAATTTATATATTGGGTTTGGAAAATAATGTGATGGTTTTACGTGGGATGCACAACTTTTAAGATTTTTATAATTCGAATGACTTGCTTGCATGTCGTCGATGTGATGTTTATGAGACTGATCTTTTGCATTATTGAAATCAGGGTTTTGACTTATTTAAATTAGATTAGTTTTCCCTTTTTGTCAACTTGGATTGAGTTATTTTATTTTGGTTCATTGGTCGGTTATGAACTTATGATACTATTATTTTCTTGTTTAATATTAGTTTGTAATAGGTAAAAAAAAAAACGTTAAAACGTGAAATTTGATATTCACAATGTTAAATAACTACATTCATTTGAAGAAATTTGTCAAACTTTCGTCCGAAATTGTCCCTTGTTAACAAAACCTACAATTCCTTTATCTATCGTGTGTGTCAATCTTGGTAAGATGCTCATTAAAGGGCCACTTTTGTTTAGCCCTACCAAAACTTTATTTTTAAACAACATTTTTGTGTCCAATCTTAGGGTTTGATTGGTTTACCCGCTACCATCCGCTTACCCGCTACCATCCGCAAACGTTGCGTTTGCGGGCGGTTGCGGTTGGTAGCGTTTGACAACAATCATTGAAAACGTTTTCTACCGCTTTCTACCGCTCCAAACCTCTCAAATCCAAAAGCTCATTCCTTCGAGCGTTTGCGGTTGCGAGCGGTTGCGGTTGGATGTTTTAAAAAAAAAAAATCTAAAAAAAACTCATTTTAAAATGAGAATATATATCTAAAATTCAAAGTTTAAATATTATAATTACAAAATATATAACTAATTTCATATTTTCAATTAATATTCAATAATCCAACACAATTTTATAGTTATAGAATCTTCAAACCAAAATATTCTAGATAAATTTTAATTGTAAACATACATAAATTTAACAATTTAAATATAATATTAATCTCTCCAATAAAAAATAACTTTTTCATTAAAATCATAACTCTCATCCAAACAAAAAATTTTTTCAAAAACAAAGTAAATATTATATAAATAGTTTTCTATTATTAATTATATTGAATTAATGATTTTTATAATTTATTATAATGCTATGGGTTTTGATCTTATTATTATTGTATAATAAATTTTATATTGTAAATTTATTGTTTAACCGCTACCGTTCCGCTAGTCAACCAGTTATAAACATCCCGCAAACGTACTAATTTCCAACCGCTGCGTCAATCGTATAAACATCCCGCAAACACTTCAAACCGTAGTCGTCCGCTTCCGCAACCGCAACCGCTGCGGCTGAACCAGTCTGGCCCTTAGAAGAGAAATGTTTATAAACGAAACTTCTGAAAATCTAATACGAGAACAACATGCTAAACCATCTATCTCCAAGTTGAAATAACATGGAATCAAAATGAGATATTGGTGAAGATATAATCCTCCAAAGAACTTGTAATGTTGATTAGATCTAAACTGTTAAAAATCATTGATATTGTCTATAATCACAGTAAACTTATATATTGAATGCAAATGAAATAAGCTTATCTCTCTTTTGTCAGTTATATTATTTAAATTTTGTTTACTATCTTTAATCCTCACTTATTCATTGAAAATTGTAGTTATTTTAAATAACAATTCAACTAATAAATGTGGTAGAAAATTAGAAATCCAAAAAGTGCATGGTTCCCACTCACCAACGGCTAAATTCCCCTTAACGGCTCTCCATCTTGACTCTCCCATTTAAGAGCCTTCTTAACACCTTTATTAACAATTTAATTAGTCCCAAATTAAATGTTTTTTTCCCAAATTTTTATTCAATACTCCGAAACTATAGCTTTTTATAGCATTTAATATTTATAACAAATTTAACTTTTAGCCACATAAGCTTTTCTTTATCGAGACCTCAAACATCTCACACTCTCTGTTCTTTTTTACACCTCATTTCTTATTTCACAGACACGTTCCCAAGTTTTAAGGTGACAAAACAGAGCGATTTTAGGACACATACACATTTCTCAACCGGTGCAAGAAAATTCAAAACAAACAAAAAGACAAAAAAAATTACTCCTAAACAGATAAGAACACATTACTGTTTCATTGGTTCTGTTTTTTCTCAAAATACTCTGTTTGATTTCTCTAACTTCTTTACATCATTTTCCTAAGATCGATTCAGAATCTTAATGGGTATTTGATTTTGTGTTCGTTTGTTTCGTAAAAAAAGGCGTCTTCTCAGGTGGAGATTCCATCTTCTTCTTCTTCTTCTCAGAGATTTGGTTTTATTCTTAGAGACCGGAATCATCGGTACGACCAAAACGCCATCGTTTCGCAGAAGAATATGGTGAAAGATGAGAATTCAGAGAACCTAGTCGATTCTTGGATCGAGACTCAAAATATAAACAAGAACAAGATTCGATTACCAAAGAGAGAAGCTTTTTCTCTGGTACAGATATGGGAAGCTAGGCTAAACCGATCCAACGGCGGAAACTCGCCGAATCAATCAACGTCAAGAAGTACTCGGAGCGATTCAGGAGTCAGTAGTGTTCAAGATTCTCATATAGACCAATCAGAGATTGTTGAAGCAAAGAATCTTGATTCAACGGTGGATACTGAATCTGATTCCGGTGATAGCAAATCGGGTCGAGTCGCCGACCTAGTACGGAGGCTAAGCAAGGAAAAGAAGCTAACCGCCGGAGAAAATGGCGGTTGCAGCGGTGACGGTGGACTTACGATTATCAGAACGCCAAGGCCTTGTATTTCGTCGTGTTCTTCCTCGGAGAAAAGCAATTTTCCGGTGGTTTGTTTCTCGCCGAGGCTCCGAGGAAGACAAGCGTTCACCGATTTGCTAATGCAGCTAGAACGTGATCGCCACCGTGAATTGGAAACGCTTCTTGAACGCAACGCAGTTTCTAGGTTTACTCAACGTGGACGTCTTCAGGTAAATTTACTATTTGATAGACCACCTAACATTTTTAATTTTTTTAACAATCCCATTCAATGTACTTTCTTTAGTTACAAGTTTAGTCATATTTCTTTGTGATGTTTCTTTACCAGTCAATGCTAAGGCTAAGGAACCTCAATCGCTGTCTAGCTATTCAAGATCGAAACCTGTCTAATGTAAAAACAACCGGATTAAATAGTGTTGAATCAGGCTCTACAGTTCTGCATTTAAGGTCACTTTTTCATAATCCTTTTGAGTTTAAGGATCATTATCAATCTGCTAAGGCGAATAAAGAAACAGAGGTAACTAGAGAGACTACGAGGTTGAAGAAAGGCGGTGTTACTCTAGAAGCTTTTTTCGCAGAGCGGTTGCACGTCTGTGACCGCAAGATAGAGGAGGAAGCAACGTTATGTAAGGAAAAAGAAACCGTAAATGGACCAGTTGAATCAGGAATGAATTGCCTTCAGGTGCAAGAAACAATAGAAGCTGAAGAAACCTACAATGACGGCGAGTCTGAGAAGAAAGAAGAAGAGAAGACAAGCCCGAGCGTCTGCGTAATTCAAGAATTGCGGTTGCGACAGAATCAAAACGAGAAACAAGAAACTCCAGAGACACAAGGTGTGGTACATGAGAGTAATGAGATAGATCAGTGTCTTGAGCAACAAGAAACGTCTTATTTGAATGGATGGGAAGAACAAGAAGAGTATGAAGATGAGCAGTCTTATTACGGAGAAACGAACAATGACTGGCTTAACGAAATATCTCGACCGAGAAGTTACTGGGAGGAACTGAGAAAATCGCGGTATCTAGAAGTAATGAACACTCGGTCTGAGAAAGAGGACATACGCAGACTCCTTGAGCGGTAAGTAACATCAGAATCAATAAACCAATGTTTCTTAAATGTTAACTATTGACTAAGAAAATGTGTTTTTCCGCATAATACAGAAGAACGGTGACAGATTTTCTAGAGAGCGGTTTGCGAGAAAAGATCGATAGTCTCATGATGTCCCGTGTGCAGACACACTCGAATAAGCACTCTGAAAAATGGGAATTGCAAGAAGATGAAGAGGAAGAGAAAAATGAAATTGAAGAAGACATCGAAGAAGAAGAGCACAACGATAGAGATGACTCGAGCAGATCATCTTCTTCGCATATGTTTGCATCGTCTCCTGCAGGATCATGGAGTTCTCAAGACACTGAAGTTACTTCCCCTCCTGTCTTATCTATTCACACTCCTCATTCATCACCAGTAAGTCTTTTTCTTATATATTTTTTTTTTGCTAAAAGGTAAATATTTCAAAATGAGTAAGTTTAGGTTTACAAAATTAATGTTTCTTAGATTTTTTGTTATACGAAATAAACTCGCAACCGCATTAGTGTTACAATCATTGAACCGTTTATTAATGTTTTCAGGAAATGGATATGATAAGCGGTATGAGATCACAGATCCAACAGCTTCAACAAGAAATGGCATTACTACGAGATTCTGTCAAAATGTGTTTGGATGCTAATGCGAGCTTACAACATTCAGTTCACCGCGAAAACCCGATGAAACGCAAATGTTGTGTTTGCGACGAAACGCAGGTTGAGGCGGTTTTGTACAAATGCGGACATATGTGCACGTGCCTGAAATGTGCCAATGAATTACATTGCAGCGGAGGGAAATGCCCGATTTGCCGAGCTCAGATTATGGACGTTGTTCGAGTCTTCTTCGATATAAGAAAGTGAAACAACCCGTTTTAAAACGCTGATGAATTCACTAACCCATTACACCTTCTTTTCATCCTTATCGCGGTTGCGTTATTTGGCGTTTTGGGTCTATATATCGTACTTATGCTCTCTTTATATTAGCTTAGGTTGCCAAACATTGTAAGGAAAGGATAGTTTTATGAAGATTTTTAATCTCCTAGTTCAACTAAACAATTTAACAGAAAATTACCTAAACAAGCCCTAAGAACTTGAGATTAAGGTAAGCAAACATGAAAAAAAAAATTGCAATTACCCTTTAGTAAAGCATAAACTCTTCATCAATTTTGATATATCAAAGACTTTAAAAAATCCAAATAAAGCTCAGAAACAGAACTTCAAAGCAAACACGAATATCTTGAATTTTCATATACTCTCATAAATCATATTCATAAACCTTTTTATCAATTTTGGTTTCTCATAGATTCAACAATCTCTCTCTCTCTTGATATTTACACAACATCCCTTAAATACATTACATACATAAATATAGTAAAAAAGTCTCAATGTTCTGATTTTCCCCTTATTCATGCATTTTGTGCGGACAAGAATGTGTTGAAGTCATCTCTAGCCTTGCGCAATCTTGGAGTAATACAAGTTCGTGGCGAAGTAGGGCAAGAAACCGAAGCTGAAGAAGAAGAAGTCGAGAATCTTACGCGGCGTTGCGGTGAATTCTCAGCCGATCTTCGGTGATCTCGAGTACTCCTCGTCTTTAAAACACTTCTTAAAGCCAAAGTCTCTGTTTCTCTATCAAACAAGAAACCAGAAGTCACTGGTTCTTGCATATCTCTTCCTCCATTTCCGCCTCGGCCGCTGTTGCATTTCATCATCTCTACCGGATGATCGAAAAACAAACGACCGTTATCTTGTATCAAAGCCGTAGTGGATGCCCAAGAACCGCATTCGAACTTCTCTAGCGATGCGCGCATGGAGACTGTTGAATGTGTGAATGAAGACGCTCTGATCATCTTCTCCATTGAATCTTGGCGTTTCGAAGAAGATCTAACCGGTTTGTGTTTACCGAATCCAGGTAGAGATAAACAGAATGCGTTGCATTTGAAATCTTCTTCCTTGCAAGAACTAGATTTTCTCATAAAATGGCTTGTTTCTTGGTGGCCAAGTTTCTTTCGGGTCCTCATTGGTTCCGGGAGCATTGGAAGCGGAACCGCCGAGTCACGAGGAGGAGGCATCGCAGGCGGTAATACCATTCTGAAGCTGTCGTCACTCGCCGAATAACGGGAGAGAATAGGACTGGTTGATTTCTCGCTTTGCTTCATTGCCTTCTTTACCAAGACATTGAAATTAGGGTTAGGGCTAGGGTTAGGGTTTTCTCTTGGATAAATTCTGAAACCTTGCCACTCATTGTCGTGAGCTAAACCATCATCAAAAGCAATCATTGCAGGAGGAGGCATAACTAGATTTGTAAACGAAAACGAAAATATGAGAATATGAGATATGTGTTTATAATTTTGAGGTAAAAAAATATGGAGAAGATAGAGATATAAGTAGGAGGAAATGTAAAGAAAATGGGAAGCACGTTCATGGCCGTGTGGTGAAAAGTAGTGACATACATGTATGTCGGTTCTGTCTCTATCCCTTAAGATTTTGACATGTGGTTAGTATTATGATTCATGTGTGTATAGATGCGAGGATATTCAAATTAAAAAGATTTGACTTTTCAGCTTTAGGATGATTTGATGGAGACAGAAGAATGGTTTGCACGTATTTGTGACCTGATCTTTCCGAGTTTATACCTTTGTGTGTGTCTCTATAGTTAAGTCAACACTTTTGTGACCCAAGATCTTCCAAAAGGATCAAAATTGCTAAACAATTAGAGAGGAAACTCAAAGTAAACGTTGAGTTCTTATAGAATGTATTAAACAATCTCGTTACGGCAAATAGGAAACTCGGTGATTTTTTGTTTCCTTTCTTGACATAGTGTTGATGTTGGTTCTAGTTTATCCATTGCTTTAAAATAAACTGACTAATTCAATAAACTGAAACTAGGGGTGTCAAAATAGTCATTAGCTCATGAATACTAAACTCGTATAATAAATGAGTTGAGCGGAGTCGAGTTGAGCCGAGTAATCAAAGACTATATAGTTCATGATGAGTTGAGCCGAGTTGAGCGAGCTCATTTAGACACCCCTAATCCTTAGGTAGACATACTAAGAAGAGAGAACATAATTCAGATAATTTTAGAGGAAACTATGGAAGACATAAGATAGCAAATTGAAATGTGTAGATAATTTTAGAAGACTCTATAGCTACAAGAGAATTGAACCAAATAGACATAGTATCAATAAAATATCCATTATGATAAAAAAATTCTCAAGAAAACATAACATAACATTTCAGATCATAAAGTGACCTGTTTCCAGTGGATAATTGCATCTTTGTATGGTTTAACCACAACAAAATCATGAAAAAACAAATGTACCTTATTACAATGTTTCTCCTTTATAGAATAAGCTTCTAAAACTCAAAAAACTTCAAACAAATTAACATCTCTAAGTGCTTGTAATCGATTCTTAATCCGCGCTAACCTTCTTATCATCGACACTTGACTTACTAAGGATCAAAACTCCAATGGTGATCGATAACGCTCCCGCAAACCACTGCCAATATAACCGGAATCTATCAGAAAAACTCATTCACCAAAACATAACAAATACAAATTTTCAAGAACACATTCATAGATACAAACATTTTCAAGATCACAAAACTTACTTGAAATGATAATGATTCTTGAAACAAAAACAAACCAGCTAAACCAGAAGAGAGGAAATTAGCAGCAAAGTTTGTAACAGTAGCTTGTAATGATGATAAAGCTCTTAAGCTGTTTACATAACATCCCCACATAACCACATTACACAACACAACTAATCCATACTTAATCACCTGTAATAAGAATTACACAAAACCATAAATAAAAACACAGAGACATTAAATTTAGTAGCTAAAAGCCTAACTAAAGATTGATGTTGGGAATTTACAAGTGATGTGAAGAATTTTGCAGAGATTGCAGCAAGAGCTGCATTAAGTCCAGCAGAAATTGCCCACATGTAACCTCTTTGCTTCATGTGTAAATCCGCCATTGATGATAAAGTTTTTATTGAATTTTCACAAACAAACAATCAGATCAAATCTGAAATTGAAGAAGAAGAAGAAGAAGAAAGGCAAATTGAAATCTGAAAATGATTGGAGACTAAAGTAGATGATGGGCCATAACTGTAAGTATATGGGCTTAAGAAAGCCCATTAAATGAATTTAGAGCCCATAATAGAATTGTGACACCAATGATCAAATTCATCAACTGATGCGAAATTATTATTGTGAAAAATGTATGTTAGACTTCCATGGCATTATTTAGCCTAACATATTAAGTTATGTATAGAGAAAGTGTTTCTCTTGTATTGATTGATATGAAGATATTACATGGTGTATATTGGGACTCAACAAGGTAGGAAAATGTAAGTGAGATGATTATCTATGATAATCACAATATCGAATACTACTAAGTACATCCAGGCCCGTCTCTAGGGGTATGCCAAGTGGGCATTTGCCATGGACTTTTTTCAATTTTAACAAAATTACAAAGGAAAAATAGGCCTATTTTTCAGAAGAAAAAAAATTAGTAAAAGAAGATAAGGGCCCATTTTTGAAAAAAGGCTTTTAGTTAAAAAAAAGGCTTAAATTTTTTTTTTTTGCCGTGGTCCTCTGATTAGGTTGAGACGGCATTGAGTACATCTAGCACGCCTTCTCGAAATGGTTTGAGAGAATAGAGAGCAATTTTGTTGCATAGTGATGTAAAGTTGATATCTGTAAAAAGTTTGGCGAATACATCAACAAAATTATCAGTAGAGGATATATGACGCGCATAACTCTCCGTTGCACAAATTTCGAATGAAATGAAAGGATCAACTACAACATGTTTTTATCCGGTAATGAAAAACATGAGTTGCGCACAAGTATGTAGCACCTACTTTATGGCAAAAGAACATTTTAATGGAAATTTAGCATAGTAACTCTTATATATTTTTTCTAAAGCAATTCAAATCATTTAGTTTCGGTATACATGCATCTATGGACTAACTATTAAAACAAAAGGTTCAAGAACTTTAAAATAATTTACTCAAAACTAGTTTTCTTAATCGTGTGTAATTTGAGAATATGATAGCAAAAAATATGTTGGATATATATTCAATATTGGAAGGGATAAATGAAGAGTAGAGTTGGTGAAAAGCGAAAACCTTCTTATGTCTTCCACATAATCATTTCATCATTAGAAGCATATATATTTGTGGGTCTAATTTCTTTATGTTATTATTCTAAATATATAATGATTGGTCTTATTTTTATCTCTAGTCACGATGAACATTACGAATATCCACTTTTAAAACAATCTGATGTCAGAAATAGAGAAGGCGGCACACTTTGCTTTAGAGGTCGAAGATAAATAGGCTACGGTCCTACGGATATTTTATACATCGATTTACTAAGTATATTTGTATCTTTTAGTTAGTTTAGCTATTTGCTTAAAGCCTACAGGACTTATAGTCACAATTATAAAATAATTGGGTATTAAAATCGTTAATTGTTTTCTAATTGGATTATAAACCACCAAAGTCGTGTTTAGCATGATTTATTTTGTTATGCGCTCTAGCTTTCTTTCTAAATTTAAATTAAGAAAGTAAACCTTAATTGGACAAGATTTGACATGTAGCAATAGCATCTATACCTAAACTCTCACTTAAATTAAGAGATTATATGAAGATATTGTAAGATGATTGGTTTTGGTAGCAAGTGAGCTTATCCTCTCAACGAATAATTGTAGTCATTGACGAAAAAACGTCAGTAATATATAAACTCGTGAAAGAAGAATGAATAAGTTTGTTTCGCTTAAGTATGTACGGTATGCACATATATTCCTCGACCAGCAAAATGATATTACTTCTATTTAAGCTGAGATTTCGTAAAATCTATTAGTGAAAATATGAAAGAAAGAAAAAAAAAATCTTTATTAAAGCTTTTAGTTGACTTCTTTTTTATCGTATCCCATCATACCAGTGTACGATTTTACGATACTGTAATATTTCATTAATCAAACTTTTGGAATTGCTAAACGTAAAACGTAATTTCATCAATAGAATTATAATGATAAATATTTTTGAAACGCGGAATACTTCGGTATTTTATATGTTGCCAACCAAATCATAAATTTTAAAAGTGTATTTAGCTTCTCTAATCGTTACTTACCAAGTTACCAAAATGATCTCATCTATGTATCTAATCTCTAGGTTTTTAGAACATCTCTAATTTGTTCTGTTATTTTTTCACTTCAAAATGGAATTGAATTTTATACCAATCCCACTCCATTTAGAAATTAGAAATCCATTAGAGTTAGAAAACAAAAAATACTTTACAATAGAGTTTAGATAGAATTAGAAATGATCTTAAACACAATCTTAGCTAGATACCCAATTCGTCAGAGTTTTGATGTATATTTGGTATGATAATAGACGTGTGAACCTCTTAACTACAAGTCTACAACTCATTTCATTTATAAGCCCTAAACAACCTAAGACAAATTTCGATTAATATATATACATATATGACATATATCAACATTACTTTTTCTATATACTATATAAGTTTCGATTTAGTTAACTCCTCTTTAACTTTTTTGGGGATTGCTTAATGGCGTAATTCACTACGACGCACTTTCGCTAATCATGCTCCTATTTTTTTAATCACCCCCAAAAGTCCATTCACTGTATTCTCATCTCTTTCGAAAATATTCCATTGATCAAAAAGATAATATATACTACAAAACTTCATAAGAAAAGTTCAGTTTATTTAAACATTTTATTAACATGGAAAAATATAGATCACCGAATTATCATGCTTATAATAACGATCATGTTATTTTCAATTATACCGGATATTGAAATATTTTTAATGATATGTGTGCATCGTAGAGTCGTTTTTAAAACACGTCAGGAAAACATACATTACCCTACATGGGATCAAAAGTTCGATTTAATTTGTGGTTGAATCAAAAACCAACAAAAATTTGGATCTTGTGTGCTCTAAAAATTTCACAAGGGTTTAAAATATTAGTGAAGAGCCAGAGGACATAACAAGAAACAATCTTTTTCATCTGAAAGTGCTCAGACAAAAATACAAAAAATTTAGGAGCATTAAGGAGACAATTTTTGTCATTAACACCGAGTTAATGCCAAGCTGCATCATCACCAATTAAGCATGTCTCTTCTTTATTTCCCCCATTCAATAATTTTTTTGTAATATTTCTCTAATTAACCATCATGATCATCGTTAATATTTGTCTAATTGGAATCTTAAAGATTATGACCACTTTCATTTTGTTTTATTTTGTTTTGTATCTTCTGCTCCATATACGACAATTGTCACCGGCATCGTTATTTTTATCATTTTATTTATTTATTTATTTTTATTTTTTTTGTTCAACGATCATTTTATGTATAAGAAATTATTTATAATAGTACTTATAAAAACTTTTAACAAGTTCTCTTACTCATACACCTTAAAGGTGTTGACAACAAGCGAAAGGTCTTCTTTGCAATTCATAGACTTTGGCAACAATCGAATATCTTCTTAGTTCAGTTTGTCGAGTCGAGTAATAGAGATCGAAACGGTCGAGTAATAAATATGAATAGCGATCGAAACGGTCGAGTAACTGTTGAATCGACTTTAAAAACATTCTATACTTGAAAATAATTAAATGAAAAAATATTAATTTCGAGATCACTAGGGAAAAGAGTGCTATAAATAATGAAGGAGAGCTAGGAGATAGGAATTCATTTTACTCGGTAAACATTTGTATTTGTTGGCAATTTCTCCATGTACATATACAAAATTAAACATCTATTGGATGGCAACAATAAATTCTTCACTTTTTCTTTTTCGATTCTATCTCGATTTTGTTATCTCAATAAAAATTTTGACTCAAATTTCATTTCTCATTGTAAAATGAATCGTATCAACTTTAGCATTCACATAAGTTCTCTAGGAGTCCTCGCTAAGTGCTTTAGAAATCTATTGAGTAGAAACAGTTTCTTAGTTGATAACTGAAATTTCACAAGTCCAATTTTATAACTAATAACCTTTATAATAAGTGCACTAAAAACTATTCCAATAACTTTTTTATACAACAAATTGGCTCTTTCAAGTTGCACTTATCTTCTATTGTACATTCTTATTAATTTTAATAAGGATAAATAAGATATTTTCATTATTGATTATTATTGATGATTAATTTTATTTGAAATAATGGCAATTGAGGGAAAAAATCTAGGAAAATCTAATGGTGATTAGTGACTATAGTTTGACTATTACTAACTTCCTATAAATGCTCCTATATTCGATTAGATCCTACATCCTTATCTCTTCTTTACAAAATCCCACTATTGACAACTCATTTATATTTCCTCAACAAATTTTCCAAATAAGATCTTCATTTTCCACTTCACATATTCTTTATTTTGTTTTAGTCAAAATTTGAGATAGCAACAAAATTGACATATTTCATAAGAATAAGATAGTAACTAACAACCGACATCGGAAAATCCGCACACTAACAAAAGTGTACATAATTAATATTGTACATAAATAGATAATTCATAAAAATCACCATAAAAGGAAAAACATCCATCCTAAAATCAAAATAAAAAGTAGAGTGCATTACTAGGAAAAACAAAGTTGAGAAAAAGAAAGAACACTAAAAGAAGAAAAAACTTTTTTTATCTTCCTAATAATAATCATAATAACGTCTATCTCAATCACACAGATATCATCAAACCCTATCATCTGCCGTCGCCACGACATCATTAACCTTTCCCATTTCCACTACACCACCGTCTTCCACCGCCGTCTTCACGCCGGGATATTCCCCACTCTTCACTTTCTTCTCCTCTTTCTTCATCTTCACGTAAAGACCATAAACATACGAACTAAATCCCCAAACACATAACACCGTCGACACAATCTTTATACCACCAAACTCATCACCGTAAACCACCACACCTCCGATCACGTTCATAGCTAGCAACGCCGTCATGCAAATCCCTCCGGTGATTCCCGACGTTAAATAAACCATACCGGACGTGGCGGCAAAACAGAGCTGCCACGTCACTACGTTAGCTAAGATCGCAACGGTCCAATAAACCGTTGGTCCTTTAGTGAATACATGGTTAGCTTCTTTAACCATTTCTTTAAACCCACCATCAAAAGCCATACCGATAGTTGCGAAAACCGTAGCTGAAAATTCGAAAACAAATTGCATTTCCATAACCATTGAGTAACAATAAACGGTTCGGTATAGCTTCTCAGTAACCGGAAGGTATAAAGCAAAGAGTAAACCGGCTCCGATTGTTGATAAAAACCCGATGAAATACTTGGTTTTAGTTAAACCAGGTGGTTTATCTTGGCTCGAACCGAGAGCTAGTAAAACAGAGCTTATGGTTAAGAGAATAACACAGTTTAGATTAGAGAAAGTGACTTTTTGTTTCACAATGATCACTGACAAGAGAAGAGTGAAGATGAGTTGTGTCGAGAGGAGAAGTGATGACGTGGACACCGGAAGGTACGAGGTTCCCCAAGAGAAGAGGAAGTTGTTGAAACCGAGAACAAACCCGATTAAAGCGGAGAATATGAGATGACGGCGCGTGAAGCGCGTGAAGGGACGGCGCGTGGTGGTTCCGAAGATGAAGTATGGGGCATAGATTAAGATGAGAAGGAGAGGGAAGCCAGCTGATTGGACCCACGTGGAGACCCACCGGCTCGAGCCACCGTGGACAAAGTAGTATTTGGCTAAGAGGCTTGAGGCGATCGAACCAACGAAGAGAGCACCGTAAGTGGCCAAGAGGAGACAGAGATTTCTCTTGACCGGTTTGACTTGGACCATGTTTTGTTCTTGTTGATCTACGTTGACACGACCGTCACTCATTTTGTTTCTTTGTTGTGTAAAACGTGAAGAGACAAAGAAGAAGAAGAAGAATTGAAAAAGTGGTGATGCTTCAGTCTCTAAACCATCCACATACATAGACTCTTGTATATATGGTGATAATACTCGTGTTTTTTTCTTTTTTGAAATAAAAATATTACTATAATATTCATTAGTGATTAGTCAAAAAAAAATACATGTATTTCCATTAATGTGATATTGTCAACTGTATTAAGTTGTTACCTACTAATTATCTAAAAATACGGTTTATGAGATTTAGGAAGAAAGTAGTCCACGAGATTATCGATTTGTATTGTTCTTGAATTGTTTATATAGAATAAAAGTTTATGTAAGATTACATAATTGGAAAAAAATCTTTACTGGTTGGTTTAAAAACAATTTGAGATTTCATTCATTTCTCACGTCATTGTATTTGGAACTTAGCAAATTATGTTTTGTATTTGTGTTTATAGACCAGAAGGCTAAAAATAAAAGCTAGCTATATTTACTTATTCCATTTATAACAAATCTTATCAAAGTTTTGTTTTATCTTTCTAGACCCCAACTTTCAGAAATAACGGAGAGATTTCGTGGCATCGACACTAGACGCTACTATATCGCATGCAAAGAAAATTACAAATTGATGGAAAAATCTTTACATAGAAAATGTAACAAAAAATGTAAAAGTCTTATAATATAAGTTTAAAAATGGAAAAGGCCTATAATATAAGTTGAACTTTTATCTAATAATTCAAGTTTTGTATTTTCTTCTATAAACTAAAGCATCTATTACGCTACTATATCGCATGCAAAGAAATAAAAAATGTTTTCAAGGTATAGAAGCGGATTCCATTACCCTTATTGGTTCGGTGGAGAATGAATACTTAGCTTGGACTGATGCTCAACAGCAAACAACTGATGAGGAACTAAGTCTACGGCAGAACGTGCACGTTGTGCCAACAACAACATATGGGATTCGGTGTCAGATAGATGGGTCTTGGAAGGATACAGAGGCAATTACAGGATTGAGTTGGGTGTGTGTTCAACAGGAGCAGTTAATGCTGTTAGGAGCGCAAGGTATGGGTAAACGAAGATCACCTTTGCATTCCGAGGTGGAAGCTCTCGTATGGGCCATGTCTTGCATCGTGGAGAGAGGCGTAGATTGCCATACGTTCGAGACAGACTGCGCTGAACTGGTCGACATGGTCAAGAATCCAGAGGAGTGGCCAAGTTTTTCGGTCCTTCTTGACAAATGACGGCGATTACAAGATCGGCTTCCCAACTTCTCATTATCACGAATACCCAGAGCTATTAATCTGAAGGCCGATTGCCTGGCCCGTTCTGCACGAACATGCGCTTTCAATTTTTCATTTGTAAACATTGTTCCGCCGATTTGGATTTCCAATTCGGGCGAAATTTTCTGATTAGTAGTTAAGTTGACAAAAAAAAAACTAAAGCATCTATTTTGCTAGTTTTATATTTAAATATTGACTAATTTAAATTTACTAGAACACAAAATAAATCAATTAATTTCATTCTTGTCTTATATATGAAGATTTCCACGTTTGTTAATTTTTATGGATTTAGTATAATCATTTTAACTATTTTGAAGGATTATATATACAAATAATTTAAATTTCATTTTTCACTTATCAGAATATTAAGTTAAAATGAATTACTATTTGATATAGTTTGTTTTTTGTTAGCATCTAGCAGGAATATTCTATGATTCATATTTAAATGCCATCGGTTACAAAACTAAGAAATTAACGGTTACTGATCAATACAAATATATATTTATGATTTCCAACCTATAAAAATACTCCTTCCGTTCTTTTTTATTTGATGTTTAAGGTTGGTACACACAAATTAAGAAATCATATAATATTCTATTTTTTCAAAACAAAACATATTTTATTATCAATTTCAAAGAAATTCAACCAATAAAAATACAATATACATAATTTAAACGGTCAAAAACTCAAAATCACAATTAATATTACATAGAAAATTGAAAACATCAATCAAAATGAAACAAAAAAATCACTCTACAACATCAAATAATAAAGAACTAATGGAGTATATTAACAGCAAACGAACCAATAGATAAAAAAAATGAGGTAAGATTTTGAAAGATGTCAAAAGAAATCTGTTCCTATATTTTCGATCAGGCCACCTACCCTGATTCCCTTCTTATATTCTTACTAGTATTTCTCCCGTGCTAAGCACGGATATATTAAGAATTACATGTATAAATAATTTGAAGTTAGTGAGTAAATTTAGGGATATCTACCATTTTAATTTTGAAATTTAAATAGAGAATAAATAAATAGAAATGAGTTAATAAGAATAAGTAGTTTCTCCGTTTTATTTGGTTGCATTTGTTTGTTGGTTTTTTTTATTTTAAAACAAAAGTATGAAGCATTTGTCACATGTCAACTTTTGATTGCTCAAGTGACTTGTGATTTAGTAGTTAAGGATATAATATTTTTTATAAAATTTACTTTGCTATTGGATAATTCATATCTACTACAAATCAGTTTAATATTTTTTACATCAAAACATGTCTGGATAGTTGTGTGAAGAAGTAATGTGACAATTGGTGATGGTAAAATGTTGGAAAGTACAAAAGTATCTTGAAAAAGACTTGAATGTAGAAACACAGAACATTTGTTTTCCATTTAATTTTTGTTACAGCTCCTTTTATTTGTATTTATATTAATTATGATTTCTGTACATGTTAGGTCTCAAAACTCTCAACTAATCGCTTCAGCTTCAGTCTAAGAGCATCCACACTCGTGATACTCAACCCAATTTCTTTGATTTTTTCTCATTAAATAAATGGGTTTGGGTATCAATTGAGCCCACGAAATATCAGTTATTTGATCCGCAACGAACAGTGTCCTGAGACACGTGTCGGACTGTCACTGGACCGAGATTTTCAGGCTTGGAGGAAACACAAACATTTCTTTCATTTTGTGTTTTTCTATTTTCTCTCTCGCGAGAGAGCTCTCGTCGCCGTCGAGAGAATCTGAATCGATTCTTTTCAATTCCTTCATTTCTCTTTTACAAATCTTGACCAAATCATCAGATCCATGTTCTCCATTGAATCTTTCCATTGGAAAAGAGGAGAAATTTTCCTATTTGATTGGATATGTCGAGCTTAGCTGCTTCGTTGATCAATGGTGTTGGTCTTAGACCAGAAAGGTCGAGTCTTTACCAGTCCATTTCGATTCCTTCCTTGAGGTAAACATGGGTTTTAGATGGTTTTGATTGGTTGCTGGAAATTTAGAATCTTGATCTGATTGTTGGAATTCAAAACCTTGAGAGAGAGGAAGTTAGTGTGGTTTCTTACAGAGTGTTTGATTATGTGTGCACCATTTGTTTCATGTCTTCAAAAACAGCTTTTTAGTATGCCCTTTAATTGTTTTCTCTGATTTTGAGTTGTATGGAAGTTTCCAGATTTTGTTTTCTTCAGTTTGGATACTTTTGTGAATCTGAATCTCTTCTTTTGTCTGCTGGGTTTGTGTTTGCTGATGTCAGAATGAAAATTTTGAGACTTTGCGTTTACGCGACCAAATAGTTCCAATACATACCTTTGCGAGTCTCAGACGCCACCACTGTTTTTAGTCAAATCACACAAATTTTGTTTTGGTCAATTTATTTTCCTTTTTGTTTTATAGTTTGATCTTATCCTATGTTGACTTTGTACACTGGATTAAGCTGTGAAAAAACATGTTCATGTTGCCAAGAACCGATGTTACAGAGAAATATAGAAACTGACTTTTTGTGTTGTATTGAAGGGCATCTGAATATCCAGAGGAGTATGATGGTGGCTGCGTGCAAATGCGATTATCTTATAGCCCGGCGGCTCATCTATTTATGTTCCTTCTTCAGTGGACTGATTGTCATTTCGTTGGCGCTTTGGGCTTGCTTAGGATCCTTATTTATAAGGTAGGTTTTTACTTGAGCTTAGTTTGGTATTGTTGCTGAATTTTAGATCCTGATCCTCTGTTCTTGTGTCCCTGATATGTGATTCTCTGTTTCTATATAAGCATTTTCTTCTACCTTGTGCCCATTCTGTATATAACATTCACGTCTTTTCTCTCCTTATGCTTTTATTAGTAGCTTTTACATTCTGTGATTTTGGATTTGTATATAAACAAAACAACCTCTTAGTTATTGACATTTATATAGATCCAAATTCAAATATCTGTAGTATACATTTGTTGTTTATCTTGGTTTACAATAATTATGAAATATAAGAACCGGTTGGTTTTTTCAACCAAACCGATTTGTTTATGCATTTCTATTCAGTTTTTTGGTTTGAGTGGGGGGGATTCGATTGGTTATCGTTTATTTGCAGTAATTTGAATAAAACATCGGACCGGTCGGCCGGTATATCAAATACACACGCTTGGTAATATGTTTACTAACATGAGCCTCAGGAAAGTTTCCGTTTCGTTTACTCACACTATTAAAGCCATGGAGCCTTTCTTCTCTATTGTCTTGTCTGCTATGTTCCTCGGGGAGGTGAGTTCTTCTCTCATTTTGTGTTTTTTTTGGGATCTCAAGTGGGATTTGATTGATGCTCATGCCTATTGTTCTCCACTAGGTTGCTATGACTTTCTGTTTTCTAACAACGTGTTCATGATAAATCTTATGTATATTTACTGTCTTCTTCTTAGGTGCCTACTCCATGGGTAATTGGTTCCATTATACCAATTGTTGGTGGAGTTGCTCTTGCTTCTATCACAGAGGTCTCATTCAACTGGTAAGTTTTCTTCTTACAACCTTTTTGAGTATTGTTGTGGCATTTGAATCGCTGGTTGCCTATTTGTCTGATAACTTGCATATATTTACTACATTTACTTTGTTTTTGTGGCATTTGAGTCGCTGATTTCCACATGTTGATGTTTGGTGTTTTGTGAATTGCAGGAGGACCAGAGTGATAAAGGAGAAAGTACTTGTGTTCTTGTCCATTTGTAGTTGGAGGTTTGTGTTCACAAGAACCATAATACGATTTTTAATTTACGTTTGCAAGGTTATGAACGGTAATAAATTTGTGTTTTTATAAAATCTTTTATATTTATCCGTAGTAATTTGATTATTCTTTGATTTTAAATTTTTGTAATTTTTTTTTATTTGTAAAAATAAATTAGTTTTTAACTTATGAACTTTAAGTATCACTAATAAACACTAAAAATTTAAAATATCACATTGAGTCTCAACTAACACAATTAATATTAAAATAATATGAATGATACTCATAACAAATCACCAATAATCATGCTCTAAGAAGCTACAATGTCACTATCATTTACAATAGTCAGCTATTTTCTTCTGCTTTCATATTTAATGTAAAATTACTACTTATAAACATATTATTAACTATTTTATTTTTAATTGTTATTTTTATAAAAAAAATTGTTTTAATAAAGCGATATTCTTTCTAGAATTTGTTGACACTACATTCCGTCGTGTGTTTAAATTCGGCGGCTTCCATAACACCAACATCGGAACATTTTGTATATTATTTCTTGTCTCTTATCTTTTCAGTTTTTTTATTTTCATAACAATATAGAAAATACTCAAACCTCTTATGTTATGAGAATAAGTCGAAATGATTTTGATTTAACCTTACGGCATAAATCTCATTTTCTCAACATGAAAAAGAAGTCAGCCAGGACTAACTTTGAAGCTATCATATGGAGCATATCGGTTATAACCCAACAAGCATTTGAAGTTTCCTTTCGAAGTCTGAGATCTGTATCACAATAAACCAATTGTGTGTCTTGGGTAAAATCTCATTTCATCAAGAGAGGTGCCTTCGGATTCTATTTACCATAAACTTATTAATGGTGTTGGGTACGAGCTTCCAAATGAGTTGGTGATCAAGTGTGCGGATATTCAATATGCATCCACAATTATTGACGAGGAAAGGATTTTAAAGCGTCTACGTAATCCGTACGTTGTTACTTGCTACGGTAACCATATCACTCCCTCGAAAACGTCAACATGTAATAAGATCTTTAACTTAATGCTTGAATACTGGTCTGGACAAAGTCTTTCTATCTTCATCACAGACAATGGATTCATCTCGGAGAAACTTGTCAAATTCTTTGCGAATTGCATCTTATAAGACCTATAGACTTGGTTTTGCAATTTCGATCCAAAACTCTCTGTTTGAGATTTGGCATGAGCAACTCGAAGAGTAAAATACGAAAACAAACAATATATGAGATTTTTTTTATTTTTTTAATTAAATTATGTTGAACCACTCTATATGATCTATGCCCGTGCAAACGCACGGGGTTTAACTCTAGTAAGTTGATAAAAAGCAACCAAATTGATGATCCGTATATTGATGTACATCATTTTTATAGGTTTTTCATAATGGTTGTCTAATTTACATCGAATGTGGTATTTGAAACTTGTGATCCTCCACAGCCTCCGTGTCGATGGCCATGTACATCATTCTGAATTTTATAAAGTTTATTTATGGGTCTGGCCCATCTTGTTTTCATTAGGTGGCTATGTTGGTACAATAAGCCTCTTGGTATGCAAGTCAATATTTCTGATTCTACCACTCCTAGAGTGGTTTCGATTCTAACGTTGTTATCTAATCCGTTGAGGTCTTTTGTCTTTACTCGAAACTCGTCCATATCAGGGTATGGAAATACTTATGTCAATCTCTTTCCCTCCCACAAAATGAATGATTTCATCAAATCTAACTTCCATGATTTGTGGAGTTTTCTCGATAATGTATCGATGAAAATTTCCAATATATTCATCTTTTTGCGTAGCGGTCCTCACGGGACTAAAAGCAGCAACCGGATTTGTTTCGACAAGATCCAAAAATGAAAATTGACTTTTAACGTCACAACTAAAAGTGATTAAGTTTCGATATTCTGACTATATTGTGAAGTTTCTACCGATGCATTCGAGCTTTTTTTTTGCATCTAAATTACATTCATAAAACTCAAACCGAAGGTGGAATTCGTTTTTGATACACCAAAGACTTAAACAATGGTAGAGAGCAACCTAAGACCATAAGAAAAACCAACTTCAAAACCAGACCCCAAGATTAAGAAGATCCAATCAAACGCAATCCGGTGAAAAACTTAAAACTATCTTTAAAAAATGCATAATGTCATAAGAGAAATGAGTTAATGCAAATAGATAAAAGAATCAAACAATAAATTATTGAAAAAACAAAGTCAAAATGAAATTGAAAAACAGCCAAATTCAAAAATGTTCTGTGGACATTTAAGTCTCTTTCCAATATACTTTGTACTTTCCCAAGAATTTTTTACCAACTCCACTTGTCACATTCTTTCTTCCCAGAGCTATATTCACACATATTTTGATGTATATATAAAAATTTAAGCTGATTTGTGAATTTATAATAGAGGTATAAATTATCCAACAGTCAAGTAAATGTTCTGAAAATGTTGATAAGATAAGAATGAATAGGTGATCTGTTAAAAAAATATGGGAACAGATTTCTTTTGACACCTTTCAAAATCTTACCTGAATATAAGTATCTACTGGTTAGTTTAGTGTAAATCTCTTGGAAATAATGAATATAATAAAAAATTGAAAGTAGATCACCGAGGATTTCTGAAATTGTTTAGCCGATGACTTGTAAATAGTAATCACCGAATATTTGTATATATAATATGCTAACAAGAAAAGCCACGTCAAATACATTCATTTTCAAAAGTAATACTCTGATAAAAAGTCTTACATGAAGAAAACGAAAAAAATTTAAAATCATTACAGTAGATATTAAAAATAGTTAAAATGATAAAATATCAAACGCGTAACAAAAATTAAGAAACGTCAAAAATTTCAGTTTTATAAAAGACAAGAAATATGGTAAAATTAACTCATTTATTTTGTTTGTAATTAAATGTAAAAGATTCTAATGGTCAGATAAAAAACTAGTATAATAGATACTATAGGTTGTAGAAATTAGAAAAATACCAAACTTATATTATTAGATAAAAGAAAAAACCCATACCACAACTAATTGCAAATGTTTTTCAAAGGGTTAGGAACATAATGTAGACATATTTTCATATAATTGGAAAATACAATTTTAAATATTAAATTTATTGAATATACAAATTTCCTTTAAAATATTTCATTTTACTTTTAAGGATAAATTTATAAAAAAAGAAGAAGCTGTAGCCATTCTTCACCACAAATCTTTAGGAAAGGAAATTGGCGTGACGATTAGTACAACCAAATAGTTCTTATTACGCATGCAACCGAGTAACCGTTCCCAAGCACGATGTTTAGACCACATATATACAACAGTGAGTGTGTATAGTTAGAGACTTAAGTCACTTAACTATCATTTTCTTTCTCTCTTCAACTTTTAACGGACACAAATTAAAGATAAACAAAGAATATCAAAAACAAACAAAAAATGAGTAACGGTCGTGTCCAAGCAATTCAACAAGAAGAACAAGACATGGTCAAAGTCAAACAAAATCTCTGTCTCCTCTTCGCTACTTACGGTGCTCTCTTCGTCGGTTCGGTATCCTCGAGCCTCTTAGCCAAATACTACTTCGTCCACGGTGGCTCGAGCCGGTGGGTCTCCACGTGGGTCCAATCAGCTGGCTTCCCTCTCCTCCTCATTCTAATCTATGCCCCTCACTTCATCTTCCGAACCACCACGCGCCGTCCATTCACGCGCTTCACGCGCCGTCACCTCATTTTCTCCGGTTTAATCGGGTTTGTTCTCGGGTTTAACAACTTCCTCTTCTCATGGGGAACCTCGTACCTTCCGGTGTCCACGTCATCACTTCTCCTCTCGACACAACTCATCTTCACTCTTTTCTTGTCAGTGATCATTGTGAAACAGAAAGTCACTTTCTCTAATCTAAACTGTGTTGTTCTCTTAACCATAAGCTCTGTTTTACTAGCTCTCGGTTCGAGCCAAGATAAACCACCCGGTTTAACTAAAACCAAGTATTTTATTGGGTTTCTATCAACTATCGGAGCCGGTTTACTCTTTGCTTTATACCTTCCGGTTACTGAGAAGCTATACCAAAGCGTTTATTGTCACGCAATGGTTATGGAAATGCAAATTGTTATCGAATTTTCAGCGACGCTTTTTGCAACCATTGGTATGGCTTTTGATGGTGGGTTTATTGAAATGTTTAAAGAAGCTAACCATGTTTTCACTAAAGGACCAACGGTTTATTGGACCGTTGCGATATTAGGGAATGTGGCTTCGTGGCAGCTTTGTTTCGCTGCTACGTCAGCGATGGTTTATTTGACGTCGGGACTCACCAGTGGGATTTGCATGACGGCGTTGCTAACGTTGAATGTGATCGGAGGTGTGGTGGTTTACGGTGATGAATTCAGTGGAGTGAAGATTGTGTCGACGGTGCTATGTATTTGGGGATTTTCTTCGCATGTTTATGGGACTTACAAGAAGATGAAGAAGGAGGAGAGGAAAGAGAAGAATGGTGAATATTCCGGCGTGAAGACGACGGAGGAAGACGCCGGAGATGAAGGAGTAGAAATGGGAAAGGTTAATATTGTGTGAAAGTTATGTTATGAAGAAATTATTAAAAAATGTTTTTCGTATGTTGTGTTCTTTAAAAAATGTTATGAAGTAATGCATCTGCCTTTTTCGTTTATACAACAAATTTTATCATAAAAAAAAAATTAGTAGTTGATATTGTTATTAGCTACGAATACTTCGGTGAATCATATTTAGCTAAAGAAACTCAGAAATCCTCGGGGATTTTTACATTCAATTTTTTATTATCTCCAATATAGAGATAATGCATGATTTCAAACAGAGATATGATGATCTTCGAAAATCTAAAAATATCAACAATAAACGAACCAATGGGGATGTTCATAATCAAGTAAGATTTTGAAAGATGTCAGAAGCAGTCTATTCCTATATTTTCGATAAGGTCACCCTAGTAATTTTAATTTTATTAGTTTTTCAAGATTGACTTTGAGTGTGTTAGATAATACGTGTACCAGAGTTCAGGAAAACTCATCAACTGGTTTCCCATTAAGTGGGCTTAGGACTCTCATTTTCTATCAGAGGCTTTGCTTTTGTCTGAAATTGAGCTGCAGGATAAGATTTGTGTGGCTGAAACTGTGCTGTTTCCTCCTGTTCATACGAAAACAGTTACTGTTCTGTGAGATTTGTTGGTGACAAGCTTATTTTTACGGTGTTCTTGAGTCTGAAAGAGAATTAAGGTGTGGTGGTTCTTGTTAAGTTTCGGGTTCGTAGTTCGGAGTCGTTGAAGTTTCTTGTGGGTTGAGTAAGGAAGGCTTATGTCGTCAGGAATTGATAGGGTTCTTTTGAACCTGAACTTACATGATGTGGATGAACCCTTCGATCTTCCAGACGAACCGGAGTATTGTTCTATGGAAGAAAATTGAAGGAGTCTGATAGGAAGGATTCTGAATCCAGATTATCAGAAGGTAGCCGACTTAGTTCTTGATTTGCCAAGAAAATGGGCTATGGTGGGTAAAGTTAGAGGGGTGGCTTTATCTTCGGAGAGGTTCCAGTTCATCTTTCAGTCGATGAGAGATCTGGAAGAGATTATCCACAAAGGAGCTCAAACATTTAATCAATGGAGCTTGGTTCTTGAAAGATGGGTGGAGAACCCACCAAGAGATTATCTTCAATTCATTCCGGTGTGGGTGAGGCTGAGAAATATCCCGGTTAATCATAAAACTGAACTGTCTATTCTGCGATTAGGTGGGTTTGCAGGTAAAGTCACTGAGGTGGCCTTTGATCCGTTGAAACCTCAAAGAAATGATTATATCAGGGTTAAGGTGGATTTTAATGTGGCGATGCCGGTGAGGAACTTTAAGGATATCAATCTCCCAAGAGGTGGAAAAACCAAAGTTTGGTATGATTTTGAGAAATTACAGAAGCGGTGCTACACATGCTTTCGATTAACGCATGATAAAGAAAGATGTCCTTTGTTGAGGGATGAGAATGGGTGCCTGAGATCTAAAGAAAGGAAGGAGGAGGAGGTGATTGTTAAAGTCCAAGAACCCTTTCTAAAAGAAGATGACCCACTTTTTGGGGTTTTGAGTGAAGATCAAGTTGGCATTGATCCTGCTACTGGGAATGCAAGAATTGCAGAAGAGGTTTTAGAAGGAATGAGAATCTATTTACAATCTCCGTCGACTGATGCATTGGTGGTTAAGGAGGCTAGAATCAAGCGTTCAGTTGGGGAGCTAATGAAGGACCCAATAAGTAGGAAGATGGGGCTCAGCTTGGAACCTATTCCAATCATAACCAATGATGTGGATAAAGGGAAAGGGATAGTCTTTAATTATAACAGGAATAAGGTTGGACCAACTGGGAAGACAGTTACAGAGATGGGGAAAAAGCTGCTAGCTGAGGCCATTGGAAGTGGGATTGCTAATTCTCTAAATCCTATTTCTAAGGCTACTTTGTCAGATGGTGCTCTTGAGGATCTAACTTCGTGTCAGCCTTCTTACTATGATCATCCAACGGATTATAGGGTTGGCTTCTCTGAAGCTAGCTCTTCCGGGAGATCAAAAAAGAAAGGTAAACCGAGGAAGAGGCCGCATATCAGTAAGAGAAGACCGAAAGGATCTGATAATAATAAACAAGCTATCACTGATATTAAGAAGAAAGGAGCTTTGGTTGGTACAGTGGTCAAGAGAAAAGCAGAGGGAGAGGTGGAAGATGCAGAACATGAGGCTCAACGTCTCAAAACATTGATAGTCCCAAGTGAGGGACTGTCCAATCCCTAATGAGCATCATGAGCTGGAATTGCCAAGGATTAGGCCGGGTCGACGACTTGACAATTCCCAGACTTCAGGAAATACGCAAAAAATATTAACCTGAAGTTTTGTTCTTGATGGAAACAATGAATAAAAGAGATGTGGTAGTGGATTTACAAGAGTATTTGGGGTATGATAGAGTGTTTACAGTTAATCCTAGAGGGTCAAGAGGTGGATTGGCTCTGTTTTGGAAAGATTGTGTGGAGATTGAGATTAAGTTTTTTGATCATAACTTAATTGATATTCATGTGCAATTTGGTGATGTGAGTTTCTTTGTATCTTGTGTGTATGGTCACCCAATTCCTGAGTTCAGACAGGGAGTGTGGGAGAGATTGGTTAGGATTGGGATTGCTAGAAAGGAGTGTTGGTGCATGGTTGGGGATTTCAATGAAATCCTCCATAATGGGGAAAAAGTAGGAGGTCCTATAAGAAGAGATAATACCTTTTTGCCTTTCAATGAGATGATACGAGATTGTGAAATGGTGGAGTTGCAATCCTCTGGGAATGGATTCACTTGGGGAGGATGGAGACATAAAAAGTATATTCAGTGTAAACTGGATAGGTGTTTTGGTAACAAGAATTGGCTTGCCAAATTCCCCTTGGCTAATCAAGCCTTTCTAGAAAAGAGAGGCTCTGATCACAGGCCTGTTTTGATCAAGCTTCTAGCATCCACGGAGACTTACAAGGGCTGTTTTCGGTTTGATAAAAGGTTCCTTAATAAACCTCTGGTTCAACAAGCTGTGGAGAAAGCTTGGGCTCCAGGCTATTTTGGAAGAGAAACAGGGGTTTCTGGCAAACTGAGAGCCTGTAGAAAAGCCCTAAGCTGCTGGAAGAAAGAGAATGACATGAACTCCAGAGACAAGATGACTCAGATTCAAAGAGAGTTGGAGATCCTTCAATCCTCTGATTCTCCGGATTTGAGACAATCAATTTTCTTGAAAGGGAAACTGAAGGAGGCTTACAAAGAGGAAGAGAAGTATTAAAGTCAAAAAAGTGATGAAAGATGGATGGTGGAAGGTGATAAGAATACAAAATTCTTTCATGCTTCTGTGAAAGCCAACAGAAAAAGAAAAAGACTGGAATTTTTGTTGGATTCTAGTGGTAGAGTCCAGAAATCTGAAGCTGCAAAGGGGGATGTTGCGGCTAGATACTTTCAGGAGTTATTCACGACTTCGGGGCCAGTTTCCTTTGCTGATTTATTCACTGGTTTTAGGCCTAAAGTCACAGAAGAAATGAATGTGTCCTTAATCAGGTTGGTTACTGATGAAGAAGTAAAAGAAGCTGTTTTTGCGATAAAGCCTTCCAGTGCTCCAGGAGCTGATGGAATGACCGGACTGTTCTTCCAAAAATTTTGGGGTGTGGTTGGTCCCCAGGTGACCAAAGAAGTGAAGGCCTTCTTTGTCTCAGGATCGTTCCCGAAAGAATGGAACTACACTCAACTCTGTTTGATTCCAGAGATTTTGGTACCCAAAGATATGATGGATATGAGACCGATTAGCCTATGTTCAGTACTTTATAAGATAATTGCCAAGATTATGGTTTCCAGGCTGCATCCTCTTCTACCTGTAATTGTGTCCCCTACACAATCAGCTTTTGTGAGTGAAAGACTAATCTCAGACAACATTATTGTTGCTCATGAGATGGTGCATGCTCTGCGTACTCATGAACTGATTTCTACTGAATTTATGGCGATCAAATCGGATATGTCCAAAGCTTATGACCGCGTAGAGTGGCAGTATGTTCATGACCTTTTGAAAGCTTTGGGGTTTCATCAAAGATGGGTTAATTGGGTGATGACTTGTATCTCTTCTGTTACTTATTCTGTTCTCATAAACGATAAACCTTTTGGTTTGGTAACTCCTTCTAGAGGGTTAAGACAGGGGGACCCTCTGTCCCCTTTTCTATTTGTTTTGTGCACAGAAGGACTGACATTTATGCTTGAAAGGGCAGCAGCTGTTGGGTCTCTGGAAGGTATCTCTTTCTCACCTTCTGGTCCTATGATTCATCACCTCTTGTTTGCAGATGATAGCTTGTTCATTTGCAAAGCTTCTTTGGCTCAAACTGACATTTTACAAAAGATTTTGAAAGACTATGGAGATGCTACAGGGCAGAGGATCAATCTCAATAAATCATCAATATCCTTTGGAGCCAAAGTATGTGATAACACCAAGAGAGCTATTCGTTTAGCTACTGGTATTCAGAATGAGGGTGGAGCTAGCAAGTACCTTGGTTTACCGGAGTGTTTCAGTGGATCTAAGGTTCAAATGCTAGAGTATATCGTTGAAGGTCTCAAGTCTAAACTTAATGGTTGGTTTGCGAGAACTCTGTCCCTAGGAGGTAAGGAAATTTTGCTCAAAGCCGTAGCTATGGCTTTACCGGTGTATGCTATGAGTTGCTTTAAACTGCCCAAAACAACCTGTGATAAGCTAACAGGAGCTATGGCAGATTTTTGGTGGCAGTCTTTTGATCATAAGAAAAAGATCCACTGGTTGAGTTGGGAAAAACTGTCTTTCTAAGGAACAAGGTGGTTTAGGATTTAGAGACATTCAAGGTTTCAATCAAGCTCTTCTGGCGAAGCAAGCTTGGAGGTTAATTCAATATCCTGACTGTTTGTTTTCTAAGGTTCTGATGAGCAGATATGGAGAAGCAGAGGATTTCCTTCATGTTGGACTGGGGAAGAGACCTTCTTATGCATGGAGAAGCATACTCTTTGGTAGAGAATTGCTGATGAAAGGGCTCAAAAAAGTTGTTGGTAATGGTAACTCTTCCAGAGTTTGGATTGATCCATGGATTTATGATGGCACAATGAAAGTTCCATTGGTGAAAAATGATACTATTGACCTAAATCTGCGAGTTTGTGACCTAATCGATGTTGAAAGCAGAGACTGGCGAAGAGATAAGGTGGACAGCTTGTTTTATCATTGGGAAAGAGACTTGATCCTAACCACAAGACCAGTAGTGGGCAGAGATGATTTCTGGTGTTGGCAACATACTAAGAGTGGGGAATACAATGTGAGATCCGGGTACTGGCTTTTCAACCATCTTTCAAAAGCAGAAGCTATGAGGATGGCTGACTGCCTTCCGTCCATTAATGATATTAAGGCTAAGGTTTGGTCTCTTAAAACTTCTCCCAAGATAAGAGCTTTCTTATGGCGTATTTTGTCTGGTGCTATGTCAGTTCCAGATAGACTTATGTCTAGAGGTATGAAGGTGGATCCCAGATGCCAATTCTGTGGCCAAGAAACGGAAAACATTAACCATGTTCTATTCTCTTGTTCGTTATCCAGACAGATTTGGGCATTAATGGGGTTCCCATCGCCAGATGGTGGTTTTGATGATGTCTCTCTCTTCTCTAATATGTTTTTCCTTCTCAAAATGGAAAAGAACTTTAAAGTTCCTTATAAGTTAAGGAGAAGCTTCCCTTGGATTCTTTGGAGGTTGTGGAAGAATAGGAATTGCTTCATCTTTGAGGGGAAAAGCTTCTGTCCTTCAGCAACTAGTGAGAAGATTAGAGAAGAAGATGATTTGTGGTTCCAGGCTCAAGAATTGTCTCAGACTCAATCCCCTGAAGTAGAAATCCAACCGATTTTGGAAAAGAAGAGTTGGAAGAAACCTCCTGATGTGTGGCTCAAGTGTAATATTGGCTTTAAGTGGTCATCGAAAGTAAAGATGGTTGGTAGCTCCTGGGTCCTCAGAGATGAGTTTGGCAATGTGCTTTTGCATAGTCGTAGAGCTTTTGCTAACATCTCCTCGGCTCAAGAAGGTAAACTTCTGACGTTTTTGTGGGCAGTAAATTGCATGATCTCTCACAAGATTAACAAGGTTATCTTTGGTTGTGATGTTGTTGAACTGGTAGGGGCCTTAATTAGACCTAATGCTTGGCCTAATTTCCAGTCACAAGTTTGTGAGATGAAACTCGTTTTAAAACAGATCATGGATTGGAGAATTGAAGCTGAAACTCCCGAGACAAATAGAGGGGCTTTTCTCATTGCCCAAAGTGTTCCTAAGCATAATTTGATCCACTCTTATGTAGCTCAAGGAGCTCCTAGTTGGCTTAAGGAACTGTTTGATGATGAGAAAAGTTGACCCTCTTTTTGTTTTTTGTGTGGATGTCTTAGAAGGAATTTTTTGGGTTGTATAGTTAGTCCATCCGTGTTGATGGGTTTTTGTGGTTTTGGTTTTGCATTGGTTGATCACTTATTGTGACCTTTCCTTTGATCTCCTTGCCTTGTAAGTAACAAACATGCTCACCTTGGTTGGTGCTTAATGAGAAATTCTACCAGATGACAAAAAAAAAAAGATAATACGTGTACCTATCATAAATCCAGAAGTTAAGTTTAAATATTTTGAGTAAATCAAAATATGTGTATATATAGTTGTGGAAAGAAGAAATGTGACAAGGGTAGATAAAAGAATATTGGAGAAGTACAAAATATATTTTGAGAAGAGACTTCATTATAGAGTATTGAACATTTTTGGATTTTAATGTTTTTCAATTTTATTTGTTAAAAGTATTGGGAAACAAAAAAGTATTTTATCCATTCGATAATTGTTGATCTTAATAATCTATTAGATCATTCATATATCCAAACATGAATTAAGATGTTAAGTAAAAAAATTATTTACATCAAAATATGTGTGGATATAGCTGTGGAAAAAAGAAATGTGACAATTGTATTTGGTAAAAAGCATTGGGAAAGTACAAAGTATTTTGAAAAGAGACTTTATTATTTGAGCAGAGAACATTTTGCATTTAATGTTTTTCATTTTTCTTTTGAGTTTCACTTTCATATTCACTAGTTTCAATGTTTTAATAACTGTAATTTGTTTCTTTTATCTATTTCTATCTATTTGTATTAGCTCTTGAATTTTCTGTGCAGACTAGGTTTGAGCTAGCTATCTAATTATAAAAGGCTATTCAATGTCACTGCAATTTATAACAGTCCATGCTTTCTCCTACTTCCACATTTGAGAGTCTCTGGGCATTTGGATATCCAATCAGGATCGGGGTCGGGTATCAAAAAATTTCGTGTATTTCGGTAAGGAAGGTTAGAACCCGTTCGGATATAATATGATATCGGGTCGATTTGGATAATATCCGATCGGGTTCGGTTATATCCGATATCAATTATATATTTGCATAACTAAGGAATAAATGACTTTGGCTCTGGTGGTTTGCGTTCTATCAGTTGAACATGACGTCCCAAATTCCCAGCCAATGCACCCTTTTTAAAAATATTTTGATTTTTAATGAAAGGCTCAATCGTAATTTACTCTTCATCTTCTTCATTCCCTGCGATTATGTAACCCTAAAAACGCAGCCTCCATATATTTTCTCTCCTACTTCATCGTTTTAATCTACATTTTTTGCTTTTTATGTCAGATCTTTATAAACCCAATAAATAGAAACGTATTTGGAATGTATATCAAACCAAAAACGAAGTTTTCCCAAGAGATCTAGGAGACAAAGTGATGGTGTGTGTAATGGTTCGGATTGGTTTCGGGTTTCGGATAATACCCGAAACCGATCGGATATCCGACAATTACTAAAACTATAACCGATCGTTTATTGTGACCTTACCGTATCCGTACCGAAGTCGTTTTTTCGGGTCGGGTTCGGGTCTAGTTTTCGGATGCGGGTAAAATGCCCAGGCATATAAGTAACCGCATTCACCATAACAAAAAAGTTAATAATACCTATCAAAACGTTGGAACTCCATTGTTTCTAGACTCCCTCAACTTATCTCAAGTTTAACATCTCATTTCTCTCGGTCTCATTCCTCGGCGGCGACAACGAGAACGTGACAGAGACGACAATCCTAGCTACGAAGTTAGGTTAAAAATAACTTTGGTCTTTTCTTTTCTTTCATTTTCATTGTTTTAATGGATTTTTAGCTGTATTTTTTGTTTTCATATTCAAACCTATTTGCTTCGATATATATGTTTGTCTATGAATAGTTAGCACTTGTTTGCTTCTTACAGTCACATAAATACACGTATATGTTTTACCGATATATGATATTTACTTTTTTGGGTTAACCGATGTTTTTGTTGATGCAGAGTCTTACCAACAAAAAATGGTTGTTCAAACTCGTAGATAAAATCGCATGAATGTGAGAACTATTAAGGAATATATCTCACATCAGAAATCGTAGATAAAATGGGCATCTCCACTAATTGCTAGTTGGTTTTAAGTTGGAAGCTCATATTCTAACATGATATCAAAATCCATGATCTACACCCTCCAACCCGATTTATAATCGATCCTAACCAAAAACTGATCCATCGATCCATGCCTAAACATTCCGACATTAATGGCTAAAAAGCCATCATCTCGAGGGGGCGTATTAAGAATTATATCTCACATCGGAAATTAGAACGAATCTTAAGCAAGCAATATATAAAGATTATGAGGATCTCTACTAATTGTCAATTGATTTTGAGTTAGAAACCCATAATCTAACAAGAACATTGAAATGAGATGAAATAAAATCTACTTAAGAAGTCTTTATTGACATTTTATCTCGATTGTCTGTACGAGATATCCCATATCTAAAGACGGTAAGTAACCATAGACACATATTTGTGAGCGCTAAATATTTTGCGAAACAACAGATTACTCATTCCCATAAAAATGTATCATACATATTTTGCCAAATTATAAAGCTTCTAAAATGAAACGCTTCTAAAATGTGAGTTTTTTTTAAGAATCATATTGCCAAAATGTTTCATCGTGCTTCCAAATTTTCAAAAAATTCCGATATCGATTATGATGCTACATATTGCATATTAGTTTGGCTAGAAAAAACAATTATTTTATTTTATAAAAGTTACATGTAAAATGATTATAACTGAAAATCATATAAGACTAATTTTAAGGGATTCCGTTTAAACAATATATTTATGATCTATAATATCTTATATAATATTTTAAAGTTCCACTATGTTAAAGCTTTGACAAGTTGCCATGTGTCACTTTTAGTGTTGATAATTAATGTCAATTTTCATATTTAGAACATAATTTTATTTAATCCCTCTTCCTATTAAAAGCGAAGTCCAATTATTTAGAACCATTAAACGTTATAATTTGATTGGTTGAAAACTATGACGTGGCACACAAAAATGATGACATGGCCTTATGGAAAATGTGACATGGCATATTTAGCTAATAAAAAAAAAACAGCAACGAAGAAAAAAAAAATCAAATCTGGAGGAAAAAAGAAAAAGCAAGAGGATCAAATCTTCCACCATGGAAGTAGACGAATCCTCCATCTACCAGTACAACAACTACTCAGCTTAATCTTCCACCGTCGATGTCACGACCCACCGTCTCACTCGAGACACGAATCAACCGTTTAATCGATTCAAACCATTATCACTCTCCTTCTAATCAAACAATTTTTTTGTAAAAGAATTATAGGTTTTGTATTCTCACTAACATAGATACCATCAAGAAACTTCCTGATATCCTTCTTCTTCACGTGACATATGGTCGTAATTTGCATTTTTACACGTGATTTGGGTGGTGAAATTTCAATTCTATTAGTTGAAAAAAATATACCCACGTTACACTTATGTTTTATATAATTGCACTAAACCTTGGTTTATTCTTTAAACATTTAAGATCACTTTTGCATACACATATTTAGATATAAAATAAAGTAGTAGAAGATCCTAAATAGCATGATATCGTGTATAAATAATATAGTAAAATATCTAGATTTAGTTAGATTTAGTTAGATAAAACACTAAAAGATCTACCAAGTTAAAGATCTACGTAATATACTATAAAAATCTTTTGCAATCTTTAATCATGCTATAAGATCTACGTAATATATTAAAAAAATCTTTTGCAATATTTAGATCTACGTAATATACTAAAAAATATGTTCTAAATTTTTTTTTACATAATACACTAAAAGATCTTTAACTATACAAGATTTTGTTTGTTAACTAAATAGCATATCCTAAATATATTCTCATAAAATATTCTAAAAAGATTACGTTCTTTCAACTTTTCATGATCTATATAAATTAATCATGTACCTTAATAACTCTATCAAACAACTTTACTTTCATTCTCACATACTATTGATTGGTAAGGCCATCACTACTTATCAAACTACTTTGTATATTAGTTTTCATATTTTACAATAGTTTGACCTTTATAATCATAATACAGATGTTATTGGTCAAATACTGAATGTTGGACCTATCGAGAAGATAAAGCAAAAGGGAAAGAATACCACCACCACAAAGGTCGACATCGAGCTACGAGATGCACTGTAAGAAATATACTTCATATGTCATCAATTGATTTGATATTCATACATTTTAAATCCAATTAAAATATGCAGTGATGTCCGTTTGAAATGTACTTTATGGGAAGAATTTGGTAAAATGGTTGTTGACTACACTGAACAAAACAACAAAGAAGTTGTTGTATGCATTCTTCGATTTGTTTGCATCAACAACTATAAAGGTAAATATATATTTATATTCATTTAACACGTATGAATTTATTTCATCCTCCCTCCTATATATGTTAACACAAATACTACTTATCATATTTATTTTTCAGGTATCTACATTTCTAACTCATTTAATGCCACTCAAATCGAGTTCAATCCAAAAAGTGAGCAAGCCAAAAAGTTCCAATTTATGTATGTAACATTAATTCTAATCAATTTTTATATATATATATATACATGTTAAATATTTTTTTTGTTTTTTTTGTTTTTTTTAAATTGTATCCTAACAGGTTACCAAGTGACAATCAACTTGTCACCCATAACGACAACAGTCAATGGTCGTTTGGTTCGTCTATCAATTATGTGGATGAGTTCTTAGTCAAAAATCCAAGGATGACTATACAAGGAATAATTGAATCAACTGAGGTATTTAAACTTTTAAGTTTAATTTCTATATATTCTACTTTATATTCGTAACATTGATCCTAAAGGAGGGTTATGCAATGGGACTAGGCTTATAGTTACTCAATTGGCATGTCATGTGATTGAGGGTAGAATCATTACAGCAAATGATAAACTAGGCGAAAAAGTTTTAATTCCTAGGATGTCTGTCAGCCCACCAGAAACAAAGTTTCCTTTCAGAATGCGGCATAGGCAATTTCCAGTGACTCTAGCTTTTGCAATCACCATAAACAAAAGTCAAGGACAAACGCTCAAAAACGTTGGTTTGTTTCTACCTAAACCCGTATTCTCTCATGGACAGCTCTATGTTGCCCTATCTAGGGTAAAATCTAGGAGTGGGTTAAAAATCTTAATCACCGACAAAGATGGAAAAGTGCAGAAGAAAACTATGAATGTCGTCTACAAATAAGTGTTTCAAAACATTTAGTAACTTTTCGAGTTTTGTCTTCTGTTTTATTATAATTTAGTATTTCATTGTTATTACCAATGAAAATTATTTTCTTTCTTTTCTATTTATTAGTAAATTTTAAATTTACATAATTTATCATTTATAATGTTTTATGACTTTATGTATAAATTTTGTTATATAATATTCTTTTCCGCACAGGGTGCGGGCAAGTCACCTAGTATATATTATATTATAGAGTTCACCTAAAAACTCACATATTTTATCCAAATGTTTGTTGTTCATATAAATCGTTCCGAAAATAACAGTTTCAATATATTTAGTTTAAATCTTAACATATTTTATTTAGATTATTTCGTTACATCTCATGTAGATTTTATTGTTTCCAAAATCATCCAAAACCGTTATTTTCATTTTTTGATAGCCGAATTATTTTTACAATAAATATTAGGGAGAGACTAAATTTATACATAAGATATTTAATACGCTTAAGAAAGATTTACAAAAAGAATGTATTTAAGTAGTATGATTCTCTAGATTGCTAATTCGTTAAAAAAAAATCAGTTGATTTTATATATGAAAGGATTTATAAGCTTTCATGCGTAACTCAAATCAAAGCTAATAAAGTAACACGCATAAAATAATTCTTCATGCATCCAATATTACTCTCTCTTTTTTTTGGGTCTAGCAATATTTACTTAATTATAAAAAAAGTATTTGAATTCCTTTAGATGGACCTTTCACATAGTTGTAATATATTTTATCGGATGTCCCCGAAGCAAAATCTTGAAGCTTTTGAAAGACAAAAAATCCCTCCAACCTCAATAATGCTATTGAATACCACGGCAGATTAAGATATATACAATGCAAGTAGAAATTATGATTCATTAATCTTCCTCGTCATACTATTTTATATATATATATTGGTTAACCTAAATTTTACTTGATATCTTTGATTACCATAATAGCGTCAGACTAATATATAACAGAAGGAGGAATGTTATATATAACAAATCGAGACAAAAAATAAAGTCATAACGGATAAGCACCACAAAGCTTTGATTTTGATATACAAAACCAAAAACATAAGAATGTAACGTATGATGCATGCCCCAGCCAGAACAAGGTACACGTGCAAGAAAAATTCACATCTTCTTAAGCTTTTCAATATTTCCAGGACCAGGTCTCCAAAATTTATTTACAACGTTACATGTTCTATACGAGCATTAATTATGTATTAGTGTGTAATGTATTCTTGTAATAATGCATATTCGTCAGTTTTTTTTTTTGTAACGTCAAATTTATTACCCAACCAAAAACTAGTTATACAAGAAGGGGAGAAAACTGAAATTAGGAAGTCTGCAAGTTTGTAACTAGCTGTAATGAAATTGTTCAAAAATAGAAATTGGAAAATAGAAAACAAATATCAAATAAAATGCTAGCTAAGATTCTAGTAATTAAACGATTATGTCAACGGATAGAAATATTAGTTAACTATAAAAAAGCATTTAAAATTTATTTGTACACGACACAACTTAAAAATAATTTTAAGGCATGCAAAAAGCGAACAATGCCAACAAAAAATAAAGAGCATCATGTAATTGTAACGTAACGTACATTATATAACGTAACGTACATTATATATGACTTAATCTTTATTTGATTGAGTTATCAACCGTCAGCAAAAAAACACATTAGATTATAAAAAAGGTTTTCTTTGAATAAAATTTAACATTTTATTCAAAAAAAAAAAAAAAAAAAACGTACAGTATATATGTGTATATATCACTAAATGGCATTTTGGAATTTCCCCAATGAAAATGCAACTTACAGAAATGATTACAGAATTTGGGGTAAGATATATTCTAAATCGTCAATCACAGTTTTCTACTTTTTACCATTGGATTATGTTAACAAATAACAATTCAACATCTTGTAAATAAGGAAAGTGATAATCTGCATACGTGAAGGTTTCGTGGTGTAGTTGGTTATCACGTCAGTCTAACACACTGAAGGTCTCCGGTTCGAACTCGGGCGAAGCCAACTTATTATTTTTATTTTTGAAGTGTAACGTTTTGGTTAAATATACACACAACAAGATTTGTTTTCAGTGGAGCTTAATAAAACAAGCCCAGTTATCACATATTATAGCCCACTAAATCTTTACGGAAATAATATATATATATATAGGGAAAATTCCTGAAAAATACCCGAACTTAATTTAATTTGCTGAAAAAATATACAAACTTTTTTGATTTCCCAAATAATACATCAACTATTTAACATTATTTTTTAAATACTTCAACTTTATAATTTCGTTGGTTTTACTACATCCACGTTAACAGTGTTAATTTGACTAACAGAAATTTATGTTTCTCTGTTAACGTGTTTGCTACAGTCGTCCTTCTTCTTCCCAAATCAATTTCAAACTTAAGAATCCTAAAACCCAAAATCATGATTTTGTTTTCTTTTTAATTTTTCTCTGTGAACAAAAAATGAAGCCAAAAGTTAGATTGAAATATGAATTCAAGACACAACCCAAATTCAATGACATATCAAAGATGTGAGATCTTAAAAAAATTGAGAGGCAAATTTTTTACAAGACTGAAACAAAAAGTATAGAGAAAAAACTTCTAATTGAATTGAGTAAATCAAAAATCGACAAATTTTTATCAAAACAAAAAACCAAGAAGAAAAACACTTTGAATCAAATCTGAAATTTTGAGAAACATAAACTTTGTTTGGATCGGTTAAAGCCGGCAAAACCATCACCATATGCTTTCTTCTCTTTTCATAGCATAATAACCTTGTCTAATCACTTGAGATTTGAAATCAATTCTTGGTGAAGAAAGGATTAGGGTTTTGAATCCCAAATCAATTTAAGGAAGAAGAAGTAGAATGGAAAAATCGTTATTTCTTATAACTGTTACCACGTGTTAATTAAAAGTTAACAGAGTTTGTAAACTTCCGTTAGTCAGATTAACACCGTTAACGTGGATGTAGTAAAACCAACGAAATTTTAAAGTTTGAGTATTTAAAAAACAATGTTAAATAGCTGATGTATTATTTGGGAGGCCAAAAAAGTTTATGTATTTTTTCAGCAAATTAAATTAAATTCGGATATTTTTCAGGAATTTTCCCTATATATATATATACAAGTTTTGATGTTTTCTTTAGTTTGCCTAAAGTTCATAATTTTTCTCCTATATTCAAAGTTCAATCCACTCTTAGTCACGTTCGGTTTGCTTTGGATTCGGATGACATTGTGCTAATAAATGGAAGTCAAATCTAGCTATGATAAAAAAGGAGGACACTTGAACTAAAGATCATAAGAGCATGTGCATTAGAGACACTTATGATGGGTGTTTAAAATATTTTATAACTAAATTAAATTAATTTTTAATGGGTTAGAGTGTCTAATTACACTTTCAATGGATTTTTTGGATCTGCAAAATATAGGTTTAATAATTTTTTATGTTTTAAATCCAATAATAAGATCCAATAAGATCTGCAATGCACATGCTCTAAAGACGTGAAAGACGATCCAATAATGTGCATATATAGGGTTTATTTGTCGGTTCAATGGTTATATGCTTGGGCTTAGTCAAGTTACCTGCTCGTGAAACTGTTTATATAGTTCAAGCCTTCTATAATTCTCTCTCACTCTCTCTCGTTAATTTAGCAAAAGCAAATATACTAGCTTGGACCAATGACAAGGACTCATTCTAAATAGTTTAGTGATGCATTTTTAAGATTGCTATTGTTTATGTGATTATTTAAATGCTTTGTAACAAGGCTTGCATCAGTAGCTAGAGTACCAAATGTATGTATCCCCAAACATTTCGTCTTTCGAATGCAGTATACAAACTAACAAAATCAGTTATATCACACCAACTCTTTTTTTTGGTTTTTGAATTGAATGTAAAATTTCTTTAAACTAAAAGACATCTTTGAGTAAAATCCATGATTGAAAACTAAATTAGTCTACGATAATAAACATATGGTTTGTGAAGTCATTTCAAAATAAACTGTGCTTACATTTCTCCATCATATTTATGATCTCCCATAGTTCGAAATGATATTTGAACTATATCACACCAACTTTCAAACTCTTTATATTTGAACTAATCCGTTAGATTTCAGCTAGTTGCTCGTAGGAGAATGTTGTTCGATGTCTTGATTGTTTTTTTTTATCAACTTGATGTCATGATTAACTTCTTGATTCATCGATGAGAGAGGTGTGTTAAATGTCTGATTCGTGGCTTGGAACACACTAGGAATCACTCGCCCATGATGTTTCACGTAATTGTTTTTCGTTTTTTTTTTTTACATATTTATTATTATTACGTTTTTCACGTAATTGTTTCACGTACTTGTTATCGACGTTAAAGAAACTTCAAAGTATTATTTTCTTTTTTTGCTAAATCTAAAATTATATAGTCATAGAAAATTTAGATAAGCATAGAAAGAAAGTAAATGAATATATGCTAAGTCTTTATCGATCTTGATCGATATTCAAGAGTGTGGAGATACGTCACTAGAGGCTCCTCTTTTCTCAAGACCATGTCGCGACAGATCTTACTAATTAACTTTAAAGTAATTTCACTTTGCTTACAATGTTTAAATTTTCGTGGAGTTCTATAAATCAAAGTAATTTCAATTTGTATTTTTTCTATCAACGCAAAAAGAAACAAAAACATAAGTTTACAAAAAAAACATGATACTTACGGTTGCAGTTTCCAAACTCGGCACGGCCTATAGCAGGTAAGAAAAAGAGTGACACAAGGAGAAGAAGAAACAGCAAAGGTTGGATTTGTGATATCGCCATGGACATTTTTTTTATCAATGTATGCTTTATGTTGCTTCAAATTCTTCAGTTTGTTAAAAAATTGTATGAAAAATATCAAAAAAAAATTTTATGAAGAATGTCATAGCTTTCTAATCATTTATTATAATAGCAAATCTTTACTAAAAAAAATCTAGTATTCGAATAAGATTTATTGAATTTGGAGTGTCTATCGACGAAAAACAAATATTAATTTGGTGTCCAATAATTTGATCTTTTATAAGTTTCTTATGATTCTAAAAATTAGTAAATCCTAGTGTATTTCAAGCCATATTATTTCTTTAAATCCTAGTGTATTAGTAAAAGCTTATTACGGTAGAAATCAATTCAAAAAAAAAAATTAGGGTAGATATAATAAGTTTTTAGATGTAGATGCCTAGCTTAATGAAATGAAGAAAAAAAAACAAAAACCAAAAGCCTAGTAAAACAAATATATTTGAGAGTACAAGAAGGTTTCGTGGTGTAGTTGGTTATCACGTCAGTCTAACACACTGAAGGTCTCCGGTTCGAACCCGGGCGAAGCCAGCTCATTTTTTTTATCTCTTTATTTCCTTAAATTTATATGTAGAAACAAAATAAGCCCAGTCACAATACATGCGTCTTGAAAGCCCAAAAATAACAAATTTTCTAGTTTGATTCAATCAAAATTCTGAGGACGATTACAAAGAACTGTGAAGATGCAACACTTTGATGTCTGATGTAATGTAACTAAGCATATAGATAATTGTTTATTTTGTATGAAATTAACATTTTCTCCTTGTTTAATGATATGATGATTCTTCAATGTAAATTTCTTTAAAAAAATTAACATTATACATTTGATCAAATATTTAGCAGGATCACATGTATAAGAATATATATCTCCAAGAATTGTACTGAAAAAGACAATCTGAAACAACAACAACAACAACAACAACAAATATCAGAGAGACTAAATTCAATAAAAACATGTCTCAGCTACTCACAAGATTTTACAAAATTGCTTCGTGAGAGATCGAACTACTTCGAGTTGGTGTGATTCACATCGTTGATTCCCTGTGAGAAAGAAGAAGACACATAACAAAGCTCAAAGACAATACAAACAAAAGAAGCAAATAAACTCTATCTAAAAACATTGTGTATGCAAAAGAGAAAGAATCTTGTCGGGTTTTCGCAACTTACTAGCCGTTTAAATGACTTGTTGTTCATCGATCTTGTTTTCTCCAATGGCTTAGCTTGATCCAGAGCCTGAGACAACAAGGTTTTTGTTAACTTAAAGCAATTTGAAAGTATCAAGAAACTAAAGAAGACATTTTCAAGTAGAATGTAACGAAAGAAAAGAGACGAAAAGACAAATCGGATTCGGTATTTTACCTGAATCATAGATTCCACACGACGTCGCATCCTTGTGTGCATAAATCCCTCAGAGCACTGAAAAATACCAACATCAACAACCTAAAAACTCGGTTTTTACGTGTTTACACTTGCAGAGAAAGACGAAGTTTTAGTATTTAGCGAATAAGAAAGAAAGATTAACCTTGACGTGGTAACTAACATAAGCATGAAAGGTTGACAAATTCCACACAGTACGATCGAGCTTTTGCCCTTCCACATGCCGAGGAAGAATGACTGCAACATATCGATAATTCAATGTTAGCAGTTTCTTTGAGTCTGGTACTTCGATTGCACATTGAAATAAAACAGAATACTATTTAATGAGATCATTACCAAAAGTTACAAAACCGGCATTAGCGGATAGTGTTTCTTTAGGAGCTCCTTCCAATTCCTGTGGTGCGGTTGGAGACCACGAACAAGAAGGAGCATTATTAAGCGCAGCAGCTCGCCTCGCCTCTACAAATTCCTATATTATAAACATGAATTTTCTCCGTTTCAGTAACTACAGAAATCAAAACCTACTCCAACATTTTCACTATTATAATTTTGTTACCTTTAAGAAAGAAGTCGCTAGAATTGTGTCAACCGAGTCTTTAAATCTCATAGGAAAAGCCACGGTCACTTTATCCGCCTACATTGCACAATTACGTTCTTACTAATCGAAAAGAGTCTACTTAATTCAAAAAAATCTTATAGCCTAGATATATACCTGAGGGACGAGGAAAAATGTTTCGTTAGGTCTATGCATAATCGCTACAAGCCTATCCAACTCAGGAGCAACAGTCCTCGAAGCTAAATGCTCGAAAATGATTTTTAACGGCGCACCCATCACCACTTCTCTAATAGAAGCTAACTTCGTCAACAACGAGTTTCTAAACGCTACAAAATACAATAGATACACATACCACAATCAAATCAAAAACCAACATCCAAATCGAAACAAAGATACATTTTATCGATCAGAGACTCATCGGAAAAACCTTCATCAGGACGAATTTTGGAGAAATTGAGCTTCAAGGTAAGACTAAAACCATCTCTAGGAGGATCAAGGATTTGAAAACCAGTTCCATAAGTAGTTTTAATAGCTTCAATAGCTCCTAATGGTAGTCCATCAAATGACATTGCTTCAGGTGGTGGATTTGGTAACGAAACCGAAAGCAACAATATATTTGGATTCTTCATTGTCACCTATTAGTTAACACTTCTTTAACATCAGACCAAAAATTGAACAAGATCATACAAACAAAAATCTAATTCTTGTAAACAAATAATTCACCTGAACATGGTAACGAACATCATCGAATTCGATCCATTGATAATCTAACTCCACTGCTTTATCAAGACTACAAAACAAAAATCACACAACTAAGAACTCAACAAAGAAAGTTTGGAACTTTTGGTACCCAAATGTATCAGATTTCTAAATTGAACAAACCCAAATCGAGATTTTTAACGAAATGGCTCTAATTGAAAAGTTTGAGATTCACTTACTTTTGAGCACGCGTTAGTAGCGTTTGAAGAAGAAACCTTGAATGCGATTGCAACAGTATCATCGATTATTAAATTTTGAGCAGTAATGTTTCTGAAATCTTCGAAGGGATCTAATCGGAGAAGAAGAAGAAGAGTCTCGTCGGAGACAAGAAAAGACGACCGAGATTCTCTGTCGCAACTTGAACGGTTCTTCAATAAATTCAACTGAAACGACGACGTTTAGTATCTATGTTTAATTTGAATGGCCCAATATATATACAGGCCCGATAAAGTATAATGGGCTTATTGAATATTATCGAATGGCCCAATATTTATTCCTTTTTGGAATGTTATATTTCTGTTCTTTGGATGTTGATTATATGATATAGAAAGGTTATGTTAATTGTAATGTGAGTCACATTATGTGACGAAGATGTTTATTTTTATTAACCAGGTAATAATGCTATTCTTTTAATTTAGAATATGCTTTAAAATATAGTTTTAGATTCCAGATATATATATGAGTTTTATAATTGGATATAAACGACAAAATTAGTGGAGAAATTTTTTTGTATCATCTAAATAACGTCGTCGTACTATTTATATTCAATTTATAAACTTGTAACTGACAGTTATCACTAATACTGTGTTTTCAAAAGGGAGCATGTGTAATTCTAGATAAATAATTTCAAAAAAATACGTGAAATTTCTTGGAAAACAGAGTAAAATTAGTTGTTTTTCTCACCGTCCAAATGGAAATGTAAGATATATGATATTTTAAAAAATTTAAAATGACCAAAGACGGAGAAAAGACAAATAACATGCATGTGAAGTGTTTCTTTTACAAAAAAAAAAAATTAAAGATCGCTTACACTAGTAGTCTGTAAATATAATTTGATTTAATGAACATGAAATGTTTACACGTACAATTTAGTTGTTTTTAAGTTCTTAAGCTTTAAAGAATGAATAATCCTTTTAAGTTTTCTTCTTTTTGACGACAAAATTCTTTAGGTTAGATATGAAAGCTACATTTCTATATAAAAAAGTGAAGTTGTTTTATTTTGAGCTTTAAAATGTCTATTGAATTTGATCGTGGCCCGACCGATGTGAGAGACGAAGGAACTTCAAAAGCAAAAATACCTCACGTATCTATACGCACACATATACACACATACGGCCCTACTTGATCGACAATTTGAATTACTTCCTCCGTTGCATATTAGTTGTCGTTCTAGGTGATTTCACGTCGATTAAAAAAATATTTAAAAAATCTGTTTTACCTATAATTAATGTATTTTTTCATTTGATAGATGTAATTAATAAGTTAAAAGAATATGGATGAAAATAAAAATTAATAATAAATTTGCATTGAAAATGTAAAACGACAACTAATTTGATACAAAATAAAAAGTGTAGAATGACAACTAATATGAAACGGAAGGAGTATAATGTAATGTAATCTACAATTCTACATATCTTATATAACATAATATATTATATATTGTTGAATTATAAATAGCAAAATGAGTAACGTTAGTAAGATCTGTCGCGACATGGTCTTGACAAAAGAGGAGCTTCTAGTGACGTATCTCCACACTCTTGAATATCGATCGATACGACAGCATATATTCATTTATTTTCTGTGCTTATCTAAATTTTCTATACGACTATACAATTTTAGAAAAGATAGAAAATAAAGCTAGTTGCACGTATACGTTGTAAAGTAGTGTTTCATTTCGTTAGACAATGATGTTTTATTAGAATTGTAAAATGTGTTATATTCTAGTAGCATATTGTTTTGAAGTAAATGATTTTTAATAAAATTTATGAAACTTTTGCATAGTAGAAAGTGTTGTAAAAACGAGGAGTACTAGAAAGTAATATCAAATATGGATAAGATGAGTCAGTGCCACGCATGTTGTCGAGTATGTACAATTACGAAGGCCCCCATCATTTGTTTATTTCTTCATTCATACGTCATTGAATCGACTAACACTTTAAATATAATTATATATATTTTTATTGTTTGCATATGTATTAGGTGGAAGATTCTTGCATGACAGTAAAATCCAGTGGATAAGTCTAATTGTGTTGTCAAATGAACTTGTGAGTATTGATTTCCCACACTTGTTCACCTTCATATTTACGTAGCGTTGTAGTTTGAGAGTCGTTTAAAATTTACATTGCATTATAGATTTTGAGAGTGTAGTTTGTCTCAACAAATAAATTTATTTGGTACCGGTTCAACGTTGGTAAATGTGTGAAACAGATATATTCATATTTGTCTAATGAAAGTGAATCGAGTGATCACATGGGATACATTTAAAATCTCTAAAATCAAATCTTATTTTGTCTCATTACTTGTCGGAGAAACCACCGAATTTCCAGTTTGCCCATCACGGGATGCTCTACTCTATGTTCGAACTCACCAACTCTCTTCGATGAATATTACATTATTTTATCACATTCATTAATTTTCAATTATTATTATTTCAGGTTCCGGTACTCTATCTACACTCATGTTCGGCCAGATAATTACTCGTACCAAATCATCATATATATAATTAGGGAGTCCTCTCTCCATCTAAGGTGTCCACATAGGCAAAAAAAATTTTAACAATTAATTTTAGTTTTAAGTTCATATTTATGTATATTTATTGTTACGTATAGCTACTATTTTTTAAGTAAATTAAAAAAATGAAAAATAAGTCAATAAATTTCTAAAAGTATAAATTAATATTTGAGTATTTACTATGAATTTATGATAACGATAAAAGTTTATATATTCAATTTCAAAAATTGGAAATATGTAAAACGAATATACATGTAAGAAAACGTGAATAAAAATATTAGCGACATCAAAGAATCAAAGAAAAAGAATCTTGAGTGTCAAAAAATTGTTAAGAGGCTATTGCTTTTTTTTGTTATGAACGCACTTACACCTATTCGTTAAAGAAATACATGAGCATATTTGAACCAATGAGGGATGAACGTGTTAATATAAGAGGTTGTTGATCTAAAGATAAAAAATATATATTATTTCACTAAAAGGATACTGAACCATCTAAATAAAGATGAGATAATAAGATGAAAATTTAGGATATACGATTTTATTTATAATGTTATATAATTTTATGGCAGTATGAAAGAAAAATATGAAAGTGTTATAATACTATTATTTTAAAGATATAAGGTATAAACTGGTGTAAGACAAAAAAATCATGCATTGCTTGAGTTGTGTTCTACTAAAAATAAGTAAACAAAGTAACATAAAATTGTAAATAGTTAAATCAAATTTTTGTCGCTAAGTTTAATAAATGCATCATACGAACCATATTTTAGGATTACTTGATTATTTATTTTCGAATTAAAAATTAAAATAATGAATTACTTTTATTTATATGGTCATTAGAAAATAATCAAAATATTATGAATTTATATATAAGAGCGCTGAATAGAAATGTTAATAAAAAATAATCAAAGAAAAACTAGATTCAATTATGTTAATTATTGAAGTATCGTAATTGAGTTTTAGTCGATTGTGAAGAGACTGAAGGCTTTAGAAAAAGAGGATGTATGATTTCACTAAAGGATATTGAACGATTTCACTAAAATAAGAAAATAAGGTGAAACTTTAGAATATAGTATTTTATTCAAAATGTTGTTTTCAGGTTTTGGAAGTAGAAAAGAAAAAAAATTGAAAACGTTGTAATATCGCAATTTAAAATAAATAAATAAATCTTAAATTTGATTATATTTAGAATTTGTTTGAAAATTGGATGAATTTATTATGCAATAATAGATAAAATAATTAGTTTTCAAAAACTAAAAAACTATTTATTTAAAATCAAATACCAAATCGAAAGAATTTCAAAAAAAAGAATTAAAAACAAAAAATAATTGAAAATATGATATTATAATGTGTAAATAAATGTAAAATATATATACTAACATAAAATACTTACTAATTCATGTTATGCATGAAATTGATAGAAAGCATAGGAAAATAACACAAAAATATCAAAAGAAGCCAAACTCGCGCAACGCGCGAGTCCAACCCTAGTATATATAATAGCAGACTCCTCTCTTCATCTGAGGTGTCCACATAGGCAAATCATTTTTTTACAATTAATTTTAGTTTTAAGTGTCATTTATTGTTACTTATAGGTAAAAAAAATCTAATTAAATATAAAATACGAAAATAAGTCAATAAATAGCTAAAAATAGTACATGTAAAATTAATTTGAGTATTTTATTGTTGTAAATATAATTTCAACAATAATGGATTTTATGATAACAATACAAGTTTATATATTCAGTTTCAAAAATTGGAAATATTTATGTATATTTAAGACTCCATATGTATATTTATGTATATTTATTGTTACTAATAACTACTACACTTTTTAATTAAATTAAAAAAATGAAAATCAGTAAATATATGTAGAGTTTAAACAAGTAAGTAAAAAATGGGTTAAACAAGTAAAATAACTATAATGGTAAATTCTAAACAACGGGTTGACCTTCTTACTTAAATTATATATATATATATATATAATCAGATTAAGAAATTGGAAATATGTAAAATAAATATACATATAAGAACAAATGGATAAAATTATAAACGACATCAAATAATCAAAGAAAAAAAACATAAATAATTTAAGTGTCAAACAATTGTTAAGGAGTTGTCAATCTAAAAAAAGAATATATATTATTTCACTAAAAAGCCACTGAACCATCTTAGTAAAGATTAGATAATAAGATGAAAATTTGGAATATACAATTTTACCATTATGTTATATTTGAATTTTATGAAAGGATGAAAGACAAATTTGAAAGTGTTATAATACCATTATTTGAAAGATAGGAGGTAAACACTGTAAATGGTAAAATCAAAATTTTGTCGTTAAGTTAATAAAATTATAAAACTCATTTATCACGGAACGATGTTTTAAAATTATTTGAGTATTTTATTTTCTAAACTAAAAATACAATAATGAATATATATCATTTATAATAAAATTCATTAGAAAATAATCAAAACATTATGAGTTTACATATAAGAGCAATGAATAAAAATGTAAATAAAGTACATGAGTTATAATCAAACAAAAATAGATTAAATGATTCTATTATTAAGGCATCATAATTGAGCTTCCGCCGATTGCTATGAGGCTGAAGGTTTAATAAGAAATAGGATATATGATTTCACTAAAGGATATCAAAAAAATTCAGGAGAAAGTAAAGTAAAAATTTGGAATATAAGATTTGTCCAAAAGAAAAAAAGAATTTATTCAATATAATTGAGTTTTTGGAAGTATAAAAGAAAAAATTGAAAACGTTGCAATACCATAATTTAAAATAAATAAATAATCTTGAGTTTTGATATATATAAAGTTATAAAATGAATGGTTGCGTTATTCATGAATTATACAACAAAATATAGGGAGCATGATATATGATTTTTATGTAAAAGTGTACGCAGTTATACACCATGATCCAAAAAAATTACCTATTTGATAATTCAATATTTGAATCAATGCTTTTAACACTAAAATCTAGGAAAAAATATTTTTAAAGTGTTTAAGAAAAAGTAAATATAATAGTATGCATGTTACGCGATTATGACTAAAATATGGTTACGATAGAAGGAACTAAAAATAAAATAATCTGTTTTTAGAAACTAAAAATTATTTATTTAAAACCAAATGCCAAATTGGAAGAATTTAAAAAAAAACAACAAATTTCACACTCAAATTAATGATTGAACATATGATATTATAATATGTTAATGAATATAAAAGATATATACTAACATAAATACTTTGCAATACACGTTATATATGATATAGTTTCCAAACATAGGAAAATAACATAAGAACATCAAAAGAAACAAAACTCGCCCAACGGACGAGTCCAACCCTAGTATCTATAGTTATGCATAAATATTCCAGTTTCTCTCATAGATGTAGCAATCATGACTCATGTGTGATGTCCATAATATTTTTCTTAAATCAAAAGAATTCTAAAAGGATACTAAAAGTGACATAACTATAGTTATAGAATATGTTTCTTTAACAACTGACATAATCAGTGATGAGTTGCTGAAGAATTGAAGAATCATGGTTCGGAAACTTCATTTAGAAGAAAAAAAAAAAAACTTCATTTAATAGTAAACTCAATCAGTTATTCTATAAGCTTTGAAGATGAATTCGGATTTCAACTCGGCATATTGAAAATGGTTTTCTTAACCGCTATACTAGTATGATTCATAATCATAGCATGAATAATTTATCGTGAAAGTATTTATGAAGATGCGGGCATGCATAATATTGTGTACATTTGATGAGCTACAAAGTTTTGTCAAATAATTTAAATAAATATACAAGTTAAGATGAAAATCAATAAACATTCAGAAATTATTTGAGTCTTGGTTAAAAAAGAAAAAAGATTCCACCTAAGATATGATTTATTATTTCGTCTTGTTGACAAATATACATAGAGATATTTTGTTCAGAACCGATCATATCAATTATGCACTAATCGCAACAATAATTTGGAACTTAGTAGATAGAGGAGAACTAAATTTTCTTCTCAACAGTAAAAGAAAGCTTGTTTTATTGATGTTGTGGTCCCTTTGCTATCTCATTTTCACCGTAAAACTAAACTAGATCTTATTTGATTTGGAGATCTTGTAACGCAGTGAGTGGTTAAGACTTAAAGATTTTATGTGACGAAGCATTGACTCGATCAACGCGACATTTACACGGCTACGTTTTATTATAAACCATGCACTTCAAATCTAATTAGTTTCAACAATAGCGACACCACGTATACATTTGTTTTTCAGACAAAATTACTCGATTGATTAGAAAGCAAGCGTACCTTTAAGTTGTAACAATTAAAGACATATATGTAAAGCTTAAAAGTCTTCTTGTTTTGCAATTCAATAGTTTACATGGCGATATAAATAATGGTCATTCTAAAACGATATGGCATTTTTAAGTTTTTGTTATAAAATTACCAGTATTAGTATACGACATAAGTTGGTTTGATTACTTTCTATCTAGTATACCTCAAATTAATCATCCTTTTGGTTTGAAATTCGAGAAGCAAATGCATGAACGGATCAAATCACCAAACATGCCTCTTGGCTCAGGTTAAGTATTGAACTCGAGAAACAATTTGATGTACGAGATACTAATGTTTAAATGCAATAAATATACTTGAGAAAGAAAAAAAACTATCATTAGTAGTTTTAAATTTTTAATAAGAGGACAAGTTTAAAAACAAAATGATTCAAAATTTGATTTTAATAGAGGCAATCTAAACTCTTAATTGGGAGAAGACTAGAAGAGAATACTAATATAATGCTTTAATTAATTTGTATGTAATTCATTTAAGGTAAATACATATTTTCACAATATAGTATGTGCTATTTAATTTTTAAAAACCTTGATGTGTTAGGTTAGAAACAAAAACTATTTGTGTATTATTTTAAGATATATTTGTATAAATAATTGTATTATAACTCACATTCAAAATCACAAATGTGCATGTGCATGTGAATTATTAATTAACAAAGTCTATGGTAAAAAGAAATAAAAAGTTTGCTCCGAAATTCATAATTTAAACTCAACAATATGTATGTATCTATGTATGACAATACGGAATCAAATATTCATGTATAATACTATAAGCTACGATTCCATACATTTTGAATTGTTTGTATAAGTAGATTTTTAAAATTTCTAGAAGTTTAAGAAAATTGAGGAATAAATTGAAAAAAGAAAACAGAGAGGAGAAAGCAAGGGTAGTTGTCGGCAAAAATTTAGCTAAGAGTGGGCCTGTTATATGGTCAACTGTCAGTAGGGGTCAATAAAAAGGTGAGACCCACAAGACTTATACGTGTAGATGACTTGGCCCAACCGTTAGTAGCCGACACCAACGGACCAACCAACCTCCTGCCTCTCTCTTTGGTTCCTTTCTAATCTCTCTCTAAAACCTTTATTAGTTTTAGGGTTTACATTGTAATCGTATATGCAATAATTCTAATTTTCATGGCTACATTTTAATTTTTTCATACAAATCACATATTATAATGGTTTGAGTCTAGTGGGTTACTTAACGATATGAGCTAAACCCTATATTTCAACATTTATGCGTTCCTTTGTGTATTTTGAGTTTTATCACTTTAAGCTTTCGTACATAATCACCTTTTTGTTTGATCAGTGAAATCAATACTATAATATTTTTTTAAAAAATGTTACTTATCTTGATTCAACGATACTATGATACCATTGGATTTCAAAAATATTGTTTGACCTAATTGCACACCCGGACAACACATATGCAGAACAATTTGTTGTTTTTACTTGTCTTGAATCGAATTCAGTCATAATGTTCTCAGTAAGCCATTGTTAAACTATATTTGACGAATTACAAAACAGGAAATTTGTTGATTATTTGTCTCTTTAGTTAGTCAAAATATATAATTTTATCGAGACTGAAACGAAAAAATGCGACATGCATGTATTTTATTCAGTGCAATAGTTTTTTTAGTTGAAAAAATTAGCTTTTTTAGAGGAATTTCAGTTTTTTTCATATAGAGTTCAAATTTAATTAATGGTTTATGTCTTTATCTTAGTAATTTTTAATATAATTATAACAAACATTACGTACCTCGATGATGATTAGTACAACGTATATTTTTTAAATATATATATATATATATAGCTTACGATTCGGACAAATGTATTATATAATCGAAAATTATATATCTATGTATTAATTACTTGTAGTTTGTCTTTAGACTTCAACAAGATTGAAAAGAAAAGAAAAAGCTTCTTACTTTTCTAGTTTTTGGATAGATTGTTATCCTTTGAAGTCATTTTCATTTTCTTAGTCACAATTTTCATTTTCATCTTTGAAGTCATTTTCATTTTTTTTATAAGATAAGATTAATCTTTTTGAAACAGATGATTCCACAAATGAGAATACCTACCACCTCGTATTCAAATTTCAAGATTTAACACTTTATTATTTATTATGAATACTAAGACAACCACAAAGAAATATATATAAAAACTAAAATTGCATATCTATTAGAATAAATGTAACAAAATGTACAGTATATATGATTAATTAGGATAGTTTATCGCTAAAAACTGAAATTACTCTATGCAATTAAATGATAAAAATATTCCGCAACTTATTATACTATTCTTAACCACTGTGCTACATTAGATTTACACGTTGATGGTATCAACTACAGTAATAGTCTAATACTGTTAGAATATCAGAATTTTCTTGGTTTGATGGGAATCAGACAAATCATTTTCACACGTAACACATTGAGAGAAGCAAATGTCGAGTTTGATTCACAGAGAGTGAAGAAGCCGTATACGTTTTTACCCTTTCTAGATACTTGTTCAAAATATCATCAATAGTATATAATTTTCAAAGAAATGTTTAAATTTCCACGTTTTTTTTCGGAATTTGATTTCAGTTTCCTACGAAGGTTGAGAAAATGATCTATTGGACTTCAATGACCAAAACAGTTAGGTATGCAAGAGAAAGAAGGAAAAACAAAAAAGAGTTTTGATTCAATTCATGACTCAATAGTGGAATTTGTGTAATTCCACAAATTTCATAATAGAAGTTCGCGGAATAGATGGGAACAACAAACATGATGTTCAACTGTTGTATATCGTGGATTTCTCTTGGTCCAATGGTTGATAGATGATTTACTAATAATTCTTTATTAAATATAAAATTTTATTTACAAAAAAATACATTTTCTTGTAGATTAATGGCGTAAAACATTTTGGAGATCCGAAATACTGCATGCATAATTGTAGAAGAGGGATGTTGTAGTGTGGCGCCTAGTTAACACATCTCTAGTTCTAAACCGTGACACAATAGAAAGTGTATTAAGAAAAGAAACTTAAGGGGTGTTATTGGGGATGAATTTGTATGGATTTTTAGAATTTTGGAAATCCAAAAATTTGTTAAATTTGTAAAAAGTTTTGTGTATTTAGAAAGTTTAGTTATAAAGATTTTAAGAATCCAATGGTTTTATAAGGTATTCTCAAAATCTTGTTTAATGAGTATAACTAAAGAAAATTCATCCATCAATCACCATAGATTCTAATAGATTTACAAAATCATTAAAACTCAAACTTTTTCAATAACAAGGGATTTATAATAGAATTTGAAAATCCTCAAACAAATAACAATAGATTTTAGTTAGAATTTAAGAATCCATAAACCAATAATGATGGATTTTCAAAATTCTAAAAATCAATATAAATCCAATCCCCAATAACACCCCCTTAACAAATTATCTCACATTGATTAAGTTTGACCAGCAATAAGTTGACATGTGGAGCTGACTGTGAACCGACACGACGCTAACTAGGCGCCACAGTACAACATCCCTCTTCTAGTCACCACCACGTCACCCTCTCTTTTTCATTCCTCATTTCACTTTATTTTCTTATGTTTTTCCTTTGGACATTCATTACGCATATATATATACAACTTTAACCTATAATTATATACTTTATATATTGTTGACATGTTTTGTCTTATCTTATGTATATACAGTCACATATCGGAGAGTATACGAATGGTATATGTCGTGATTCACATGTTATTTGATTTCATTTAATACGGCGAATCAAAATTCATACTTATCTCTAAAACATACAAAAAGTCGAATATTTTAACCATAAAAAACGTTAAGAACGACTAAACAAAATATTATCAGCGAAATCCGTTATTAATAGAATTTGAATTCTCGTCTCAACCAACATAACAAATGTTTATTATGTTCGAAACCACTAAACTATATAATCTATTTGATTTTCTTAAAAATTACAAACAAAATGCAAAGTGGATAGAATTACATTTGTATTCGATTGAACACACTAATTCAAACCCTTATCTCGACAAACATAACAAATTTTTGTTTTTTAAAAAAACATCATTTTTTTACTATTTTAACTCAACCACCAAACTATATAACCACTTGATTATTTTAAAAATATAAATATTATAGATGATAAAAATAAGCTATAAAGTATAATGCGCAAAATCTCTATATATCCTATCTTTGCAACATAACAGTTAAAATACACGACTTGCTGAGTGTGCAGATCTCAGTCCTATAAAATCAAACTTATGTAACATTATCCACATGACTTTTATTTTTTCTGGATTACGGGTCAAATTTGGTATATATGACGTAAACCAACTAACGTGATCCATGGAAATTAATATAATTAAATTAGCAACAAATTAAAAAAGAGACCATTGTCTAAAAGTTTATTTAAAAATTGTGAAAAGAGCATGAACTTTGTCACCATTTTCTCAGATGCAACATTTGACCAAATATATAAGTTATGACACGTGGCGTACAAATACAATGGGACACACTGATGTGTTTGGTGAATGAATAGACCCACCGATCCACTCAGAAGGCTCTCACATTCGTGGCTCGTGGGTTGCAGTGTCATGTCCCTAATAATAATAGCAAACAAACCTATGAGACAATGAATATCGATCGTACGTGGTTACAAGTGTTCGATATACTTTTATTTTGGTCCCATTTTACTACCTTAATCAGGTGCAATAACTAATTTTAGGTCACAGTCATAACTGCAAATTTATTGCAACTCCGTGGAAATTCTAGAAAAAAATAGCTAAGTTTCAAGTCTAGCCATTAGTCCACTACAAACTCAATAGTATATGCTACGAATGAAATAATCAGAATTCAGGTTAAACAAAATAATAATACTTATGTAATCATATTCTATAAACGTTTTGGTACAAGTTCTGAAACTTATGAGTTGTGTTTGTAGATCATTTACGAACTTGCATGTTTCATAGTGTTAGAATGTACTCAACAATTCTTTCAGTTTTTTACGACATTAAAAGTTTAGAAAACGAAATTGAAAGAAGAGAAAAGCCAGTGGTTTAATTAGTGTCATGATTCATGAATATCCGTCGGCTTATACTTTTGATTGTGTCAACTAGTTTTAAATATTAGACATTTTAGAAAAATTTGGTGTATGAAATTCGTAACTGTATTTAATTTTATTACAACATTCTTAGCAGAAAAAAAACTGTATTTTATGAATGTTAGTGCATTCGAGCATGCTCTATTTTTATAAAATTTATCCATAAAAAGTTAGGGTTAATGATTTTAAGAGAATTAGGACATAAAACATATCTTTAATAGAAAAATTTAAGCATGTCTACAACTAATTTGAGATGATCCTAATTAATGAGATTCGTTTTTTTTTTCATGCTTGCTTTTTTCATTCATGAGTCTACTCAGCAGAATTAGATACTTGTAATAGTTATTGTCAGAATAATAAGGATAAAAAATTTCCATGTTAATAGAAAGTCATTGGACAGTAGAAGATAGGATCATAAAGTGCGCATATGCATGTATGAAAGTTAGTTGGTAGTTATAAGTTTGGTGGGTTTCTTAACAATTAAACAATTAAAGATCACTCCTTTCACCATTTCTTTAATTTCTGGTTTACCTTTTTATATATTTATTACATTTGCCTCCTCTTTTCAATTTTTGTTCTCTCACATTTTCGTTTAGTCCGGCCTTTCGGCAAGGATAATAAAGCACACATTCTTTAATCTAATGTAAAAAGAGAAGAAGGATTTACCAGTGAAAAAATCTAAAGCATTTCCAAACAATAGTGATCGTTGTTTAATTTATAGTAAGACTAAAACTAAAATACTAAGTAAGACTAATACTAAATCACTCATGCAATATATATAGAGAACAGATGATTTGTGTAATTGATTTACCAATGTAAAATATCAACAATTATTAATAATGATACTTTGTCAACTGAGCGTTGAACAGAACAGTAGTAGATTTAGAAAGAAACGAGTGTAACGGTAAAATGCTGCACTTGAATCAAAACTTAAAAATTAAAACCATACTGAACTGAATAAAATTATTCTCAAATTGATTCAAATATTTTCATAAAAAGAATTAGGGGTGGGCAAATTACCCGTAACCGAATTACCGAACCGAACCCGACTCAAATTACCCGATCCGAACCCAACCCGAATTTATAAAATATCCGATCGGGTTCTATGTCTCTAAACCCGAAAACCCGAATCCGAACCCGGACCGAACCGATAACCGAACGGGTATCCGAACTAACACAAATATAAATTAAACCAAAGATAATTTGATGTAAGGTTAGATATGTTCATGTATTTTAGATAATTTCTATTACTTTTGGTTCATTTGAATAGTATGGATTATATTCGGATAAAAATAACTAAATTATCAACACTATTTGAATTTTTAAAATTTTGTTTTTGATATTTTCTCGGGTATTTTTGGATAATTAATGTAAAAACTAATAAAACCGAATTTCTTTTTCGATATCTATGTTTATTTGAATTTTTGTTTTGAAGTTTTTGATCAATTTAAATTCTGTTCAAATTCATATTTGAAGTATATTTTTAAATAGATTGCACATCGGATATAACCGAACCCGAACCGAACCCAAAGTCATTTTATCCGAACCCGACCCGAATTTATAAAATACCCGATAGGGTACTAAACCCCATTACCGAAGTACCCGAAAAACCGAAATATCCGACCCGAACCCGATCGGATATCCGAATGCCCAGCCCTAAAAAGAATGTTCGAAAATTCAATATATCTATCCAAAATTGAACTAAAATTCAGGTAACTCATCTTAACAACTGAGTCGAGATTTCTTTTACTGCTTCTGAAAAAAATTGTGAGGAACTTAACGCTATGTCATGGTTCTTTTTTTGTTAGATTGTAAGTTATAAAAATATATTTTTTTCGCTATAGGAAGAATCGTTGGTCATTTGATTTGGACTAGTATTGTCTGATTCAATTAGGTTAATTAGACCATCAAAAAGTTAGGGAGTTTAATTTGGTTGGTGATACTCGTATTCCGGTTTTGGCATTCATTCTCCTTTGTTTTTTAGTTTTGATTTGGTTTTTAAATGTTTTTTCATTTTGGGTATAGTCTTGGAGTTAATTTCGGTTTTATATAATTATATATTCATTCCTCCACACAACCTTGTTGTGTAATATCTTCCATATGATAAAAAGAAAACAATTGAGTCGAGGTGAGTCATGAGTTATACATAAATTAAAATGACGGCAAGAAGATATATTAATACGAAGATAATGATTGTTGGGCTCGATGATGGATTGGTTTTAGATTTGGTATGTCATTTGTTTATTACAAATTTACAACAATTAATATACCGTAGAGTAAAGATACGGTAACTACGACATTATACCATTCGAATGATTAAGCCATGGTGCAATGGTGCAAGTTCATCTTCAGAATAGCCGATATGTTCATTTTTCTAAATGCGCTTAAAAGATTTGTATTTGTTTCTCGACTATAGTTTGATTTTAATTTTAATTATATGTGAATAGAAATATAGATTAGTTAATTAGATCAGTACTATTATAATCCCATTATCCCACGTAAAGGGGTATAGGGTTGGTCCGGAAGAAAAAACGTAAAAAGGTGAACAAATTCGTTGTAAATTTTCCATGTTTAGCCGGACAGAACCGGTGGGTCCGGTACAAGCAGGGCTAGATCTCAAACGCATGTGATCACAAAATCTTTTTGCTATATTCTTTGGTCCGATCCTGATTTCATCCCTTGTGGGGTTGGATTAAAATTAAAAGGGTTATAAGTAAAACTAAACAAGAGAAATAAAGTCTTAAGAGAATAGAAATCTTCAAGTTCTGATGCGAAATGCGACCAATAGGTTGCGAAATGCGACCAATAGTCAATAGAGAAAAGTAGTGATTATTAGGAGAAAGATGGTGAGTAGTTAATTCCGTTATAGTGGTCCAAGCTGAGTGGTAAAGACAAGTCAATGACTTATGTCCTCAAAGCCTTTCATGATCTCACATCCAATAGGTGAAGTAGATCACATCAAATATTAGGTTACCAGATGTAAATCCGAGGAAATGTATGTAAACAATTAACATTATAATAACCAACATTAATAAAAGTTCAATATTCACATAGTTTTACAATTTTGGTAAACGTTATTTAATAAATTGTATTTGAAGAATCATGGTTGTATTCTTATTATGTTTAAGAGAATCAATAATGATGTTATTATGATCTTTTAATGTTGCAAATCATACATGCTTCTGTTACATGTTCACGAGCAAACATGAAAATTATCAATTCAATTTTCATTATAGTGATTTACTGTCACCACAAAAGTATTCAATGTTTAAAATGTATTTGTCCATAAAAAATGTAAAAAAAAGTTTTAAAATGATGAACTATAGTGGTGTGAACATATAAAATTAATTTTATGATTTTTTTTAAACGTCTTTTTTAATACAAGAAAGATTTGAAAAAAATATATCACAGAAATCAAAATTTAGTTTCTTATTTGCAACAAAAGACCCTAAAAAATTGTAAACAAGTTTATACATTGATCACATGATATCCATTATTAATGTAAATCAACACGATGATATCTAAAATTATTATAGTTTTATGACTGATTATTAACCCTCCAAATTATTATTAATATTCCATGATTGATATACAATTAATCAATAAATTTCATAATTAATTCTAAGATTTTGAGTCTTAATTGTAGAAATTAAGTAATTAACTAACATGATTTTGGCTCATTAGTCACTACCGAAAAATTACTATAATATATTTCATGCAAATCAAATAAATATTGAATAATTTCGTCCTATCCCACAAAGACCCAATATATTTTAATAATACAAAAAACAATATAATATACTGTATACACAAAAAGGTTTATTAATGAATAATATTAAAATAGAAAGAAATTATAGGTGGAGGGTTTACATTGGGGTTTTGAGAGAGGTAGCTATTTATATTTGCTACACTGTTTCTCTTCCCTTTATAAAACTGCTTCCGTCGTCTATGGCGTGAAGTCCCCTTAAACCTTCTTCTTCTCTCTCTCTCCATCGTTCTCACGCTTTTCTCGCTCTGCTTTATCCTTATCCGAGAAACCCACCAAAACCCACAAATCAATATAACATTTTTTTGACATTTCAGAGCCACCGGAAAAACAAAACCTCCGGTTACACTCAGGTCTCTGGTTCTGTCTCTTCTCTGTTTTTTTTGCTTGTTTCACAAGAAAATGTACTCTAATCCTTACTTTTTGAACCACTGATTTTCGTCTGTGTTCTGTTTCTGCGATTGTGTTATTGTCTGAATTAAGGATAGATGTTAAATCTAGAATCTGTGTTTAGCATTTTAAAAGCTGTTCTTGTTCTTGTTTACTCTGCTTCTGTGATTTTGTCCTTTGACTGATTTGGTTTTGTCTTTTTCTGTGCTGATTTCTCAGACATAAACACTTGAGAAGATGAAGTACGTGCTAGTAACAGGTGGTGTTGTGAGTGGATTAGGGAAAGGAGTAACAGCAAGTAGTATTGGTGTTCTTCTTAAAGCTTGTGGTCTTCGTGTTACTTCTATCAAAATCGGTACCTTTTCTTCTTTCTTTGTTATTACTCTTCTCTTGGTTTTTGTCTCAATGAAATGATGATGTTTTGCTTACGAAACACTCAATCTTCAGATCCTTATCTAAACACTGATGCTGGAACCATGTCTCCATTTGAACATGGTGAAGTCTTTGTCTTGGACGATGGTGGTGAGGTAAATTAAAATCACCTTTTTTTGTTTCATTTTGTAAAAAAAAAAACAATTCAACTTTTTAGAACTTTTTTGTTTGATGTGATTTTGGAAATACAAAAGGTGGATCTTGATCTTGGAAACTACGAGAGGTTTTTAGATATCAAATTAACAAGAGACAATAACATCACTACTGGGAAAATTTACCAGGTAAAAGATCCTATAGATCTTAACTAATTTTTTAAGTTGATTAATTATGAGTTTGGTTTTATTAAATCTTGCTTTGGTGTTTTTTTGTCATAGCATGTTATTGCTAAAGAGAGGAAAGGAGATTATTTGGGAAAGACTGTTCAGGTAATTATAATAAAACAAATATTTTTCACTCATTTCATGTTTTCTTGTAACTTTGTTTAAGTGTTTTTGGTTGTAATGGTTTTAGGTTGTTCCTCATATTACTGATGCAATTCAAGAATGGATCGAGCGAGTTGCGGTTATTCCTGTTGATGGAGAGGATGGTCCTGCTGATGTTTGCGTTATCGAATTAGGCGGAACTATAGGTAACACACTAAAAAAATTGGATTATGTTTTGTTGTTACCGGCTTTTGCTTCTTATGTGTAAACAGAGATTGTTTATGTTTGCAGGTGATATTGAATCTGCACCTTTTATCGAAGCGCTTGGTCAGTTTTCTTACCGTGTAGGTAAGTATCATGTTTCCTCTTAACATTTGAATCCAAAAGAAATGTGTGGATTTTTTGGATATGATGAAGTTAACTAGTGTATCTTTTGGTTGGTGGTTGAGTTTTCAGGCCAAGGGAATTTCTGTCTGGTCCACGTCAGCCTCGTGCCTGTGCTTAATGTTGTTGGTGAACAGGTTTATATCTTTTCTTGAAAATGATGTGACAGTATTTGATTCTATATGTCGACATAAACCTCATTTGTGGTTTGTTATGTACTTTCAGAAAACTAAACCGACGCAGCATAGTGTCCGAGGACTACGAGGCTTAGGCTTGACACCGGATATCTTAGCTTGTCGAAGCACAAAGGTTCGGTTTTACTTCCATTTCCATGTACACTTGAAATTACAGTCTCTTGGTGTATTATCCTCTTGTTTTGTTATAAAAATCTTTAATCTTCTTCTTGATTAGCCACTTGAAGAGAATGTGAAAGAAAAACTAGCTCAATTTTGCCATGTACCGGTAAGATACAGTCTTTTGTCCGTCGCTGTTATGCTATGTTACTTACTAAAAATCTAGTTAATTTAACCAGCTTTATGTTTCTTGTTTCAGCTTGAGTATATCTTCACTCTCTATGATGTTCCCAACATTTGGCACATTCCTTTGTTGCTTAAGGTACTTTTATTCTCAGCTAATTACATTCGTAGTCACTAAGGAAGTTTATTATGAATCATCTAGACAACAATGCTCAATGTTCATACTTCATCAAACAGGATCAGAAGGCACACTTGGGAATCTCAAAAGTACTCAATCTTACTAGGTATGTATCATATATCTTGTTTTGTCTTCTGTGTTCTTAGTATGTGGTTGAGTTGGTTTCTTGAAAGTGATCTTTGTTGTTTCTGAAACAGTATTGTTAAAGAACCTTCTCTAGGGGAATGGACTTCCAGAGCTGAATTATGCGATAATTTACATGTGCCAGTGAGAATAGCTGTTGTAGGGAAATATACAGGACTCTCTGATGCCTATCTCTCTGTCTTGAAGGTAGAACTTATACATCATCTCTCATTGGATAGTGTCTGGATAAGTTTTCTCTGCGTCGGTTCTCACATTTTAATAACTTGTTTAGGCTCTGCTACATGCTGCTGTGGCTTGTCGCAAGAAGCTCGTAGTTGATTGGGTTCCAGCTTGTGATCTCGAAAAGGAAACTGAGAAAGAGGTTCGTGAATCCGACATTACATGTTAATTACACCTTTACATGTTCACAAATTTTAAACTAAAAAAATGTTTTTGCCTTTGTTTAAGCAGAATCCAGATGCGTATAAAGCTGCGTGGAAGTTGCTAAAGGTTTGAAATGTTAACCATTTTACGAATTTAATCATCAAGAAGCCTTTTACTTTTGCTTATCACAATTAGTATTCTTCTTCAGGGTGTAGATGGAGTTCTCGTCCCTGGAGGTTTTGGTGATAGAGGAGTGGAAGGGAAGATTCTTGCAGCAAAATACGCTCGTGAAAACAAGGTCCCTTTCCTCGGTATTTGTCTCGGGATGCAGATAGCTGTCATAGAGTTTGCAAGATCAGTTCTTAGCTTGCAAGATGCAAACAGCACAGAATTCAAACCTGATACTAAACATCCATGCATCATCTTCATGCCTGAGGTACTTACATTCTCATTCTCTTTACTTGAAATGTATCTTCGTTACTTGTTTCCTGATTCATTCTGCTCTGTGGGTTTAGGGTTCAAGAACTCATATGGGAGGCACTATGCGCCTAGGATCAAGAAGAAGCTTCTTCAATGTCAAAGACAGTAAATCCGCAAAACTGTAAGAACCATTGATCTATCTTTTAATTCGTTAGTTCTACATATGAATGCTATATATTACTTGGCATGATTCTTTCTACCTTACAGATACGGGAACAAAAAGTTTGTCGATGAGAGGCATCGCCATAGATACGAGGTATGGATTTGTATACAAATTCTCGAACATCCACCAATTAAAATGAAAAACAAAATGGAGTTCTTGATTAACACATATACAACTCTTGCAGGTGAATCCTGATATGGTTGAACGCTTAGAGAAGGCCGGTCTCTCTTTTGCTGCAAAAGATGAAACCGGCAAACGCATGGAGGTCTGTTTTAATCTTTAAACTATTGTCTTGAATCCAAATACATTGTTGCAAATCCAAATGCTTGACTAATCCTCTGTTTGATGTTTGTAGATTATTGAACTTCCAAACCATCCTTTCTTCATTGGTGCTCAGTTCCACCCCGAGTTTAAATCTAGACCCGGGAAAGCTTCTCCTCTTTTCATAGGTCCGAACCCATTTCGTCATCAGTCAAAAACATCCAAACCTTATATTTCTCTATTCCAACCTGAAATCAACACAAGTCTTCTAAACATTTTGTTTGCACATTCTTTCTTTCTTATTGCAGGACTCATTGCAGCGTCATGTCGTGAGCTAGACACAGTCATGAATCCAGCATATGTTCATCAAAATCTGATTAGTAACGGTCCAAAGAACGTTTTCATCAATGGAGCTTCCAAGAAATCTCCCAATGGCTTGGCTGATGCAAGATATAATAATGGATATTGCAATGGTCTCTACACTAGATAGCTGCACTCTCTCCCTTTCTCATATTTTGAAATGATGCTTCGTTTTCGATTTAGTTTGGAATTTGGTTTGCTTTTTTAAAAAGAACCTTAGGATTTTTCCCTCTGTACATATGATTCAAGCTTTTGTTAAGGTTTTAGAACAGAATCTATGTTCTGAAATGACTCAATCGCGGTTTGATTCCCCCGGTTTTGTTTTTTTCATCGAAAGGGATGTCATATGATCATATGTACCGTTTGGAACATTTTGTATTTCAATTTGGTCTGAATGTGACTATGGAAAACTCGAAAAACTTAAGTTGGAAAGGTAGAATAAACATTTGTTTGTTTTTTTCATCGAAAGGGATGTCATATGATCATATGTACCGTTGGAACATTTTGTATTTCAATTTGGTTCTGAATGTGAAGAGACCTCTACTATGGAAAACTCAAAAAACTTAAGTTGGAAAGGTTGAATAAACATTTGTTTGCGCGTAGACTGCGTGTTTTGAGAGATTCGATCCAATCCGATCTCTCTCTTTATTCGTAGTCTTTCTACATACATGGTAGGTTCACTGAAATGGATACAAATTTCTTCACGTGAATGCATCTTACATTAAATCAAAAACCGAATAAACTACCATTGCGACGGTTCATAGCTTATTTAAAGAGACCAACCAAAGACTCTTTCACTTCACATTCTCATAATCTTCCTCCTCCAATTCACTAAGGTAAAGAATCCTTTGATCTTCCCTTCAAGATTTCAATTAGTATTCTTTTTACCTCTCTTAAATCTTTTGGTTTATGATATGTTTTCAGAGCTATGGTGAACATAGGAAACAGTGGAACAATCGTTTTCTCTGAGGTTGATTTAGGAGGAAAAAGATTGGATTGTCCAAGATGCCTTACTCCAGTCAATCCTCATGTTGGTATATATCAAATCTGATTTTACCCTTCGTTTGTTTTCGATTTTTCGTTATATATGTTTTCGAAATATTAAGACTTTGATTTGTTTATTACGACAGGGAATTTGATTGTACCTAAGTTTCATTGTGAAGGCTGCAATGCTGTTTTGACTTTCAGAGAAGCACCAGGGGTAGTGAGATGTCCTTGTTGCCATACCTCATGTCATGTGGCAAGTATGAATCTTTAAACTCTTTTAAAACATAGAATTTTTTTTATATGTTTTGGTTACATATTTTTGTTCTTGTTCAGGTCATCTTGTATTTCTTGTTTGTGGAGGATGTGAATCGACAGTCCTTTATCAAAGAGGAGCTAGAGTTGTGATATGTTCTCTCTGCAAACACAGACACAACACAATCCCACCTGTAAAAACTCTGTTTCTCTAATCATATATCTATGTGATTTTTTTTTTCAAATTCTAACGTTTCTTTTCGGTTTAGGTTAACCGGGTTGCTCCTCCTCAAGGTAACCAGGTTGCTCCTCCTCAAGGTAACCGGGTTGTTCCTCCTCAAGGTAACCGGGTTGCTCGTCCTCAAGTGAACCGGAATGTTCCTCCTCAAGTGAACCTAGCTGCTCCTCCTACTCAATTTAACCGTGGTGTTCCAGTGAACTGGGTTGTTTATTCTGGTGTTAACGGTGTTAACCATGTTGCTCCTCCTGCTCAAGTGAACCGGGTTGTTTTTCCTGGTGTTAACCATGTTGCTCCTCCTGCTCAAGTTAACCATGCTGCTCAAGTGAACCAGGTTGCTCCTCCTCAAGTTAACCGGGTTGGTCCTCCTCAATTTACCTTGGTTGCTCGTCCTCGTTTTAACCGGGTTGGTCCTCCTCAATTTACCTTGGTTGCTCGTCCTCGTGTTAACTGGGTTGGTCCTCCTCCAGTTAGTACGGAAACTGAATCATCTACGAGTACTCCTACTTCTATTGTGAGTAATGTTATTACAATGTACAAGGATCTTGCTTTATGATTATCATTATAAATATAATTACAAAGGTTACTCTCTTTTTTTGTAGTCAATGCCTGATGGGGTTAGAAGAAATCCTGCGGATGAAAGAGCTAGAAGAGTTGCTCAACTTGTGGTAATAATCTTTTTTATTACTACTTTTCATTGATTATTCAAGTTTAATCATTTTTCATTGATTTTTGGATCATATGGAATAAATTGTGTTTTTTTGTTTGTGTTAGGTGATGGAAAGATTTTTTAGAGTCAGGAGAGAGAGAGCAGAAAGAGAAGAAGACGACACATCGTCAGATGAATCAGATAGCAAGAGGAGTCGTCAGTGATCAACTCAAAGTTACAACAAAAATGGATCATCTCTTTGTCACCACCACAAATTTGCACCTTTCTCTCCTTTATTTGTTTTGGTTTTGTTTGTTTTAGTTGTTTACACATTCCTGAACCTTCGGATTCTTATTTTGTTTTGGTTTGTTTAAGTTGTTTACACATCTTTGAACCTTATTGATTCTTGTTTTGGTTTGTTTAAGTTGTTTACACATCTTTGAACCTTATGATTCTTGTTTTCGTTTGTTTAAGTTGTTTACACATCTTTGAACCTTATGATTCTTGTTTTTGTTTGTTTTAGTTGTTTACACATTTCCATGAACCTTTAATGATTTTAATTTATATCGAGTCCACCATTTTATTGATATATCATGGTTTTTACCAGTTTTTGACCATGATTTAACCCGGTTTTATCGAGTATTTTCGGTGTTTTTCGACTGTTTTAGAGTCTTTGCAGGTTTGTGTACGTGTGAAGCTTAATTGATGATTATAGAGTATTTTGGAGCATTGTGGAAAGAGGAGCTGAAGTCGCTAGAACGGATTTTCAATTGCCGTCAGATATTGGTGTCGATCGACATATGCCCATGACGAAAATATTTTCCAGTTTTGAAGATTTCCTTTTTGCACGAGAAGTTCCAGAAGTTTACAATAAAAGCTCATCACGAAATTGAGGCTTTATATATAGTTTTCTTTTAGGTTTTTAGAGGACACATTAGATTGAACAAATTGAGAGAGAGTTTTTGAGAGTTTTAGGGAGACAAGTCTACTTCGTTTTTGAGATTCTTCGAACCCATTGTATCTCTTCCTTAATTCTTTTTCTTTATGCAGCATTATTCAATTATGATTTGTTTTGCATCATGTCTGAGTAGTTCTCTTGTTAGGTTTAGGGTAATTCGAAAGGATTGAAGATGAATTGTTAGATTAATATCACTTGTTATGATTATCTCTTTGGTTCTTCACCTATGTTGCTTTAACTCTAATTTAGGATTCGCGACCCTGAAATTGGATATCTTAGGTCGATAGATTGACACGAAAGTGTAATTGATTAGCCTGAACTAGATCTTAGGTGAGCAAAATTACTTATTCGCAAAGGAATTTGGTTTATGAATTTTGTGAACAAATTGGACTTGAATTTAAAGCTTGTTTAAATTGATTGAATTTGCAAAGGAATTTGGCTTTCTAGAGTTTAAGCATAATTAGTTTTCGCAACGGAAGTTGGTTAATTATATCTTAGTGTTCCAAAGTTCAAGAACGGTTCTTAATTAAATCCTGATTTTGTTTAATCTGCAATTCTGATTTACCCTGAAAATTACCTGAAAACCTAGCTTTTTGTTTAATTGAATTTTAAGAAATCAACAAACTTTCTCTGTTTCGAATTGTTTTTGCTTTTACTTTATATTATTCGCTTACCTCAATTCGAAGTCATATATATTATATCGTTTGGTTTGACTCCCAATGATTCGACCCCTATTACGACGACCTCTTAACTTGAGAGAATAACTCATGGTTAAATTTGAACATATCATTTATCATTTTGAACAATGTCTTGAAACCCATACTTAATCACTTGATCAGTGCGACCATAAACTGTTTATCTAGCCAAGTTTCAGTTGTGTCAAGAACAGAATTTGAGTTTAATCGTTCAATCTGGTTGAAAACTACTAGAATTGGTAATCTGGTTCGATATCAAAACCTTTTTCACATTATTTAAGTTATATTTTTTTATTTCTTAGAATTTTTGACTGAACATTAAATTTTGATTCAAGTTACCAATTTTTTCTTTCTAATTTATTTTTCCAATTATAATAGAGAAAATCATTTTATTTCTATTTAACATTGATTAAAAATGGTGATATTTACCCTTTTACATGTTTTTTGTCTTTGTAATAATTATTTTATAGTCAACATATTTGCGAGGATGAATTTTTTCAGGTTTTCCTAGAAAGACAAGTCATATTAAAACCATTTTTTATTATTTTTTAGATTTGAATTATTGCATATATAGTTTTTGGTATCTTTTTATTTTATTGACAGAAAAAGTAAGATATTTTTAAATATACTTTCTCTAGTTTTATATGCCCTTCTTATTTTTATTTAATTAAAATTATATATATTCAAAAAATATTCGATCAATTATTTAGCAATACCAAATTCGGTCTAGTTTTCAAAAGTTTTGAGCAAGAATGAACAATTACATCATGAGACCATTGTTCAAGTATATCATTTTTTCAACATTTTATCAAAATTTCGGAAAGTAAAAATTTTCTCTTTAGAAAAATCTCGAAGTTCATAAAATTTTTTTGATTAGCAAATTGCTCATTACTTTTGGCAAACTGTCATTTAGAAAAAAAATATTTGGATATAGAAATAGATTGTTAGACCGTTATGAACATTTTTTAGCATTATGTGACCGAACAAATTCGACAAAATCTATCTTCTTCAAATGTATTGTTGAATAATATTGCATCGTGCTCATATTCATTAAGTTTAAATTAAAATAATTTAGATTGGTAAAATTTACAATAAATCCATATGCAAAATATTATTGTACAAAATTGGACCATTTTAAAATTTAAAGAGAAAATGAAACGATCCATCTTAGATAAACTACTCATTTGAAGATGGTTTTTCTTGTGAAGATCTTGAGGTTGCATATTGACAAGCTGGTCTTAAGGACCCTTAAGATTCAGAGGCTGATCATCTTCATGTGGAAGAGTTTGATCCAACTCATTCAGAAGACAATTTATATCTATATAAGCATTGTCTGGATTCAAAAAACCATCAGCATACATGTCACAATCATCTTCATGTTGATTCTGATTTGCAAGCTGAGGATTATTGTCCTTGCCATCAACATCGATCGATAATTACAATCCAAGTTCAACCAAACACAAACAATCCAAGCCAAATCCATTGAAATATATCACAATCTTAGCAAAAGAAGACCAAAAAAGTATAGATCTTACCACATAATGAAGAAATTCCACAACAATGAACAAAAACAACGACAAAGAAACTAACCAGACAAAGCTTTTCCGTTGTGACAAACCTTCAATGGGTTCATTCGCAAGCTTCAGAATCTAAAACTGTTCAAATATCTATGCGTCACACGCATTTAGGCATCAAAATCATCTGCAAAAAGAGATAAAACCAAGCTGAGTTAAATCCATCACAATCAAACACATGAAACAATAATCATCTCAAAAAAATTCTTAGTAAGCATCCGTCTTCAATTTTTTTCCTTTCACATTTCAAGCCCACAACTCCTCAATCTTCACATTTTTAACCCCCAACTCTCCATACCTTCACCTTTTCAGCCCACCTTTCTTTTACTATAACATAAAGCTATAATTCCACATAAACATATTCAAGAAGATGTTTGATAATTGGATAAATCAATGAAAAAGAAATCAGGTAACTACAAAATTCAAATGAACACAGTTTGAAGACAGATAAAAATATATAATTTGACCTTTAGCGTATTCAAAGTGATGAGTGTAACTCAAATTGTGCTTTAGACGTCTTGGTTAGAGACAACTCAATTTGTATTTCATCTAAACCCAACCCAAATAACATCTAACCAAAAATACTCCAAACAAATGTTCCGGTTAATCCGGTTTATCTCAAACCAAATCCGGTACAACTTCTCCTTAAAAACTCCACTAATCACGATTTATAAACAGAGTAAACAACAAATACAGTTTCTTCCTCATAACGAACTTTCCAAAGATTCACTTTTTTCTCTCTGTAACAACTTCGCCACCGATGACCACTCTCTTCCTCCTCCTCCTCCTCATCACCACCACCGTCGCATCTCCACCGTCACAACACTCCGACAGAATCATCGAAGCAATGATCGGAGCCGGTGACTTCCACGACTGGGCCACAGATTTCTTCTCCGCCATCGATGATAACTTCGGAATCCCACTCTCCGCCACAATCTTCATACCTTCCGACTTCGACGCCGCCGGTTTCTCCTCCTCCTCCTCATCCTCCTCAGACTCCCGTCGTCTCTCCGTCGCGTACCACATCGTTCCTCAACGTCTTTCATTCTCCGATCTACGTATCTTGGAACCTCTCTCTCATCTTCCAACTCTACTTCCTGGAAACTCAATAGTCGTTACGAATAACTCTGTTTCTGGTTATACACTTGACGGTGTTCTTGTTACTGAACCTGATCTTTTCTTGTCTTCTTCGGTTGCTATTCATGGTGTTGCTTCGTCTCTTGATTTCTCTCTTTACGGTGAAGTTGTAAACGGTGATGATTCTGGTTTAGGTGATAGTCTTCATCGTTTTCGTCGTCGTCCTCCTCCTGGTTACAAGAACAATGAAACCTCTGTTTCCTCTGCTTCGTTCGTTTATGGATCGTTCTTGTTGTTTCCATTGGCTCTTGCTTTGTTCTGACTCTACATTCCGGCGAGTTTTTCCGTTGAACAGCGAGAAAGTATATCTCTTTTTGTCTTTTTTCAAGATTGTGTGAAGATTTGTGTATTCCGGTGACTTTTTCCGGTGCAAGATTCTGTTTATGGCGGGAAAGTTTAGTTCTTGTTTCCTTTCAAGATTCTTCAAGATTCAGTTTTTGTTTGGTTTCAAGATTCTGTGAATTTCTGTACATGATCTCTATAGTTTTGTATAGTTTTTCGCAGTGATCAATACAAGTTTGATTAGTCTTATCTCTTTTGTTTCTTTCAAGATTTGATCTTTGTAACATTTTTGAGATTCAAGATTCTGTGAAAATTCTCTACATGATAAGCTATATGATATTCTGTAAAGTTCTTAAACAATGTAAAGAAGAATTTTGTATTATTTGAGATTGCATTAGCAAAAGAATCGAACTTTTTTAGTTCCTATAGTTTACACTTCTAACGCTAAGGTTAGAGATTTATTGTAAAAAAGAACAAAAGATTTTGAATAAATGCCCCCCCCCCCCCCCCCCCCAAAAAAAAGAAGTTTCTTTTCTATCTATCTATCTAACAGTCATTGTTGCTGGTCTCTTGGAGCTGGTAATCTTTGTTGTTGTTGTTCAGCTTTTTTACATCAAATCTACTCCGAAAAGTTTTCCTTTGGATACACTCACTGAACAGCTTGATGATATGAAGTTATCTTTTGATTCGCATGAAGCAGCAGCATTGTTCTTGTGGTTCCAATACTCAACGAGTCGATGGTTTGGGTCAAGAGCTTCAATAGCCTGTAAGAGAGTGATGAAGTTGTGTTAATGACTAATAAAGATCATGAACATGTTTTAAAGAAGAGTGGATTAGACTTTTTACCTGAACTATAGATTGCGAGAGGAAACCAAACATTTGAAGCCCGTTAATACTCTCTAACCGCGATGAAGTAGGAAGACCAAGGCTTGTGGATGTATCTTTCACTCTCTGTAGCACCATTTCCCAGCATTGTTGAGCCGAGACATTGAAGAAGCTTTCGTCTGGAGATTCTTCTAGAGTAACCTGAAAACAGAGAAGATTTTTCAGTCTTTACATTTCAAGAACCAGTGTTATCGAATAAAATGTTACTAGGCAGAAAAGGATACATACCCTGAACAATGGTCCCATGAGTCCTGCATCTAAAACCTCGGAGATGTAATCGCTCATTCTTGTTGGATCAAGCACGTTGTAGAATTTGACACGACTCTTGAATCCTGTAAAAGTTGATAAAAGCCAAATAAATCTCAACAATCTTTGAGCAAATTTCTGATTAAGACGATACTATTTAACGAAATGGTTTTTATAAGATTGTACCTTTTGGGAATATAGCATGCTTATTGCACCAAAGCTTTCCAAAAATCAAGACCCCGAGGTTGATAGGCTCAACCGATGCATTAAACTTCTCTGAAGTGGTTAACTCTCCGCTGGTGCTGACTTCTTCTTTAAGGTCTTCGTGATTATCCAAATCCAAGTCCATGTTCAGATCAAACGAACCTTCCTTTAGCTTCTTCTCCTCGCTGATAACTGAAGTAGTCTTTTTCTGATCTTCATCAGCGTCTTCAATGCCCAAGACCTTGGAAGACCATAACTTTAGATCATCTGATTCCCCTTCTAATGCTCTGACCAACGAGTATAACTCGTCCATTGCGTAACGGAGAAGGATGAATCGATCTTTCTCTTCGCATGAACAAAGATCACCCGAGTGTTTAAGGCACGCGTATACTTCAGGAGAGCATTTGCAGCCAGAAGCCGAAAGATGCAAATCATAAAAACATGAGAAGCATTCCCTCTCACAGTTTGAATCGAAGTCCTTCTTCATCTTAACTAAAGTTGACGCATCACTTCCAAGAGCTGCAATTTTTTCCTCTTCCATCCGTAACCGAGCCTGGATAGCGTTGGTAAGTGTACCGTTCTTCCCACAGAAACTCTTCCATCTTAAATTTTCCGTATTTTCCTTTCCCGCAGAATCCGAGAGTTCCCAAAGTGCCTTAACCGCTTCATAAGCTGCACCGAGGAGAAGTTTGTCATGAGACAGAGAAGTCTTCCTCGTCTCTTTACTGTATAGTTCTACAGCATTCTGCCCATGAGCCAACCAATCAACCGGAGCCACATTAACCGCTTCTGCGCAGTTGAAACCGCAGTTGAATCCAGCGTGATACGCCCTCGGGAATGTCAATACATACTCCCCTGCATTCTGAACCACCCGATAAACCTGGACTCCCTCCTCTTTTAGAATTGAAGGAGAAAACTGAGTAACCAGGCCATGAAGTAGATCAGGTTGTTCTGCAAACAAATCAGGCAGATGTTTTCTCATCACTTTCTCGAGAGCGGTTGCACTGCTTCCGGGACTACCATACCATACTTTTGGCTCACCAAAGTGGTGATAATTCAGTGAATATAGATGATGGTCCTCCACATGCTGTTCAAGGCCAAAAAAATATATTAACCATACGAATATCAAAGAACAAATTCATAAGTAATCAAAAGTGTGAAAGTGTACTTACCCAACAAAATGATGAAAAGCACATTCCTACATAGAGCCATGGGACTAGAACTCCTGAGATATCACAATCCTCAAAAGATAGTACAGAGCCAGGGAGACGCGGTAAGTTATTCAAGTTCCAGCCAGAAACTATGTACTGATCCATATCGCTACCGGTTAACTTTTCCACTCTTTTGTAAAATCCGCTTCCAAGTACACCGTTTTCCAAGTCAGCTCCATAGTATACCTGAAACAAGCGAAGAATGCGAAAATTTGGCTTTAAGTTAGTCAAGTTCCAGCCAGAAAACTATGTTTTATTAGTGAAATGTTCTGTTTAGTTTCTATACCTCAACTTCATCGGTTGGTTGCTCGACTATCCGCCAGTATTCACCTTCTATATCCTCAACAGAGGGTGTCCATTTTGTATCTCCAACAGCCTCTTTCTTTTCAAAGTACGATTCTTTGAAATGCATAGCATATTTCTCAAACTCGTCAAGAGTGAAGTCAGAACCAGAATTAAAGCCGAATTTCTCCTCGGCCTCGGGAGAGGAAACAGGTTCAGAAGGCGAAGAGCCAGACCGTCTCTTAGATGAACCCATTTTCGAGTTTCTTCTCCGTTTCCTTTTTCTACTCTTTGGTTTCTTTTTCATCGGCTCCCGATTCTGAAGCAAGTCCACGTTCTGAATCCTTGTAGGAAACTTTGTATGCTCCCATATACTCTTCTCCTTAAGCCGACAAGGAGGAGTCCATGTCGCTGGCGGGATAATTCGACAAATGCCAAACGGCTCCGCTAGTGGACGTATCTTTTCTATGTATGCAAGCGTATCTTCAAACTCCTAATAACACAAAACAACACATAAGAACTCAAAACATCAAACAAGAAACTAAAAACTCAAACACACACAATGTTTTTCGATTTCATCGGAACATCAAATCAAATTAGTACCTCTAAAGATGGAGAGAACACAGGAGCTTCGTCGATGACCGGTCTTTGCGCCTCAGCCGGTAACCATCTAGCGAGAACCTTACGATGTCGTGGACTACTAGGTGGTTCCATATTAGTGTCCTTATCCTTGTCTTTATCTAGAGGATGATCCTGGTACAAACAAACAAAGCACATAAATTTTTTGAACATGATAAGATTAGTATCTGATTATACAAACCAAATCAAGCAAACAATCAAATCTACGAGTACAAAAAAAAACCAATCTAATCAAATTTCAACATTCACCAAAATCAAATAAACAAACGGATCTATGATTTATGATCTCTAATGAATAAAACCAAATCATAAACAGAGCTAAATCTACAGTTACAACTTACAAAACACTGTTGAATCAATGATAAAACAGAATTAACCAAACAAAACATGATTAATAGATTCAATTATCAATTTATCATTCAGAATACGAAAACTAACCTCTTTGATCTGAGATTCTGATTGAGAAACGTTGAGATTACTATCCATATAAGATTGAATAAATCACTCACCAATGAAACTGAAGAAAACCTAAAAGATAAGAAGAAAACGATGTTATAATCATACAAAAGCTTTAAACGCTGTTATTATCAAATATATAAAGAAGAGTTAAAAAAAAAATTCCTAACCCTAATTTGAATTCAGAGGAACCAATAACAACAATTCACAAGAACAGAAAAAGATTTGCAAATTAATTTCAATATTTTTTTACCTATATAACACAAAAGAGCCTTTTTCCAATTAATGCTAAGAAATTGAATTCGCAGTTAAAAACAGAAATACCCAAATCTGGGAAAATTTAAGGAAAAGAGATTTTTTATTTTTTATTTTTTATTTTTTATTTTTTATTTTTTATTTTTTATTTTTTATTTTTTATTTGACCTAGTAGTAGTAACGAATCAGAAGGAAGGAACACAGGAAAAATATAAAAACAAACCGAACTTAAACCAGAAAAATTAAAATCAAAAAGGAATATGTTTTTTTTCTTTCTAATTAATTAAAAAAAAAGAAAGGTCGAGAAGTTTTATAAGATTACCTTAAACGAACGGTTCAGATTCAAAGAATCTTATTTTTATAGATAAAATCTTCATCAAAAATTGGTAATTTTGTAAATTCAGACAAGAACACGCGCCAAAGGAAACACGCACACAGTTTTGTATCTGAAACCGATTCATCAGCGGAAGAAGAAGAACTGAAGAAGAATACCGTACGATTTGCTTCTTTATGTGATTTTACTATATTACCCTTTAGTTTACTGGTTATTTACGGTTCAATGCCATTTTTCTTTTGTTCGTCGTCGTCTTTGAGGGGTTTGTTTTCTCTCCGCGTCGGGAAAGTATTGTTTGACCGTTTCTTTATTTTTAAAACGCCGTCGTTTTTGATCAAATCTCACTTTCATTGTTTCACCGTATAGTTTATGTTTTTTTAGATTTTTGAACTTTTACTCTGAAATTGATCAGAAAAATACAAAACATTTGAAATGGTCAAATGAATATTAAAATTAAATATCTCCACACGAGAGAGAGTTGTTTTTTTATTTATCAATCATTCAATTGGTGAAAACTATAAAAACTAAATAAATATGCAAAATTGTGGTGACAAAAAGATGATCAAATTTTTATGTTGTACTTTGAGAACTACATTTTGCTTTTTTTGCTGCTTCTGTTTTGTCTTCTTCTTGTTTCTCTCTTGACTCTAAAAACAGAATTTAAAACCTGACCATCAAACAAAATATACACCAAAAAGCACAGTACAATGATAGTTGAGATTTGGTTTTACTATGAATATTAATTAGTGTCATTACCAGAGAGATTAATTACCATTGTTGCCAAAAGCTTCCACAATCGTTTTGATCTACATAGTAAACAACATTTACAAGCTTCTTGATTATTTTTAAAGTCATAGTTCAATGAATATTGTGCACATATCACAATACACTAATACACAGCAAGTAAGGAGTTGTACGTGTTCAATATTTCATTGAATTATAATCACCAAAAAGACTAGAAAAGATAAACAAATTAAAACACTTAAAATATGAGCAACACTAAACATTCACATGTATGTTAGTTAGCAAATGCAAATCATAACGAAGTGTTGAAAAGCCAACCGTTAAATATTGATAAAAATTCCACACAAAAAAACCCCCCGAGTTTGTCGTACATTAGGATCTTTCAAGAAAATCCATAACACACTATAGATAGGCAATACTTTCAACATGTTCAGGTGAAATATAGACGCAACATTCTCCTGCGAGTCCATAACGTTGCCTAAACTCTTCACTATCTGCAATTCCTAGGAGCCTAACGCTTCTCATGTCTTTTCTTTCTACATTGTAGTAGTAAATGTGAAAAGGTTGAACATCGAGTGACAGATATTTCGGTGCAAAAAGGATTTCACCAGCCTTGTTGATTCCCGGGGAAAACATATTCCTACCTATCCCTAAAGAGTAGGGAAGCTTAAATGTTTGCTTGGACCATTCTTCTTTCTTGACATCCTCAAGTATCCATAAATTAAAACTGCAAAAAGGAGTATGAGGGTGCCTTGCAATAGAAGCTAATTTCCCTTTGTATTCTATCAATATCGAATCACCCTCCCAAACCACGACAGCCAAAGGCGCTTTGATAAAACTTATCTTCTCTTGTCTAACATCAAAACACACAAGCCCTGTTCGTTTGGTAGCCGCAGCGGCTTGCGGCTGCGTCATGCGGTAAAATGTTGTTCGTTTGTCTGCCGCAGGTACCTGCGGCTGCGTCTTGCGTCAGGAATTTTTGGCCGCAGCTAAATTCAGTGTATGCGTTTAAAAATTAGCGTCACGGCTAAAATTTCAGCCGCAGCCGCAGCGGCAGACAAACGAACAGCGATTAGACGCTGTGTCTGGCCGCATGACGCAGCCGCAAGTCGCAGCCGCAACCGCATGTGAAAATCAAACGAACAACAATCGCAGCGTCTGGCCGCATGACGCAGCCGCAAGCCGCAGCCGCATACGGCAGGCAAACGAACAGGCCTACAATCACCGGATTCTTACATTGATGCATACTCCTTTAGTTACACTGCGATAAGAGTCGGTAATAACCATTTTGCGTGTCCACGCAGATTCTCCTCCTCTTGCAAGTGTTAAAAACTCGTGCACTACACTTTCATGGTTCCTGTAAGGATCACTAGTCCGTGACAATGCTTTGAATTGATCATTAACCGGATCATAACCTAAGTGTGTGCGTCCAGCTCCAATACATGGTAAGGTAGTGACTTCTTTGGTGCTAGGGTTACAGACAACGAACGAACCACTCGTACTACAACCGATTAAGCCATGGACATAAGCACTGTTAGATCCGCGAGACAAGCTCAATGAAGATATTGTCATGTCGAGTTTGTTTACCAAAGAAGAAGATTCCTCTTCCTCGTAGGAAGATGAGAAGATGAATAAACGCTTATCACGATTTGTTTTATAACAACGCGTGTAACGATTCTTGGCAAATGCACCGTTATAACTGAAACTCAAAGCGATCATGAACCGAGATTGCAATGTGGAGAACATAGTGTAGTACGAACTGACGAATCTTTGGCTTCGGATTATGGAAGACCAAATCGTGGACACGGATTGAAACTTCACAAGAGATTTTGTTGGTAATCTAGTAAGTATATCAACTTCTAGATCAAGTGGGATCGAAATTAACTGTTGGTTGCTAAGAACACTATCTTTCTCATTGTCTTCTTTATGATCTCGCTCCTTGCGTTTCATGGCGACTAACAACCAAACCCTAATTTAGACACAAAAATCAAAGTGAATAAAAAGACGTCGCTTGCTAGATTTATATGTACTCAATCTACCGAGTTTTCTAATAAACCTAAAACGTATCACTATTTCGACAGGCCAAATGGAGGTAAAAGTGTATCCTACGAAAAATTGAACCAAGTTGAAAGAGGTGTGTTTTTGTTTTGTAATTACTAAGAGGTTTGTTGCTACTATATTAAGCCCTTGTTTGAATTTATAAATAGATATATGCAAAATTATTCAACTTTTAGCATGCAATTTAAAAAAAAAAAAAATTTTGCCATTAGACCAGTTCATTCAATTATTTATTTTTAATTGTTAAACCAGAATACACCTTAGCAACAACCACCCATCCATCCAAATAAAAACTGATTTGAAGAGAAGAATCAACTCAGCTACAGAGAAAGCAGAAGAAGACACATTATTTTGAACAAGGATTCTACAATATCCCAGCAAGGATCAAGCAAATCCCATAGCAGTTTATTTGATCATCATTAAATGATAATATTGAGACATCAAAGTATCAAACAAATATGTTTGGTACATGAAACTCAACACATATATTGGGTAATTAAAACAAACATTACTTTTTCATGCTCTTATAACAGGATCAGAAACTTAGATAAAAAAGACGAGATTGATGGAAATTGGAGAGAATCACAAAGACATAACTTTGTCTTCTTTCACAAGATATCTTAACTTGTCTAGTACGAAAGGTTAAAATGCTTTTCTCGGTGGAATCCCAAATATAATTTATTCAATATTTCGTTATACGATTGATCTTTATTACATTAACTTCATACCATGATATTCTCATCGATTACACATGATCAAATCAGCAAAAATTATTATATTATAGAGGTAGATACGTTAAGATAGATACTTTTTATTTCAATCCTTGTGCTTGTAGTTGTAGACATGATGATCACGGAGGCGTTGGCTTGAAGAACGGGATATGTGGATTGTCCCTATATGGATCAGGGTACCATGGAACTGGTAATCGTGGGAGGATATACCCTTGGGTTAACGGTGCAGGGGCAAACGGTAACGGATGATAAATTGACGGTACCGGAGGATTAGTGCTAGTAGTGGTGACTCCCTGGACCGCCGGATTATTTTCATGCAGATGGCGTGATGCTGTGGTTTCCGGCGTGAGATGGATGATCAATAAAAGGGTTAATGCTAAAGTGGAGTAAGTTGAAGAAGCCATTATTATAAGTTCATGTGTTGCAAGATGAGATGGTAATTGTGGGTTTACATATAGGACAAATCAAGATTTTAAAAAAGAAAAGAAAAAGGAACGAAATGATTTAATGTAGATATATTTGTATAAACACATATTCGGTTTACGTACCATTGAAATTCTTTTATTCTTTTGACGTCATTGACATGTTTTAAGATTATACTAAATGTTTATAATCTTATGAAGTTTTACTAAATTTGTTCTATCTAAATATATCACATGAGGTGTTGCACCTTATTACAGAATTATATCATAAATATTATAATCTCAAAAGAAAATAATTTTTATGGAATAGCCAAGTAGTATAGTGCCGAATGTTATTGAAATAGTATATATTTTTTTATAAACGAAAATTAATTAGTAACATCAAATGCACCAAAAATGGGAGACCAACACAGCATGTTGGCTGCTTCATGCATCTAACCATACAAAAATGCATAAATAAAATTCACAAGGAATAAGAAGAACAAACTTCCAAAAATAGTTTAAATTTGATATTTTGAATACACAAATAATGTTACTTCTAAACTTGATTTCTGTTGTAAGTCTGGGCCTATTGCACTTACATTAGAAAAAGCCCATTTTACAGGCCCAATTATGAATGTAGAAACTTCTTCTCCTTTGTCTTCGTCTTCTAGAAACGCTTCAGTTTTCTCGATTTCAGAGTTTCTGTTACACACCTCTCCTTTGTCGCCGGAGAGTTTTCTAATCTCCAGAACGAAACAATCAACTAGTTAAACCTCTCCGATTCACAATCCATTGGGAATTTGAATCATGGAGTTTTCATGGTGGCGAAATTTGATTTAGCAGTGTCGTCGAGAGAACGGGAAAGATCCTGCTCTAGCCTCGACTTCATCGATCGATTCGTCATGGTAAAATCCCTATTTCTCGATTTGTGATTAGGCCCTTGATCTACACTATTGCTGATTTGGACTTGTGGTGTTTGTGGCTGATTTTGGTGAATTAGGTTTCATATTTTGTTTATTTCTTGTTCAGGGATTTCGTTTGTTACTGTTGAAAGTTATGGCTGATGGTGCCATTGCTAATATGAGTGAAAGTGGATTTAAGGTGGATCCTTCTTTTGTACATTCTTTAAAGCTTCCTAAGACAAGTGAGCATTTCTTTTTATCAAATGCTTATGAGAACTTTGAATTTGTACATTCTTTTGTTAACCAAGTGGTGGTGGGCTAGTGGTTCCCACCGAGGAAAGAATTGCTCGGTGGGTCTAGGCCAGAGTTCAATTCCCCTCAAGCGTGGAATTATCTAGTTATTCCCATTTGGCTAGTCGAAATGGTGTCATGCTTTAGGCCCATTAGAAAACCCGGTGAGTGGGCTACTCGACGGCTATACTCATCCTTAGGGGATTAGTCGGGTGGTAAAAACCCGGATTACCCCTTGGTTATCAAAAAAAAAGAAAAAAAAACTTTGAATTTTGTGTTTCTTTAGAGCTGATTGTATGTGTATATTGTGTGTGCATTTGCTAGATTCCATGGCTGCGAAAACCGCAAGGGAGAAAAGACGGAAAATTATAGCGGATAAGAAAATAAAGCGGTGTGTAGCTTATGAAGCTAATTCTAATGGAGTCTCTCCTATTAAAGGTACTACATTTTGAGTTCTAATGTAGTCTCTCCTATCTCTGTGGAGTGTAGCATCTATATACACGTTAACTTTAATCATAAGTGAAAATATCTTTAGAAATTGTGGCAACTATATCAGCCATAGAAACCATTGCAACTCTTGACTCTCTAAATTCTATAATTTGTATGTCATGTACCTTTTTGGCAGACCCTATGGTTACTCAAATAGCAAGGGAAAAACGACGACAAATTATTGCGGCAAAGAAAGCAATGCGATGTACAACCTCTAATGTAGTCCACTACAATAACGGTAAGTAAATTTGTCGTCTCCTCTGACTTTTGAATTTCAAATGAAATCAGTTTATGCATGAACATATGAGGAATGTTAACTATATACTTATACTTCAGGAATAAGAGAACATATTTAGACACACACATATATGTGTGTGTGAAGTAGAATTATGTTCTACCATTTGATGTCACCCATAGGTATTGTAGCAAAATCTGTTTAGCAAAGTATTATGTTATCTTAGATAACCTTTTTTCTTACAGTTGAGTAATTTCCATGACACATCAAGTCTTCTATATGATTATTATTTTCATGATTTATCGATTGTTAGTAACGGACACATTGTTTTCGAAAATAAACAGTTCAAAGCAGCCAACAAACAAAATCCAAAGGGGGCAGAAATTCAAGGTTGAAAGGCGAAAAACTACATAGTAAGATCATGTAGTATTGGAAATATAAGGGAATCAGATTGCTCACTGTTGTTTCCTTCAATACTTATATCACCTATTCTTTTTCTATAGAAGCAAGGGAAGCACCAGGTCAGAAACCACAAGCAGATAATCCTCCTACGAATGGCAAAAAGAAATGACTTGTTGGCTATTGCTTTTACTTTCAAGCTATATTGGGAATCTCAATCACTTTAAGACACTTTCAGGAGAAAGGTACTCTGTTATCTTTGTTATATGATTGGAGATGAAGAGAATCCTGGCTATTGTTCTCGGACGAGGCCATTTTTGAGCATTGTAGTTATTTTCTTTAATAGATTTTATTGTGTAGATAAAATTGATTTGAATAGTTTTATTTCTTGCATACTTTGGTTGTAGCAGCCAAAACCAGCTCTGAATTGTTTTTGAAATAGAGTGGATTTTATTTGTATACCTTTGTCTTGTTCTGATTTCCATGTATAAAGTTTGATTGATACTATAAATGCTTCAGATTATTTATAAAAGTTGATTATTTACAGTTGTTCTTCCATTTCTGAAGATTCACGCATTTAAGTGATCGGTTTTGCTTCTGATCTCTTCATTGCCACTGATCTCTTCATTGCCACTGAAATCTCGACATTTTGAATGCGCAGTGACCTCTTCCTTTTAGTTTTCTATTTAGGAAACGAAACAGAAACACATTGTGGACATGTTGATTATATCTGGTGATCATCTATATTGGTTGAACATTGAACTTTGCAGGTTGTTGATACAACCAGTTTGGGGATTTATCAGACGAAGATGCAAATCAGTGTCTTCTGAGGTGAGTTTGATGATTAAAGTAACTACTAAATACTACTGTTAGGTTAAATAACATCTATTACTGTTCTCTAATGTTCTGTTCTTACGTGTTGTTATGTTTTCATGTCCTTGTAGTGAACAAATTGACTAAAGAATCACACAACACATTGTTTTTTTTTTTTTTTGGCAATTAGAATTCAAAGGAAGGGGTTTTGATTACACTTAGCTTCTCGCACGCAACATCAAAGCACACAATCACTAATTTTGCATCAGCATAATACAAAAACCCTTCCATGTGTAATCCCACTTTATATTGGTTTATGGTAAGGTGTGGTTTCAGTACGTACCATTTATGTGTCTCCATGAAGGTTTATGAAAAGGTTCTTCTTCCTTGCCCTTCAGCTAAATGTTGTGGAATTAGTTATTTTCTAGTTGATCTATATACTGATCTTTTGGTCAAAACGCACACTAGTTGACATGACGTTGACTTTGAATAAAATTATATTAGTATATGCTTTGGTGGGAAGTAGGAACACAATGCATATCAAAGATTTTAGCATCACCAACAAATTAATTCGACATATAAATTTGAATCGTTATCAACACTATATAATTTACAACGAAAAAAGACTAAACGTTAACTTAATACACAATGGCTTCACTTTCACTTGTGCTTAGATACGTCTTTGTTTTAACTTTCTTCATACTTCTAAGCTCCCAAGAAACATTTTCTTCAAGATTAGTGAGATCTCTGGCTGAAGTAACTGAGATTGGAGCCGATGATTATCCATCTACTGGTCGTAATACACCGGTCCGCGACCTCGGTTTCCCCGACTTCCCGTCTTTCCAAGAAGCAATGGTGGCTCCTCCGCCACCTCCGCCTGATTTGCCTCTACTTCCTCCGCCTCCGCCTGATATGCCTCTACTTCCGCCGCCTCCGCCTGATATGCCTCTCCTTCCGCCGCCACCACCTGATATGCCTCTCCTTCCACCACCACCACCTGATTTGCCTCTCCTTCCACCGCCATCACCACCGACAATTCCCAGTCTTGAGGAACCTCCTAGGGTTCCGGTACCAGTTTGGCCTGCTCTCCCAGAATTCTTGCCCTTTCCGTTCATAGAGCAGCCCCCTCCTTCTGAACCTTTTGGTCCAAGATTCGACGAGTCTGGTAATGTGATACCTTCTAGTCCAAGTAACCCTCTAGGTTTTCCATAAACACATGTGATAGTAATTGCAATCTCAGTTCCTCAAAAATTAACCTCGAGGGTTAACATTTGAATTTCAAAGTTCTTGTATTTAGCAATTAATAATTTGAATTTGACCGCGTTACTTAGGTAAATCATTTAATTAGAACCGTGTATTATTTTGAAAGAAGTAATAAAACCATGTTTCAAGTATAAGTTGGAATATTAGACGACTCTATATTTATCGTTGGCTCGTACAATATGGTGAAGTACCAGACCGAGAGCTTGGAAGCTTTGGGTTAACTCGTGACTGGTAAGACTAAGTCACATATTTTCTGGCAAATTGGCTTTGTTGAGTGAAACGAAACATAATACTAGTGGACAATGTTCTGAAAATACTAGTGAGATATACATAACATCAGGTAGAATTCATGAGATAACGATTGATGATTAAAGTATCTATATCCTAGATAGAGCTATCGGAAGACACAAACCTGTTGGGAGTATTGCTTCCAATATATATGGGAATATGAATCATAGTGATCAGTCCATATGAAAAGAAATGTCTCCTCAACGCGTTCTTGAGTTCTTCCCCACGAAGTGAATTATCATATCCCTCTACGCAAATACTGAAATAAAAAAGTATATATTATCAACACATGACAAGAAGAACACATCTCATAGATACAAACAAACAAAAGAGGAGCAATTTACCGGATTTCTCCAGTATCGTCTGCATCACGGTCCTCCAATTCCAGCAATTTCATCCCCTAAGTTACGAAATATGTTCTAATCAGAAATTCTACTACTTGGAAAAACTTTTTCTCAATCGAGAAACAGAAATTACTCTGATGGTGGATTCGTCTATGGCGATGTTGAGAGAAGAACGAACGATTGCTAGATTTTCGAGAGGCAAGAAATTTTCCACTTTTAGAGGGATTTAGGTTTAGTTGTAAGAAGGTTAGTTTTAAGAACAAAAATGGTCCTTAAAATTTAGTTCGGGCCTCAACTAAGCAAAAAGTCAAAAATCAAAGTTCCTCATACTACATGTATGTAGGGAATACTAGGGAAGGGGTAATACACAACTCATAATTCATGAAATCTTGAACCCGTTGGTTGGTCTCTAAAAAGGAAAATATACATTTATTGATAAAAAAAAAGAGGTTCATCATCGACCCTAGAAAAAGTAAAAAGAATAAAAAGCACATTATAAAAAGGTAAAATTTGCACCATGTTCCGGTGAGATAGAGACATGGCAATTACCATTTTTCCCAATTCCGTAACAAAGCCTAAAATCTTCATCATCTGCAACTCCTTCGAGCTGAACCTCTCTAACTTTATCGCTTTCTACATTGTAGTAGATAATGTTAAAAGGTTGAAGACCACTCGGCAAAAACTTTGGAGTAATAATAATTTCGCCTATCTTGTTGGTGCCTTGAATAGACATTGGAAATTTTCCAAAATAATCCTGATATATACGTGATTTCTCCAACCATTGATGTTTCTTGGCATCTTGTAATACCCATAAATCAAATCCAGAAAATGTACCGTCGTCGACATTTACATAAGCTAACTTTCCTCGATAGTTTATTAAATATTTAGTACTTTCCCAATCTATTTTACTGTCCGACGACGGAGGTACTTTGATAAAACTTAGTCGCTCTGATTTAACATCAAAACACACTATCACTTTATGCATAGCTGGTCGTGGAGTCGACGCGCCATAATACACAAACCCATTGATGCATATTCCCTTTGTTAAAGGATAATAATCCGAGGTAGGGCCTTCAATGCGTCTCCATGAAGGTTTTTTATCACCACCAAGTGTTAAAACCATGTGCCCTTGATCTTCTTCAAAAATTGAAACTCTCTTACACATTGCTTTATACTGATCATCAACCGGATCGTACCCTAAGTATTTAAAATTAGTACCTTTGAGTTCGGGTAAGGTTATGACTTGTCTCGTGCTAGGGTTACATATCATGAACCGGCCTTCATGTGAAAGGCAGATAAAGCCATTGACGGAAGCACACCGTGGGTAAATATAAGCGTCCATGGAAGCCATTCTCATGTTGAGAGTTGATACCAAAGAAGAAGATTCATGCTCTTGCTCTTGTGGAGAGGTAAAGAAGAATAAAAACTTTTCAGCATTCTTATTGGTTAAGTGACCGTTTCTGAAAGAGATTAGTAGTCGTGATGATGGCATCGAGGACATAGAGACCGAGGACTTGATGAAATCTTTGCTTCGGATAATGGAACACCATGTCTTAGAAACAAATTGGAACTTTAGAAGAGATTTTACGGGCAATCTAGTTAGAATCTCCATCGTTAGATCAAGAGGAATATGATCTATGTGACTTGGACAGTAGTCACAATCGTACTTGTTATGTTTTTGCTTTTTTCCTTCCATGGCGGAAATCAAGTTGAGTATAACCTTCCTTGAGGGTTATTAGTTTACTATATGTTTAGTGTAAGATATGGTCAAGAGGTATGTAACTATTTATATATCAAATTATTATCAAACCATTGAGGAATAGGAAACCTTTACGGTCGATTATTCAGGTAACCATCTTAGTTTCCTTTTTGTTTTTTTAACCATCTTAGTTTCCTTTTCCTATTCCTCAATAGTTTGATATTTAACGCTTTACACATTCTTTGTTGGGTAAACTTTACAACGAAAAGGTTGATAAGAGAATTTCTTTATTAACAGAGTTTGTTTTCCTTTTTTGTGCATGATTTCTTAATTTTCTTCAACTTCTAGAGAAATCATGTTAAATTATTTCCTTGCTAGGAATGTAACGTTAACATGTTACTTCACTTTCTTAATGTTTTAAAGGAATGTAGGTTTAATCAACTTGTATATTTTCACCAAGCAAGAAGCAGAACTCATAAATAATTAGATTAGATAACGATTTTGTATTACATGTGTGTATTGACCATGTTTTAAAAACAACAAAAAAGACACAAAAGACACAAGTCTTTCCTATTACAAATCTCACACCACACATTCTTTATTGTTGTCTTAACTCAAAATTCACTCGAGTTCTGTAGGAATACTTTGTTCATGTCTAAAGAAATTCTCAGGATCAAACTCAGCTTTAATCTTCACCAACCTCTCAAAATTTCCCTTAAAGTACTTATTCCCCCATTCTCTTGCATCATTCCCTTTACCATTCATCCCCAAATCAAGATCCCTATAGTTCACATACGCGGATCTCGGGTTTTTCGATACATATTTCTCCATGTAGCTATACATATCCTTCATCCACTCCATATGCCTCGTCTCACTCGCTTTCCCGTCTTGCCACAAAGTTAACCATTGGATCTTGAACAATGTCCCACTCCTATGTGGGAAAGGTGTCTCTGTCTCGGGGATTTTTGCCATCATTCCTCCGTAAGGATTCCATATAGTCAATGGTGAATCCTCTTGTAGGAACTTTTCCCATAAACCTTCTAATCCTTCTATTGGAATTGGCTCTTCTACATAGTCTGACTTGGCTTTGAAGTAATTCTTGAACAATGATTTACCCGCGAGTAATGCTTCTGATGGCGCGGTGCTTGGAAAACCAGCAATGTACATTACTGATTTGATCCAACTTGTCTCTAAACAATCTTTTTTCGTTAATCCTAGCTCTGGGAAACTCTTCTGCATCACCTGTTAAGAAAAAAAAGCAAGGTTGAAATTATCATAAACGAAACTTCTTTCCTCAATTTGTCATAACACCATACTTTCTTAAATTGCAATATAGACCCCTAATCGAAACTTCTTTCCTCGATTTGTCATAACAGCACACTTTCATAATTGTTACCAAAGTTTAATCCTTGTAACTCAAATTTAATTTTATTTAGCCACATTTTTAAAAGATACAATATAAATTCGCTAAAAATTCAAATTTGTGTCAGTTAACTATAATAACCGACCATTAATTGTATGCTAAATTCTAAAGGCGATCTAAACCAATTTTTTTGAATTTGAAACTGAACCAAATTGTAAAATAATTTGAATGGAATATTAATCTATAGACCAAAATTTCTTATTTCAAATCTAATTCAACCGAATAATCAAAATTTATTAAAACTAATACTTTTAATTATATATATTTTTTGGTCAAATATTTTTACTTTCATAACAAAAAATTATAATAGAGTATAATAAGCATTTATAATATCAACTAAATTCACCCCTACTAAATTTTTTTAAAAATATTTGCAATATAGACCCTTTAAGTTTATACCCAATCCCAATATTCGACCTCATTTACCTGCAAAAGCCGACTTGGGTCACCAAGAAATTGTCCTTGGTACGAAGTCGAGATAGTTCTCTCTTTACTCTTAGATGTTTTGGCAGGCGAAATAATCACTCGAATAAACAAATCTTCGTCGAGTTTATCAGCAACTTGTTGCCATTTATGCAAAAGCTTAGTCCCATCTTGCTCCAACGTCTTGGTAACTGTAAAAACCGTAACGGTCTCCGGTACTGGAACGAGCTTGAGTTTCCAAGCAAGTATAACTCCAAAGCTTCCTCCACCACTACCACGAAGTGCCCAAAAAACGTCTTCTCCCATTGCTGCACGGTTCAAGATTTTACCGTTGGCGTCAACGATTCTTGCGTCGAGGACGTTATCAGCTCCAAGACCGAATTTACGCATCATTGAACCGTAAGCTCCACCGATTATGTGCCCGCCGATTCCTAGGCTTGTGCATAAACCGGCTGGAAAACCATGGAGTTTGCTTTTCTCTTGGATTCTGTAAAACAGAGTGAGTAAACCGATTAATAACCGGTCATAACCACAGCTCAACTTCTTAAGATATATAAACCAACCGGTTGATCCAAAACCGGAATAAATCAATGTCTACTTGGTTCGGTGTAAGCATTGTATCCCAAGACAGTCATGAGTTTTATAATAAAACTTTTCTCACGACGTTTTTCTCCTTAATTTTTTTTTTAAAATGGAAATACTTTCTAAAAGAAGGTGTCCCCGAAGAAACCAAATTTAGACTTTTGTGTAAATTCGAATACTTTTAAAATCAGTGTGTAGCCTTTTTCTTCAATGAATAAGTGTAGCTTGTAGTATATATATAAATCAAATAATTTTTCATTTATAATGAAAGACTTATGATGAGAAAATACAATTTATTTTACGAAAATGTAAATCATGTCATTTTTGCAAATCTTATTATATAAAGTAGAGTTTGTCAAAATTGTAACTCACGAGATCTTGCCACGTGCCTAATATCGATTGAGATGATGACATGTGTAAAAAGAATAAAAACGAAAAACTAACAAAAAAAACTGTTAAATAATTAAGTAAATAGTGGAAGAAAAAAATTGTAATAGTTTAACTTAATTAGAAGGAAAAAAATAGAAAACTAACAAAACAAATTGTTAAGTGACTAACTAAATAGTGAAAAGGAAAATTCTAATATTTCAAACTAATTAGAATATTTTTTTATAATATTTTAAAATAATTAGGAAATAAAATAAAATTTATAATCCAAACTACATATATAAAAAACTAAGAAAGAAATCGAGAAGATATATAAGTAGCAAAAAAAACTGAAAGTATAGAACGAATAGTTAGTAAAAACATTAACCTAAAGAGATTATAAAAAATAAATAAACAAAAATTATAGAGAAAATAAAAGAATCTCACTATATAAATGAGAGATGATGTGAACTAATTTATATTTTCTATCTTGCGGTTAACAAAATGCAATTTATGATAAATAAATTGATAATTATACGAGTTTCAACTTAAAATACGATTATACGGGTTTCAATTTAGAATCTACTTATATGTGTTTTAGTATAGAATATAATTATAAAAATCATAACTATATAAATAATCAATTTTAATATATAATATCCGCATATTATGCTGGTCCTAATCTAGTATTGAGTATAGTAAAGTCATTTACTATAATCACTTGTACTTATAATAGTATATATAGATCATTATAAAGACCAAATATTTTAAAAGTAACATATGATACTCATACCGTATTTACCTATAATAAACTTCTCCAATAGAAGCACCCGCGTGAACCCACGCACTATTACTCTCCACATCGACGTCGATGTTTCTAAGCTTTGACAAATCGACGATCACAAACGCACTTTCAATCTCCGAGACGTAAGAGAGTCCTTCGTAGTCGTGACCGCCACTTCTCAAACGCAAATGAAGACGCAACTTCTTGGCACAAAGAACCGCGGCTTGAACATGCGTTTCGTAAAGAGGCTCAAATATAAACTCTGGCTTAGGACTTGAAGGCATCAAGTAACGAAGATTCTGAGCAGACGTCTCTAAGGCGAGTTTAAACGAAGATGCGTTTAGGTCGTGAGTGAAGAAAGAAGACTCCATAGGAAAAGAAGCGTCGGAGTTGTCTACGATACACATCACAAAGTCTTGTTGGATTGAGGAATAAGACAATGGAATCGAAGAAGAAAGAGATAGTAAAAATAGCATTACGAGAAACGCGTTTGCGTTTGTTGGTATTAACGTAAACGCCATTTTTGTTTTTGCTTATGAGTGTTTTTGTGTTTTGTTTGAGGAGTTTCGTTTGTATGTATTGGGGTTTATATAGGGAGAGGGAATGGTTTTATACGTAAACTTGATGTAATAGTTACGTCATGTTCTTTTGACTCTTGATTAGTGTTAAATTAATTGTTTTACTATTTTGGAATCTTTGTGGCTAGCTACTAGTATTAGATTGTTTAATTTAATTATAGCTTTTTCCGAATTGGAGTTTATCCTTCTATACTTCTTTTTGAAATATGGAGTTATCCTTTAACGCTTTAACATTTCATTATCAATTCTTTTTTAAAAGTTACTAGATCGTTTACGCTGAAACAAATGCTAATATTAGATTTGATTCGTAGTAAAATTCTTACCAGGGTCATATATATGCATCTAATAAAAATCTGAAACATATGAAAAATAAATAATTCTGAATTCATTTTTATTATCTCCAACCATGAGAGTAGGTTGCTAACCGATTCTGAAATAATATTATTTCTAAAATGTTTGTTTTCATGACAATAAGGCAATCAAATGAAATATGTTATTGTATAATTTGGTTTCGTAATTTATTGATTATGACCCCAAGTTTTATGGAGAAATATATATGGTGTTTTGAAAGTAGGTCATAATTTGTGGGTTTTAACTTTATGGGGACAAATTTCCTCATAATTTCAAAGATACTGACACCACCATCTCCAGTAATTGTGGCTCAAAAAGTTAAACCCATATTTCTTCAATTTATTCCTGAATCATATTATAATAATTATACCAAATCTTCCCTCCTGATCCCTTAAATTCGATATTTACTTTATCACGGATTTTATTCATACATCTTAAGAAAATTGTCTTAAAATAATTTTCTTTAATTTGTAAGAGGTTGTCTTAAGTTCCATAATCCAATATCATGTCAATCGTGCACTCTTTGTTAATATATTACATTGAGCCAAGAAAAACCAGAAAGAGTTAATGGGAAGTTTTGGACTAAAGCTCAAACATAACCTCATAAAAATTTAAATGAATTTCTCCCAACTAAGTTCGAACACTGATTTCGAGAACTCAATCTCTTATAGAAGACACAACAACGACCAGTAAAACTACTTACACTTGGAATATTGACCAATTTAACATCTTATTTTTCAATTCTACGAGATTTTCAACCAAATTAAGATATAACATATATTTCTAGAAATCCATAAAAATGGTGTATTTAGAATATAAACGAATATTAATGATTTTCTTATGTAACCTTTTCAACTAATAAAAGATGAGTACTAATACTAATTAATGATATATATATATATAATCCATCATTGAGACCACCAAACCCTAAAGCTTGACCATGCTTGTGAATGCTTAGCCACTTTAGCAGTCAACAAATTCACCCTATAAATGGGCATGTGTTTTGAAGTAGTAAGCTTCAAAATGTTCAACTCCTTTTCACTTAAAGGAGATTCCCAAAAATCCCTTGTGTTTACATCCTGTAGATTTCATTTTTACTATTGTAGTTTCTAAAGGGGCTAGTGACTCGAATAGTCTTTCTGACAGATTACAAAAATTAAGTAATGATACATATTAAACAACTAATAACCAATAACTAACGAAAATAATCGTTTTTCTTATTATAACTTGAGAAAAACTTACATGCATGATTTATCAACTATGGTTATGGCATCAAATTGTTTGAATGTTAGACACTTAGACTTCACGACCAAATATCCAGACATGACCAAAAACTATGAGTATTTTCTTTCTGTTGTCCAAATTGTATAAAGATTAGTTACTATATTGTTGGGGTTCCATTTTGGGAATTGCATTGATTTTAGTGCACGGTTCACCTAAACAACCTAGTAATATAAGTAAGAATCGATCGTATTTGTGGGCAATATCTAGCTTAAAAGCAACAAATTAAGTGAGAACAAAAACATTGTCTAAAGATTAATTATGCAATGACATATGTGGCCCATACTTACTTCCAAATGCCAGTTTTGTAATCTATTGACATAATCACGCTTATATAAGATAATTACAAATATGTCTCCAATTAGTATTTTATTCAATAGTGAGTCCACTTGACCTAGAATTAATATAACTTAACTTAAGACTAGGAAACCGTACGTCCGCGTTTTTCAAGTGTCTCTACGGTAACTAGTATGTATTCCTCTGGACCTCTGGTTCTTTTGTGGAATTTTGCTTTCTTTTCTTTTGGTACGAATGCATGTAATAAGTATAGTTTTGCTCCAAATATGTATGTGAATGCCATAATGTAAGAAGGAAAATTGGTAGTTACATCTGTTATTTATATTTCATATATTTGGTTGAATATGAAAATCGATTTCTACTGAGACATTGTTGACTACTGTGATAGTATACATTAAAAATTATAGTTAGAAGTAGTTGTAAAAATGAACAATTACTCACAGGCATCGAATTTGATTTATCAATTTAGTTGCTAAATGACATTTAATGAGGACTTTAATTATGTTAGGACACTTATCAGACGAGCTGCAATCATTAGTGTTTTGTTAGTTATGTCCTATCGGTCTTTAACAAAAATATAATTATGTCCGATGGCATTTAATGTGACGAAGTAACCTTACGAGCATCCACCATTTTGTTGTGCTCTCTTTGTTTTGGGTTTTAGGCTTTTAGCAAATCCATTACCATATTAAGAAAATAGTTTGATTAACTAATCTAGAGAAGAAGAGTTCTTACATGTAATGAATTTGTGATTTCAGTTTTCAAAATAATTAAAACCTATATGACAAATCCATTACTAGTTTTTTTTTTTTTAAATTCCTATCGTTCAGGTTTAAAAAAAAAAGAACTCAACACTAAACTAATGATCGGTGAATCATTTTTGTCATAAAACACCGTGTTAGGATACAAAAACCAACTAATTTCTTTTTTGTTGAAAGACAACTCTGCCGACAAAACTTCTTCCCATTTGAAAAACAAAATTGGAAGAAATGATTTCAAAAATAAAAGTACGAAATAAGTCAACTAATTTAATTTAATTTAATGTGGTCTCAAATGAAATATTGACAGTTTCTTAGAAAATTATGTCGTAACATATATTATATATAACCAGAAAACTTCATACCAAATTACAGATTAATTTTCACATTTTTCAGTAGCAAAATAACCTAATTAATAAGAGCTATAGTAGCTGGAAAAAATATTCACCTCTCAAAATTTACCATTAGACCAACTTCTTGTTTATGTCCATCAAAATCATACCAAAACACAAATTCATGATTGATGGTTTGGTGTCAAAGAACATATAACTCATTGCTTATATAATCGACCCAAGTAAGTTAATGTTTGTCTTGTAGATTTTTTTAATAACTTCGGATTTCGGGGCAAGGTCCATACATCTTTTATACGGTTATGGGTTTAGTAATACCATAACAATCATGTAAATCATCTCTTCGTCCACAATAGAACCAACTCAATGCACTAATCAATAAGCATCACATAAATTTAGTAAATGTGGAATTATATTTGGTGTGTATTAGTATAATTTTAAATTAATTTAATTTTTAAGTTTAATGGAGAATGAAATTTGGCATTGAAAAATTGCGCCGGTTAATGCGCAAATAGAGAAAGCATTCAAAAGCTCAAAAACAAATCAACAACGTCAGTTTAAACCTCAATATCTTCCAATTGATGCACTTCCCACTTTTGGTGGGTGGTCTTAATGTCTTATGCGTGGGTGTATTTATAAAATACTATATATTAGACGCACATTTCATGATCTAATGCGTATGCGACTATGCGTACCTTAAAAAGCAACGGGTTTAGCAGAAAACATTTATATGTACTTTAAAAAACTTAGGCTAGTCGTTGTCTATTTGAGAAAATAAAACCACTGACAAACCAACCAGTAATGAATTTTTAAAAATTAGGCGATGTATTTAATACAAAAAAATCTTAAGTAAACAGCGAATTAAAGTGATTTATAACTTTTTGTAGCGACGCACATAATTACTAATACAATGAAGTGAAATCATGGCAAAGAAAATCTGATTATAAACATAGTATAAATCCAAATTTAAAATTCAATGAACCAATACTAGGCGTTCTTTATATGAACTTATAAATTGTAGATGTCTAGATAAAACGCTTCAAATATATATTGTCTTTAGTCTTATTTCTCATAAGTCATAATGCAACACTCCTTTCAAAATCTTCGTTTTAAATAGTTTGACTACACTTTTCATGAGTTACAAACTAATTTACCATATTTGTAAATACTCAAAAATAATATTAAATTATCATTTCAATTGATGATATAATCACACTGAACAACCTTCTGTCAACCTCAAAAGTCAATATTTTTATATAGTGTCTAGTTTCACCCACCGGCTCATGATCCGCATGCAAATCTTTTAATGTGCTTGATAAAACAATTAAGAACACATATACCATAAAAAAATTCTTAAATCCTTATCAAGTTCTCCGTATGTTTATCTCTAGATCGCATGTTTTGTTTTTCTATGTATTATATTATTTACAAGAGTTAAGATACAGTAAACATGTCATGATCCACTATTACTCGATCGATAATGCTTGCCACAAGATACCAAAAAGTAAAACCATACCATGTTACCACTTTTTCTTTCATGTGGTGGTTGGATCGGGTCAATTCCGATCGATTTAAGTGCCAGGTGAATATTGCAAAGCAGAATTATATTCAACAAAAAATGAAATGTTCGATGTCGACCAATAAACCAAGCATGGAGTATAAACATTTGGTTGATATTTTCACATGGATCATTCTAAATTTTGTATGCTTAGTCATAAAGTTATTTGTTTTTCTTCTTTGACATCAAACTTCTCTAAGGTTTTACATGAAATAAAATAAGATATAAAACCATTCAACAAAACCAAGCTGTACATGCTGGTTTAGCCATAAAGCTGCAAAAAATACTAGATTTCACAATCGCACGCCCAAGCAAGCAAGCACCCACACAACACAAGCAGTCACATATATAAATATTTTATTACATTGTGTTAAAATATCTCTTCCGGATAAGATTTAAAACTAATATTAAATCTTTATTGATGATTGGGTATGATATAAAATATCTTGTACTCACCATGATCAAATGAAATAGCAATAAATGTACTTTCAATCCTTTTTATGATCCTTAATTTCATTTACCAGTGTGTATCTACTTTTACATTATAGTACAAAATTGAGACATAGCACAAACATTAGAATATAAAGTTTTTTTGATCTTTTTTGTTTTCATTCCGAGTTCGGCAAATGTTTTAGACGACGTTTTAGCTAAATCGGCTCATGTAGCTCCTAACATTTCCTCCCTCTTATGAGTTAAGTTTTTCTATAAAAGCAATTCAATTTAATAAAAAAGCACAAACATTAGAATATAGTTTTTTGTGATTTTATCCTAATGAAATAATGGTAAACGAAGATAATTTTGAAATTTAATCCAGGATATGAAGACTAAATATGAATCCATTTTTCTCTAACACTTTTCAATACCTTGAAATTTATTAACCAAAGTCAATATATTATAATGGACTAACAATTCAAACTATTACCAACACTCTCGAGCACCCAATTTACTTTTTTAACAAGTGTTGCATCTAAAAATAAGCATATATAGTGGTTTATGCAAGCTATGTCCTATAGTAATATTCAAATTCATTATTGTTTTAAAAAATCAAACCGTGTATAAACATTTACGAAGATATGATTTTTTTTTTTTTTTTTTTTTTTTGCTAAACAAGAGATGATTTCTTAGACAACACGAAGCGACAAAACTATACAATCTTACTTCAAACGGTTAAAAAGCTGTTTTAGTTGTAAGCACTATTCCCTTATTTTTCAGTTACTTTATCATCGTAAGTTATACAGTAAAAACTCTATAAAGTAATATTCGATAAAATAATAAACTCGATAAAGTAATAAATTTTCCCGGTCCTTAGTCGGGACAGTGCAAAATATGACACAATTCAATAAAATAATAAGATAATAATTTTTTTTCAAATCCCTATGTAAATATATAGTCCCAATAATATCATAAAGTAATATTTTATCATATAAAAAATTCAAAACATAGCTAAGAAGAAAAATAAACGTGAAAGGAGCACTTATAATTTTTTTTTCACAAATACAATATGGAAAACAAAAGAAAAAGAATGGAAAACATACAAAATTGTTTGTAAAATATGAAGTTTAAAAGAAAACTTCATATTTTATATAAAAAGAAATTTTAAAAGATTTATAAGTATTTTTACAAGAAAATCTTATAAAGTAATAATTTTCTAAAGTAATAAATTTTGGTGGTCTCAACATTATTATTTTATAGAGTTTTTACTGTACATAAGAAACTAGTGTAGATGTCCTAACTATATAGCATAGTAAAGCTTTAAATTGAAATGTTGACTTGGAGAGACATGAGCTAGTTACCATTTATGTAAACCACCGTCATCCCAACAACTGCAAATCCTTTTTCACGTTCACCTTCATAAGGATGGACGTTTTTTTTTACATAGTATAGATATTTATTTGTAGTAATAAAAGTGATGATTTAAAACAAAAATAACAATAGACTATGTTGAGCAGGTTTCGTACCAATCATCAAAATTGGAACAATAACAAACTAGTCATCATCATAATGATCAAGAGTTATCATCAAAACAAAAACAGTGATCAAAGATGATAACAGTAGCAACCAATCATCAAAATAGGCAAGAGTAACAAAATAGTTATCATCACAATCATAAACCGTCATTATCAAAACAAAAACATCATCAAAACAAAACAGTAACAAGTTTTTCCATAAAAATAAAGACAAACACAATAGCTTACAATTAGGTTGAATGAGACATTCACTGCTGTTGGGATATCAATCCAAGTCCAACATCGGAAGTTTAATCAAGAGTGGTCTAATATATAAATATATAAGTAGTGTCCAACTCCAAAGCCTTTTGGGAAGAAACTCAAAGATAAAACCGTGCGGGCTTTGCCACTTGGGCCTAAAGTGGACAATATCATACTAACGGAGGAGTTGGGTTTTAAAGCCCAATAACTGCCATGGGAATAGCTATGTCTTTGAATCGTTAGATACAACATATAATTGAAAAAGAAACGCCACTGACAACAACATTTTTGCACCAACCCAAATATATCTAAACTGATGGGCCTAATAGGGCCCAATATTCATTAGTTTGGGCCAAAACATTTTACTTCTCACACACAAATCATTCACATTTCACAACGACTTCATCTTGTTCAAGCAAATCAACTAAAACATCACACAGATCAAACATTTCAGTTTTAATCCATTACAAAGTTAAAATCGATGCCCAAATTTCCAGCAAACCGGTTATTCTCCAAAATTTCACCGGTTTTCAAGGTATTAAACCGGAACATTATCAACATGTTCAAGATTGAACCGGTTCAATTCTTCCGATCACCACTCCGGTTACATTCCCGGCGCCGATTTTCAGCCGCCGCGTATTACCCAGTAAGCATGTGTTCTTCATCTAATGGGTCTTCTTCTTCTTCTGTTTCTATAAACAACAAATTTAAAAAAATCCAAACTTTAGTAAAGAATAGTCGTCTCTCTGACTTCTCTCACGAAAATGATAAGTCAACAAAATCCAAAAAAACTAAAATTAAAGGAAGCCATTGATTACCTTGTCAATGGTCTTCTTATACGACTTTTCCTCCTTTACCAAGTCTCTTTCTCTTTTCTTGTTCTCACCATAGTTGCAATTCTTGATTTCCTCTCAAAAGTTTTCATCTTTTCTTGATTTCAGTTGTGTTTTATCCTAACTTGAAGCAGAAGATTCAATGGGAGGTGTTTGTTCTTGTGTTTTTAAAGAAAATGATAAGAAGTTGAGATCTTTATCAACCGATGGTGATGATGATGATGATAAGTCAAGAGGGTTCTCTGGGAAACTAAAGTCTATGAGGAGAAGAAAAACTTCTGATTCTTATCATTCAGATAAATATGGTAGCTCAAAGAGGAAAAATTCCAAGTCTAATGAGATTTACTACAACTTTTCTGGTGAACTTGGTCCTGTACCTCCATTAAGATCAGATTCTACCAAGGTTTAGAGCTTTTTCTTAGGGTTGTTTAGGGGACATATGAATCATTCTTGTATACTATACTAATGTGAATGGTTTTTATGTATTGTTTAAACAGTTTATGCAGAGGAACTCGTTTCTTGGACGAGCTGGAGTTATGGGGTTAGAGAAGGCGGTTGGAGTTCTAGATACGTTAGGGAGTAGTATGTCTGGTATGAATCCGGGGACTGGGTTCTCTGGTGTTACATCGTCTCGTGGTGGAAAGTTCGGGAAAGTTAATATATTGGCGTTTGAAGTGGCTAACACAATAGCTAAAGGTGCTGCTTTACTGCAATCTTTGTCTAAAGAGAATCTTAAGCTCATGAAGAAGGATATGTTGCGTTCCAAGGGAGTTAAGAAATTGGTTTCTACGGATACCGCAGAGTTGCAAATTCTTGCTGCTTCTGATAAAAGGTTTTTTCTTCATTTGTTTCGTATTTGGTTCATTTTCGATATGTATTCTTATTCTTTTCTTTGCAGGGAGGAACTCGATCTTTTCTCTGGAGAGGTGGTCAGGTTTGGAAATATGTGCAAAGATTTACAATGGCACACTCTTGATCGATATTTTCAAAAGTAAGTTTAACTCTGCTTCCAAGTCCTTATGCGATGTTTTTTACTTACTCGCATGCCAGTGGATTTTCATTGTACACCGGTCTATAACGTTTCAGGCTTGACACAGAGATCTCACAGTATAAACTACAAAAAGATGAGGCAGAAACAACGATGCAAGAGCTCGTCACTCTTGCCCGATTCACTTCTGTATGTTTTCGTTACCTACACTTCAAAACTCTTACCTGGCCTATTTGCCATTGCAATGATCTTTCATTTTTTTTTTTCTGGGGGATATGAAACTAACTTGGATTTGCTTTATCAGGAGTTATATCACGAGTCGCAAGCTTTGGATAGGTTTGAACAAGATTACAGGAGAAAACTCGCAGAAGTAGAGTCTTTAAACCTCCCTCGGAAAGGTTGGTCTCGCTATTTATTTGCTCAGCACTAGTTCTTTTAAGGACTTCTGATTTCATTTTCATTTCCTACATGTAGGAGAGAGTATCATTATCTTACAAAGTGAACTAAAACAACAGAAGAAGCTCGTGAGGAGCTTACAGAAGAAATCGCTCTGGTCCCGGAATCTGGGAGAGGCAAGTGATTTACTGAATTTCTATGTCTCACTGTGGTATATATATTACCAGTTATTATAATATTTTTATCCTGTTGCAGATAATTGAGAAGCTTGTGGATGTGGTTTGCTATATACGTCAAACCATTGTGGAAGTTTTTGGTAACAACGGTATGATTCTTTGTACTTCTGGTCCTCTAATAGTGACCGTACTTCTTGAGAACCAAATCTCATGTACCATGGTCTTACTCTTAACCAACAATAGGGTTAAAACACAATGGAGGGAAACAGGGAATAGAACGATTAGGTGAAGCCGGTCTTTCGTTACATTATGCTAATCTAATCCAACAAATTGATAATATTGTAAGCTTCAAGATTCTCACCAGTTGTATTCTGATATATATATATATATATTCTCTGGTTGAAACTGATCCTTGAAATTTTTAGGCGGCTCGACCTTCATCACTTCCTTCTAATGTAAGGGACACGCTGTACAATGCATTACCTGCTACTGTCAAAACAGCTCTTCGTCCTCGGCTACAAACTCTTGATCCTGAGGAAGAGGTTTGTCCAAAATGTTTTCTCAATTCGGGCAGTGTTTGGTTCTGTTTTATTTTACCTAACTTTTGTGTTTCTGTAGCTTTCAATATCTGAGATCAAAGCAGAAATGGAGAAGTCGCTTCAATGGCTTGTCCCGTTTGCCACAAACACCACCAAGTAAGTTTTCTTTCACCATCATTCTTTGTTCAACATGTTTCTCCTTGTTCGTTTTAGTCACGTCTTTTTCGATATTCACAGAGCACATCAAGGATTTGGATGGGTAGGTGAATGGGCTAATTCAAGGTAAGTCTTTCTCACTCTCTAACAACTTTTTCTTGTTTTTAATTCTGAATTTTGAATCTTGAATCTGATCTGGCAAACTACGCGGTAAACAGGATAGAGTTTGGGAAAGGAAAAGGCGAGAACAACGGGAATCCAACACGACTTCAGACGCTTCATCACGCGGATAAACCGAAAGTTGATGCATATGTACTTGAACTCGTTATATGGCTTCATCGGTTAATGAAGTCATCAAAGAAACAATATCACTGTGTTAAGCTTCAAGAAACCAACCATGGCTCTCAATGCAACAGCATGAGCCTCTCCAATACGCAACTATCGCTTTCCCCGGACTTCACGTATAAAAACCAACTCTCCCTCGACGACAGGTTATTGTTGGACAGAGTCGAAAGCATAAGATTTTGTCCTAGTCTAAGTAAGAGTCAAGAGTTCGTTGGCTTGAAGAAGAACAAGAAAGGAATCAAGATTTGGGCATTGAGCAGAAGTACAGGAAATTCTCCTAAAGTCGATCTTTCAGGTGACAACTCTTCTAGTGATTTGGATATTCTTGATGGTTTGGATTTCGCTTTCAATTAGACGTGTAGCACGAACGGTCTTCAGGACCGGTTTTTGATCATATCCTCTGTATTTATATACTATGATTCTATCATTCTTGTAGATAACAACACAGCATATATGCACAAAACAAAGACACTATGATTTGGTTTAGTTGGATTTGTGCTTCAGTTCAACTACTTTCTTATGTTTCCATCAACTCCTCATACAACCTTAAAGAAGCTAACAACTCCATATTTGTCTTTCTATAAGATTTAGTTTTTGGTAAACCGAAAAAATGCACTGGAAAATCTCGAAAAAATGGACACGAAATTCGCGAAAACCGGTAAATGGATGCTCACAATCATTCTTCTCTGCCTTGTGGTTGCATCATCTTCACAGGCTACTCAAGAAGTAGGAGAAGTCAGCAATATACCAAACCAACCAATTCTTGGTCAACCATCTTCTTCTTCTCCTGTAAACCAGCCATTAACCGGATTTAATCAGCCATCAACAACAACTGAACTCAACCAACCAATTCTTGTTCAACCATCTTCTTCAATAAACCAGCCTTTAACCGGGGTGAATCAACCAATAACCGGATTTAATCAGCCATCATCAAGTGGACTTAACCAACCGATTCTTGGTCAACCAATTTCTTCTTCTGTAAACCAGCCTTTAACCGGGGTAAACCAACCATTAACCGGGTTTAATCAACAATCATCAAATGGATTCAACCAACCAATTTCTTCTTCAAATCTCAACCAGCCATTTTCGAATAGACTAAACCAAAATAGTCTCTCTGGAAATGGTATTCCATTTCTTAATGGAACTTCCAAGCTTGAGGTCTTCATTAACAAGATTATCTTTGTCTGGATTGCTCTACTTTTAGCTTTGTATGGTCCAAACAGAAACTGAAACATAAGTTACACATCATATGGCCACTATTGTATAATTTGGTTTTTCATCATATATTTGTTCTATAACATTTCTAGTTTAAGAGTGTGTAATGTGTATAATTACTGAGCTGTTTTGTTTCCTTTGTGTTATTGCATCAGTGTTGAATCCGGTTTAATATCCAGGTGTGGTTTACTGTTTTCCGGTATATGAAATTATGAAACAAATTGAAACCAAAATATGATACAGTTTTAAACTTCAACAAAATATCAAAATTGATCACAATGTTAACTACTTTCCAAACAAAACATTTGTCTTAATCTAGAGAAAGAGAAGATTTAAACCTGAGACATAACCGGTTAAAAGACTAAACCGATTTAGAAATGGTAATCGACCGGTTTATATGGTTAAACCGAAAAGCTTCTACATTTTTTCAAGTCAACGCCTCTGTTTTGAGTAGTGTAAAGATGTTTTTTCTCATAACACTAAAAAAGCTCAAAAAACAAAATGTGTTCTTGGATACTCAAGTTGATGCTACTTCAACTTCTACTTGTTTTGATTCAAAATGCTGATTCAAGTTCTATCATCAGAAATCTTCCTGGTTTCGAAGGACCACTTCCTTTCGAGCTCGAAACCGGGTTCTCTGTTCCATTTCATCTTAGATTTAATTAGCATTGTAATGAATCTATGTTTCTGAGTTTTGGAGTTTAAAAACCATTCAGGTACATTGGTGTTGGTGATGCAGAGGAAGATCAAATGTTCTACTACTTCATTAAATCTGAGAGTAACCCAAAAGACGATCCTCTTCTTATATGGTTAAGTGGAGGACCTGGATGCTCTTCTTTCTCTGGACTTGTTTATGAGAATGGTTAAAATTTCTTCTTCTTTTACTTCATTCTTTTGAATATGTAATGACTTGTTTGAATTGTAAACAACAAAAATCAGGACCTCTTGCTTTTAAGGTTGTGGCCTATAATGGAAGTATCCCATCTTTGGTCTCTACTACCTATTCATGGACTAAGGTATAGATTATGTTTTATTCAGAATGAAATGTTTTTTTCATGTTAAAGTTTAGAAATGGTTGTTTCTTTTTGTCAGGTAGCGAATATAATCTATTTGGATCAGCTTGTTGGGACTGGCTTCTCCTACTCAAGGAACCCACTTGCTGATATACAAAGTGACACAGGATCAGCTAAGCGGGTCGATGAATTTCTTCGTAAGGTTAGGGAAATAAAATTTCTGTATGCATAGACTTTTGGAGGTTTTTATTTGTTATTATTGTTGTTGATTTGTTGTGCAGTGGCTAGAGAAGCATCCTGAATATTTCTCCAATCCTTTCTATGTCACCGGAAACTCTTATTCCGGTAAGGTAATACCGGCCATCGTTCAAGAAATCTCAAATGGTATTTTTCATTTTATTTTATCACTCCTCCTAATCAATCCTAATGCAAGCCATGTTCTTTGACTGTCATTTCTTGATGAGTTCTTTTACAAATTTATATATCACAGGAAATTATATATGCTGCAAACCTCAAATAAATCTTCAGGTTCCATCAATATTTGATTGCTTCTTACATTTATGTCCATTTATATATATACCTTATCAAGCATTAAGAATTGATTAGATTTGTTTTTCCGCCTTCTCTATGCTTTCCCAAAACAGGGCTATGTGCTCGGAAACCCGGTAACAGACAAATATGTTGATTTTAACACTCGCATTCCATTTGCTCATGGCATGGCACTCATCTCTGATGAACTCTGTGATGTACAATTACAAAATCTAGTATTCTTTCGTTTCTTTGTAACCATAATGAAGTGTTTTATGACCCCTTCAAAACTCTTAATGTGTAGTCGATGAAAAGAAGTTGTGGAGGGAAATATTTTGATGCGGATCCTCATAACACAGAATGCTTGAAACTTGTTGAAGAGTTCAACAAGGTATACATACAAACATAGTAGCATGCATGAAGTGAGATTCAATGGTTAAATTACTAACTTAGAATTTGTTGTTTATCTACAGTGTGTTTCTAGAATATATGAAGAACTTATTATAAAATCAAATTGTGACACTACATCTCCTGATTGCTATGTAAGCCTTTCTTGCTATCTTTTGGAGCCATTTAAGAAACCACTAGAGAAGAATATTGACAAGGTTGATTTTTGCAGACTTATCGGTATTCATTATCCGAATATTGGGCTAATAACGAGAGCGTACGCAAAGCACTTAAAGTAGTGAAGGTATATATGACAACCTTATTGTAGCATTGATCATTTGGTTAAATCTAAAACTCTATGAGGATTTTTGATTGTAGGGGACTACAAGGAGATGGGTTAGATGTAATTTTAATGTGCATTTTAATAAAGACATTACAAGTAGCATACCATACCATATAAATAACAGCATCAAAGGATATAGATCTCTTATCCTCAGGTACACAAATTTTACCATCTTCTTAACAAGATTGCTTCATTAATGAATTGTTTGTAACCTTTTTACTTGCATTGGTGTTTATGGTGAATAGTGGCGATCACGATATGAAAATCCCCTTCATTGCAACTCAAGAATGGATAAGGTCTTTAAACTATTCCATTACTGAGAAATGGAGGCCATGGATGGTACTTGATAAAGTCGCGGGGTATACCAAGACTTATGCTAATAAGATGACTTTTGCTACTGTGAAGGTAACTCTTTGATCCCACATTTTTAATTGACATAAAATGCAAAAGCTTTTGTTACATGAATTTTCTTAATTGGTCCATGGGTTTGGTTTATAGGAAGGTGGACACACGTTAGAGTATAAACCAGAGGAGAGTTCAATCCTGTTCAAGAGGTGGATAAGTGGCCAACCTCTTTAAACACAGAAACCTTAATCTTGGAGTTATGTGATCCATGTTGAAACCGAAATTGTTTGGTTTGCTGATTCATCTGAAATAAATGGTTTACAAGTTTATTACTAAATGCTATAGTAATATGCTCATTTCAAACTCATGCACACATGTTACACCTTTCCAATAAAATTTGTAGAAGGAACTATGAAAATGTTTTTAACTAGCCGGTTAGCATTTATTAGTTTAATATTTCCTTATACTTTTTGTTATTTGAATTAAAGCTATAGCAAGAATTTCAAATTCTTTGTAAAACAAGAACTTATAATATAAAATTGTATACATTCGATCTATATGGTTTAGAAATGGCAGACCGGTTTATATGGCTAAACCGAAAAGCTTCCACATTTTTTAAAGTCAACGCCTCTGTTTTTTAGTATAAAGAGGTTTTTTGTCATTATAACACTCAAAAACAGAATGTGTTCTTGGATACTCAAGTTGATGCTACTTCAACTTCTGCTTGTGTTGATTAAGCATGTTGATTCAAGCTCTATCATCAGAAATCTTCCTGGTTTTGAAGGACCACTTCCTTTTGAGCTTGAAACCGGGTTCTTTGTTCCACTTGGCTCTCATATCTAATTAGTAATGAGCATTATATTGAATCTGTGTTTCTGACTTTTCAGATGTAAATATCATTCAGGTACATTGGTGTTGGTGATGAAGAAGAAGACCAAATGTTCTACTACTTCATCAAATCTGAGAGTAACCCAAAAGAAGATCCTCTTCTTGTTTGGTTAACTGGAGGACCTGGATGCTCTTCTTTCTCTGGTCTTGTTTATGAGAATGGTTAAATCTTCTTCTTCTTCTTTAAATTCATTCTTGTTTATGTCTCAAGAATATGTAATGACTTTTTGTTCTAATTGAAATAATAAAAATCAGGACCTCTTGCTTTTAAAGTTGAGGCCTATAATGGAAGTGTTCCCTCTTTGGTCTCTACTACATATTCATGGACTAAGGTATAGATTATGTAAAATACTCTGTTTTATTAGGAATGAAATGGTGTTTTCATGTTTAGAATGGTTGTTTCTTGTTTTCAGGTGGCGAATATAATTTATTTGGATCAGCCTGTTGGGACTGGCTTCTCTTACTCAAGAAACCCACTTGCTGATATACCAAGTGATACAGGATCAACGAAACGGGTCGACGAGTTTCTTCGTAAGGTATATGGAGAAACTCAAAATTGTCCATTAATGAAAATGTCTTAATGCATAGTCTTTTGGAAGTTTTGTTATTGTCGTTAAGTGATTGTTGTGCAGTGGCTAGACAAGCATCCTGAATATTACTCCAATCCTTTCTATGTCACCGGAAACTCTTATTCCGGTAAGGTGATTCCAGCCATTGTTCAAGAAATATCGAATGGTATGTTTCTTTTTTATCAATTCCAATCAATCCAAATGCAAGTCATGTTCTTTGACTAGGGTTTCTTGATTAGTCAATTTACCAATATATATATTACAGGAAATTATATATGCTGCAAACCTCAAATAAATCTTCAGGTTCCATCAATATTTGGTTGCTTCTTACATTATGTCCATTTATATATATATACACCTTATCAAACATTAAGAATTGATTAGTTTTGTGTTTCTACGCTTTCCAACAACAGGGCTATGTGCTCGGAAACCCGGTAACAGACTTATATGTTGATTATAACACTCGCATTCCATTTGCTCATGGAATGGCACTCATATCTGATGAACTCTATGACGTACAATTACAAAATCTAGTATTCTTTCGTTTCTTGTCACCGCAATGAAGTGGTTAATGACCATTTCAAACTCTTAATATGTAGGCGATGAAGAAAAGTTGTGGAGGTAAATATTTTGATGCGGATCCTATTAACACAGAATGCTTGAAACTAGTTGAAGACTTCAATAAGGTACATACAAACATAGTAGCATGAACTGAGATTCAATGGTAAAATTACTAACTTAGAATTTATTGTTTATCTCAGTGTGTTTCTAGAATATATGAAGAACTTGTTCTAACATCGAATTGTGACACTACATCTCCTGATTGCTATGTAAGCTTTCTTTGTATCTTTTGAAGCTATTTAACAAACCACTAGAGAAGAATATTGACAAGGTTGTTTTTTGCAGACTTATCGGTATTCGCTATCCGAATATTGGGCTAATAACGAGGATGTACGAAGAGCACTTAAAGTAGTGAAGGTATATATGTCAACTTTATTATCATTCATCATTAGTAACTTAAATCTAATACTCTATATGAGGATTTTTTATTATAGGGGACTACAGGGAAATGGGATAGATGTAATTGGAATGTGCAGTGTAATCAAGACATTAAAAGTAGCATACCATACCATATAAATAACAGCATCAAAGGTTATAGATCTCTCATCCTCAGGTACACAAATTTTACTACTTTTACACAAGATTGCTTCATTGTTTTAACTGTTTGTAACCCTTTTTTTTGCATTGGTGTTTATGGTGAATAGTGGCGATCACGATATGACAATCCCTTTCATTGCAACTCAAGAATGGATAAGATCTCTAAACTATTCCATTATTGAGAAATGGAGGCCATGGATGGTACTTGATAAAGTCGCGGGGTATACCAAGACTTATGCAAATAAGATGACTTTTGCTACTGTGAAGGTAACTCTTTGATCCCACATTTTTAATTGACATAAAATGCAAAAGCTTTTGTTACATGAATTTTCTTAATTGGTTCATGGGTTTGGTTTATAGGAAGGTGGACACACGTTAGAGTATAAACCAGAGGAGAGTTCAATCCTGTTCAAGAGGTGGATAAGTGGCCAACCTCTTTAAACACAGAAAACTTAATCTTGGACTTATCTGATCCATGTTGACACCGAAAGTGTTTGGTTTGCTGATTCATCTGAAATAAATGGTTTACAAGTTTACTACTACATGCTAAAGTAATATGCTTATTTCAAACTCATACACACATGTTACCCCTTTCCAATAAAATTTGCAGAAGGAACTATGAAAATTGTTGTTAACTAGCGGGTTAGTTTTTATTAGTTTAATATCTTCTTATATTTTCTGTATTTGAAATTATAGCTAAACTAATTCTTTGTAAAACAAGAACTTAGAGGGGGTTATTGGTTTGTGTATTTTAATGGATTTTAAAATCCATTTGGATTTTAGAAATCTGAGATGAATCCATGGATTTTAAAATCCATAATAATAGATAATGTGGATTTCAAAATCAAATAAAATAGATTTACAAATCAACTAAATGGATTTCATTGACTAACCAATAAAGTAATATCAACATCTAACTCATTATTTTCATGTGATATATGTCTTTCTCGTTCTTCAAAGATTTCTTGTTCTCCCGTATTTTTTGAATCCATGTTTGTGTATACTTTTAACAAATAAAACTTAACCCATCAAAAACGAATACTAACACATACACCTTTGTATCTTTATATATATTATTTACGATGATTAGTATATGATTTCGCATTAATATTCACTAAAATCCTTATTGTGAAGAATCACAGAGAAATTGATCACGTGAATAGCAAGAAAAAATGAACAAGCCTATAAAAACAAAAAAGCAAGAAAAACATACACAAGATGATGAAGAAGAGACGAAAAGTACATACGTGACACAATTTTTCTATTATTTTGTTTGATGGTGTTTTATTTATTGGTTTGATTATTTTAGTTGCTTTGTGGATTTATAAGTATGTGTTATTTGATTTATAAATCTTATAAGATTTAGAAATATTTGTAAATCCGAAGGTTTCCCCTCGGATTTGATCATTTGTATTTTTGACATGAAATCCTTTCAAATCCATTAAAATCCTAAGTGAAATCAAATCCATAAGTAAATCCGTAAGATTGAATAACACGTGATTTTAATTAGGACTTATAAATCATAGAACCAATAACACCGGATTTTAATATGGATTTTAAAATCATAGAACCAATAACACTAGATTTTGTTTGGATTTCCAAATCCATTAAAATCCATAAACCAATAACCCCCTCTTATAGTATAAAATTGTATTATATTTATGGGATCTATATTTATTTAAAAATCTAGTATTGTACCTCAACTGGCCATTTGGATAAACGCTTTATACTCGAGTTCGAAATTCATTGGCTAGTGCAATTAACATAACGCATCAAATAAAATACCTTTACATATATAAAAGACAATTAGAAACAACTCTAGTATTTTTTATTGGGAATTTGCTATTGGTAGCAACAAAAAATAGGATATTTAGGTAGATAGCAACGACACTATTTAGAAACTGTGCTATAAATCATAATTCCATCTCTACCCTTCATCTCTATCTTTTTGCTCGGTCTCAAACTCTTTTTCCTCAAACATGAAAAAGGAAATCGGTAGTAGATGGCGGCTACATTTAATTGTAGTGGTGGCAAGTAGGATTAACTCTGACGGTGAGAGCTAGGGTTAATTGGAGCGGTGGCGGCTAGGATAAACTGTGACGGCGGCGGCTAGGGTTAACTATGGCGGTGGCGGCTAGGGTTAACTATGGCGGTGACGGCTAGGATTAATTGCAGTGGTGGCTATGATTAACCGGCTGCTAGGGTTAACTGTGGTGGTGGATACTAGGGTTAACTGTGGTGGTGACGAGAGTTTAACTGTGGTGGTGACGGCTAAAATTAACTGCGATGGTGGCGGCTAAGGTTAATTGTGGTTGTGACGGCGGCGACTAGGGTTAACTATGGCGGTGGCAGCTAGGATTAACTGCAGCGGTGGCGGCTAGGATTAACCGGCTGCTAGGGTTAACTGTTTTGGTGGCGACTAGGGTTTAACTGTGGTGGTGGCGGCTAAAATTAACTGCGACGGTGGCTAGGGTTATCTGCGACGGTGGCAACTAAGGTTAATTGTGGATGTGACGGCGGCGGCTAGGGTTAACTATGACGGTGGCGGCTAGGATTAACCGGCTGCTAGGGTTAACTGTGGTGGTGGAGACTAGGGTTTAATTGTGGTGGTGGCGGCTAAAATTAACTGCGGCGGTGGCTAGGGTTACCTGGGACGGTGGCGGCTATGGTTAATTGTGGCTGTGACGGCTAAGGTTTAACTGTGGTGATGGCGGCTAAGACTAACTGAGACGGTGACTCGGGTTAACTGTGACGGTGGCGGCTAAGATTGGCAACTAGAGCTAATAGGGCAAATTTGTCTTTTCCTACCTATAGAAGAACAGTCAATTTGGTTTTTTGAATCTCAATGTTAGTTAGTGAATGATGCAAGAGTTGGTGATTATCTAGCTAGATATCCCTTTTTTATTCTATCAGTCTAATGGTACTTTATAGTATAAACAACTTGAGTGAAAAAAACGGAGCACCAACTCCAAACCGAATTAACCAAAACCTTGGTTCGGTTCGGATGGTTTGGTTCAGAATAATTACCCTAGGGCTTTGAATTTCTGTTATATATTAGAGAGCCTCTGCTATGCACACCACTTACACCGACCTTGTAAAAAGGAGAAACTTCAGATTCTCTCCCAATTAATTAACGAGATACTTTCGAGATTGCCTGCAAAGTAAGTAGCTAGGTTTCCTTGCGTGTCAAAGCTATGGGGTCTATGCTTCACCGTCCATATTTCAAAAGTGGAGTACGGGTGAGTTGCGACACGCGTATGACCAACGTTTCATAAAATACAAATTGATTGTATTTTAAACTTATCCTTATTCCTCTTTGCAGGTGCATGGTAAGTTTAAATCTGCAGATCCAGTAGAGAAGGTTGAAAGAAAAATTTCACTGGAGAGTTTAGCGCTAGAACCTCTGTGATGACGTTGTTGTCTTCTTTTATATTATGCTTTTGACATACTTATATTATTCTCTCTTCTGTGTTTACTGTCATAGGACTGAACTATGTGAAGTGGATACTTGAGTAGTTATATGAGTTTGATAAATCTTATTGTGTTGGTGGTTATGCTTCAGATTCAGGATTATTTAGCTGCAAGAAAGATTTCAGGGAAAACACTTGAGAGAAATCGTGTTATGCAGAAAAGAATAGGTGATGAGGTACGAGCATTCTTCTGATTCGCGTTATTTTTTAAGCTTGTCAGATTCTTAAGGAGATGTTACTTGGCACTCTATTTACATTCTTTCTAAAGAAACACTCTTGGTTCTGATCCTGTTGGTGTTGTTTACCTCCAGATTGTAATTGCGTTTACATACTGGCAAAGAGGGGAGCTTGTAAGTTGCAAGTACCGGTATCTAACTAAGAAGTTCATTCAGGTCCATGTCATACAAATTCCCTTTCTTATATCAGATGTGAACAACTCTCTCTCTCTCTCTCGAGCTTTCCTATTATGACTGTTTCTTACATGTTTTCTTCAGGAAAGGAATACACGGAGGATCTTTTATGGGCTTGATGACATTGAAAGAGTATCTGAAATCATTATAGTACGTATGCATTTACTTGATGACATTGAATGATCACATGGTCGGCGGCTAAACTATATTTTAATTCTATGGGGAAAATTTAACTTTAGGTTGAAGGGGAAATAGACAAACTTGCAATGGAAGAGACTGGTTTTCGAAATTGTGTGTCTGTTCCTGATGGTGCTCCTTCGTCCGTTTCGTCAAAGGAAACCCCACCTGAATCCCAGGTTTGCCTGGTTTTATACTTTATTTCTTTTATCCATTCTCTGTTATTTAATTCCTTAAGCACTCTAATTTTCTGTAAAGCTAGGACACGAAGTATAAGTTTCTATGGAATTGCAATGACTGCCTAAAGAAGGTGTGGTAATTTATTATTTGGTTTGATATGTAATTATCTGGATTTCAAGATTCCAAGAATTTGGGTATCTATAGGCATCTCGGATTATTATTGCTACTGATGGAGATGGACCTGGTCAAGCTCTGGCTGAAGAAATGGCACGGCGTCTGGGCAAAGAAAGATGTTGGCGTGTCAAGTGGCCAAAGAAAAGCAAAGATGAGTATTTCAAAGATGCAAACGAGGTCAGATTAGATTATATGTAAATGTTAAGCAATTGCTTTTCTGCTTATGTTGGTTTGAAATGACCGCAATGATTCCTTACTTGGGTGTTTTTCTTAGGTGCTTATATCTCTGCGACCTCATGCAGTTACTGAAGCTATTGAAACTGCTGAGCCATACCCTATACAAGGATTATTCCCCGTGGGGAAAGGCATGAGTTGTGTGTGTTAGAATGGTGAAATTGGGAGAAAATTATTTCTCTTAGCTGTGCGAGCTAAATGTTTTCTAATTAGTCGAGCGTTTGCATTAATTTGAAAAAGAATATATTAAACTAAATCACCCAACAAACTCTAGGTTTTTTCTCATTATTTTCACATTTGAAATATAGAAAAACTACTTTAGATTAACTATATTAAAACCATTAAATTACCTCGCTTGTGAGAAATGTAATATGTTGGTTTTTAAATAGCCATGGTAATTTATTGTTGGATTTGTTACTTGAATCAAATAGTGTTGAGGTTCACAAAAAAGAAACCTGTGATGACCAACAAAGCTCTTCGAAACGACGTCGTTGCATCACCTAAATACAAAGCTCTTAATTTAGCTCGTACCGTAAGACTCTTGTTCCGCATAGACCGAGATCCGTTCTCGGGGACTTTAATCTAATATGACTTTATGTTAGAAAAAAAAATCTAACTAACCCTCTTAAATCTAACTAACCCCCAATTTTTCTACTTTCCACTTTACCCTTTTTTATTTTATTAAATATACTAACCAACCAAATAATAAATTTTAATTAATATTCCCACCAACCAAATAACAAATTAAAGATCTCACCCACGTGCATCATTTTCTTTTCTTCTTCTCTGCCAAAATAATAACAAAACGCAAGCTTCTCTTCTTCTCAAAACAGAGCAAGCTTCTCTTCTTCTTTTTTGTCCTCCTTTTGTCTCTGTTCGACTTAATTTTCTTCCTCTTATCTTTTTTTTTGTTGATATTTTTGATGCATTATATTTAAAGGTAACAAGTAACCAAAATCTTATCATTGTTAGAGCAATCTTACATTTGAGAGAAAACATTTATTTGGAACAAACGTACGAGGATTTAGTCATTCTTCATCGTTTCTCTTCCTATATTCGTTTACTTTCATTCCTTGGCAAACCAAATCTTACTCCTTTAGTTCTTGTCATCGTCATCGTTCGTATTCCTCTCGTTATCATCGTTTCTTCATCTTTTTGGAGAAAAAATAGAGCCATGTATGATTAAACGAAAGCTTACTCAATTTGTCATTATACAGCTGAACCATGGTGAAGAAGGTAAGATATTTACATATTTATTATTTCGTGTTTAGGGTTTGTTCTAATTTTGGAGATTTGTTTGTAATTAGAATAATTTGTTCCTCTTTAAAAGTTTTTGCACATTGGACTTGTTTTGTAAGTCTATTGAATGGATGTGATAGGTTGTTTGGTATAATTGCAGCTGAATCGTGTTAAATCGTGGTGAATCAAAGAGAATCGGAGGTAAGAAAGAAATCAAGAAAGTCGGCACGCGTCAATTAGAGAACATGAAGGAAGAGGTCGTGGAGGTATATGGGAGACCTTTACAGATGGAGATGGAGTGGAGGAACCCAACGTGCATGAACCAAACGTCCAGAAACAAAACTAGTTACAATTAGTAATTCTCTATGTCTGGTATAACTACTACAACTGCTTATGACTGTGTTTGCACAATTTGTATAACTAGTATAAATGAGTATGATTGTTTTGATTATTTTGTGTTATTTTATTTTGGTCAGAGTCTCTGCCAGATATGACTGGTAATAGTAGGTATGAATGTGTTATTTTATTTTGGTAAGAGTCTCTGCCAGATATGACTGGTATGACTAGGTATGAATGTGTTATTTTATTTTGGTCAGAGTCTCTGCCAGATATGACCGGTAATAGTAGGTATGAATGTGTTATTTTATTTTGGTCAGAGTCTCTGCCAGATATGACTGGTATGACTAGGTATGAATGTGTTATTTTATTTTGGTAAGAGTCTCTGCCAGATACGACTGGTAATAGTAAGTATGACTGTGTTTTTAGGTTTCCAATGCTCTCTGCAATATATAACTGGTATAAATGAATATGACTATGGTTTATGGTTTTAGGTTTGTTCTTCCTCTTTCTTTTTTGTTAATCTTCGTGATCCTTAAGTCCATATATATAGCTAATTGATACTTAGGGACCACATAAAACATATAAAGTTTAATAATGAAATTAGAGAAAAACACATTTTTTCCTAAAATATATCTCATACATAAGGATAATGTATGAGTACAAACCTCATTGTTATGTCCAATACGCAAAAATAAAGTTATTTTACATTTGAATACACGAAATGATAGTAAATATGTTTCAATGATTACATTGGAGTAGTCCTACTGGAAAAAATATGATTTCACCTAAGTATGACTAATAATACGTGAAAACCACCAAAGTATAACTATGTGTAAAGTGGTCATACTAAAAAACTAAGTATGACTATGTTTAAATTTATATATTATTTAATAGGCTTGACGGCGCATGTGTTAAATATGCTTATTTATAATAATTTTTAAAACTTTTTCACATGTTTATGTTCACTTCTTAGTTAGACCAGTATGACCAGTAGTACCTAATAACATCAGTAATACCTAAAACCTCATTAATACCTAATAACACTAGTAGTACCAAAATCAGTACATGGAAACATAAGTTCAACATTACAAACAAAAACCGAAAAATACATAGAAATATCTTAAAAACATCAGTTTACTAATAAAACATTAGTTCAACATTACAAGATATCATTCATTCAGTCTTTAACTATCTAAATAATTCTAAAACCATCATTCAACATCATTTCCTTATTTTTCTTCTTCTTTCCCCATCGCTTCTTTCTCTTTCTCTTTCTCCTCGACGTCTCTTCTTCTTGATATCTTCTTTTTCTGCTTGGAGAGGAGTTTATGTATCTTGACATTGATACCACCTTCTCCTTCACATCTTTGTCCTTTAATCCTCATTATCTTGCAATCCAAACTGAATAAAGTTAATCCCAGTATACTAGAGTTATATTTAGTAGTATCAGTTATCCTAAATACAAACAGTTCAACTCAGTAGTATCAGTTCCCTGATTCCATGACATTTATATTTTGTAGTATCAGTTCTTCTAATTACTAACAGTTAGACGCAGTAGAATTAGTTGTATTAAGCAGAGTCCACAACACTAGCGGTTAACAATTTCTATCATTTTCGATAGCGATGTAGACCAAATACATACCTTCGATGGCAATGCATAGCCTCATCCTTTTCAGGGGCCTCCTTTTCAGATTTTGACCCACTGATCACACCATATCTATTTCCTCGACGTTATTGGCTTCTAAGTATAATGCATTTCTGCAAAATCCACAACAAAACAAATGAAAATAGTTAGTAAACTATCCAAATTTGGGTTATACTTCAAACCGAATCTATTCATCTCCAAACCCAAACCCAAACCCAAACCCAAAATCAAAATTCGACAAATCTCTTTGTAACCCAAACCCAAACACAAATTCAAAATTCGACACATCTCTTTGTGAAATCCAAATCCTGATACAAATTAATATCTCAAAACCTGAAAATCGCAACCAAAAACCATTCGAAACAAAAAACCCAAACTGGTTTTACTTCAAACCCTAATTTTTCAATTTTAAAAAGATACATCTCAAATTTGTAGCAAAATCTTACATATTTTCATTTTAAATCAAAATTCTAGTACAAATTGAAACCCAATAATCTCTAAAACGAAAACCCATTCAAAATCAAAATCTTTTTCTGAAAATTCAGAGAAGTAATTGGGGATAAATCTTACCTAGAATAGATGAGATGCCAAGACACTAATGATGACGACAATTGTGCCGACTACGACAACAAAAATTGACGACAACAAAAACTGTTCGAATCGCAGGACCGAATCGCAGGAGGAAGAAAGGCAGAGAAGAGGAGTCTCAGAGAAGAAGATGTTCACGGGATTTAGTTTTTGTTTTTTTCTTTTGTTTTTGTTTCAAAAAAATAAAAATAAAGGTAAAAACATGTAATAACCACCTGATTCATTAAGGGTAAAACAGAATTTAGCCACCTTTTTTATCAAACTGAGCTTTTAATTTTATAAGAAGGTTATTGTAGATTAAAAGTTTGGTTGTAGAGTTAAAAAAGATTAAAGTTCGTTGTGGAGCTACGAATGGCCATTTATTAACCAAATCGAGGGCATTTTCGTCCATAAATTTATCTACCCTGAAAACAGTTTTGGTACCTCCACGAGTTTCACCTTAAATCCCAAAACGACGCCGTAAATTCCACCGCCCAGAACAAACCAACTCCGAGCCGAATATTTAAACCAAACCATGGTTTGGTTCGGATGGTTCGGTTCGGAATAATTGCCCTAGCTAGGGTTCGTACTCTATTATATATTAGAGTCTCCGCGATGACTAGCACGTACATCGACCATGGAAAGAGCAGAAAATTCATATTCCCTTCTGAATGATCTCATAGTCATGATACTCTCCAGATTGCCTGCAAAGTCAATCGGAAGGTTTCGTTGCGTGTCGAAGCTATGGGAGTCAATGTTTCGCCGTCCATATTTTAGAGAATTGTTCTTGACCACGTCACGGGATCGTCCACGTCTCCTAATCACCATTGAGCCACGTAAAAACGGTGTGCTGCAGTTCTATTCGGTTCCTCAGGTTCCCTGTGAGAAGTCGTCGTCTCTTGTAATAGCTGATGATTCTCTTATGAAGTTCCCTCCAGACCAAATTAATTTATCTTGTGATAGTGTCCAACAGCTTTCATATGGCTATGCCTTAATCTGTTTCTCTAACGAGTACGATATGAAGCATGTGATAATTAACCCTAGCACGGGACAGTATGCCATCATACCTAAATTGACAAGGTTGGAAATGTCGATGGAGTTTTTAGGGTTTGATCCGATTGACAAGCAATTCAAGTTATTGTCTATGGGTTATCCATATAGTGATGATCATGATGATCATAGAATTATGACACTAGGAACTTGTGAAACGATGTGGAGGAAGATCGAATGTCCCTTTGCCCATGAGCCTTGGATGAGAGGGAAATGCATCAATATTAATGGGGTATTGTATTACTTAGCTGAAAGTTGTGATGAGTTGATGATAGTTTGCTTTGATGTTAGGTCTGAAAAATTCAAGTATATTTACCCAACATTCTATAGGCATTGGTCTACTGTATTGATAAACTATAAAGGTAAATTAGGTGGGATTACTTTGTATAGGGATTTCGTTGGTGCCACTGAGTTGAGTATGAGGATTCTAGAGGATGTAGAGAAAGAGGAATGGTCAAAACACGTCTACACTTTGACGGATGATAAAACCGTTAATCCCCATTATGTTTCCGTTGCTGGAGTAACATCTACAGGTGACATTGTTTTGTCGGATGAACGTGCATCTAAACCGTTTTATGTGTTCTACTTCAATCCGGAAAGAAACACTCTGAAAACTGTTGAAATCCAAGGTATCCATCAAGTGTTTGACAGCTGGAAGAGAGTCTATGTAGACCATGTAGAGGATCTAAACTTCAATATTATGAATGCAACATCTATAAGTCCACCACAACAGAAGCGTAAACCCATGAGTTCATCAACATCATCTCAAGAAGAGCATCACCAGAAACAAGATGGTCGTAGGTTACAAGAAGAAGATGTATCAGATTTGTTAGAACTTATGACACCTTTAGGAAAACGAATTCTTCGAGATAGACCGGTAAAACCTTCAACAAAGGCTAAGAATATGATTTGGCAGGTTGTAGGTCGTGGACGTGGAAACAGAGGTGATCGCGGCTAATTGTATTTTGACTCCAAACGTTAAAGTCAATCGAAGCGGAAGATTCGATTGTTTATGTACTCTTTCTTTATATCTACTTGTAATCGTTTTTTAAATAAAAAACTGTATGACTAAATGTCATAGCATAGCTTGTAACGGGTCTTAATAAAAGATAAAAAAAATAAAGACTTTTAGCTTAAAAAGAAAAGAAAAAAATGGTCGTACGTTTGAGTGTAATAACAAAGCTCCAATATCTATAATCCCACCACAACATAAGCGTAGACCCACGAGAACCTGGTAATTCCTCAATTTTCTCATATGATAGTAAGTACACTATTATACTCTCTATGTATCATATTAAGTGATATTTGAGGGAATTTTTTTTATGGAAGAAGGCAAACATATTAATTAACCTATGGGCCGTGGCATTTGAGAATCACAGTATAAAGGTACTTCTATATTTCATAAGTTTTATCTACAGGTACTTGTCTCCACCGTATTTAGAACAAAAATCAAATTGAGATTGACCTATATGAGCAAATTTATCAGCTATCCAGTAAAATAAGATAACAAAGTGCACTTGCAGCTAAATCTGTTTAAAAATTTATTCCAAGTTCCATGAAGAAAGAAAAGTTACAATTCTCACATGAACTAAATTGTCTATATATTGTTTATCTTCTCTTATTAAAAGGTAACGTTGGTATACTCTGCTCATTCCTAAAGAAATTATCCGGATCTACATCGGTCTTCACTCGAACCAATCGATCAAAATTATCGCCAAAATATTTCCTACCGTAGATTTCTCCCTTCCGATAACTATCCACTCCATGGTCATTAACCCCGATATCGATATCCCTATAGTTCAAATACGAACTTCTAGGGTTTTTCGACACGAACGGGGTCATGATTCTGTAGGTCGTTCTTAAATTACCAATATAAAGTCTTTCCGCTTCCGGTCCAGCGTCGGACCAAGTCGTGGAATGTTGGATTTTGTATAGTTTATTCCTATGCGGAAATGCCGTTGCATCCGTCGCGGTCGCGTTTAAATTCCCTCCATACGGATTCAAAACTAAACCCGTCCTATCTAATGTCGCCAATTTCTTAAACAACCGGTTTAGTTCTCTTTTGGTCATCTCTTTCTCAACGTAATCCGATTTCCTCTTGACGAATTTAGCCGAATCCGGTTCTCTCTCGAGTAAAATCTCCGGTTTAACTTTATCCACATCTACATGGTTCATCCACCATAACATTGATTGAATCCAAGTCATCTCTTTACAATCTTCTTTCTTCAAACCCATCTCTGGAAACTCCTTAGCCATCTTTAAAACGACGTCGTTTGCATCACCTAAATACAAAGCTCTTAATCTAGCTCGCACCGTAAGAGTCTTGTTCTTCGTCGCAGAGGATACCAAAACTCTCAAGAATAAACCGGGATCGGTTCTCGGAGCTACGAATTGCCATTTATAAACCATATCAAGGGCATTTTCGTCCATATATTTATCTACCCTGAAAACAGTTACAGTTTTTGGTACCTCCACGAGTTTCACTTTGAATCCCAAAACGACGCCGTAACTTCCACCGCCTCCGCCGCGAATCGCCCAGAATAGATCCTCTCCCATCGTTTTCCGATCACGAATCTCGCCGTTCGCGACGACGATTTTCGCATCGACGACGTGATCTATCGTTAAACCGAATTTCCGTATCATATTTCCGTATCCACCGCCGCTTACGTGTCCTCCAACACCGACGGTAGGACAAACTCCGGCGGGAAAAGCATGGATCTCGCTTTTCTCCCAGATCCGATAAAAAAGCTCACCGAGCGTCGCTCCGGTTTGTACCCAAGCGGATCCACCGTCGTCGTTTAAATCTACGGTGATGTTACGGAAATTAGAGAGATCTAGAACGAAGAACGTTGCGGCGGAGGAAATGTAAGAGAGACCGTCGTAATCGTGACCGCCGCTACGGATTTTGAGTTGGTAATTTAGCGTTTTGGTGCAGATCACGGTGGCTTGTACGTGAGATTCGACACGTGGAACGATTATGACCGTTGGTTTTGGAGTCGCGGTTGTGTTGAAACGCGCGTTTCTGATGTAAGCGCGTAATACGGTGGTGAAGGAAACGCTGGTTTGTGGTAAAACGACGTCGGTTAGATCTTTATCGGAAATGTTTGTTTTGTTTTTGAAACATTGGAGAAAATTTTCGAAGGGAGTTTTAGAATCTGCGTAACGTAATGATGAGTATGTTGTAACAAAGAAGAGAAGAAAAATAAGATAAGTTTTATTATCCATTTTTTGTTTTTTCACGTTTGAGTTTCTGGTGTTGGAGATTTGAATAAATAGAGAATTTTGTGATTGGCTTTGTGAGAAAATGTGGTGTTTGAATTGTCTGGTCAAATATTTCCAACTTTGTAAGTTTACGTAATTGAAATACAAATGGATGTGATTTTGGAAAATACTACGGGGGTGTATTCAACCTGGAATTTAGAGTGATTTGTGTTTAAGTGATAAATCATTTGTTATTTAAACATGAATTTTAAATTTTTTTATCAAATCCAGTGTTATTAAACTTGTAGTTTTAAAATCTACTTCAAAATCCAGTGTTATTGGAAATATTTTAAACAATGAATTTTATGAGATTTGATGTGATTTTGATGTGTTATGATGAGATTCCTTAGTTAAAAATGTTAGAAAGCAAATCACATTGTTTTAGGTAGGATTCTATGGGATTTCAATTAAATGGGGGGTTATTCATTGTTGGATTTATGTAGATTTTTAAAATTTTAAGATTTCATTGTTATTGGTTAATGGATTCTTAAATTCTAAATCAAATTCATTGTTATTCATTTGAGGATTTTTACATTCCTTTTGAAATCCATTGTTATTCAAAAAATCTATGTTTTGTTGATTTTCTAAATCAATTAAAATCCATTGTTATTGGGAGATGGAATCTCTATAGTTTTACTCATACAACATGATTTTCAAAATACTAGAGATATACATGATATTATTAAAATCCATGTAAAAAAAACACACACATAACATCAACAAAAAAACCCAACCATCAAAACAACATTTTTTGATTTTCTAATCATAACAAAAATCAGAATTTATAAAAGAGACATAAACAAATCATAGAATAACAACTGAAAAACCCAACGTAGTATAAGAACACCAAGAAAGCAAGAACTCATTATTCTTAAAAAGAAAGAGCAAATTTCACGACGTATTATACATAACTATAAATAAAGTCAAGTCATAAACATGAAAAAGACGTTGAAGTTAACTAGAAATATAGACATCACAAAGTCAAGAAATAGAACACATTATGAAAATTATAATTCAAAATTCAAATCTATTTTATCAATAATAAAGCAATCTCAAAACAAAGTTCAAAAACAAGCTCCAAAAAAAGTTTTACAAAAAACAAAAAGAAACAATCGAAAAGTTAGCTCAGGTTTGAAAAATAAATTATGTAATGTTAATGGCAATGTTTGAAAATGATGATGGCCATGGTGTGGGTTGATTAGCTCACGTCTTTTTATGGTGATGTCTCACGTCTAAAGTGGAGTCTAGAATATTAACAAGTACTACTTGAACTTTTTAGAAAACTATGAATATATATTACCTTATGTGGAAAACAAATTATTACAAATCCATGAGAATAATTTACAAGAATCCATGAGAATCAATTGTAATCCATGAGAATAATTTGTAAGAATCCATAAGAATTGATAAAATCTCACAACTTTTAAAATCCATAAGTTTTACATAATCCATCAATGAATAAGGGCCCCAAAATCACAACAATTTCCCTAAATTAGCTAAAATCATTTAAAACCTCAATCAAAATCAAATCATTTCAAATTCCTTGTTGAATACAACCCCTATAATTCTTAAGATATAACTAAATACAAAATTTGCATAGAATTTTGAGAAAATTAATATGATGATAATATTCATAAAACAGCTTATATAAGGAAGGGATAATTTGTTCACTAATTAAAAAAAATATATATTTAAAATTCTAACCAAATATTCTAAGTTTATTGGATATCATTTCTCCACATGGAACCATATTTGTTAGATTTTTAAATATTATTTTTTTGGTGGTTATTAAGCAAATTGCCCCTTACAAAGAAACCTAGAGAGTATTTATGACTAAAATAACACTTGTATGTATCCTCGAACCAAAGATTTCATACATTTTATAACGATTTATCGAACCAAATCTTAATACATACATACATATTGCTTTATTTGTTGAAAATGTCAATACATGTCACAAAGTCACAACACCCGTGTCGTACTTATCAACTTCGAACAGGAATACTTTGTTCGTTCCTCCAAAAGTTTATCTCATCGTAAACAGATTTAATATTCACTAACCTCTCAAAATTACTTTTGAAATACTTAGCTCCATAGATTTTACTTTCCTCGTACGTAGAATTAACACTTGATCCTATATCAAGATCACGGTAATTCAAATACGCTTCCCTCGGATTACTAGACACATACGGAGTCATGAACTCGTACATTTCTCTTGCACGTGCCAAATAATTCTTCTCCACGTCATCTCCAGCTTCGGACCAATCTATTATATACTCAATGTTGAATAAATTACCAGCTCTATGCGGGAACGGTGTCCTCGAACTCGGGATCTCACCCATTCTTCCTCCATACGGATTCCAATTCATTTCAACTTTCTCAACTTCCACCAACTTCTTGAGTATCAAACCAAGACCGGTTTTCGAAATCGGACTTTTTACATAGTCTGATTTTCGCTTCATGAACGTTTTCTTCGCGACTATCGGGTTTAGCAACACGGAAGTGGGTGTACCAATCGGATAATCCGCCCAAAACAGAACCGAATCGATCCATCTCATCTCGGTACAATCGGTTTTCTTCAACTTTAACTCCGGGAAATCCCGGTTCATCACGTTCAACGTCTTATCCGACCGGCCTAAATGCATCCCAATAAAGGAAGCTAAAACCGTCTTCTCACCAGGCCTCGTACCGTTGACTAAAGTCAACGTCAACCTCACGAATAAATCTCGGTCCGTACTATGCGCAAAACTCTGCCACTTCATTATAAGATCCACGGCTCCTTCTTCGACGGTTTTCACGACTCTAAAAACCGTAACTCTCTCCGGAACCGGAACCAACCGGATCTTGTATCCAAGTACGATGCCAAAACTCGCAGCGCCACCTCCTCTAACCGCCCAAAAACGGTCCTCCCCCATGGAAACCCTATCGGTGTAGGTATTACTGTTTGAATCGACAAGCGCGGATCCGACAACATTATCTACCGACAATCCGTACTTTCTCATCATTGTACCGTACCCTCCGCCACTAAAATGTCCACCAACTCCCAAAGTCGTACACAATCCCGCGGGAAATCCAAGAACGTTACTTTTCTCGGCGATTCGGTAATAAAGCTCTCCTATAGTAGCTCCGGTATCGACCCAAGCAGTTCCTTCCGTGAGGTTCACGTCAACGGATTTGAAACTGAACATGTCGATGACGAAGAACGGGACGGTGGATGTGTAAGAGAGTCCTTCGAAGTCGTGACCTCCGCTTCGGATTCTGACGTGGAGAGAGAGCTCTCGTGCGCATGCTAGAGCTGTCCCGATGTGTGACCATGTGGTGGGTGTGACGATGGCTATGGGTTTTGGTGTGGTGGGTTTGTCGAACCGGAGGTTAGGTATGCGGCGGCGGAGGATGGTGGTGTAAGAGGAGTTTGTTGGGATGTAAGTGACGGAGGAGGTGAAATCCGGTGGGTTTGATCCTTGTTGTATGATACATCGGAGGAATGTTGTTGGATCGGTTACGGACTGTGAAGTTGCTAGTGTAACTGAGATTAGTAGATAAATTATTACGAGTAGTTTTTCCATTTTGTTGTTGTTGATGTTTATTTTATTAAGTTTGGATTAGTATACTTTGCAAGGTTGTGTTGTGTGTATTTTTATAGAGAAGATTTTAGTGATCCAATCTGTTCAATTATTATATTACTTTTGTAAACAATCCGCTGGCAATTTTATGTTTTTTAATTGAAGGCAATCAATTCTTTTTTATTTGTTTTTCTTTCGTGATTTGAAATCTCTTTTTGTATTTAGCGGTGGATTAATTATTAATATTCCATCATTTCAATTCAACATCTGCGACAAAAAGAACGTCAAAGCTTTTCAAAGAAATAAATCTTAGTCGGATCATCTTATCCAAACATACGATGAATGAAACAATTCACCATTTTTAACCGATGTTACCACTACAAACATCTTAATCAAATGGCAGAAGGAAATGTTTCTACAGGATTATAGGATTATACTAATAGTTTTGGTATAAAGATTTTTGGTTATATAGAAGAAACCAAAATTACAGCTAATTAAATGTCATAGTGGACTAAATATATTTGACTTCGAGAAGAGATTAAAAAAAAAGTTGGACTTTTGACTTTGACATATTGTCATTGTATTTATGAGCGATTGGGTACGCGATAGCCGATAACGTGCACTCCGGACAAATATATCTGTAGCTTTTTTTTTTGACGAATCTGTAGCTTATCTATACATGATGCAGTATAGATCGAGTATTGTTAAGATTAGAGACCTAAGAACCTTAAAGCACAAAGCTTTATACCAAGACTTATGTAAAAAAAAAGGTTTTCAAACTTAAGTCTTTAACTTGTTCTAATTTCTCTCAATCTCTCTGTTTCTTTTGTTCACTCGTGTGTTTGTTTTTAAGAATCTAAAGCACAACAAGAAATGTAAAGACACAGCAAATTTAACGAGTTCGGTCCTCCCTCTGAGGCACCTACGTCTCGCCGGAAAACTCTCCGGAAAATCCACTAAGCTTAGCTCTGAACTTGAGCTCTTAACTCTTTACACTCTCTCTTTAGTTCTTTCTCACACACCGTACAATACAAGAAGATAAATGTATTCTTTTATACACAAACTCCAACTTGGTTACCAAGGAAAACTAACTCGGGTTAAGCTTGTTACCTTGGGTTTCATTGTCTTCTTGTATACACTGATAACGAGGGAAGAAACGGCTAATGCAGGCCTGCAACTCTCCTTTGTCTCCTCCAAGCTCAACCTTGTACGGGTTCTTGATCTGATTTTTGTCGAGAGAGAGAGAGAAACACACAAGACTGTGATTTCTTCTTGTTATCCAAACCCTCTGTTCCAATTAGCTATCTTTACTTTACTCTTTGACTTGAAACCTTCTCCTTGACTTAGAGGCTTTGATCATGGCTTATAATTTCAACTTTAGAGCCAACGACCATTCCCTCTTACTTGTTTCCAAATCAAAAGTCTAGACATCATAAGGAACACTTTGAAGTATTTGGACTAACCTCCACAAAACTCCACCTTGGTTCAAATACCAACTTTAACTTAGTTCTTTCGCTTAGTATATCTTGGATTTTCCATTCTCCGGATTCTTTCTTCTCCACTTAGTGGCTTGAAATTCTGAGCAAGTCCAAAGCCTTTTGAAGCTTGCTCGTTGGAACTGTCTTGGTGAATATGTTTGCGGGATTCCACAGAGTAGACACCTTAGTTACCTTGATTTCACCTTCTGCAATCTTATCTCTGATGTAATGCAAACGCACATCAATGTGCTTAGTTCTCTCGTGATGCACAGAATTCTTAGATAGAGCAATAGCACTTTGTGAATCACATAGAACCTCAACTTGATCTTGTTTAAACCCCAACTCTTCTGATAACCCCTTCAACCAAACAGCTTCTTTGATGGCTTCAGTTAAAGCCATGTATTCTGCCTCTGTGGTAGATAGGGCAACAACCTTTTGCAAACCAGATTTCCAACTAATTGTGTTCCCACCTGCAGTGAAAACATAGCCAGTTACTGACCTTCTCTTGTCTTGATCCGCTGCGTAATCTGAGTCACAAAACCCCACTACATCAACGTTGTCTTGCTTCTTGTAGAACAGTCTTAGGTCTTGTGTACCTCTGATATACCTCATTACCCACTTAACAGCTTCCCAATGCGGTCTTAACGGCTTACTCATGTATCGGCTCACAACACAGAGTGGATAGGCCAGATCAGGCCTAGTCCCAATCATGGAGTACATGATACTACCCACTGCATTGGAGTAAGGAATGTTCTTCATGAACTCCTCTTGATCCTGCAATTCTTCTTCAGTTGCAGCTCTTAATTTGAAATGAACTCCAAGCTGAGTAGTGACAACCTTTGACTTATCCATTCCATAAGTCTCTAACACTTTCATCAAATACTCTTCTTGAGATATTTCCAGCGTACCCTTAACCCTGTCTCTCTTGATTTCCATACCCAGAATCTTCTTAGCTTCACCCAAATCTTTCATTTCAAATTCATTCTTCAACAAGTCCTTGAGCTCTTGAATCTTCTTCTTATCTTTTGCTGCAATCAGCATATCATCAACGTATAGTAGTAAGTAGATAAAAGACCCATCTTCAAGCTTCTTGAAGTAAATACAACTGTCATAGCTGCTTCTCTCATACCCTGAACCTGTCATGAAAGTGTTGAACCTTTGGTTCCACTGCCTTGGAGCTTGCTTAAGCCCATATAGAGATTTCTTCAATAGACAAACTTCATCTGAACCATTCTCAACCTTGTAACCTTCTGGCTGCTCCATCAATATATATTCATCAAGAGTTCCATGTAAAAACGCTGTCTTGACATCCATTTGTTCCAATTCTAGATCAAGATTCACAACATAAGACATAATGAGTCTTATGGAGACATGCTTGACAACCGGTGAAAAGATTTCCTGATAATCTATTCCTTCTTTTTGTAGATAACCCTTAGCCACGAGTCTTGCCTTGAATCTTGGCTTTTCAATACCCGGAATACCTGACTTCCTTGTGAAGACCCATCTGCATCCAATCACTTTACCATTCTCTGGTCTTCTAACCAAAGTCCATGTCTGATTTTTTAACTGTGAATGCATCTCTTCATCTGCAGCTTCTTTCCACAACTTACTGTCTTTGTCTCTCATAGCTTCATCAAAACAACATGGCTCAGGAAAACCTCCATCTTCTGTAATCATCAGTGCAAAACCACCATCATTATCATCAAGCTCCACCAGATTGTTGAACCTCACATGAGGCTTGATGATCCTCTTTTCTCTGTCCCTTGTCAACTGATAATTCTGAACTTCATCAATGATCTGCGTAACCCTTGTTCCAGCATCATCTTCTTGATGTTGTTCACCACTGTTCTGACTTGTCTCATTTCCCATTTGACCTTCTTCTTGATCTTCCTCAACCTCTTCATCAGCTCCACCTAAGTCACTGAATTCTCCATTGTTAATTTCGTAGGTGATAGCAACTGAAGGAGTTTGAGAGCTAGAATTATTCTCCGATGCCTTGTTTAGATGCTTGTACATTTTGTATTCTTGAAATGTTGCATCTCTTGTAACCACACATTTCTTTTCTTCTAATAACCAGAACTTGTACCCTTTAACTCCCTCTGGATACCCAATGAATATCCCATCCTTAGCTCTAGGATTCAGCTTACCTTGATTACTATGAAGGTATGCAAATGAGCCAAACACCCTTAGCTCTTCATACCTCGGTTTAGATCCTGTCCAAAGCTCATCAGGGATCTCAAAACCTATTGCAGATGAAGGTGACTTATTGATCTGATGTACAGCAGTAGCTGCAGCCTCAGCCCAAAACTTTTTAGGCAAACCAGATTCACTCAAAATGCTTCTCACCTTGTTGAGGATAGTGCGGTTCATCCTCTCTGCAACCCCATTTTGCTGAGGGGTGTAAGCACAAGTCATGTGCCTTACAATGCCTTCTGCTTTACAGTAGCTATCAAACTCTCGGTTACAAAACTCCAAACCATTATCAGTCCTTAGTGTCTTGATCTTCTTTCCAAGTTGATTCTCAATCATTGTTTTCCATTCCACAAACTTGTCATAAGCTTCATCTTTAGTCATCATAAAGTACACCCAAGTCTTTCTCGAATAGTCATCAATGAATGAGATGAAGTAATGACACTTACCAAGTGACAAAGGAACATAAGGAGACCCCCATAAATCAGAATGAATGTAATCCAGCTTCTCTCTTGTAACATGTTTCCCTGAACCAAAACTGACCCTATGCGCTTTTCCATACACACAATCTTCACAGAAATCCATCTCTGTAACTCTTGTCTTGTCCAGATAACCCTTCTTAACCAATGCCTTCATACTGTTCTGACCCGCATGTCCCAATCTTCTGTGCCACAACCTTGTTTCATCTTGAACACTAACTGATACACAAGCTACACTAGTCAAGACAGTTCCCTCAAGTATGTAGAGAGTATTCTTTTTACTGCCTTTGAGTAGTGTCCTGCAACCCTTGTTGATCTTCATCTTACCATCTCTAGACTGAAACCAGCAACCATTATCTTCAAAGGTACCTAGTGAGATCAGGTTCTTTGACATTTCTGGTACATACCTCACTTCTTTTAGAAGAACCGTTGTATTATCTGCATTCTTAACCCTTATGCTTCCAATTCCTCTAACCTCAGAGTATGTATCATTCGCCATTCTCACTCGTCCTGTACTAGTCTCATTCAGCTCTAGAAACCAGTCTCTTCTAGGTGTCATGTGAAAAGAACACCCAGTATCAAGTATCCACTTTTCTCTAAGGTCATCTCCTTGTGACAACATAACCTCAGAAACCATCAAAGCAGCTGCGTCTACTATCTGACCAGTCACATTCGATGATTCTCCACTACCACCAGTGTTGTAACCCAACCTGTTCTTCTCTTTCCAAACAACACACTGCTTCTTATAGTGACCATCTTTCCCACAGATCCAACAGGTCTTCTTTCCTTTGGATTTCGATCTGTTTTTACCCTTACCCTTATCATAAGCCTTGTCTCTCTTCTCAGACCTACCTCTTTCTTGAACAAACAACCCTTCTGAGCTATTCCTACTAGATCTACCACTAGCTCCTAGTTCAAGTTCCTTAGATCTAACAGCACCAACAATAACCTCCAAAGACAGAGACTTCTTACCATACTTAAGAGTGTCTTTGAGTTGGTCATACTGTTTTGGTAGAGACATGAGCATGATGATGGCTTGGTCTTCATCTGAAACTGTCACTTTGACATGTTCCAGGTCTGTAATCAGCCTGCTGAAATCATTAATGTTCTCCTCTATGGTAAGAGCTTCACTCATCTTGTAGCTGTACAACCTTTGCTTGAGGTATATGCGGTTTGGAAGAGATTTCTCCATGTAAAGCTTATCCAACAACTTAAGCATACCTGCAGCTGTCTTTTGCTTGATAATCTTCCTGAGAACATTATCTCCAACACATAGAACAATAGTAGATCTTGCCTTTCTTCTCTTTTCCCTCTGGACCTTCTCAGCTTCTGTTTCTACTCGTGGACCTTCTAGTGGGATCTCTACATCAGTTTCAGCAGTAGAGTCCTCTTTTTTAGAGACAAGATCTTCTTCTTTTTCTTCTGTCTCTAAACCGTCCAGCAAGCTTAGCATCTCAAGATGAGCTACGAGCTTCTCCTTCCATAGCATGTAATCTCCTTTCCCATCAAACTTCTCCACCTCTATCCTTGTCGAAGACATCTTCTTCAACACCTGAGATGGAAACACTCAAAAAAAAACTGAGCTCCTGATACCAATTTGTTAAGATTAGAGACCTAAGAACCTTAAAGCACAAAGCTTTATACCAAGACTTATGTAAAAAAAAAGGTTTTCAAACTTAAGTCTTTAACTTGTTCTAATTTCTCTCAATCTCTCTGTTTCTTTTGTTCACTCGTGTGTTTGTTTTTAAGAATCTAAAGCACAACAAGAAATGTAAAGACACAACAAATTTAACGAGTTCGGTCCTCCCTCTGAGGCACCTACGTCTCGCCGGAAAACTCTCCGGAAAATCCACTAAGCTTAGCTCTGAACTTGAGCTCTTAACTCTTTACACTCTCTCTTTAGTTCTTTCTCACACACCGTACAATACAAGAAGATAAATGTATTCTTTTATACACAAACTCCAACTTGGTTACCAAGGAAAACTAACTCGGGTTAAGCTTGTTACCTTGGGTTCCATTGTCTTCTTGTATACACTGATAACGAGGGAAGAAACGGCTAATGCAGGCCTGCAACTCTCCTTTGTCTCCTCCAAGCTCAACCTTGTACGGGTTCTTGATCTGATTTTTGTCGAGAGAGAGAGAGAAACACACAAGACTGTGATTTCTTCTTGTTATCCAAACCCTCTGTTCCAATTAGCTATCTTTACTTTACTCTTTGACTTGAAACCTTCTCCTTGACTTAGAGGCTTTGATCATGGCTTATAATTTCAACTTTAGAGCCAACGACCATTCCCTCTTACTTGTTTCCAAATCAAAAGTCTAGACATCATAAGGAACACTTTGAAGTATTTGGACTAACCTCCACAAGTATTTTTTTCTATAACCTAAAATCCGTTGAAGAATATGTATTGATCATATATGTGTATCGTACAAGTATTATTTATTAAATCTCGTGTTGTCCGTTAATATGTATACATACATCTTGTTTGCATGTGAGTGTTATCCTCTTTAAAAAAATAGAAAAATAAATAAATAAACGACGACAAGTCTTCTTTCAATGACTAGTTTCATAAATTGACATTGGACTATACATGCATGAACTTAGCATACCGTTACGTTTTACTTTGTTTAAGTTAGTACTATTTTGGTATAATTCATCGCTTTCACTTTCCGAATTTTTTTTTTTTTATTGTTTTGTGTCACTAATAAAGTACATTGATACTATTATTGTAACATTTAAAAACGGAGCAGCACAACTAGTAATGAATACCGTTTTTGTTCATGAACTATAATTAATATTCGAATCACACGATCGTATTACATATTCATAACAATATATCGAGCTAGCCAAAGATTTCAATACATTTCTTGTTTATTTTTTATTTTCTCTGAAAATCTTGATACATTCGTGTGGTACTTGTTTATCTTCGAACCGGAATACTTTGTTCGTTCCTCCAAAAGTTTTCCGCATCGATAGTGGTTTTAATATCCACTAACCTCTCGAAATTATCCTTGAAATATTTAACCCCATAGATTTTACCTTCTTCATACGTCGAATTAACACTTGACCCTATGTCAAGATCACGGTAATTTAAATACGCCTCTCTAGGATTACTAGACACGTACGGAGTCATGAATCTATACATCTCCCTCGCACGTGACAAATAATCCTTCTCCACATTTTCTCCTGCTTCGGACCAATCTATTATATACTCAATGTTGAATAAATTACCAGCTCTATGTGGGAACGGTGTCCTCGAACTCGGGATCTCACCCATTCTTCCTCCATACGGATTCCAATTCATTTCAACTTTCTCAACCTCCACCAATTTCTTGAGTATTAAATCAAGACCAGTTCTCGAAATGGGACGCTTAACGTAGTCCGATTTTCGTTTCATGAACATTTTTTTCGCGACTATCGGGTTTAGTAGCACGGAAGTTGGTGTGCCAATCGGAAAACCGGCCCAAAACAGAACCGAATCGATCCATCTCATCTCGGTACAATCGGATTTCTTCAGCTTCAACTCCGGAAAACCCCGGTTCATCACGTTCAATAACTTATCCGACCGGCCTAAATACATCCCAATAAAGGACGCTAAAACCGTCTTCTCACCAGGCTTCATACCGTTGACCAAAGTCAACGTAAGCCTAACGAACAAATTCCTATCCGTACTTGGAGCGAAACTCTGCCACTTCATTATAAGATCCACGGCTCCTTCTCCAACGGTTCTTCGGACGCTAAAAACCGTAACTCTCTCCGGTACAGGAACTAGCTGGATTTTATATCCCAGCACAACTCCAAAACTTGCAGCTCCACCTCCTCGAACCGCCCAAAAACGATCTTCTCCCATCGAAACCCGATCAGTGAAAATATTCCCGTTAGAATCAACAATACCGGATCCGACAACATTATCAACAGATAATCCGTACTTCCTCATCAGATTTCCATACCCTCCACCACTAAAATGTCCACCAACGCCTAACGTTGTAGTTAAACCCGCGGGAAATCCAAGAACGTTGCTTTTCTCGGCGATTCGATAATAAAGCTCTCCGATAGTAGCTCCGGAATCGACCCAAGCAGTTCTTTCCGTGAGGTTTACGTCAATGGATTTGAAACTGAACAAGTCAAGGACGAAGAATGGGACGGTGGATGTGTAAGAGAGTCCTTCGAAGTCGTGACCTCCGCTTCTGATTCTGACTTGGAGAGAGAGCTCTCTTGCGCAACCTATAGCAGCTTGTATGTGTGTCCACGTGGCGGCGGCAACGATTACTACGGGTTTTGGTGTCATGGGTTTGTCGAAACGGAGGTTTGGTATGCGGCTGCGGAGGACGGTGGTGAAAGAGGAGTTTGTTGGGATGTAAGCGACTGCCGAGTTGCGACTGGCTGGGTCCGTTGGTTGTCGATCGAGACATCGTAGGAAAGTTGTAGGATCGGTCACGGATTGGGAAGTTGCAAGTGATGTTGAGATTAGTAGTAGAGAGATTAAGAGCAAGTTCTCCATTTTGGTGTTTGTGTTTTGTTGGGAGGTTTGGTTTATATTTTTGAAAACTTCTCGTGTGTGTATTTATATAGAGGAGATTTTAGTGATCCAAAGTTCTTATTTGCTCAACTAATTATAATAGTGTTTGTTATAGTACTTGTGAGAATTAATGTTATCCATTGATTCTGAATATTAATCTCGGTTTAGGATCTAAACTATGTGCTTCTTTTTTTCACGTTGATTTTACAGCTGAAGCTTTGTCCCGATTAAATGATATTGTGGACTAAATATATTTGACTTTGACTTTTACAACTACTATTATTGTATTTTTTTTTTTTTTGGCGAACTATTATTGTATTTATGAGCACTCCGATACGCCATAGCCAATAACGCGTCATTTATCTAAATTGATGATTTTAAGGGTGTAAATGGTAAGTGCGGATTCTAGCGGAATTTTTGATAACTTTTTGTGAAATATTGTGGAATAAATTTGAATTCAAATGGTAACAGCTGAATCTTACGGAATGTAGCGGAATTTTGAAAATAATTAAATTAACGAAACATGAAAATATAATTAAAATTATGTTTATCAAAATTAAATATTTTTGTTTACAAAATGTATTAAAGTTTACATAATAAGAATCTTTTACAAACAAAGAAAATAAAAAATGTGCAAAATTATTTATTTATAATATTAACACTATATTTAAAAACATAAAATAAATGCTTTAATAATTTTATCTTTTATTTTACAACATTTAACTATTTTTAAAAATAATTACTCCACACATTCATATTTTTAGAATAGTTACATGTTTGAGACATGTACACGTTCAAACAATTTTATGGATTTATAGCATTTTACACAAAATAATATGTTTTTGAAATATTAAAAAAATAATTGTTAAGAAAATATTTAGAATATAAATAACATTTAATATATTAAAACAAAAATACTAGAAACACAAAAATATTACTCCCTCCGTTTCATATTAGTTGTCATTCTACGCTTTTTATTTTGTATCAAATTAGTTGTCGTTTTACATTTTCAATACAAATTTATGATTGATTTTCCGATTTCATCCATACTCTTTTAGCTTATTAATTACACATATCAAATGAAAAACACATTAATTAGGGGGTAAAACAGATTTTTTTTAATGTTTTCTTAATTGACGTGAAATCACCTAGAACGACAACTAATATGCAACGGAGGGAGTAAGAAGTTGAGAATCTTTACGTCATTCCACACAATTCTACAGTATTCCACAAGTTTAATTCCTCAACTTTAAATCCTATTCCACATAATTCCTCAAGATTCCACAAAACTTATGTCACCGGTTAGACTCTAAAAGTTTCTTGTTTGGAGTGTTCATATGAATGATTTTGGAGATTAATACTACTAGATAAGATCCATATTAGTAGCTTATGCGTGATGTAGTACAGATAGAGTATAAAAAAATTAAGATCCGTTGAAGAATATGTATTGGATCAGATGAGATCTGTGTAATGTATCGTGCAAGTCTTGTTTCTATCAAATAGAGATCAAGTAGAAGCGTTGAATATCTTGGTCAAAAAATGTATACATCTTGCGTGCATGTGAGTGTGATAATGGTTATTCTCTATGCAAATTTTGGCTCTAAATGGTGACCACGAAAAGGTAAAAAATTATAGAAAACATTGAATTCCTTTCAATTCCTTAATAATTACACCATTTATAAGAAATTTTTATTACCTATGATTCCTCTTCATTCCTTGTCATTCCTCCTCCTGCAAAAGAATTATAGAACAAAAATATTCTTTATCAAATTTGATAAGGAACAAGAGGAACTATTTTTGTTTACAATTCTTTTTCATTCCTTAGATTTTTGTTTTTTTTCCATTCCTTTCATTTTTTTTCTTCATCATTCATTTTGTTCTTCTACTGATCACCAGTTAGAACCTTAATAACTGGAACTCTACTTGAATGACATGTAAAAATTCATTAAGTTTTTGACTATTCACAAAAAGTTAATGATAAAAAAAAACTCAAACAAACGGTATATACTTTAGTTCAATTCCGAGTATCTAATAACATTCGTCTAAAATTCTTCATGATATTCAACCAATTCACAACATTTCCCACTATCGCTCATTTGGGAGTTTAATTTTCAAAAACACATGATCCGAGTACGTGACAGATAAAAATGGTTAAGTTTAACAATTCCAACACTACTTTCTGAAGGGGAAAAAAATAAAGTATAAATCACATATTTTAGAAAGACATACATTAGTATACAAGAAAACAATTGACTACCTCATCTTATAACCCAAGACAAAGGTTTTAAGTCTGAATTGAATTCTATAAAAACATAGAGCTCTAACTTTCGCCTTTTACATCAAATAACTATATTGTTTCTTTCACCTTAAACATTAATATATAAAATTTTGTAGAATTTTTAATAGAAAAGATTCCAGTGTGTCTCTCTAGTAGCTGGAGGAGAGCACTGGAATGCTCTGCTCGTACCGGAAAAAGTTGTCAGGATCAACTCTACTCTTAACCTTAACCAATCTCTCAAAGTTATTTTTGAAATACTTCATTCCGTACACTTTACCTTCCTCGTACGTAGAATTCAAGCTTTTACCAATGTCAATATCTCTATAGTTCAAAAACGCTTCTCTTGGATTCTTCGACACGTAAGGGCTCATTGCTTCAAAAACTCTTTCCGTTTGGCTCAAGCAATCTTTAGCCACTGCTTCTCCTGGTATGAACCAGTTCGATGAGTACTGAATCTTGAACATGTTTCCAGCTCGGTGCGGGAACGCGGTTTCGGTAGCTGGAATCTCGCTCATTCTCCCTCCGTAAGGGTTCCAAGCCATTGTCACGTTCTGGTTCTCTAATAAAACCTTGAATATCGCCTCTAAACCGGTTCTTGATATCGGTTTTTGGACGTAATCCGATTTTCTCTTGAGGTAGATTTGTTTTTGCGGGATCCGGTTTAGCATAACCGTTGTTGGTGCTGAGCCGTGTGGGATATTGAGCCAGAATAGAACGGACTCGATCCATTTCATTTCTATGCAATCTGTTTTATTCAGACCTAGCTCGGGGAATTTCCGGTTCATGATTTCAAGAAGCTTTGCTGAGTTTCCAAGGTACATTCCCATGAAAGAGGCCTTCACGGTTTTGTTGCTTGCGCCTAAAGTTAACCTAATGAATAGGTCATTATCGACCTTGTCAGCGATCTCTTGCCATTTAGCTGCAAGTTCCGTGGTGTTCACGCCTCCTCTGTTTCCAGCCACGTCGACGTTAAAGACTGTGACTTTTGCAGGCACTGGAACAAGCTTGATCTTCCAGGCTAAGACAACACAGAAACTCGCGGCTCCACCGCCTCGTAAGGCCCAGAAAAGATCTTCTCCCATTGAGCTTCGGTCCAAGACTCTTCCTTTAGCATCAACGATCTTAGCGTCGATAATGTTATCAATCGATAGACCGTATTTCCTCATCATGTTTCCGTAGCCTCCTCCGCTAAAATGTCCTCCAGCGCCTAAACCGGGGCAGACTCCAGCGGGAAAACCGCGGAGATCTTTGCTTTTATTGGCGATTCCGTAGTAGATTTCACCAAGTTGAGCACCGGATTGGACCCACGCGGTGTCGAGTTTAGGATCGATTTCGAGAGACCGGAGATTGAACATGTCTAGGACGACGAAATCGACTGGCGATGAATAGGACAATCCGTCGTAATCGTGGCCTCCGCTACGAATCCGGAGCTGGATGCGGAGTTGTTTGGCGCATGTGACCGTAGCCTGGACGTGAGTGACATCGGCCGCGGTTACAATCGCGACGGGTTTATGTGTCGTGTTGTTGAAGTAACGAAGGTTACGGACATAGTTGTTTAGGGTTGTGGTGAAATTAGGGCTTTGTTGAGTGTATATGAAGTTTTGGATTGGGGATTTTGGATTTGTAGGTTTGAAATCGTAGAGGCATTTTACAAAAACGTCTTCGAGAGATGGTGGTAATGCGAATGATGTTGGGATTGAAATGAGAAAAATGGTTGTGATTAGGGTTTGGATTGTTTGAGATTTCATTTTTTGTTGTTTGTTTTTGTTGATTGTGTTTTGAATGATTTGTTTAGGGTTCTACATATTTATATATTTGTTAAGTCGACATGAATAGAAAATAATCGGCTATTCTTGTAAATGTGTTATTTTTTTGGGTATGTTGATATCTTTGTAAATTAGTCAATTACTCAATCTAGAGATTTAGTGCTTAAATATGGAGATTTTTGTTTCCCTATCTTCTTACATTTCCTAAATTGCACTTAAGCTCAACTTATCCAATCTATTTTTTGAATGTTAATTATATATACTTAAAAACAAGATTCTAAAAACTGCAATCAAGCATCATTCTTTGGGAAAACAAATAAAGATTGGGATTTTATTCTATTTTGCGTCACTTCTATAATTTAATTTGTGTCTTGTTCCCTTAAAATAATTGATTGATTTTTCTATTTCAGGAACTAATCAAATCTTGATTTTTAATAGCATATAAATCTAAACATAATTAACTGTTAATCAATATTTGGAAGCCTATCACGCCAAGATTTTAAACACTATAACATTTCATATATAAAAAATATGAAAATTATTATAATAGCCATATAATAAAAACCAAACTTGATTTACAAATAATATATAAAAAACTTACAATATAAATCATTATACAACATTATTTTCACCAATCAATATTATCAAATATATAATGATTATAATCTATGGTAACACAGGAATACTCTGTTCATTTCTGAAGAAATTACCACTATCAACTCTAGTCTTAATCTTCACCAACCTCTCGAAATTTCCCGCGAAATATTTCTTACCGTAACGTTTACCATCAACATAACTCTTCATTTTACTTTCATGAGAATTAATCCCCAAATCAACATCACGGTAATTAAAAAACGATTGTCTCGGATTCTTTGACACAAATGGAGTCATAAACCGGTACAACTCCCTTGTCAATTCCAAATACCGGTTCGTTAATCTATCTTCTCCCCAATTCGCACCGTATTGAATCTTCCATAAATTACCTTTTCTATAAGGAAATGGAGTCACCGTCGATGAAATCCTCGCCATTGCTCCTCCGTATGGATTAAAAGCCATTGTAGGAATTTCTAGCTCGATCATTTTCTTCCAAATTGACTCTAAACCGGTTCTTGAAATCGGTTTACGAACGTAATCTGATTTTCTTTTTAGATAATTCACGGTTTGGTTCCTTTGGAGAAGAAGTTTTTCTGATGAACCAACTTGTATATTTGTCCAGAAGAGAACCGATTGGATCCAGCTCGTTTCGGTTATGTCAGAACGGACTAAACCAAGTTCTGGTAATCTTTGGTTTAATATCGACAGTAGAGTAGTTGTGTCTCCGAGGAACATACCTACGAAACTTGCTCTAACGGTCTTTGTAGATGAAACAGTACCGTTTTGGACGCTGAGGACTGTTCTTATGAATAGCTCGTCGGGAAGCTCCGGTGCGACTGTTTGCCACCGGTGAACTATCTCCGTCGCGTTTTGCTCTAAAGTCCGGGTGACTCTGAAAACGGTGACGTTTTGTGGGACTTCGACGAGTTTTATTTTGTAGGATAAAACAACGCCGTAGCTTCCTCCTCCTCCTCCGTTTATTGCCCAGTAGAGATCTTCTCCCATCGATTTTCTATCCAAAATCTTACCTGAAATTTGAATAGAAACGTTACTATTTAATATAACATACAATAGAGATAAAATATGAAAAAACTGCCTATATGTGTTTTGATATTATTAATTTATAGAATCTTCAATGATGTGTTACCCAAAAAAAAAATAGTTGATCAACTCCATAATTTAACCTATTTGACCAAAATTTATTGGAATAATGTTTTGGTCGGTTTCTTGAACCTTGACTAACTCTATCGAATTTAATTAGCTTATTGATGTAGAGAGATATTAAGTATTATACCATTGACGTCGACCATTTTTGCATCGATAGTGTTATCAACGGTGAGACCGTATTTTCTCATTATGTTACCGTATCCTCCGCCGCTAACATGGCCACCGACACCAACCGTCGGACAAATACCGGCGGGATAAGCTAGGGTTTTGCTCTTTTCCCATATATAGTAATAAACTTCTCCAAGAATGGCACCGGTTTGGACCCAAGCGGTTTTACTAGCGACATCAACATCGACCGTCCGGAGATTAAACATGTCGAGGACGAAGAACGGTTTGCCAGAGTACGTGACGTATGACAAACCGTCGTAGTCGTGACCGCCGCTTCTGGTCTTCATTTGGAGGTTGTGACGTCGACCGCAAATAACCGCGGCTTGAACGTGTGATTCATGCGTTGCGGCGATTATGAGGAAGGGTTTTGCTGTTGTGGAGGTGTTGAAACGGAGGTTACGGATATAGGCTTCTAGTACGGAGGAGTAGGAGCGGTTTCCGGCGAAGAATATGGCTGAGGAAATGGGATGTTTGGGGTCGGAGTTTGTGGTTAGGCATTGTGTGAAAGTCTCGGTGTTAGCTAATGATGAGTTTAATTCACATATGGTGACGAAAAAGAAGATAAAAGCAAGCAATGTAGTTCTTGAATATTTCATTTTTGATTAGAGATCGTTGAAATGAAAATGAAAATAACAGATTGTGTTTGAAGGTTATTTATAAGTGATAGGAGAAATCAAATGTTTGACCAAGAAAAGTCAAAATGTAGGTTCAAGTTGTGCCAAAAGTTTTGATTTTATTTGATGATCGCAATATGTTCTAGAAATTATTTTAAAATTCAAAAGTCTTATATACAACCGAATATGTCATTAATAATAGATCTCAAGAGAGGATTCAAAGATTAGAATGTATATTATTTTATTAAGTAGACGAGGTGGAACAAAATCGAAATGCGAAGTACATTCTAAAAAGTAATTAAAAAATTGCAATTATTATAGCTAGTTGCTAACTGGTCTATACGTGAAGGTTTTGTAGTAGGAAAGATGTTGCCATGTTGGATGAAACTCATATTAGTAGGAGTTTAATTTTTGCAATAACACGTAATTAGTCGCTTATGAGTTATGAATGATTATCCTCTATGAATCGATTAAGACTCCCTAAAGAGACGGAAGTAATATTTGCTTTTCTCTAACTATGAAAAAGTCAGGAGGACGACAACAAATTTAGTTAAATCCAATTTCAAATCACTGGATAAACATTGTATACAAATAGTAAAATACATGTTTAATTGCGTATGTTTTGTTAATTAATAAATACAAGCAAGAGATGTTGAATACGTAATTACAAGAGTGTTTTATGATGTGAATTATTGACTGAGATATATAACATGCATGAAGGTTACACTTTAGCGGCTTGTTTGACATTCATTTGGTTGACCCATGTATAATCATCGGAGCCAAATGAGTGGTGGAGTCTAAAGAATTATAAAATTTATAACAGTAATATGCATGATATGACTATTGATAAATTCTTATATGTTACTTGGATGCTTTCTAGCCTTTACTCTATAAATTGGAGAGAAACAAAATTAATCTTTCCATCATTAATATCTAAGAAAAGTTTAGAAATGTTTCACACACAAAAAAATTAGATTTTTAGTTTCTTATAAAAGAGTGTAAGATTTAAATTTGTGTGGTATGTTGACGAGAACACTTTAGAGGAGAAGTGCAAATCTCTCACAAGTTACAATTTTATATATTTAAATAATTCAACAATTTTAGCAAAAAGAAATAATTCAACAAAATGAAAAGGATCAGTGCGTCTAGTCATCAATTTATCTGATTGCAAAACACATTTTAAAATAAAACTGATACAAATGCACGTAAACATGGTGATGATGCCATGCATGCGTCTTGGTATCGTAAGAACTTTAGCGATTTTTAGAAATTTGATTATGCATTAACCTTATGGATTATGTGGCCAATGAATCGGTTCGAGCCTCTATTTTTCATCTAGTGATATGGACCAATAACAACAAAAAAGACTATTATTCTTTGTAGCATTCTTTCTTTTCGCCGCGTAGGTCCATTGGGCTAAAGGTCAAATGCATCACCAGTCAGAACATAGTAGCGTAAAGGCGGACAGATTCGTTTACGGACAAAACCACTTTTTCTTCACAATTATAAATGTTGGACCAAAAGATGGTGAATTGCCCGTATGGACGTGGTCTAGTGGCAGATGAGACTTGGGAATGTGTTACAACACTCCCCCAGGGTTCGAATCTCCTTAGAAACAAAAATCATGTCTATATAGAAAGTCTGGGTTTGGGCCAAAGGCCCGAGCAGTTTATCTGGTAGTCCGGTAACATGCGATCCGGGTACCCTCTGGCATTAGTCAGAAAGTATTCCAAACTCGGGATAGGCAGTGTAGTGGCTCTTCGGAGAGAAGTCCACTCTGTAGCACTTCGGTGCGTTCCTACCGGGGCTTTCCGGATCAGCCGATAGGGTTTATCATAAAAAAAATGGTGAATTAGTGGTAACACAAAATGGTTGGTTCATTAATATATTTCGGATTCAATCTCTCATTGGAAAAGAGAATTACTTTTTAAACCGGAATGTCAAAAATCTAATACGAAATACTGAAGAGATTATAGACCGAGAATGCCTAGAATCCTCGCGGTTTTTTAATTTTTTAAAATAAATTTCACTCTATACTAGTTTGAGCGATAACAATAACTTATTTGAGCGACAAAACATTTTTTAAAGAAACTTTGAAGAAAATGGATTAAAATTGAAATGTTTTGAGTACTCCATTTCATATCGTGTTGGTTCCGTATCCATTAAAATAGATAAAAAAAATTTGAATGAAAAATGATATAAAATATTATTTTGTTAGATATGTATGGATTGAAACGGATTTCCGCACCGAAATGGACAGTTGTACAAAAAGTTCTAAAACTAATCAATAGTTTGATTTTTTTTTTTTTGTCATCAATCAATAGTTTGAATTGTCAACCAAATTTCGCTTTCTTCGAATTATTGGATAAGCTTTGGTAATCATAACTACAATTCTACAAAAATCAAATTTGTTATCTTTAATCTGATTGCTATTATGCTCATTTGCCCATTTGTAACTACTTATTAGTCAATCAGCCCATATAAAAAAACTCACTTGAACATATATTTCATTTATTCATACAATTATAATCCAATAAATAAATAAATCAATCAAATTTAAAACCGAAGAGAAAAAATCTCTTAAACACCATAGCAAAAGATTGAAGAATTTCAATGAAACAATAGCAATGCATCTTTCTCTCTCACGGTATCATCACTCCAAAAATAATAATAACACAAACTTTAATTTAAAAATCTCCCAAAAACAAAAGAATATTATATCCAAACACCCACTTTAAAGCTTCTATTTCAAGAAGAGGTTTCTGTCTTGGTCTTGTACCTGTATAAGACTCTCTTCTTCTTGCCTGAGACATTGTCAACTGTAAGAACAATCTTACCAGCTTGACTGTTCTTGAAACTGTTCCTGATTGTTCCTTCATTTGATCCAATCTTCTTCCCCTTTTGAACAATCACCGTGTAAGCTCCTTCGACCGTTGGAACAAACTCTTCCTTGTAACTCACTTCCCATCCCAAAACCGCAATGTCCCATACCAATGTACCTTCAATCTGTGAGCAAAACCGGCAAAAACTCGTTACTAGTCTAGATTCATTCAACTTTCATAGAGATAAGGTTTTGTTTCAAGTTATTACCTCAGGAGCTGGGATTTCAATGGTTTCAGATGATCCAGGCTTAACAACAACTTCAGTAACAGTTTCATTGGTGAATTCGGTATCATTGTCTCTTTTGAATCCACCGTACTGAACCGGAATCTCCTCTGCTGGAATGTACCTTCAAGTCACAAAATGTTATGGTTATACATTGATAACAACATTCATAGGAGAGTTTAGAGTGTTTAGTTAGTAGTTTCATGTCCTTACTTAAGAAGAGTCTCTGTGACATTAGCAGGACGAGCCACAACAAACTTACTCTTACTTCGTTGCGTTAAGAACGGCGCAAGGAGAGATCTAACAGCATAGAACCAGAACGGGACATTTATGAAGATCTGCAGAACAATACAAGAGTTATATAAGTCAAGAGACTTCGAAAACGTAGTTCTTGACTGTGGGACAGAGAACTCACGTTGTGCGATACGAGTTCCGGATAGTTGTCCTGCAACGCTAGGATTGCGTTCTTAGCTGCAAGCCAGAGATCTTTCCTTGACAACACAGGAGCGTTTTTGAGGTCATGGATCTGGAGAAGAGACGTAACACCGCCTGGTTTCAAGTCAAGCTTCTGGATTCCAATCTCCATTAGCTGAAACCTCCACCTCAAGAACTTCTCTCTGTTCTTCTCTGACCCGAATGTCGTCAAGTAAAGCTCCTCGTTCTCAAACACACTGTGGAAATTGTAGCAGACGGGGCGTGATTCACGGTCCACACCGCTCATGGAAGCTGCAGGAGCAAGGTCCTCTCCGAAATCTTCTCCAAGGATCGCATCAATCTTGTGTTGCTTTCTCCATTTGAGTGTTTTCTTAAGCATCTCAAAGGCTTCATTGACTTTGAAATCTCTTGCTCTCAAGAACTTCAAGAGGATTACGTCTGTTCCTTCAGCTCCTTTGCTTGGAAGTAATGGTACTCCCCATAACTCGATATCCTTATCCACCGTCTCATCCTCTTCCTCCTCCACTACAGTCTCGGTTTTCGCCTCTTCCGTAGCTACAACTTCTGTTTTCTTCTCTTCTTCTACATTCTCAGCTTTCACTTCTTCTTTAGTGTCAACAACAACCTCAGTCTTTACTTCTTCTTTGGGGCTTTCCTTAGCAACAACAGTCTCATCTTTCACTACTTCGGTTACAACATCCTCGGTTTTCGCTTCTTCTTTGGAACTTTCCTCAGCAACAACAGCCTCAGTAGTCTCAGCTTTCGCTGCTTCTTCAGTAGCAACAACCTCAACTTCCTTCTTCTTCTCTACCTTCACAGGACTACTCTCTTTCTTCTTCTTGAAAAGAGTATTCTCAACAATAGCTTCCTCAAGCTTCAACTTCAAATCACTCAAAGCCTTTCTCTCAGATTCTTTCAAATCAGAAAAGAAATCACTCTCCTTCTCAACAACACCCTCAGGTTTGTTCTCATCTTCTTCAACCTTAGTCTCTTCCACAGCTTTCACTTCATCTTCCACAATAGCTTTCACTGTTGTCTCCTCTGGAACAACTGGAGTTGCAATAACAACCTCTGTCTCCACTTGTTTCTCCTCTACCTTAACTTCAGCAGTCATTATGTCTCTCTGTAACCAGATTCAACACATTTACTTAGTCTTAAACATCACAAAACTTAACCAAGAAAAGTTACTATATTTGGAAGTTACTAAACAGAGAACTAATTCAAGATCTATATTTTCACCTTCTTGACTAGTAAAGATCTCAATTCATACATAATTCTTACTAAACCCTGAGAATTAAACTTCTTCAAAACAAAAACTAAGAACCCTAATTCTCAATTTCAACTAAAAACTAAGAACCCTAATTCTCAGTGGAAAGAAAGAGAAACCAACCTGATTAAGATTACTTGAGAAGAAAGAAATGAAAAGCTTCGTCTTCTTCCTCTAGCTTTCTGAGTTTTTTTTAGCTTTGCAGAGAAGAGAAAATGGATTTGTGTGAATAAAAAAGAGAGAGAAAGAGTATAAAGCATGAAGCTTTATGCAGAGGAGAAAAAACCCTAGCTAGGTTGAGGGTGGTCCCCACCAGTTTCTACCAACGGTCACATGATGGGGTCTACTAAAATAAAAACAAAAAAGGAAAACAGAAGAAAAAACTCTGACCGTTGGATTGAAACTTGAATCTCTCTCCTCCATCCAATGATCCACCCTGCCCCAAAAATTGCCAGCCTGGCAAAGATTATATGGTGGGTCCTATCGCATGTTCCAACGGTCGTCTCTGCTGATCTGGTCATCGAATGGTAGAGTGACACGTGTGCTATTCGACAGAGGATGTTCGGCGCAACGGACGGATTTATTTCAACCTTTTACGGTGTGAAATCATTTTTACAAATTGGAGCAATCTTAGAGGGGTTATTGGTTTGTGTATTTTAATGGATTTTAAAATCCATTTGGATTTTAAAAATCTGAGATGAATCCATGGATTTTAAAATCCATAATAATAGATAACGTGGATTTCAAAATCAAATAAAATGGATTTACAAATCAACTAAATGAATTTCATTGACTAACCAATAAAGTAATATCAACATCTAACTCATTATTTTCATGTGATATATGTATTTCTCGTTCTTCAATGATTTTTTGTTCTCCCGTATTTGTTGAATACATGTTTGAGTATACTTTTAACAAATAAAACTTTACCCATCAAAAACGAACACTAACACATACACCTTTCTATCTTTATATATATTATTTACGATGATTAGTATATGATTTTGCAATAATATTCACTAAAATCCTTATTGTAAAGAATCATAGAGAAATTGATCACGTGAATAGCAAGAAAAATGAACAAGCCTATAAAAAGAAAGAAGCAAGAAAAACATACATAAGATGATGAAGAAGAGACGAAAAGTACATACGTGACACAATTTTTCTATCATTTTATTTGATAGTGTTTTATTTATTGGTTTGATTATTTTAGTTGATTTGTGGATTTATAAATCTGTGTTATTTGATTTGTAAATCTTATAAGATTTAGAAATCTTTGTAAATCTGAAGGTTTCCCCTCGGATTTGATCATTTGTATTTTTGACATGCATTCCTTTCAAATCCATTAAAATCCTAAGTGAAATCAAATCCATAAGTAAATCCGTAAGATTGAATAACACGTGATTTTAATTAGGATTTATAAATCATAGAACCAATAACACCGGATTTTAATATGGATTTTAAAATCATAGAACCAATAACACTAGATTTTGTTTGGCTTTCCAAATCCATTAAAATCCATAAACCAATAACCCCCTCTTAGAGTTAAATTAAAGTTAAATTTTCACATAATTAGAAAGTACCATGAATAATGATATTTGAGAATCTCTTCATTGTAAGTGTAACGGTTCTATTTATGTAACCTTTAGATATTAAAAAAGTTTGAGGGAACTATGATTTTCAGTCTTTGTAATTACTCCTTACTATCAAATCTTAAGATTTTAATATAATTATATCTGCTTTATTGGCAAGTAAATATTCTCTTTTTAGCTGTTGACACCAATGACCATATGATTGGGCTTAAATACAACCAAATGTGTTCCTAGGATATGATATTAATAGGTTGGTAATTCAAAAACCTTATTGTTGATAAAAATGAAGTGGTCTAAATATTAAATGAATATATATCATTTTTGTATTATTATTCAAGTTACGTTTTAGACAAAGATCAATAATTGAATATTTACGTGACAAGGCATACAAATTAGGTACCAATAATTTTGGTCTTAGTTATATCTTTGACGAGAATAAAATATTCCCACAATCTCATCTATATTCATGTATTCCTTACATAACTCTCAATGATTGATTATGTGACATTTATAGTGCACCGCCGCAACCAAATTTAAGAGAGAAATATATCATTGACAATAAATTATATTCTCAATTAGTATACGAAAAATCAAAACACAAAGAAGTAGGCCAAAAAGTAGTGTAAATGATTGAAGCAAATTTGCAAAAGATCAAGTTGCATGATAATAATATCATAGAGGTCAACCGTTACAGCTACTTTCACCCGCCAAATCAGCCGCAACAAAAGGAAGAGACAGAGACAGAGAGAAACAGAACAAATTACAGAAAGAGACAGTGCACAAAACATCACCATAAGAGAGCTGTACAAAAACAAAAATCAAATCTTAAGTCACGTTTTTGTTGAATTTGGACATATAAAGAGAAACACGAAAACCATCCACATTACACAATGAGACAGTCTGTTTAATTCATACAAAGAAGATCCTTTTTCCTCACCAATGGTACCTAAGATATTGAATTTAGCTCGGCATTTGTTATCGATACACTATGTTCAACGGTTTTTAAAGTTTCGGATCATGACCGTCTGTTTGCTCTTCTATCAGGCCTCTCAGGCGTCACAGGAGAATCCGAGAACAAACCAGTTGCCCTGTCAAAAAAAAGATCTCATTACTACCCTCGAATTATATATTTACGACTAGAGTTTTGAATCAACGTGTGAATCCAACGATCAGCTCTTTAATCTAAACTCTTGAGCATTTCAGAACAACTTAGGCTAGTTTTCAATCCAAAGAAAAGTATATAAAACACCTTCCTAAGTTCTTGTGAATCTTGTTTAGTCCATTGACTGATAGATAAGTAGCAGAAAGAAAGTAGTTGAGAAGTTTATGTACCTATCGTAACACAAGTACGCATCACCAATTTGTCCAGCAACCTTGTTTCGTACTTTCCTCACACAAATCTGAAACATGGAAAAGTTATAGGAACTTTATAAGACAAGTAGGTAACCAAAAACTACGTTACAGATGACGAAGAAGGGATATTAGTACACCTACTTGCACTAGATCAAGAGGTCCGGCATTTTCATCACGGTTTCTGTGAATAACTATACCATTGTCACATTTGTTAATGAAATGTGCACTTCCACTAATATCATAAAGGTTTGGTGCACCTCCGTCCCATTGTTGCAACTGTTTCGGATGTGCAACAAACCAGACGTGACAAGAGTGATGTTGGGCAAAGCGTTTAATCTTTGTAAGCATCTGGCTAACATATTCTGTCTCAGTCCTAACAAAACAAATGACAAGTTTTTTATGTCTCAGTCCTAACAAAACAAATGACAAGTTTTTTATGTTACAGAACGGAAAGAGGATAAAAAACTGATATGAGGGGAAAAATATTTTGTTACTCACTGGCGTATAGTACGTTGATGATCAAGCTCATTGTAAGGATCTATAACAAGTCCTCGAATCCCATACCGAAGAACAGCAACTTTCGCACGTTCTAAGACCCATTCAACACTTGGAAGTGAATCCATCTCACATCTGATTAGTCAAGAGAACCCAAAACAACGAAATTTCACCATATTGCACAACTTTCTGGTCTTTAGGTAGCTGCTCGAAGCATTGGGTAGTGAGGCTCTATAAATACTGAGGATTTTACCTTATGAGAGAGAACGTGTCGTTCAACCACTGTTTCCCTTCATCCAACTCCTCAACGCTCATCCGTGGGATAGTTCTCCCATAACTGTTAAAAAAAAGGAGATACGTAAGCTTAAGATGATGTATCACACACCACTTTCAAGAAAGAGCAAAGTTGAATAAAGGATCAGAGATTACTCAAGCACTGGTTATTGTGTTATGTGGATTTTTTTTTAAGTAAAGAAACTTACTCCGCATCAAAAAAGGGTTTCTTTACATGTTTTTCCAAAAGTTTCCTGCTGTGATCTCGTACCTCCAAGTAGCAAGAATAAGAAACAATCAGGTAAAATTAGGAAGGTTTTCACTTCCAGGACTAATTCAGAAACACACCTTATTCTCCATTGAGCAGAGCGCGAACTTCCAGCCAACGCTATGGTTGAGATTGCATATTAGAGCATCAATCCATTCACTCTTTCCGGAATTAGGAACCCCTGTCACAACCGTCAACTCCCCTGGCACAACCTGATCAGCATCAAAGTGAAAATACCACATCAGGTGACGAACCTACAACAGTATTAGAAAAGAAAAACATGACTTGAATGCTTTACACTATAGAGGTTGTCCAAAGTGTTCCACCCGGTTGAAACACCATACTCGTGTCCGTGAGTCCGATGATAGTAGGCATCAATTTCATCAAAGAAATCTTTGAAGGGGAATAATCCTTGTATAGGGTATGGCTCAGCAGTTTGGATAGCTTCGGTAACTGCATGAGGTCCCAGAGATATAAGCACCTAAGAAAAACACCCAAGTAAGGAATCATTGTGGTCATTTTAAACCAACGGAAGCACAAAAGCAACTGCATAACATTTACATATAAACTAATCTGACCTCGTTTGCATCTTTGAAATGCTCATCCTCGCTTTTCTTTGGCCATTTGACACGCCAACATCTTTCTTTCCCCAGACGCCGTGCCATTTCTTCAGCCAGAGCTTGACCAGGTCCATCTCCATCAGTAGCAATAATAACCCGAGATGCCTATAGATAAAAAAACCATTTTATACCCAGACTCTTGGAATTTGGAATCTTCACATATCAAACCAAATAATAAATTACCACACACCTTCTTTAGGTAGTCAATGCAATTCCATAGAAACTTATACTTCGTGTCCTAGCTTTACAGAAAATAAAAGTGCTTAAGGATCTAAATAAGAGAGAATTGATAAAGAATTAAAGTATAAAACCTAGAAAACCAGGCAAACCTCGGATTCAGGTGGGGTTTCCTTTGAAGAAACCGACGCAGGAGCACCATCAGGAACAGACACACAATTTCGAAAACCAGCCTCTTCCATTGCAAGTTTGTCTATTTCCCCTTCAACCTTAAGTTAAATTTTCCCCATAGAATTAATATACAGTTTAGCTGCCGACCATGTGATCATTCAATGTCATCAAGTAAATGCATACGTACTATAATGATTTCTGATGCTCTTTCAATGTCATCAAGCCCATAAAAGATCCTCCGTGTATTCCTTTCCTGAAGAAAACACAATGAGAAAACATGTAAGAAACAGTCACAATAGAAGCGAGAAAGAGAGAGTTGTTCACATCTGATATAAGAAAGAGAATTTGTATGACATGGACCTGAATGAACTTCTTAGTTAGATACCGGTACTTGCAACTTACAAGCTCCCCTCTTTGCCAGTATGTAAACGCAATTACAATCTGGAGGTAAGACAGAATAAACAACAACAGAGTCAGACCAACAGGATCAGAACCAAGAGTGTTTCTTTAGAAAGAATGTAAATAGAATGCCAAGTAACATCTCCTTAAGAATCTGACAAGCTTAAAAAATAATGCGAATCAGAAGAATGCTCGTAGGGTACCTCATCACCTATTCTTTTCTGCATAACACGATTTCTCTCAAGTGTTTTCCCTGAAATCTTTCTTGCAGCGAAATAATCCTGAATCTGAAGCATAACCAAGAACACAATAAGATTTATCAAACTCATATAACTACTGAAGTATGGATTTCACATAGTTCAGTCATTTTCTCAAGAAAAAAGTAAACACAGAAGAAAGAATAATAAGTATGTCGAAAGCATAATATAAAACAAGACAACAACCTCATCACAGAGAGGTTCTAGCGCTATACTCTCCACTGAAATCTTTCTTTCAACCTTCTCTACTGGATCTGCAGATGTAAATTTACCATCCACCTATAAAGAGAAATAAGGATAAGCTTAAAATACAATCAAAATGTATTATATGAAACGTTAGTCATACTCATATCGCAACTCGCAACTCACACGTACTCCACTTTTGAACCCACATTTCCCCCGAAAACAATTCCATGTAGCTGACGAACTATGAAATTTAGAAAAAGAAAACCATAAATAAAAGGACATGGTTAGTTCAGTCTCATGAACAACAACAACTTCAGAACCAAAATTTATTTCATGATATATAAAGATAACATACCCATCATGGGCAATGAGAAGGGACAAGCTTTTCTCACCGGAACTACCACCTTCACACTGATATACACATAAGAACAGTGGGAAATATACAAATTAGCTTTTTCCAGTTACTCAATAAAGGCAACATTCACATAGTAATCAAGCCTTGGCATATCATTGAGTCATGTGAAGAAGACAGAAAGATAAAAAGCTTTACCTTTGGGCATATCAAACCACTTTTTTGTCCCGTGGGACAGTTTTGAGCATCAATTCCATGTTCTGCCAATTTACGCCTCAAGTTAGCTAAGTTAGATACAATAGCCCTCTTATCTGCTTCTTCTTCAGGATCAACTACAAAGCAAAAACAAAAAAATGTTTGCCAATTCATCAAACATCTCCATTATATAGCTTGTTGGATAAGAAGGTTCAATAACAAGAAGCAAGAAAACATCTAAACTACCAAAAGGGCGAGTAACAGAAACAGAATCAAAACCCTTCACCTAAATTCCAAAATGTCCATAATTTTCAAACATACACAGAAATTGGAAACAAGAGTGCTCAATAACAAGAGGCAAGACCAAGACAACACCTAAACTACCAAAAGGGCGAGCAATAGAAACAGAATCAAAACCCTTCACCTAAATTCCAAAATATCCATAATTTCCCAAACATAAACAAAAAATTGAAAGTACAGAGAGCTCAAGCATACCAGGACTTGGGACTCTGGAGGTTGAAGTGTATGAAGATAACCCATTAGTCTTCTGGTGAAAAGGGCTGTTTCTGGACACGGGTCTCGAGGCTAAAACCGGTTGAAATCTTCTAGAAACAGAAGATAGTTGTTGCCTTTGTTGCCTTCCCGGAGTATAAGAAGGAGAAATCGAAGAAGAAGTGTGTGTAGCAAGAGAAGGAAGAAGACAAAATTCAAGGAATTGCTTCGAACCCATGAATACAGACATCGAAGAAGACAGTTTCCGTAAATGGGTATGTGGTAAACGAAGCAAAAAACGCATCTCAAACTGTGAAAACTCCTTAGCTACTCATAGTAGTGATTCTCAAGGGTTTTAGGGGTTTTCTTCTTCCCTCCTCTGTATCTGTGTTCTTTAATGGAGGAAGGAGAAAGAAACAGAGATTTTTGGTTTTGCTCTATTTGAGATAAATGGGCTTTTAAGCTATTTTGGGCCTATTGTATTTATTTTAGGCCCATTAAAAAGTTGCCTAATTTTATTTAGTGGGTTAAAAAATACTTGGAGACAAAGTCAAAGAGAGAGTAAGACGTGGAAGAGAAAACGCGTGTTTTATTTGGGCCTGGCCCATTTTTTTTATTTAGTGGGTAAGGAAACTTGGCGGTTAAGTCAAAGAAGGTTAGCACGTGGGATTACCGAACTAACTTTACCCGCTAAAACCGAGGTCTTTTACCGAGTCCGAGTTAAATAAAACGAATTAAAGAAATAGTAAAAATCACAAATATTGTATGAAGTAATAAAAGAAATCTAAAATTAATACTGAAAAATATTTTTATTTGCTAATTGAAATTGAGTTAATTAGAATACAATAGTTTCTTTCATCAAATTAAAAATTCGGTAATTCGAAGCAGAGTTGAAAAATAATCTAGAATATGTTTTTAGTATCTTCATACTACAGTAAATCATTTTAATACGGTTGGTGGAAAGTTTGTTTAGCGATTATAAACAAAAAAAAAATACTTGAGCTTGACACCTTAACAGTTTAAGGAAGATGTTTTGACAATTTTAGGACTGCTTTCTTAATTAACGATTTTTTAGCTTCATAAATGTCTTTCTAAATTATTCATACGACAAAAGAACTTTAAACATTCCTAAACTCCCTCTTGTGTTGGATAAAGAAAAAAAAACATTTATTGTTCTCGGGTACTCATCACTTTTATGAAATACTATAATTTATTTTCCTAGATTCAAGTATGGTGTATGATTTTTTATTTAATAAGAAGAAAAGAAGATTCAATTTTTTTATGAATTTTGTTTACTCTTTCGTGAAAATTCTTAACCGTTACAGCACTGATTATCATTTGTAGCAGTTATTGCATTTTTTTTCTCCTACGAATAATTTGAACAAAATGTAAAAATGTTTTAGAAATGGTATCTGCAAAAATCATTTTTTAAAGAATGAAAAATTCGCTGATTTGTTAATAGTACTTGTATGTTTTTAGATGTAAGATAGCAAAAGTATAACGTAAAGTTAAATTAGTTAATTAGTTCTAACAATTATTATGTGATTAATTATTAGAAGCCGCCAAATTAATTAAAACGGTTACGCTAAATTCTTCACTCTACAAAGTAAATTAATTTTTCCAAAAAGCGGTTTAAAAATAAACAATTTAGAAAATGGATTAAAAAAAAACAAAGCCTAACAATTAGGAGGTGGTTACGGTAAATCTTAAACCCACCACATAACCTCTCCTTAATCCTCGCCAAAACCCTAACCTCTCTCACTCTCATATATATTTCGGGACAGTTAATTTCTTGAGTTACAAACTTACGACCTGACTAAAGTCTTACCTCCCTTAAGACAGAACAAAAGTATCTTTGATCCTCTCATTTTATCCTCTCTTGTCCTTTCTTTTGTTTTCTAACTCTATTCATTAAGCTTAATTTAGCAACAATTAAAGCTAATTAAGTCTTAATTAATCATTTATTTTGTAACTCCTCCTGATTGCTTCACATTCTCTATTCTCTTCATCTTCCTCAATGGATTGCTTAAGCTACTTCACCAACAACGACATGATCCAGCTTCAAGATTGCTTTATCCCTGATCTGGATATAATTCTCCCTGAAACCGACACGTTCTTCTTCGAACCACAGCATCAAAATCAGACATTACCATACAACGAAGCTCTTTCACCATCTATCTTCGGGTTTGATCACTTTGATTCTTTCTACAACCCATTTCTTCCTCCTCAAGAAACCTTTGTCCCTAACCCTAGCCTTAAAACCGAAGAAGTCTTCAACGAGTCATTGCAAGACTTAGATTCCTTCTTCAACACTCCAAAACACCAAAAGCTCACAGACTCCAGCTTCCATTTCAACACTACTCATCAAGACTCCTTGTTCACAAACCCTAACCCTAATCTGTTGGATTCTTACACAACCGAAGCTTCCAACTTTTCTTCTGAGTTTAGAGTTCCTGATTTAACGCCAGCTTTTCATGTCGGTTGGAGTGACCAAGACAAGACCAAGAAACAAGTGCTTTCTTCTCAGAGCATTGCCGCGAGAAAGAGAAGAAGAAGAATCACAGAGAAGACTCAAGAGCTTGGAAAACTAATCCCTGGAAGTCAGAAACATAACACTGCAGAGATGTTTCAAGCCGCTGCTAAATATGTCAAATTCTTACAAGCTCAGATTGGGATTCTTCAACTGAAGCAAACCAAAATGCAGGTATATATAAGATCTAATAAACCCTAATTCTAATTACTTAAATCGCCAAATTAGTCTTTACTTATGTTAAGATTTGATTGATTTTTGCAGACTTATGAGAGTCCAAAGGTGGAAAGAGAGATGCAAGTTTTGCTTGCGTCTAAAGAAATTCAGGAAATGTTATCAACCGAAGAAGTTTGTGTGGTTCCAAGGGAAATGGTTCAAGCCCTGAAAACCGAAGAATGCATTTTCAGAAGCCCTAAGATTTCTCGAGACATTAACAAGTTGCTGATGAATTAGTTTGTGATTTTATCTAGAAACTCTAGTGTCTTAATCCTTTAATTTGTCAGTGTTGTGTCTGTTTTAATTTAATTTATCTATCCTTGTTTCTAGATTTAGGTAGACTTTAACCATTAGTTAATTTCCTTCTTAACTAATGTAAATCAGTGTGTGTCTACGAAGTTTTCTCCCTTTTATCTAGAAATGCTAAGGAACTCTGTTTTATGTTTTAATTAAATTGAGTGTTGGTTAATCTCTCTTTTGTTGCCTTTTTAATCTCACCTTTCAGTTACAAGTAAAGGAGAGTGTGTAATTTTGCCTGCTTATATGAACTAGCATAACGTTTATATAATTTAGAAGAAAAATATGCAATAACAATTAATTAACTGCGATAATTCTTTTTAATCCTGCTTGTGTAAATATATAATAATAAGTTTTTTTTTTTGTAGCACAAAAGGTGAAATTTCTTTTCCTTATTTTTGTTTTTTTCACTTAAAATATTATATCACGAATAAAATTTGTAGGATATTGATAAGAACCATTTATGCTTTCTGATAAGTGATAATGTTTTATTGGCAAGAAGCAAAAAATGAATAAATTTTACTATGGTTACTTTAGGTTGTAAAATTCAGTTTTTATATGGGCCTGAGATGTAATAAATTTAGGCTCACGTATCTGAGTTTGTAAAGCCCACATTACCAATTCTAAATTATATTTTACGTTTAGGTCATTTATCTCGATTTATAATTTATAAATAACAATATTATCTCGAAACTATTAATTCTACCCAAATGGATAATTCATTTCGAAAATTAAAAGATTGTTTACCTGCAAAAAGAGACTAGGTATTCGCGAGTACTTATTCGTGTTTGAAAATTATTAATTAGCCTCTGCTAATTAAAACATTACAATAATACAACTAATTTTAAAACGAGTTTTGATTTATCTATGTACACTACATATATAAAATATAATAAAAGCTAAGTATAAAATTAATAGTTATGAAGTTTTTCAATGGGCACAAAATACACGAATTACTAATGACTAAACTATTATAGTGTTGACATAATTACTATTTAGTCAAAAATAATAATTTAATCAATGATATGATAAACAACTATGATCACTAGTCAATTAGTCATAGTTCTTTGATTTAACCTTATTGTATGAAATTATTAGTCTTAATTATTTGCAAACCATCGTTTTCATACATGCATCTTCTCTTTAATTGATTTGAGGTTAACAAAGAAACTACTCTAAACAGCTAAACGATGAGACTTGCCACTAATTTTATCTTATAGTTCGTACGTCTATTTTGTCAAATCATTTTTATACTGTACGAGGCAAGTAGGCACATTTGAGATCAGCCCTACTTCTTGGTTTTTATATAAACCATTTATAAATTAGAAAAATGTTTATAACTATATGAATTCATTTTTTGTTAAAAAATTATGGGTTTTTGTCAGAATTTCTCCCCACCAAAATTTTCTTACAAATAAACGATGGCCTATCAAACTCTGCGCATGATGAAGAAGAAAAAGGAAACCATGGAAAGAAAAAGAAAAACAATAATAATTCACAAAACATAAATGTTCACGACTGTTCTTTTCCCCACCTCGTCAAATCAATACATGATTTTATTATATTTTTACAATTCAAAACAAGTTATTCAGGAAACAAAGAGTTGTGATGATTTTTCTTTCTATCAATCAGAGTGATGGTTGATTTGACTTAACTTAAGGTCACTATTCCCATTATATACTCTCTCAAAATGTTAGTACTTATTACCCTTTTTATTTCTTTATTCTATTTCTATTTTTGAAATCTCGAAATTTTTGATTATTAATATAAATTTACTTAATGATTGTCAAAATCCAACAATGCGTGAACTCTTAACGTTAGTTGTTTTCCCATTATTCAAAGCATTTTTCAGATGGTAAAATTATTAATATATTGACTCGTAGTATACTAGTATATGTATATGGATAGTAACTAGTAACTACATAGTGACTACATATTTCATAATAGTTATATGGATTTTAATTTAGAAATCTGGTAACAGAAGAAAGACAAAGATGGAATTAAAGTTGACATTGGTTAGATCGATCGCGTAAATAACGCGGGACAACATATTGATAAAAGCTGCTCTGAGTGAATCTCTGACACTCTCATGGATCATTTCATATAATTCAATTTTAAAAATAAATAAAACAATGTTATATTAAAAATATATAGACTTATTATATATCTTATGTATGAAAGTGCAGAATGCAGACGGCAAGAAAACAAAAACATGCTTGCTTGCTTGTTTTGTCTCATTATATCTATAATATATATACTTATGATTTATAACACTGTTATATACTATGTTAGTGGGGGAAGAGAACACTTAAATCTAGTTAATACAAGAGAAATATTTATGTTCCTGCGACATACTATTTTATGTTTTGTCAATTCCTACTAATAACCGTTGATATGTACTTAAAAATAGTGTGCAAACAAAGGCGTGACCGTTTCACCAAGTATACGAATAAACATCATGAAACACGACGAATTAAAGACAACATTGTATGTATAATTAACCTCTTTTGCCTTTTTGGAATATATTATAGTTATAATGGGATTCTAAATTAAATTCCCCGTTAGGAAAGCCGTGAAACTAGGGCTTTTCTCCCTCCCTTTCAAGATTGCCCACATGCATGGTCTAATTGAGCAATTATTCTTGCACATCAGTATATATATATATATACATATCTGTATAGATGTATTATGTATGTATGTATGTACATATATAGATCCAAAGTTCGAAACAATTCATGATCTCCAGTCATAGGCACATAGCAACATGATAACATACTAAATAAAATTCCTAACATATTGGGGATCTTGCAATAAAAATATTTTTTGATTAGAAACTTATAAATATTTCAATAACTATTTTCAAGTATTTTTAATGAAATATTGAACTAAAGATATGATATTTATTTGATTACAACTTCAAAGTAGAAAGAATTAACCAGATTCTGTGAAAACTTTTTTTTAGCTATTGTTTTCATCATGATAGTTTGTTAATTCTACATGTGATATAAGATATCATCTTTGAATATTTTCTGTAAATCTAATTTTTTTTTCTATGAATCTTCAGAGTTCAAAACATTTATAACTGGTTGTTTTTTTTATATAAAATTTATAACTGGTTGTTGAAGTATGGTATTCAGTCATGATCATGTCTAATCCAGTCCACCTGAATTGAAGACAAAAAAATGTAAGAAGTCACATATATACGAGAAATGGATTAAAATAAATGGTATGTAATTTAAAATATTAGAGTTAAACTTGATAAATCAAGCTTCAAAAATTGGATTGTTATTGGATGCGTCTGGTGGTAGAACTGTAGTTGAACGAACTTATTCACTTTGTGTCCCATCCACCGAATATTCCTTAGCCCCACTTCTCCTGCTCCCATCCCAGCAGCAAAAACTTACATTATAATTACATACTACTATTAATTAAAAAACACTCATTATTAATTATCCACAGAGCATTCCAAATTTCCAGTTGCATTTAGTAAATCTACTAAGGCTTTGACAATCGAGTACGAGCGCCCTTATCAAATGTATCTCATAAGGAAGAAATTCCTAAGTAGATTTCTCAAATTTTATCAAGTTTTGAAATACCAGAACAATATCATATTACTATTCTCTCTTTTTATTTAAACTTAAAAAAAGTATTTGACAAAAAACCTCTAGAAAAACTGTTGATGAAGATGTTCTAAATTTCTAATACATATATAAGAAACATAATTTTTCCAATAAACAAGAGAAAATATAATATTTTTCAGTTATTATGTTTTTCCGTTTCTAGAAAAAACAACCTCTTTCTTTATCTTTTCACCAGAAAAAATATTCAAGATTTGACAATATAACCTAACAATTTTTAATCCTAGACCTTCATTTTTATTGTATTTACAATTTAACAAAAAAAATGATTTTGACAAAATACGTTGTAAACTAATTATCTCAACCATGTATAACATACGACCCTTTTTTGGTTTTCCGATTGTTGCTTATGTTCGATCTATAGTCTTGAGTTTAGCATTCAACATTTTTTACAACACAACACCAACCTTTATTTTCTAAAAAATGAATCAACTAGAAATTGTTATCGTCCCCCACCCCGACAACAAACACTAAATTTTTCGTATCGCACTACTATTTTAGTCACTACTCGAACCAAAGCTGAAACAAGTGAATTATTGACAACTCATCTGTCTTGGTATCACTCGGCCCGAGCTTTCTTGTCACGTTCATGTGTTGTCTTCAGTGGCGAAGCTACATTCATGTTAGGGGGGTCACATGACCCGGTAAAAAAATTATTTTGCTAAATTGTTTAGTGTTTTATCAAGTCTTGTTGTATTATTTGGTATAAAACTCCATGTATGACCCCTATTAATTTATCTTATTCTATCTTTTGACCCCACTCACAAGACTTTAAAGTTATAGAATGCCCCATCTCGTATGAATATTTGTTTATGTTTGTTACCATTATTCTCTTATGTGATGATCTATAGCTCATTTTTAGTTTTTTATTCATGTTTTGTTAGCGTTTATGTAAAATTTAAGAGAAGTTTTGTATATTAAAAACATATTAATAATTTAATTATATAATGACCCCGGTAAAAAAAGTTTTTAGATCCGCCACTGGTTGTCTTAATTCAATTTGAAACCGTTTGTCTCATACTATGACTTAATACCACTCATTGACTGATGCACACTAGCAAGGTCAAGGTGTTACGCGCGGGATATATATTTGACAATGTCCAAACAATTCTCTTTGAGCTATACCGAGATAGCCAATCGGCTTTACACATTGCGGCCAACTTCATCTTTCATCACCGTACGAAAGATATCAAAATTAATTGTCATTTCTTTCGTAATGCTATTCAAGAAGATCTTACTAGTACAACTCAGATTTCTACTAACTATCAACCAACAAATGTCTTTATCACCCATCTCGGCCGTGTGCAATTCAAAGCTTAATTTTGTTAACAAGTTTGACATTTATAACTTTCGACTCCATCCAACGTGGGAGTATTGGAAAATATTTGAATATTAACAAACTTGTCTATTATTATTATGTATATAAAATTTACTACTCTTATTTTCTGTATTAGGCTAACTCTTTGTAGTAATAAATTCATATATACATGCCCTTCTGTCTATGAAACTTGGTACTTCCAAAAATTACGATACCTAGCTACTGAGTTGTACTGATTATAAATATTTTCGTTTAAACCTGAGAAGTTATTTGTGAACTATTAAAGTAAAAGATACACCTAATTTCAACTAGATTAATATAGTCACACAAACGACATCCGCATCTATTGCCTTTTCACATTAACCTAATTGTCTTTACAACATAAAAATTCACAAAAAAATAAAGGCCTTTTTTGTAACTATAGCCAAAAAACAAACAAATGTAGTATTGTGTATACCAAATGACGAATATTCCCTTCATCGTCTATATAGTAGTAACCAGCTCATTACCAACTAGGCTATAAATCGTCATTTTAACAATCTCAACGTACTTTTATTATGTAATTACTATCTATAACGACCTTAAGTCTTGGTCGTTATTATTATTATTATTATTATCATCCGACCAGCCGAAGAAATCGCTGATCCCTCCAGTCGCCGTCGTTTTAACTTCCCGGTCACCGGCGCAACCACGAGAAAGTAACATGCTTAGAGAATTTCCTTCTAGCTCTTCAAGATCTGCAAAGAAATTATCTTCCGGCTGGCGATGATGATGAAGCTCAGGTTTGTACGCATCAATCTGATTATGATCATCTTCTTCTACGTTTTCAAACTCCATATCTTCTTCTCGTTGCTCATCTTTAACCGCGGAGGCTGCGAGAGGAGGAGGAGTGGCAGAGGAAGGCATTGGATTAGATGAGGCGATTGCGATTGCGTTTGTGGTTGAGGATTTGGAGGAAGTAGTAAGGTTCGAAGAGGAAGAGCGTGTGGAGCCGGCAAGAGCGTTGCGCTGAATGGGCCAAGGATGGTTATGTTCGGAAGTATATGTAATAACCAACATGTTTGGATCGGTTCGGCTTCTTTCGACTTGCTTTCTAGCTGAACAACCTTTTGAGCTGCTGCATCTATAGTAACCCCTGAGATAAACAATCATCAAGATTAGCCAAATCCATTGTAATTATTAAATGGATATAATGGTTTTGATTGATTTAAAGTTAAAACCATTGTTAATCACAAATATTCATTAAGATGATCATTCTATCATTCTATGTACCAACTTCAGAATGATCATAAAGTGAAAGATTAAATTTACTAAACGAAAATATGGTAAGACGATATAATTGCAAATTGTTAACATAATGAATGAATTTATAATCGTAATTGTATATGTAAAAAAAAAGTTAAATTCACGGGTGGATATCTATGGACCTAATGTCACAATTATTAAGAGGAATGTAGTCACAGTATACGGATATTTTGTAACAACTTGAGCAAAGCAAAATGTGGTGGTGAAAGAAAGTTTAGTTTCCGAATATTTGTTTTTGTTTCCTCTTTTTCAAAAACTCATCCACATGATTGTGATACAATGGCAATAATAGTACAACCAATATGATACATATTCTAATCATCGAATTTTATAACCTTTTGCTAAATATGATAGATACCTTGGAAAAGGAGAGCCTTTGATGGGTTTTTGACCGTACTTACGCCAAGCCCATAAATCAGACGGAACCACTTCTCCACTTGATCGGCTGTTCATCGCAGCCGGTGCCGGTATACACACCACTTTCTTTGCCTGACTCTTCCTGCATGTATACATACTTTACACACGTGTGGTTTTTGATCTATATGCATGCACGTGTGTATATGTGTAAGTTGTGAAAGCTAAGTTTGGTAGTGGGACATTTGGGTTTGAGATATGATGCAACGCAGTTATATGTTCTTTTAATTGTGACAGTTCATAGATTCTCCTGCATGTGTGTTCAACCTCAACGCTCCTTCTCATGAATCTAAACAACTATATATAATTTATATGTATAGTCTGTGTGTGTATATGCATACAAATTCATGATTATGGTATTGATAATGATAAAAGACAAAAAAAAATCTAGATAAACTTAATAATGAGAAGTGTATATAACTATATATAGACACACAAAGAAGCCATAATTCATTCTATTATTGGTATATGCATGCATCCGATTTTACCGAAAGTTAATAGCGATTGATAGTTACCCTATAAACCTAGCTACCAAGTGGCCGAGAACCCTAATTCCCTTTACTCTATGTGTTACTATATATCATGAAAATAATGTAAATTGAATCATAAATAATAACTATCTTGGGAAATATTCAATATGTTTTGTATAAAGCTAACATTTAATGAATCATTTTCTTTGTTTTTAAAAACTTTGTACCTTCTCTTAAGGCCAAGATTCCGAGGGGAAGATATCTGAATCTGCGACGAGAACGTGTTACCATCGACCAATAGACAGTTTCTTGGACTGTTTGTGTCCACGTTGATGACCCCTCTCGGCGAGGCGGCGGCTGCGGCAGCTGAAACACGAGCCGACATGGCCGGAGAATTACACGGAGATGAATCTTGAATGATGTTACTATGCGAGATCCGGATTCTTGGGAAGATACTGCATTGACTCTTTATATGATCCTCCTCAAATACCTTATGACTCAAGAATCCGTTGTTAACGTTAGTGTTGTTTGGGAAAAAGCCTGAGTTTGTGACGGCGTTGAGTTCTTGAAGGAGAGGATCGGTCATGGTCACAAAAGGGTCTCCAAAGGGGTTAATGTGAGGATCTGATGGTGGAAGCGGCGGAGGAAGAGGCCAGATGGTCGGAGGAGAAGTTTCCGGCGATAATACGTGTCCCCCGATTCCTCTTACGACGTCGGTTAAGTCCCCTTGAAAGCTGTCCATCTCATCAAGAACCTCAAAGACACTGCACATAATCTATATATACCTTTAAGCGTGTCTTGTATCTTTGTGTATATATGCAACGCTATACGAAATAATCTGATCGCTAGATCAAGAAAATATAATATTAACGAGATTATGCTTCTAGAGCATCGTTTTTGTGAGTATTTTCTTGGGAAAATTTTGTGGTTATCTTGAAAAAAAATTGAGAAGAAGAAAGGTTGATGATGAAGAGAGAGACGCTGACTTTTCGTGATGAGACGAACATTAATTTCTTCTACATGTTGGAGAGAGAGAGAATAATATTAACGGATATTAATATACAATTATGGACGGAAATATAAGTTAAAGTAAGTGAGATATAATCTATTTATTTATGTCTAAATGGATCGATGGCCAAGTCTTTGTACTTTTTAGTTTAGCTTATCTTTTTGAGTTTACTTGAGTTTGTTAAGTTCTAATATAATATTGCTTCTTGATTACTCGGTGCAAATATTTGGTTAGAATATAAGATATCCATTTGATATAGAGTAATACCTTTTCCCGATCACAAGAAGGATAAAAGAGATTCATATTATTAAATTAGTTGTGATAGAATAAGAGCACATCACTGTTTGAATACCGTGTCAAATTTTATTAATCTTTTAATTTACAAATTGGAATACGAACAAAAATAAAGACTTCTCTTAATTTTTTTATTTTTAGATTAGGATTATTTGATGACAAGATCACTCCAAAACTATCTTGATTATATATTTGATAGTCATTTAAGAAGAGTACTATTCTTACATCATACGCGCAGGGCCGGTCCAACTGAATATGTGGTCCAAGGCAAAAAAAAAAATTAAAATAGTTATTATTTATTTATTTTTTAAAATATTAACCTATAAAAGTATAATAGTTCATAAACTCATATATATTTTATTTTAATGGTCCAAAACACTTTTATTTATGGCCCAAAATATTTTTTGTATGTAGCTTAGATAATTTTTTTACAAAAATATGGCCCTTAAATTAGTTTAGATATAAAAAATGTGGTCCAAAAATTAATTAAAAAAATTGGTGGCCCTAGGCCATTGTCTAGACTGCCTCCCATCTGAGCCGGGCCTGCATACGCGTAGATGTATTTTATGTATTAGACTATTAGTATAAAAACATATTAATTCCCTTAATTACTCTTGACAAAAGTCTTTATTTATTTAGATTGGCGAGGGAATTGTACACTTCGAAAAGAGAAGTGATGAGTGATAACGGCAAAGTAAAGAGAGATATGCGGCCGCGATTATCGGAGTACGTTTCTTTCTTAGCCAATCAGAACATGCCACGAAAACGTTATGACTATTTTTTTTGTTGAATAGGTACCAACAAAAAATGTTTGTACGTATACAATAGTTAGATACTAGGGTAATGCTATGCAAAATATCGGTATACAATATGAATTTATGTCAAATAGAAAGTTACATGGAAAATTTGATTTTCATCCGATTTCAAATTTACTTACTTTTTTTGTTTTTATATCAAACTAAACACCTTAGATTAGATGATGATCCGACAAAAAAGAAAGATTAGATGATGATACACCAACCCAAGATATTCGTAAACGATGTGGGGGATACCATAAAAAGATGTATATAGAAAACTTCAAACAAAAACAAGTAAATGGCTTGAAAGTATATTAAACTTAAACGAATCATATCTATTTATATAGGATAACATAACAAAGTATCGTTGTTGAGAAAAAAAAAATAGTATCGTTATTAGGATGTGAATATTTGGTCGACTTCATGATGAACACTCATACCCACGTTGGTGCGTGCACTACGACTTCATCAATAGATTTAAAATACATTATTCCACATACACATTTCAAAATATTATACAAATATTCTTATTGAGTAAAAACTAAAAAGGATCATAAAATAGCTAAGATATGAACAATCAAACCTTCATGAAGTTTAAACAGAAAAAAAAGTTTAATGCATGAAGTCAGAACCAATGAAGGTTGTTCCCAAGAAGATATACATTCAAAAGGTGCACATGATGTTATGCCTATACGCGAACTTTATATTATCATAATTGTGGTAATAATCATTTACCTTCACCATAAGAAATATTGGCATTGATAGCACTTTAAGATAGCACGGTTTCACTAAATGCTATTAAAGATGGTATTCAAAATTTGGCAAATATATGATAGCATTTAAAAAACGCTAACCAGAATTATTTGAGACCACCAATACTTTAGCAAAAATTTTACACTTACCGCTCAACACTTTAGCCAAAAAAAAAAATCAATTTTTTGGTTTTTTCTTATGTTATTTCATTCTATCACCCGAGACTCTCCACCATTTTTCTCTTGACTTTCTCCATCTCCAAATCTCAATCGAAACCCAGATCTTCCTCTTGTCTTGGTCGATGACCAGACTCATCTTCCTTAATCTCCTCACCGATATTCGAAACTGCCGTCTTCCTCTATCTCTCCACCGCTTTTCAAACCTCAGTTTCCAATTTCTCTTTCACAATGGTAAGGTCAATTTTGGCGTCGAGGATCTCACTGTTGGTAATTTACTTCTACGATTTGTTTCGGTGTCTTTGTTTATGCGGCTTGTGTGTCGTCTTAGTCAAAGAAGTTTCCAAACCCTAATTTTTTGTTTTATTGATTTGCAGCTCTTGAGGATGAGAATCGAGCATGTCTTGTTAACCTCTTAAAGTGAGTTTCTTCTATGTGTTGTTAACTGTATTGTATTGTACTTGAAGAAGAAGAATATGAGATTTGGGGGTTTTAAATTCTGACCTTTCTGTTAGGTTTCTATGACATTAATGTGTTTAGAAGAATATATTTGTGCTTTGTATATTGTTTATCAGGAGATTTTCTATAATTGTTTTGTGTTTCTATGTTCTGAGAAACAATATACATAACAAATCTGCAGAATCTGGCTAGTCAGCACTCAAATCTCTGCTAAACCAAATCGAGACCTCCATGAGAAGCTTGACAAAGATATGCAAACCCAGGTTTCGAAGCTTCTTCCTATGTTCCTCCTTGGTCGTCTATTGGTATTTAATTGTTTCTACATATAGAATGGTGGGCGGCTCTAACATACTCGACGAGCATGATGGTCTAGTTTAATACAACCCTTCATCAGCCTTTTCTTAGTCACATGTAATCTTTAGTTTTCTAAAATTTACATACTTGTGTCTCTGATTCTATATATACACACAGACTTGATGTGTGCTTGTCACCACCATCTCGGCTGCATCTAGGAGTCAGCTCTTCAACTTATGTTCTCCTCATAATCTTATATGTTTTGTCAATATTCTCCCTACATAATCTTCTATGTTTTAGCATTCATAGATGCTTGGAGGTGGAGTAGAGTAATCCTTTGCTCTCTCTCTACTACTACTTGAATAAACGAACTAGTTACATAATCTTGTTTGTCTTTTAATTGATTATGATTGCTCTCCATGTTTACTAAACCTATCTGTAGTTTATTATTGTCTAGGTTCTTCAAGATCCATAAGCCAAAAGAGAAGAGCTTCTTCGTACAAGAGTAAGAAGTTTAAAAATTCTAGGCAAGATCTATCAAGTTAAATTTGTCTTCATTCCCTTCTTATACTCTGAGATTGTTTGCAACCTTAATAGGTGGATTTTAAATACTAATTGGTTGTAGCTGAGAGTTCTAATAACTTGTTTAATTGGAGTCTATTGATAAGTGGATTGTCCTCGAGATTTTGGATAGATTGTTGTGGGTTTACACCAAGAAATCTATGATGGATCTATTGTTCTTGGTTTCAGATATGTCTTTTCTTTACTCTTTCTTAGTTTTGCTTGTTGTTTCCTTGAGAATAATCGTCTTTTGTTCTTTGTTTTGAGGCAGTGCCTAGGAAGAAGCAGGGGTTTCAGATTCGTGACTATATATCATCAATTTTTCGAAGTTGAAGTTCTATGTTGAAAGTAGAGATCCTTCTTGGTTTGGAGGATTTGAATCCCATTTTGGTCCAAAATTGACGATTCAATGGTTCTGGTTACTTTTTTTTCTTAGTTGAATGCTCAAATAGTGTTTGGCTTTTTATTGGAAATAATTTATAAGTTGTTCTTGGATGAGATTGATTTCTTCAAGTTTTCAACTTACTTTCTGGAATGATTTTGGCTCATTACTAAAATTGTTTGATGGAATTTCGTTTTCTAGGTGAAGACTATATGGTTGTTGTATCAGTTTTTATGGAGATGATATATGATACATATGTTCTCGATGACTTTGAGAGGTAAGTTATATCTCTACTTCAACAATAAACTTGTACTGATTTGTTTCGATGGACATTTGAGTGATTCTTCTGTTTTGATTGAGATTTGTAAAGAAAATTGGAAGAGCTAATGGTTACGGGTCATGGTGAGAAAGGTGAAGATGGAGAAGCTGAAGATGATGCAGAGAATGAAGAAGCAGAGCCTGGTAATATTTCATAATCACATTAGTTTTCAATATAAAGAATTTCTCATCAAGGCTTTATTTAAGGTTTATGAAAACTGATGTGGAATTCTTTTGTGTTTGGTTGTTTCAGTGGCATTTTATATGAGGGATTGTACGAATCATGGAACCTCTCCATTTGGAGTTTTGCCGCAAGAACCAGAACAGTTGTGTATCGTTAGAGAGCAAAGCAGTTGTGGGATTGTGCAGAAAGAAAGAGTAGAGATAAAGCAAGAAGAGGAGCATCTAGATGATGATTACTCACCAAAGCGGTAAATTTTTAGAAAACAAACTTTGTTTGATCTAGTTAGTTGATTGTGTTTCATGGAATCTGTGGTTGTCCATAAGAGAAGTTTGTTTCTCTTTGTCCTTGATAAGGGAAGTTGTGTAAGAGTAGTTATAAAATTTGATTTGGATTAGTCGTTGTAAAATTTGTGATGTTTTTATGGATTTTATGAAATAAAAAGTATAATTTAAATATATATTGTCTACAATTTCATTATATATAATGCAAAAAAGTCTAAAACAATAGCATCGTCAAAGTGCTACAAATAATATATCACAGCGAAAATAATGAGTTACAATTGAAACGAAGATAGCATTTAAGTAATGCTATGGTAAAAAAGACTTTTGATAGCGTAGAAAAAACTGCTATTATATGGGTGACCCTATTATAGCATCCCCATAACATAGCGTTTCATAAACGCTATTAAACACGTATAATAGCGCTAATCGTGTGCTACGAATGTCCATTTTTCTTGTAGTGCTTGAGAATATTGTACAATTGTCTTTGTAATCTGATTAAGATTAGGCTTTTAGTTTATTGTGATAACGATATCATTACGTAATGACTCATTAGGCTTTGTAGCACGTAGGACGTACCGACGTAGCATTCTTTAAACACGAGTGCATAAATATTGACTTTACGTGTAATCTATCCATACCCTTTAAGTCCTCTCCAAGCTCATTACTAAAAAGTAAAAACCCTAGTCACACTCGAACTACATTAATCTTTTATATCTTTTACACTGTTTATACCTCGGTTTATTATAAATGGCAATTTCCAAAAATACCATTTTTTTTCCAAAGTTCCAAAATTATCATTTTTTAAAAAATTCATTTTTATTTTTTTCCAAAGTTCCAAAATTATCATTTTTTAAAAAATTCATTTTTAATATTCAAAACTAAACCCTAAACCCCAAACCCAAACCCATAAAACTATACCCTAATTATGGAATAGTTAACCCAAACCCAAAAAATATAAATTCTAAACCTTAAAAATCAACTTTTAAAAAAGTGGTATTTTTGGAATTTTGGAAAAAAATGTGGTATTTTTGGAAAAAAAACTTAAAGGTGATATTTTTGGAAAAAAAACTTCAAAGATGAGGGAATTCCTCTATTATAAAGCTATTAGTAATATATTTAGAAACAAAGGATTTCTTAAAATGTAGGGTTAGTACACATGATAATAATGCTTTCAAAGATTGGTTGATTTGATTAGACGCTTGTTCGTGTGTGTGTGTGTATCACGAGGACTCGAGTAAGCATGTTTTAAAAAGTGTAAAAAGTAATCGAAAACTAATTAATTGAATTTTTTTGTGATGATGATGAATCTATGGTCTAGCGAGCTATGACTCTGCAACTTAACCAATCTAAACGGCTTAGTAGATCTCGTAGTTTGTGTCTCCCTCGTCTTGTAAGAAAATACAAAAGTCAAAAGGAAGAAAATATACACACACAAAAATTAAAAAACCAAATAATGTTTCCGATCCATAATGATTGGTAACAAAAAAAAAACAGATCTCTCGGATTGTCAAAAAAGAAAAAGACTACAATAATGAAGAGAGAAACACAGTAATTGCAGAGTGGAAACTAAAGAACATGAGTTCTTTATCAGTCATTTTATTTTGTCAGATAGCTTGGTTCTTCCTTCATTGTGTCAGTATGTTCCATTACGTAACTATTACTTTCACTCTCTTTTGGTTTTTCTTCTTCTGCTTCTTTGTTTATAAAATTGCAATCATGAATAAAATGTTTATTCAGATTGACAATTCGTGAAAAAAGGAGCATGCAACAGTTCAATCGAAAAGAAATGATTTGACTAGTTTTGGATGTGTCTTAAATTTGGTGAAATTGATTTCAACTCAACATATCATATTGTGGCCAAGTAGAAGTCCCAAAGCCAACTCTTATTTACAAAATGTTTATTTTTCTTTCTCTTTGTGTATGTAAATATTTATATATGTAAAAACGAGCTTACAAGGTTAGATAACTACGAATCACAGAAACATTGTAACATGTTTGTATTCTTTTGTTAAAGCTATAAAGTTTCCTATATGCATTTTGGTTTAACTCTCTTTTAGGTGTTCACTGTTTTTACATTACATGTATACGAATAAAAAGATGAAATTTACGCAACTGAAAGGAAATAACTACATTCTTTTACTTTCCGGTGTGTTTTTATCACCTCTGGGAAGTATTGTGCGATTGATTCCGATGCGAAAATGGTGATTCGGAGGAGCTTGTAGATCCGTCAGAGTAAATAGGTGAATCAAGCAAATCCTGTAAGGCTTGATTCTCAGAAGAAGGGTAAGGTGTTTCTGCGAATAAACCTTAAAAAAATGAATCCAAAGTAGATTATCAGGTTTTAAGTTTTGAGACGGAAATGAGTTTTAGCTTTTTACCGAACAATGTCTTTAGAGATGGTTTCTTTGATGTCTTACTCTTCCGCTTCAGTTCCGCTGCGTAGAAAGATTTCAATGAGCTTTGTAATGTAACCACGGATAACTAATTGGCGAAATTCGTTTATGTGAAATGAAAAGTTACTGACCCATGCCAGGGATATGGTTTTCATCAACTATCTCAAGATTCTTGAATGTATAACCAAGGAAATTTACATCTTTGGATATCATCTGCAAATAAGTTTGCAAAACAATCGTTAAGAATGATAGAACTCGATTGAATATACTTATACGGGTGAAAAATAAACGGAAGAAACAAATTATATACCTTTCTCCAAGGGCCAGACTTTGAAGAAGTTTGGCAAGTAGATAGATCCTGCTAGTTTAAAAGTTCATCGATATTTCGCTAAGTCAGGAAAGCAAAATAAAAAGTTGAGAAATCGTTAAAAATGACATCGAACATACCTCGTCAAACTTCTCAAAGTTTTGGGTATCGAGTTCATGCTTCACTTTTGGTATATACGGAGCATTTGACTCGTATAGTCTTTCCCAATCAATTCCTCTAAACCAAGGGTGTGCCTTTTAATAGAAAACAAATCAGAAATCTAACGTTAGAATTTCATTCTAGGATTAAGATTGTGTTGAAAGCAAAGAGAAAGGATGTTTTTAAGTACTTTGATCTCATGAACTCCTTTTGTTCCAAGCCTATGTTCGACATTGCAGAGAAGTCTTCGGATGAGATCTTTTACCTCGATGGAGAGCTTAGCTTCATCAGGGAACTTCAATGAGGTTTTCCAGTTTACTATCTGCAGAGAGGAACTGAGCAATTGTTTGATAAATATTATACTAGTTAAACATAATAGGGACAAGTCTTAAATCATGCCATAACCACACAGTAGGTGTTACCAAAAGATGGCTCAAAACATATACACTGGGCTTATTTTGGTGTCAAAGGATAGGCTAAGTTAAATCATCAGGTGGCATAATAAATCTTATATCGAACATGGCAATAATGTACCAGAGAGGATAGTTAAGCCAATATATGCATACCTTTCTACATGTCGCTAAAGGCTCTTCGGAATAGAACGGAGGAAATCCCACGAGCATCTCGAACATAATTGCTCCAAGGGACCACCTATTGCAAAACAGTTTTAGAATACCAACTGAATAAAACTATTTGTACAGAGTAAAACACAAGGGTCTGGTTCACTAACCAATCACACTCCATTCCATACCCTTTCTTCAACAGCACCTCAGGAGCAATGTAATCGGGAGTGCCTACCGTAGAAAAAGCCTGAAAGTTACACGGAAAAGCCACCATATTATGTAAGGAAAGGTCATATAAAAACAATAATAAAACATTTCCAAGGAGATTAAGGCACCATAGACATTCTGGATACTCAATCAAAGGGATTATATGCCTTTTTCACTTCATCTAAGTTGGAAAAGTATAGTTCTTCATGTAGTATTTCAGATAGAACCAAACAGTATAAGTTAATTGAGTCAATACCAGGGCCCTTCTGTTTTGTTGCCAATGTAAAAGCTGTTCCTGCTGAGTCCGCTTAGGTGCAGAAGGAGGCTTGAAGAGTCTATCATGTTCTGCTGCAGGCCTTGTGTTTCTCTCAACAAGCTCCGCCTTGAAATCTGGAAAGTTTTTGCTTTCCAGAGACTTGCTCAATCCAAAATCCGAAAGCTTGATATGGCCGTTACGAGTAATCAATAGATTATCAGGCTTTATATCCCTAGAAAATTACAGGAAGAAACTGAAGTTAAACTATCACTACATCTCAAATGGAAGCTAATTCACAAGCACTATAGGAAAACATAAAAGACAAACTGAAGCAAAAATTAGAAGATTATCTACAAGGACTCAACATTGTAAGAAATTTGGTTCAAGTGTCAATTATAAGAACCTGTGGACGTAGTTATGCCTATGGATAGACTCAATAGCCAGGATAGTCTGAGCAACATAAAACCGAGTCTCATCTTCCAGCAAGATATCCTTTCGCATTAGCAGTGTCATCATATCACCTCCAGGGAGATATTCCATAATAAGATACAAATGTTCTTCATCTTGGAAGGAGTAGCAAAGCTTGACAATGTAAGGACTATCGACTTCTGCAAGCACATTTCTTTCAGCTCTAACATGCTCCACCTGATATTTACCGCAGGATTAGTACTAATTTCATCACAACTGAACTCTCGGATTTGTAGAAATCCTGTCAGACAGTGTGCGTTACCTGCCCTCTTCGAAGCATCTCAGATTTCTTTAGCTTTTTCATTGCATACACGCTGCCCGTAGTTTTTTCTTTACAAATTCTCACCTGAACAGATTTACACTACGTAAGATCCCTAATACTTCATGGAGATAAAATAATAGCTAGGTAGCAGTACCCCAGTAAGAGAGAGCAAAACGAGAAGCAATAACAAAATTCCAAATCTTAATTGCATGACTATACTGAAAGATCAATGTAAAGAGGAGATAGCATAAGAGAAGCAACCACAAAAAACGCGTAAAGAGAATATACCTCCCCGAAAGCACCCCGGCCAATGATGTTCAGCAGTTCAAAATCATCAACTCCCATTTTCTTTCTTTGCAGACGCATATATTCCATTTCCTTTTTCTCAAAATTCTTCAGTATATCCATCTTATCTTCAACAGGAACATCAGCTTCAGCTAAGTTTTGTTCCAATATACTCCGACTATACTCAAGAGCAATCCAATATCAAAAACTTAAATCTAAACCACTAACAAAGCACAAGTAGTAAAACATTCGCATACCGCTCTTTTCTTTCCTGCAGACTCTTCTTCTGAACTTTATAATGATTCTCGATATATTGCTTCGCCGCAGCAACTTTCTGTTTCGTAGCATTCGATGGTGCATCATTCATAGGAGGTCTACCAAGATTCTTCACATTTCCACCTTCCTGTCCTTTTTTAGTAGGACTGGTTTTCTCCGGTTTCTGCTGCCGTATCTGAAACCAGCTCCTTGTAGACTCCGTTGCCATTTTTCGATATAAACTCGATACAAATCACAGTACTCGCTTCATAACAACTGCACAAATGCAAACAGATTCCAAAACCTAAACTACTTCAAAATCTGAATCAAATTCATCAAAAAGAGTACTAAAATTCAATTATTGACAAATTCTTGTCTCACAACACAGGTCAACCCCAAAAATTCTTGTGTTACACTTCAAATTGATTAATTCCTCTAAACTAGGCAACATTTTTAACACAAATCGAGTCTAATCACTCAACATACATCTAGCTCTGGATTGTGATTACGCATGCATATAAACACCAAAGTTCGATTTCAAAATCAAAATCAAAACACATTAGAGAATCAAAACTAAGATACGAATAGCTAACAAATTTAAATTCCAAAACATTGAAGAAGAAAAGTCAAACAACTGCAAAGAAAAAGTCAAACAAATCGATCGGAAGAACAAATTTCGCAGAAAGGATCAAAGAAACTTACATCAAAACAACAAATCTGGAGATTTGATTTCGAAGAATTTAACTCTTGTTGCTTCACGCATTCACTTTGAGAACTGCAAAACGGAATTTTTTTAATTTAATTAAAAAAAAGATCTCAAAAGGGAGAACGAAACGGATTACAAACTAATAACGTTTTTTGAGTAAAGGTTATTTTCGTCATTTAAGTAATTTAACTGAAGCAGTAAACGCCGTCAAAGTTACTATCACGATGACTCGCTACCGGTAAACCGGTTTATTACTATTCCCGGAGGGTAACCGGTTAGCTTAATGACACGTGTCTGTAAACTGATGGATTTGTTTTGTCGACCGAAACGTGACAGCACGATCTAACGGAGTGGTTTTTGACGGGATGCTAACGTCAGTATTGAACAACTCCCGCGCGAATTGGATAAAAACGCGTTTTATTGGTAAGGACAAGATCGTAACCATTCGTATGTACGACACGTGTAAAGTCTAGCATATATGCCTATATGGGCTACTTTAAAGCCCATTACTTAATAGATACAAGCCATTGGGCCGATAATAGATCACATGGGTGCTAATTGTAACATTCATAATGTTATGGGGTTAAAAGTTGATTACTCACACTTATCAGTTTTCTCTATTTTGGAGTTAGACGCAGATCTCTGAGATCTAGAGGAAGAAGAAGAAGAAGAAGAAGAAGAAGAAGGAGAGAAATGGCATCAATGGCGTCTGGACCAGATCATCTCTTTAACCTGAGGAACAATTTTTACTTAGGTGCGTATCAAGCGGCGATCAACAACAGCGAGATCCCTAATCTCTCACAGGAAGATGTTGTTGAGCGAGATTGCCTCGTTTACCGCTCTTACATCGCTCTCGGTAGCTATCAGGTTTTGATTCTATCCTCGATGAGTCTTCTTCCTCGTTTTCGATTTCGATTTCGCTTTGTTTTGATTCCGATTTGTGTGATTTGTTTTGATTAGCTTGTTATTGGTGAGATCGATGAATCGGCAGCTACTCCTCTTCAAGCAGTGAAACTCCTTGCGATGTACTTGTCGAGTCCTGAAAATAAGGTGATTCACGAGAATTTTTGAGATATGGAGATTATCAGTTATGCATTTGCTTCGATTCATGTTTCGTAACGTTTTGCTTAGCGGAATTTTGCGATAACGTTGCTTGAAACTGTAGGATTTTGTATTGTGTAGCATTAGAGATCCGAAATTCGATTTATATCCATGATGTGTTTGTGATATGCATTGTCGAAAACGTATTTGTTTCTGTGATTTTGGTCAGGAATCAACCATCTCTAGGTTGAGGAAATTTTGGAATAGTTTTGTATTGTGTAGCTTTAGTGATCGGAAATTCGATTTATCAGTCACTTTATGTTTGTGATAATCTTGTATTGTGTAGTTTTAGTGATCGGAAATTCGATTTATCAGTCATCTTATGTTTGTGTTTCTGTTATTTTGGTTAGGAAACAACCATTGCAAGCTTGAAGGAATGGTTGGCTGATTCAACAGTAGGAAACAATGCTACTATTCGGTTGATTGCGGGTACTATATTCATGCATGAGGAAGACTACAGTGAGGCTTTGAAGCACACACATGCTGGAGGAACCATGGATCTGTGAGTTTATTTATTTGCTTTTGTTCGATACAGTATCTCTTGTTGGAGTGATTGTTTCCTTGAACTTGCTCACTGATTATTGTTTCTGCATTTTTTTAGGCATGCTTTGAATGTTCAGATATTCATAAAGATGCACCGATCAGATTATGCAGAGAAGCAGCTAAGAGTGATGCAAACGGCTGATGAAGACCACACACTCACTCAACTCGCTAGTGCATGGTTGAACCTGGCAGTGGTATGATATGAAAATCCAATTTTTCCATATAGTGTAGAGAGATTGTTAGTGTTTCCTTGATATTAAACTGTTGTATGATGTCAGGGTGGTTCCAAGATACAGGAAGCTTACCTAATTTTCCAGGACTTCTCTGAGAAGTACCCAATGACAAGCTTGATCTTGAACGGTAAGGCAGTTTGCTGCATGCATATGGGTAATTTTGAAGAAGCTGAGACTCTATTGCTTGAAGCACTCAACAAGGTGTGTGAAGAAACTTACTCTTTCTAACCGTAAATCTGTATTGACACAATGCATTCTCATGGAATCTAAACTTTTCAACTATGTTGTTCATTGGAAAATGATTAGTTAAAAACATAAGATGTTAATGCTCGTTGTAGGATGCTAAAGACCCAGAAACTCTTGCAAACCTAGTTGTATGCAGTCTTCATGTGGGGAAATCATCTTCGCGCTACCTAAGGTAAAAACATCCATGACCTTTAAGTAATTTGGTGCATAGCGAAGCATCGATAAGCTAACTAATTCCTTCAATTTCTAATCCTGTTTTGCAGCCAGCTGAAACTTTCGCATCCAGAACACGTGCTTGTGAAGCGAGCAGCATCAGCCGAGGATAACTTCGAGAGAGCGCTTCAGTCTTTCGCCTGAAGATACTCAACAATCAATGGTTCAAAGAGTCTCTATCACCTTGTATCAGCTTGCTTTATAATCTACCAGAAGAACATCATATTTCTACTTAGATCATTTAAAATGGAGTGATTGAATTTTGTTTTCAATGGTTGAATTGCTATATAATCTGACGTGGCTTTAATATAGCTGAATAACTTCTGCTAGTTGAAAGCAAATTTTTTTTATCTCATCCAAATTATCAAAGACAGTTATAAGATAATGTTAAACTAATTACCAAATGCCATTACCAAATGAATATTAATCAAAAACCTCATTTTATAACATGGATAAAAGTATTGGCGAATCCAATAGTTAAAGCTACAAGTATTTTTATTCTCTATAACATTTTATAGTCAACATTTCTGTGAAAAAGTGCATTCATCTACTGCCAAATGATCCCTAAAACACTCAAATATCATATTATAACGGTCGATTTTTAGTGTAGTTTATGCACTAGAGATCTTATACATTCTTATACTAGCATTGAAACATGATATACATATGTGATTTAGCTAAGTTTTTTTGAGAATGAACTATATAAATATGCATAAAAACTAGATAATATACAAGAAAATGATAGATTGAGTCAATACTTTTAAATTAATCTCAGAAAATGATTTTGATATTTCATTTTTCTTCTCAAAATGTTTTTTTTCAAATTTGATTAATTTTATTTTGCTAAGAGGGAAAGTATATTCAACTTTTGTATGTTTAAATAAGTTACGAGTCCACTAAAAACAAACAATTTCTTTCATATAAAAATAAAGAAGAGAAATATAAGCAACTTGGAAAAGATTTCTACGTGTATAAATAACATACAAGTAATTCTTTTGGTCAGACGAACATACGTGTGGGTTAAAAGGGTCACCGAAACTCTGATGTGGAATTTATGTGGGTTCATTACAAGCCATGGCTAATTTTAGATACATAACAAGTGAATAAAACATGATTTTAGAAAAAATCTTCTGGTCTCACTTGACCCCGTATGGTTGGTTAGTCATAGGTTCAAGCCTGGATACAAATATTTAGTAAATTATATTTATATATAAACCATCATCATCTCCTACAGTTTCCTCAATACCCATATCTGGAATCAAAATCTCTATCCATCACCAAAGGAATGAACAAAGTCAGTAAACAGAGACCAATGAGGACGAGCCATAGCCATTACGGTGCAGCTTCTGCCATCTCCACGCAGTCTCAAGACTCTCTTTGAGATTAGTGTGTTTAGCTGTCCAATTAAGTTCCTTCCTTATCTTACTCGGGTCACTATAAACCTCGGCATAATCACCTGCGCGTCTAGGCAAGTAATCGATCTTGATCTCAACACCAGTCGCTTTCTTACACGCTTCAACAAACTCTTTCACTGAGCTACCTTTCCCTGTACCAACATTGTAGATTCCCACTTTGCGAGGTTTCGCCTTTTGGAGAGCTTTAACATGAGCATCAACCAAGTCAGTGACATCAATGTAATCACGTACGCAAGTTCCATCACCGGTTTTGTAGTCTGTTCCTTTGATCTGCGAAAAAACCGAAGAAGAAGATAAGTTAAAAATGAAGATTTATGATTAGAGGAGAATGAAAGCTTGTAGCCATGTGAATGTAACAAGTAGATTAATTTAAACTTTGCTTTAATAAAGGCAACTCAAGAAATTAAGTTGTCTCAATCATGTATATTGCTCAGCTGTAATAAACTACTATCAGCTTTTTTGCAAACATTTTGAACATGTTCTACAGCATGTGCCAGCTCCTAAATACACCAGAAAAGCTCACTTTTAGAATATAAATTAAATCTGAAACTGATTATAGAATATAGAGTCAGATAGAACCAAGCTGTACAAAGAACAAAGGTCAAGACCCTGACAAAAACTAACGTGAAACTAGGATATGGAAGATCTAAATTAACTTCAGACAAAAGTGATTTACCTGGAGGCCAGGCATAATGCCACGAGCAGCATCGAAGCAAGCACCGGAGATTCTTCCATGCTCTCGCAGCTCAGGTCTCGGGGCTTCACCCAATCTACCCTCTGGATCAGACCCAATGACATTGAAATATCTGTAAATTGGTCGAAATAGAACCGTGTAAACTTCAGGGGAAGAAAAATCATACACTAAACAGAACTTAGAAGAGTATCACTAAAACCAACCTTAGGATCATAACTGCCATATTTGAGTTTTTCGAGAAATCCAAGATTATATCTTCTGCCATCTTCTTAGCCTTACCATACGGATTGATTGGCACCTGAAATGATAGTGTTTACAAGTTAGAGCGCATAAAAGAAAAACCGTGGCTGGAAAACATTTCTCGAACCAAAATATGTTTCACCTGAGGAGTTTCCTCGGTAATTGGCATAATCTCAGGCTCTCCATAGGTAGCACAAGTGCTTGAATATATCAAAGTCTTTACTCCATGAGCAGCCATTGTCTCTAATACTACCAAAGTGTTCGATGTAATATTGTGATAATACCTGAAATTAACAGAACAGAAGGTTACTTGTTTCACATCTACACAACAGAGAAGATCAAAAATGTTGTCTCAAGGAAGAAGCTCAATACAATACTCACTTAAGAGGAAACTGTGTGCTTTCTCCAACATATGCAACAGCGGCGAAATGCATCACAGCGTCAAAGGCGTTCTCTGTGAATATCTTATTGACAGCCTTTGCATCTCCAAGATCAGCATAAATAAATTGAAGCCTTCCAGGTTCCGGAAACAGTTCTTGCAAAATCTTGACTGCACCGAGATTCCCACGTGATAGATTGTCCTGTATAAACAGAAAGAGATTATCGATTACAATATGAGACGACTGATATGCTGAATAAAGGCACTCAAAACCATGTTAGCCAAAGAAGATACCACAATGGTGACTCGATATGAATCCTTAAGAAGTCTTAGAGCTGCATGTGAACCAATGTAACCAGCACCACCAGTAACTAGAACATGTGTAACCCCTGGCTCATGTCGAGAGAACTGGAAAACAAAACACAGAAATCTGAGCAATGCTTCACCAGGAACAGCGCTAAGTGAAATCAAACAGAAATCAACTCAAGACTCGAGCAAATGAGAGTAAGAAGTTATACCACACTTGGAGTATTGAATGTTGGAGATTGTTTGAGCATGAAAATGCACAATGCTGTAAGAGAAGCAGTCAAAAGAATCTTTCCAAAGTAATTGTTTTTCTTCTTTGGATCTGCGTAATCCAGTCCTACATTCCCAAAATCACCATGAACTGTTAAAATTTGCATCCAAATTCCAATAACCAGCAGGACAAAACCCACAAAAGCTCCATACTTTATATATACATTTACCTACCAACCTAAATTCTCAAAAAGAGACCAAATTGCAGGTTTTTTAACACTAATTAAAAACACATTCATCCCAAATAAACCATTTTCTCACTGAAGTGAAGTGAGATTCTTACCTCCAAGAGACATAGATCTGTTTTGCCTCCCTTGGCTTCTTGCTCTACCAAAATTAAACATTTTGATTCACTTCAGTTCGCCCAAACCACAATAGATACAAGTTGATCAGCACCACCCTAATTCAGCTGCAAAAGACCAAAACTTGATAAATCTTCCACACAAAAACTATGAAATTTCTCAGATGAAAGTATCTGCTAAAAACAAGAGAACTCAAACAGAAATGCACAATAGAAGAGTGAAGATTAGCTAGATTTTTAAGGAAATTGTACAAGACAGTGATTAGCTAGATTAACAATAACCAATTGATGAAAATTTACCGAGTTACAGAGGAAATTAAAGATGAAGCGAAAGAGAGAAAAAAAAAATCAAAATTTGCCGGAAAGCAATATTTGAAAATTTGACAAGATATTGAAATGTAACAAAAGAAAAAGAAAACCCCAGATTGGGAAACTCTTGTCGGAGAAATGTCGGTCCCATGAAAAAAATGACAATGCAGAACAAAACCAAAAAAACATAAATATCGAAACGAAAATAAGATTATAAGACTAACCTTGATGATAATTAAAGTGAAATCAAACCAAACTCAAATTAAAAAAAACCCTAGAATGTGAAGAAGAAGCAGAAGAAGAAAACGCAGTGACTATGCATAAATCAAGTTTTAAACAACAAAAACAAAAAAACGCAAAAAGCAATAAAGCAAAAAAAGAAACGTACATGGAAGAAGAAAACAAAAGAAAGAGCATTAATGGCTGCTCACGTGTATCCACAGAAACAATACACACCAACCACAATTCGAGGAGAGATGATCCAAAGCGTGACTACGAAACAGAAAAAGGATTCGAATTTTCTTGTGGGTTTTTACAAAGATTCAATTTTTTATCACTTTTAAAGTGAAGAATTTTAGAGAGAGAGAGGAAAGAGGCCTACGCGTTACGGTGAGAACGAGAGAGAGTCACAGGAGGTGGAAATTGCTGTGTTATAATGATGAAATTAAAAAGTAGGAATTTTCTAAGCAATAAGATAAAATTATATTTGACTTTTTTGTCAGCTTTTGTTTTCTTTTTATACGAACATGACATGTAGCAAAGAATGATGGAGATGATTCTGTACTATAATCAGAAGATTAACTAAATTAATATATGTTTTGTTTCTAACCCATGTGCCGAGTTACTTAAGGTAAATCATTTTATTAACCCGGTGATTACTATCATGCCGTGTCACAAATTGTTGCCTAAGATCCTACGATTAGTAAAATCTGATATGACTAATTAAATTCCGATGTCTTGATTTGGTTCGTGAGAGAACTAAACATATTTTGAACTAGTGAAAGTGTTTTATGGTGTTTTGTAATTTATCACAAACTAGTATTTGACACGGGTTAAGAATCATTTGAATGTTTTTTTAACTAAAAAATGGTTAAAAGTTAAAAATGATAGTTATGGATGAGAAAATTTAGGTTTCTTTTTTTTTAAAAACCGTTGTGTTAATTTTTTTCTTTCTATTTTTAATTAATAATTTTGAATGATTTTCCACTTGTCATTCTTTCATTGCATAAGTGACTTGTGATTTAGTAGTAAATGATTAGTGCGAGATGATGTAAAAAGAGATTAAGGGAGCTCTAACATATTGATGAGCATATAAGACATGGAGAACGCGTATTGCGTTAAACAAGGCTCGTTCACATATGAAATAAAGATCGATTTCAATGTGTTTGGTGTGCTGATGTTGAACGAACGTAGTGGAAAGACATATGGTACAGACGTTATAATAGTAGACGATTTAGATCGATCAATATGTGTATGGAATGATCGATCCAAACCATTTCGAAATATCGGATGTCTAGATAGTTAAACAGTAGATTTGTGTTGGGAGTTTGTATTAAACAGTACTCAACAATGACAATCAGAGTATTAAAAAATACTAATTGAGGTTAAAATTTTTTTTGGGAAGTGCTTTTTATGAAAAAGCACGATGAGCCAATAGGATTGTCGCACTTGTTATGCTTGGTAAGTGTGCGTGGAGACCAACTCCATCGTCCTGACATGTCGGCAAGAATTTAGTGGTTTTTTACATTCAATTAAAACTGATAATAAATCCAGTTTTATTGTAATTGAATTGTGATTAATCTATCAAACTATATTACACATATACATGCAATTATTATAAACAATCTATTTACGATGTAATTTTTTTTGCAATACATAACTCTACATCTAATTTTACCTACATTACATCTACACAGGATAACTATTTCCATAATATATAAAGCCTACGACGAATAGTTATTTATATTAAGAATCCGATATATTTTATATTTATTAATCGGTAGAAATTATATTTTTTAAATTGAAATTCTGAGCTATTGTGGAATATTTTGAACATATAATCATTTTTATTAATTTGCAATTAGAAGCTTGTTAATATGGATTTTGGGAGTGAGATGCGCAATAATGACTTTTTGTACTAATAAATAGCCAAACAAAGCAGGTGTAAAAGCATGAATGTCATTTTTCTTTATGCCAATTACAAGTTACAATCGGATCTTGTTAAAATGAACAAAAAAACTCAACTAGATAATTATACTTTTAGTAGTCTAAAGTTTAAATGAATATGTAAAAACGATCAGAAATAATTTTTTACTCTGGTTTATTTTAGTATGAATTTGGTTTTGATTTGGATCAGTTGCAGCTATGTGTATTTTCAAACTAGGCTTTTTTTTTTGTTATCGAATACATATTATATAGTATATGTAAAACACCATTTGAATGGACCCAAATAAACCCATTAAACACCTCATAAGTGCTTTCTCAAATGAACTTAGCTATTAAGCTTACTTAGTGAATTATAGTAGATTATTCTAAAATAAAATAAATCATCAAATATTCATTCGGTGAGAGAATTTTTACAACTCATCTTAAACTGAATTCTTGTTATCGTTTAGTGGATAGAAGGATAATCAAGAATTATTGTAGGTTCAATAATTACACTTCAAATTATAAAATCAATAGGTTTCTTACAATATAGTATTGTCTTAAACGATATATATATTAACATCTTTTTAAAACATTTGTTGTTTAGTGCTTTGATTGATATTTACCCACCTGGTCTAACATGCTCCAATCACATTGGTATCGCTATATTTTTATTGCATTATTTGCCCCACAAACTTTAAATATGTTATTGTCCATTAGGCTAATTAGGTGGCATTAGCATGAGTCATATAATCAATCCTGAGTCTTAACATATCAAACTACTACACAAAAATAGTACTGACCATGGTCAAGTGTTTGAGTTAGAATAATGATTTTTTTAGGTTTAGGTTAGGGTTTAAGTTCCACTAACTACCAATATTCATTATTGGATTTCTATATGATTATTGCGCTCTCAATGGTAAAAATACTATTTCTATTTTACAATTTTCAAAGATTTCATTAGAATTCGATCCATGATCTATTTTGATGTTATTAGAAAAATCGAATTACAATACACATACATTGTTAATTTGCTAGCATGTATTAATGTACGTACACTCGAAAGAAATATTGAATTGATCTAATTAATATATCAAAATTATTTTTTCTGGTACTATAATTATTAGAGAAAGTGGATGTGTTAATAAGAAAGTAACATGTTTGAAAGCAATGTAACATTTATGTATTTGACTTCATTACATTAGACGACTTCATGCACGCTGACTTTCTTATATCAATGTTCCACCATACATTCCCCTTAAATCTAATTTTATTGTATTTATTTAGAAGTTATAGAATAAGCTACGTAACATGCAATTTATCTATTTCTTTACGTCTCTTTTGTCTAATTAGTAGTCCTTTTAGGTGGCTTAAGATAACGACACATTTTAACTATCCCTTTACACCATTCATATACCAACAAATTAAAATTTTAAGAATTATTATTTGTTGATTCAAACTATTTGTTAATTATTTAATATCATTGTTTCTAGAGTTTATTTACGTTAAATTAAAATGGTAGGGTTTAGTTGCCATAAATTAAAATATTGGGTTTTAATTATCACCACAATTTTTTTTAGTTTTTTTTTTAAAATCCAGAAGATATTTAATATCATTGTTTCTAGAGTTTATTTACGTTAAATTAAAATGGTAGGGTTTAGTTGCCATAAATTAAAATATTGGGTTTTAATTATCACCACAATTTTTTTTAGTTTTTTTTTTAAAATCCAGAAGATATTTTTTTGCATTTTTTCTGAAAAATGACAGATTTGAAGTTAACGAACCTTCAAAAATAACCTCTCTCGTCGGCGAGCTTGGAGCAATCGTGGAGAAGTCTGTCCACGACTGGCTTATCTACGAGGATATATGGAATCTTTTCCTAAGTCAAGAGGATCTACGGTTTGGTGTATGAGTTTTAATAGTCAAACGTAATTTAAAGGTCAAACCATTTTCTAAATCAAGCAAATAACTTACAAATAAAAACCAATTTTTAAAATAATATCTTATTTGATCGTTTTAAAAGGTTTGATTATAACGATTGGGTTAATTTAAGTGTCTAGTTTTGTATTTTTGTTCACCAATATGCATTTTGCATAACACAATTCGCTAGGTTGACATGAGATTTTGATTTTGTATTTTTTTGGTTTATTATTAGTTATATTTTAATTAATAAATTACATTGTGTAAACATCTACTTTAGAATTTGCGATGACGTCTTTTGTTTTCACGAACCTTCAAGATAAAAAAATTTGAAGACGAAATCGTGGATAAATTTGTGCATAATTGGCTCAAATATAATAACATAGAAACCCATTTTGAAAGATCTATATATCGATATCAGATTCGGTAGATTTGATGATTTTTTATCATCCGAAAATGAAAATATAGCAGTACACTTAAATGTTTTCTCTTTAGTCTTTGCCTCTTTAGGACCTATCAAGGCTCTTCATGTAACCAAAATTTTAGTTCTCCTTAATTATTTCATTTTGGTTTACTGCTTGTGCCACAACTTATTTTGTCTCAACAATATGCATTTTGTATAACACAATTAAATAGGCTGATATGAGATTCCAATTTTGTATAACATCTCATTAATGAATTACATATGTAGGGACCTTGTCTTGATCAAAAGTAATCAAACTTGTCAATTCGACCTAAAAGATCTAATAAAAGCGTTGTCGGAATTAAGCATTTCTATTCAAAATCATCTCTCCTGCAAAAAATCTCTCATATTAATAGTATGAAAATTTAAAATGATGTATCAACACCATAACTACGAATCAATATAGTTGCATTTGCAACAATTTTTCTTACACTACGGATCGGAGTTGCATTTGCAATTTTATGATTACAAGAAAATTGATTAGAACTTTTCATGAAAATTTTATTGAAAACGTATATTCTTAACTAAAGATATCATAAATATTTAGTTTATATACCTGGTCCAAACCATACAATCTACTCAACCATGTAGTAATAAGAAACTAGCACATTATATTCTTCTCCCTAACCACTTTTGTAATTTTTAAGAAATCATAACATCAAAGCCTTTTCTTTTAATGTTAACATTCTCAATAACTTATAATACTTGTGTTTTGTTCTTCAGAAACTCTTTACAAGAACTCAATAAATTCCCCAAAACCGAATCCGGAGACTCATTCCTCGAATCCACACGTCTGTTCACATCGTCCATTAACCTCAAAACTAAATCTTTCTCAAACCGGTGCAAGACCTTAGACCATGCAGAGGTTGAAAATGCGCGTAACTCGGTCTCCTCTATGTTGCCATCAAGATCAGCAAGAGACGATATCGCCAATACATGATCGCCTTTCTCGAGTTTCCTGCAGAATCTTTCTTTGATTAGAGGCGATGGCGGAATTCTATTACTCCGTCTCAAGTGTTCCCATGTCGCTTCCATCACTTCTTCCTGATCACAAACACACACACACACGAGAGAGATTGTTCAGACAAAGATGAAAAAACATAAGATTTTCAATCCAATGTTTCAATTTCTCTCATTCGACGTTTTTTACCTTTCCTGCTCTGCTAGCTTCAAGTACCGTTTTGAGATGGCGTTTTGCATTGAAATGGTATCCGTGACGCAACATCTCTTGATACGCATAACCGAAATCGTCCCATTTTTTTTGTTTAGCGCATACGTCTAGAATTGTGTTGAACGTGTATGTATCTGGCAGTACTCTTGATTCAAAATCCGAACTGCTTCCTATATGATCTCCGTCTTCTGACATCTTTCGAAAAAGTTCTCTGGCTTCTTTAAACAACCCGCTTTCTAAATAAGCTTTTAGCATTATGTTGCAAGTGACTAGATTCGGAGGGCAGATCTCCTTCATTTGATCAAAGATGTATGCTGCGTCCTTGATGTTTCCCGAGTCGAGGCATGCTTGGATCAGGCCAGTGTAAGTCACCACCAGAGGCTTATTTGCAACTCTACATATCTTCTTGATCTGACATTGGATGGTATGATCAAGATCAGTCTTTTAGATCGGATTCTCGATTAAGTATTAAGGACTACTGGAATTACAAATTTTACCATATTAAGCCCTTCATTACACCTTCCTGCGCTACAAAGACAGCGCGCAAGGTCGTAGTAAAGAGCAGCTGATCCAACAATACCACGGCTTTCCATATCGTCAACCGTCTGTATGGCCTCATCGGTTTTACCTTCTTTCCACAGAGTATTAACAAGAACTGATCACAGGTAGAGATGGTTACTCATCAGTGGGGTATCCAAACACTAATAATATACAGGAAAAGGACAAAGAGTTCACAAAACACCTCTATATGCTAGAGCATTAGGGATAGAAGATTTCTGCATCTTCCTGAAGAATTCATGAACTAGATTGTATTTCTCACATGCAAGCATCACCTGCTTAGACACAAATACAATTCCACCACTCAATCACGTTGATATGTAACATTAATTGTTATGATAAAAAGAGATATTCAACCTCCATGACAAGGCCATAGGTGACAGGAGAAGGTTTTTGTGCTCGTTGCTTCAACTGTTGCAATACCCAGAATGCTCCTTCCCACTGCTTCCGTTGAACACATGCATTGAGCACCTGTGAATATATGTCCAGCATTCGCATTAGACAAGTCAACGTATGTTTCCAGGGATAAATGTAGGCTATAGATATCTTCATAAGAATGAGACAATTATAAATTACTGACCGCATTGTAAACAACAACGTCAGGCTCAAGCCGGGGATCCCATTTTACAAGTGTCGTTGGCTTGAACTTCTTTTTAGGTGGAGATCGCATTGTGTCAATCACATGAAAGAGTTCCTTGATATGTCCAGCTTGTCCAAGTGTGACTGCAATTGAACGGTATGCTACCATATCCGGATATGATGAAATTTGTAACTGGTGAAGAAAGCACAAGAGAAATCTCAAGTTATACCAAAAGCAACAAGAACACATACAGGTATGGCATAAGGGGTTTACCAGCATTGCATGGAATATATTGAGAGCTTCCACAGGCCTCCTTGACTTACCAAGCACATTTAGTGCAGTTGTATAGATGATTCTGGATTGAAAATGGTAAAATTTGTCAACATAACGATTGTTTCCTCAGGACTTAAAAATTCTAGAGTTCTACAACTGAATTCAAACAGGTTCACAATGCAGTATATCCACAGCTAACTTGTAGAACAGTCAGTAAAATTGTTACCTTAGCTTATTCGATTTGTAACGATCTTGCCTTTGAAGCCACTCGATGACTTGAATAACTCGTCTCCAGTTTCCTAGTTTTCCAAGAAACTGGATCAGTCTCGTTATAGTGTAATCATTATATCTGATTCTTGCACTCCGGATCGCCTTGGAAAACTGCCACTCAGGCATATTGATGTCTGCACCATTCAACCTAGCGAAATAAACTTACTTAACATAAAATTCGGCAGAACTTGATAATAATCTCGTGATAAATGTACTAATCTCACCCTTAATTTCATCTGCAGTAGCACAGAACCAAATCCAAATTCAATATTTACGTACTATTTTTCTTCTTCTTCTGGTGTGTTCTAGGAACTTGAACCAAATCTAGATAATAACTTAAAACACTTACACTTTTGCCAACTTCTCGAGTCTGTCTTCCATTTCGACTCGTGAAGTACCCGGCTTGTCCACTACATCACTGGACTCATCGGAAAACCTAAAGGCAGGACTTTCCATGTCAAACAAGCTATCATCACCATCATCTCTCTTAGAACCTATTCTCAACTTGCTACTTCTTGAAGCACCCATCTCATTGGCTATTCTCTGAATTCGCTTTTCTTCAGCGACGAGATCCAATCCATCTCCTTTGGAACCTCTCTCAAATCCTTTCGAAGTATCAAAGGAACGCTGATACCTCACTGTCTCCTGCTTAGGACTCTGACTCCTAAAACTCTCATCTTCTGACACAGCCACTGAATTTTCACCACTCTTACTCCACTTCACATCTTTGGCTATCCTCTGATTATCTAATCCATCTTCTTTGGATCCTCTCTCAAATCCTTTTGGAGTATCAGACGAACGCTGATACCGACCCCTAAAACTCTCATCTTCTGACACAGTCACTGAATTTTCACCACTCTTACCCCACTTCACGTCTTTCAATATCCTCTGAATTCCACTTTCTTCAACAACAAGATCCAATCCATCTCCTTTAAACCCTCTCTCAATCCCTCTCGATGTATCAGAAGAACGCTGATACCTCCCCATCTCCTGCTTCGAGTATGTACTCCTAACACTCTCATTTTCTGACACAGTCACTGAAGTTTCACCACTCTTACTGCACTTCACATCTTTCAATATCCTCTGAATTCCACTATCTTCAACAACAAGATCCAATCCATCTCCTTTAGACCCTCTCTCAATCCCTCTCGAGGTATCAGAAGAACGCTGATACCTCCCCATCTCCTGCTTCGAATACCGTCTCCCAAAACTCTCATCTTCAGGTACACCACTCTTACTCCATCTCACATCTTTACTTACTCTCTGAATTCCACTTTCTTCACTCCTCCTAAAACCTCTATCAATACGTTTATCACTCACCATCTCCTGCCTCGAGTATGTTCTCTTGAATCTCTCATCTTCTGACACAGTCACTGAAGTTTCACCACTTTTACTCAATCCCACATCTTTACTTACTCTCTGAATTCCACTTTCTTCACTCCTCCTAAAACCTTTATCAATACGTTTATCACTCACCATCTCCTGCTTCGAGTATGTTCTCTTGAATCTCTCATCTTCTGATACAGTCACTGAAGAAGACACACCACTCTTACTCAATCCCACATCTTTGCTTATTCCACTTTCTTCACTCCTCTTGTAACCTTTATCAACACGCTTATCACTCACCATCTCTTCCCTCAAGTACCTTCTCTCTTTTAACTCACCACTCTTACTCTTCACACCTTCAACATCACTTCCCAAAACCCCATTTCTCACTACAGATTCACCATTTCCACCTCCACCACCACCATCATCATCATCATCAACTTTATCTTTAACCAATCTATCAAATTTCTTCTTCTTCCTAGCTGTTTTAACCGATTCCATGACTTGCAGATACTGATCAAAACTAGGTTTGAATTCAAAACCTCCATTACTCAACCCAATCTCCTTCGTGTTCAAATTCAAGCAGAAAATTACCTTCGATTTCTTCGGATTAACACGCAAGAATCGCTTGCCATTAGGAAAATTCCGTTTCCAGGTAAAACTTCGAGTTTCGTCTAAGAACGATGCGTTCACAAAAGGATTCGTTGAAATCATCACTGCCATTGTTGTATCATTCGAAATTATCAGAGGTCATCGTCGTTGTCGTTGAACCCTATCATCGAACAAAACTACTTGACGTTTCATTACAATCAAAACTAACGCTGCGTAGTTTTGTATGTACAAAAACGGGATGCTGTCTTTAATTTCTTTTTTTTGGTGAACTTGCTGGAGATAATTCTCCCGGCTTTTATTTATAACTTCTTAACCAATTACAAGTAAACTCGTCTCGATTGAGTAAGTCCGGAGACATCCTCTCTCAAGATCAAAACCAAATCATCAGGAACAGAGTGTAAATTACAAAAACCAAACGGTAAAGAAAACGCATAGTTGGTTACATCATCTGTCAGACGGTTCGCTTCCCTATACATGTGAGAAATGCGGACTATCCAGTCCCTTGATAAAAAGTCATGGTACAGTCGTACCAGGAATGATAGTGGACGTTAATTTCTGACAAATCGCGTGCAGCCCAATTATTACTGGGCCTAAAACCCATGCACATCTCTCTAGCTAAACCATTTTCTTGTCTCCACAATAAGAATTCGATACTGATTTGATAAAGCAAGTATAAATTACTGCAAAAACTAAGATCGGTTTTTCCAATTAAGAGATGATGGTGATTGTAGAATCCAATATTGTTCAATGGCTAAATAACAATGATGTAAAGAGAGTATAATGACTCATGACTCGTGTTAATTAAAAGTGTTAAAGTTTATATAAAAAGTATAAGTTGGACCTACTTCTTTTGATGTAGTAATAATCATTTGCTTTATAACCTTTTTCTCATCTCATGTGTTTCTAGAATAAAGTTGAATCTTTGTATTTTTGTTCCCTACGTACAATGCTGCGAGGTATAAACATTTTTGTCTTAACCGGTTCGAATAAATCCGGTATAGTTGATGAAAATGGTCAAAGTAGAGTCACGGATAGCACAAAAGCGACTTCTCATAGAAACTAACCGTTAGAAAAAGACTAAAAACTCTTTTTGTATACACATGAACCAATTTAGCAGAACATGAAAACACACAATATTTGGTTAAATATTATAGAGTTGTGAAAAGCATCAAAGAGGTGGAGTTTTGGAATTATGTGTGCCAAAATAAATAAACTTCTGTTTCATCAAAAATACTTTATAATTTTTTTTAATACATTTTGGAATAATGAAATGAGTCAAAAAATGAAATAAAAGACAACAAAGATGATCATTTTTTATAGATTTAGTAAAGATACAAAGATGCATTTAGAGAACATAAACACACTTGGAAACAAAAGGAAACTACAAGTAAGAACAAGTTAAACTCTTTCCACCGATGTTTGCATTAATAAAACATACATTCATCAGAAACCGAGTACACTTTTTTCCTTCTTTCTTCAGACCATTGTACTAAAAGCCCTCTTAACTCTTTCTCTCTCTCCTCTCTTGACCTTCTTAGGTACTCTACTCTTACTCTACTAGTCCCATGGAGGTCTAATGGGTCTCTGCAATTTCAGTTCTTTTTCTCTTTTCTTCTGAGAATTATTACTCAAGAATCATGGAGGAGTCTTCTGTTCTGCGTTTGGTGTTTGTTTTCTGTTTGGTTTCGTCTTCTGTGTTCTGTTTGGACGATTCAGACCAAAGCACTACTGCTTCTTCTTCTTCTGCTGTTTACATTGTTACTCTCAAGCATCCTTCATCTGTTCATTCTTCCGACAAAGAAGCAAGTGGCTACAAACATGTCCTTACAGCTACTTCATCTCAAATTTACAAAACATTGTATGTAGAACAAAAGTTACCTCCTTTCAATCTTTATCTATGTTTTGATATCCTTATGGTGTGTTCTCTCAAAAACTTAGTGAAATTCGCTGTTGATTTTGGTTTTACACATGTTGAAATTCTTAGATTTTGGGTCCCAGATTACTTGTCTCTTTGTCTCTTTGGCGTTTTCCTGAAATTCTCAACGATATAATGGCATTACCTGTTGAAATGGTTGCTCCAAGTTGATACTTTAATATCTTGATGATGTTTTATTTTTGCTTGGTCTAGTTTAAGATCCTAATCTATTTGTTTATACATATAGGAACCGAAGTGCTTCTATAATTAGAGTTCATGATTCATTGTTGAGAAAAGTATTGAGAAAGGAGAATTATCTTAAGTTGTATAGCTACCACTATCTCATCAATGGATTTTCCGCTGTTATTACTCGAGAACAGGTACTTTAAAAGTAGTAAATGAATGTGTCTAAATGTTAGTGTTTATTCATTGTTTTAAGCTTATGAGTTTGAGGAATTGTTGTTGTGAAGGCTGATAGGCTCGCGGCTAGGAAGGAAGTCGACAATGTGGTTTTGGATTTTCCCGTTAAGAAAGCGACCACTCATACACCGCAGTTCTTAGGTTTACCTCGTGGAGCTTGGCTGCGTGAAGGAGGATCTGAATATGCAGGGGAAGGAGTTGTTATAGGATTTATTGATACTGGAATTGATCCTACTCATCCGAGTTTTAGTGACAAGATCTCGGGACATTCATATACGATCCCTCCTCGGTTTACTGGTGTATGTGAAGTTGTCATTGGTTTCCCGCCCGGTTCTTGCAATAGGAAGCTCGTTGGAGCACGCCATTTCGCTGAGTCGGCTATTAGTAGAGGAGTCTTGAATTCATCAATGGACGATGCTTCGCCATTTGATGGTGATGGACATGGCACGTAAGTGTATACGCCACTCGATATTCGTTTAACTAATTAACCACCAAATGGTTAATTATGATATTGGTTGGTTAATTCAGGCACACAGCTTCTGTTGCAGCTGGAAATCATGGAATCCCGGTGGTAGTTTCTGGTCATCACCTTGGAAACGCTAGCGGGATGGCTCCTCGTGCTCAGTAAGTCAATACCGCAAAATAGTATTCGCATTAGAAACAATCCATAAATGTCTTAGCATTTCCATGTTAACATGGTGTTTGTTTTTCTCAGTATTGCTATTTACAAGGCTTTGTATAAGAAGTTTGGAGGTTTTGCAGCAGATATTATAGCAGCCATAGATCAGGTAAAAATGTTACCGTTGCAATCGAAACTTTGTTGAATGTCTTTTTCTAATGTTTGGCATGGTTATGGATCTTTGTGTTTTCAGGCGGCTCAAGATGGAGTTGATATAATAAACCTATCAATCACACCTAATAGACGTCCTCCTGGTATTGCTACGTTCTTCAACCCGATCGATATGGCATTGCTTTCAGCTGTGAAAGCCGGGATCTTTGTAGTGCAAGCAGCTGGAAACACAGGACCAGCTCCCAAGAGCATGTCTTCCTTCAGTCCATGGATCTTCACAGTAGGAGCTACAACTCATGATAGAGTTTACAGTAACTCGATAATCCTCGGAAATAATGTCACTATTTCTGGAGTTGGACTAGCATGTAAGTTCGTTTTTGTTGTTAGCTAGCTTTTTCTATCTTGATTTCCTCCTCGACTTTACCTTATCGGTTTCTCCATTTTCTCGTTAGCTGGTACAAGAACAATGCACAAACTTGTTTTAGCTGCCCATGCGCTGGGAAATGGTACAACTGTTATGGATGCTATATATGTTAGTGAATGCCAAGATTCAAGTAGCTTTGATCAGAAGCTGGTGCAGGGAAAGATCCTTGTCTGCAGTTACACAGTCCGATTCATACTCGGTGTCTCAACCATTAAACAAGCTTTAATAACAGCTAAGAACTTAACAGCAGCAGGTCTAGTCTTCTATATGGATTCTTCTGCCACGGGTTTTCAGATAAGTTCAACTCCGATGGATGTCCCGGGAATTTTAATCTCCTCACCGCAAGATTCTCAGGTATCATCAGAATCTTAAAATACAAAGTAGTTTCTTGATTATAACAAGAATCTGATTACCTCTTCCTGTGGTCAGGCTTTACTCCGGTACTATAATTCTTCTTTGTTGAGGGACAATGGTACAGGAAAGATTGTTGGATCTGCTTCGGTTGCGAGAATTGTAGGCGGCATGAAGCCTACCTATGGCATTACAGCTCCAAAGGTCATGTATTTCTCTGCTAGGGGACCTGACCCAGAAGATGATTCTTTTAATAATGCTGATGTAATGAAACCCAACTTAGTAGCTCCCGGGAACTCGATATGGGCCGCTTGGAGTCCTCTTGGTATCGGTACAGCCGATTTTCAAGGTATAAATATCCTCATTTCTCCTTATAAGATTACCCATTTTATGTTTTTGGTAGCCTTTTTGAGCTCTTATATTGACGGTATCCAGGTGAGCGTTTCGCAATGATATCGGGAACAAGCATGTCTGCTCCACATGTAACGGGTATTGCAGCGCTCATCAAGCAGAAGTTCCCTCATTTCACACCTGCAGCCATCGGATCCGCACTCTCAACAACAGCTACTTTAACAGACAGAAAGGGTGAGCATATAATGGCGCAACGCGCTGTCTTAAACCCCGACATTCAGTCCCCTGCAACACCTTTCGATATGGGTAGCGGATTCGTCAATGCAACGGGAGCTCTTGACCCCGGTTTAATTTTTGACATAGGTAAACACTTTCTTGAACCTCCACATTTCATCTTTTATTTGAAAAAGGATCAACGTTTCACATGAAAATGTTTCTGAACATGTAGGTTACAACGAGTACATGAAGTTTCTCTGCGGGATCAACGGATCATCTCCAGTCGTTCTCAACTACACTAGCGAAAGCTGCTCGTCGTACAACTCATCTCTTGCAGCCTCTGACTTAAACTTACCTTCAGTCACAATAGCTAAGCTAGTTGGTACTCGAACGGTCCTAAGATGGATCACTAATATCGCAACCACGGCTACAAACGAAACATATACAGTTGGGTGGATGGCACCGGACTCAGTCTCAGTTAAAGTCTCACCTGCCAAGTTTACACTCGGTAATGGTCAGACAAAGGTCTTGAATCTCGTCTTTCGGGCTATAAAGAATAATTCGACAGCGAGTTTCGGGAGAATTGGACTGTTTGGAGATAGAGGTCACGTTATTAACATTCCAGTAGCAGTCATCTTCAAGATTGCTGTCTAATGTTAGAGTTTTGTGTGATAAAATTCTTTGTTTTGTTTTTCTTACATTGCTTAAAAAGTTTTAAGAGAGATGTGTAGTTTTTGTAAATTGGAATGGTTTTTGTGATGATTCTTGCTAATGAATTTGATTGAATTAATCTAATGTGAGTGTTTTAGACAGTGGCGGAGGTAAAGAGAGGTTAGGGGGGTCATGTGACCCTATAAAATTATTATGTTAATGATTTTTGGTGTAAATTTGATTATAATTGGTAAAATATTTGGTTAAAATTAGTGTTTGACTCCTTAAATTTGTGTACAAACTTCAAAATGCCCCCACTAATTTGTATATTTTTTCCAGTAATTACTATTGTATTACTATAATTTATTTTATAATAGATTAGGATCCGCATAATATGCGGGTATTAAATATTAAAAATAATTATTTATATAGTTATGATTTTTATAATTATATTCTAAATTAAAACCCATATAAGTAGTTTCTAAATTGAAACCCGTCTAATTATCAATTTATTTATCATTAAATTGCATTTTGTTAAACGCAAGATAGAAAATATAAATTAGTTCAAATCACATCTCCTTTATATAATAAAATTCTTTTATTTTCTCTATAATTTTGTTTATTTATTTTTATATTGTTTTTAGCTTAATGTTCTTACTAACTATTTTTTTATAATTTCAGTTTTTTTGCCACTTATATATCTTCTCGATTCTTTCTTAATTTTTATATATGGAGTTTTGACTATAAATTTTATTTTATTTTTTAATTATTTTAGATTGTCGTAAAAAAATTCTAATTAGTTTGAACTATTAGAATTTTTCTTTTTCACTATTTAATTAGTCACGTGACATTTTGTTAGTTTTCTATTTTTTTTTCTAATTAAGTTAAACTATTACAATTTTTCTTTTTCACTATTTGCTTAATTATTTAACAGTGTTTTTGTTAGTTTTCCGTTTTTAATTTTGTTTACACATGTCATCATCTCGATCGATATTAAACACATGTCACCATCTAATGAGTTACAATTTTGACAAACTCTACTTTATATAATAAGATTTTTTTTTTCTAATTAAGTTAAACTATTACAAATTTTCCTTTTCACTATTTGCTTAATTATTTAACAGTGTTTTTGTTAGTTTTCCGTTTTTAATTTTGTTTACACATGTCATCATCTCGATCGATATTAAACACATGTCACCTTCTAATGAGTTACAATTTTGACAAACTCTACTTTATATAATAAGATATCAAAAAAATAAATTATCCGCTACTGGTTTTAGAGTAAAAAATGAATAGTTAAAGGCTACAAACACACGAGACAAAAAGTATAAAAGCATGATTATCGGGGTGTTAAAAGAGGTGTTATTAAACAAAAGTAATTAAAAAATTAATAAATGAAAAGCTAATTGCTTGAACTGGGTTAAGGGAGAGAGTTTTTTGAAACGGTTTATCGAGTATTGATCGAGGCCACGTGTCATCATTTAGTAGACCATTATTTTTCCTTTGACCACCACGAAGAAATAAATCTCATTTTTCAGAGAAACAACTGCTCTCTCTCTCTAATCCTCTTCTCCGATCTTGCCTTCTCTCTCTCACCGTCTTTCTTTGTCTATGATAAACGCCAGCTTATCGTGGTGATGTCATTTTAGTGAATTTTGTGCTTTTTTGTAGTGTTTGATTTTGGTTTAAGAAGATTTTCTCCTGCAAATGTGCTTTTGTGGGTTCCTGTTTTATGTACAACACAATCCACTGAACCCGTTGAGAGCATCGTATTTGTTGTGTTTTGAGTTTAGTTTCTGATTTTGTTTTTCTCAATTTCATTTTGGTTGGTACATGTTTGATTCTTAGCGTTTTGGTTGGGGAATCGTAAGGGAACCTTGGTGGAATGTGTAGAAAGACAAGATTTTAGAGATTGATACAAGTCTGTGTTCGAATTTCTTGTTCAAATGAAACTCTTGTCTTTGGTTTTCAGTTTCGGTATCGATCTTGTGCTCTTATGATTTGATTCTAAAGCTTGCAAATTTCATTTTCTGGGTACATGTTTGGTTCTTAGTTTTTTGGTTGGGGAATCTTAAAGGAACCTTGTGGATTGTGCAAATAGACAAGACATTTGGAGATTGGTACGAGACTGTGTGTTCGAATTTGTTGTTCATTTGAAAAAGCTTGTGTATTTGGTTTTCAGGTTGTAACTCAATGGGGTCGGAAAAGAGAGATTTAATAAGAGGTAACTCAATGGCCACATGTTGTCGTTCCTTCCCACCAAAGAAGCTGCTTCTACATCGGTTCTCTCAAAAAATGGCGGTATCTCTTTGCTCTTTTCTCCAATCTTGATTTCGATGACTCTTTGGGATGTGTTTTATTGTGTTGTCTGAGTTTTATGATTTGGTGTAATTTTGCAAGCGAGAGGATTGAAGAAGCATCTTAAGAGGCTCAATGCTCCGAAGCATTAAACAATCTAGAATCTAGTGGTGTAGCTGCTTCCTTTTGGGTGGTAAGAAGATCATTAAACAAGTTTTTGATACAATCTGTATGTTGATTAAGAACACTGCCTTTCTTTTATCCATCTCACACTGCTAAACACGTAACTTCACATTTTAATTACGTCATTGCAGATAACCAAACGTGGGTAAATGTATTCTTGTGTTATGTTGTGTGATTTTGCAATGTGTGATTATAGAGGTGCTGATTGTTGTGTTCTTGTATGTTGTCAACTCGGTGGAGCTAGGAAGAAGCAGAAGAAACGGGAGAGATTTGAGGGAAGTGGGATTAAAGGTTTTTGATCAAAAGCAAAGAGAAGGAGCTTGAAATTTGCTAGCCATGAGAGGAAGAAAGCTGAGATGACACAGAGGAAGAGAGGAAGAAGAAAGAAGATGGTGAAGATGGGAAGAAGAGAGGAGACGAAGAAAGCCATAGATCCAATAAGATATGGAGAGTAAGGCAGAGATCCAAACCTTAATTAAGTTTTGTTTTTTTTTTGCTAAATTACCTTGATTAAGTTTTTTTTTTTTTTTGCTAAATTACCATATGAATCCTAATTAAGTGTCATGGATAAACCTTCAAGATTAATAAAAACCAAATCAAGTGTTAAAGGTTAAGAATTATTACTAATTTAATGCAAATAACACCCAATATTGTTCATGGTTAATCATGCTCTAAGGTCCAATTATGAAAAGTAAAATATAGGGGCATTTTCGTCATTTGGTTAAAATATATAAACAAGTTTTTAACTAAAATTTTGAGGGTTTGGTGGATCCATCGATACTTCTTTCTTCTTCTTTAGCCGTCACAGAGAAGAAGAAGAAGAAGAAGAAGAAGAAGACGTTGGAGAATCACTAAAGCTTAAGACTTTTCTACTTTTGTTTTCTGGGTTCGGGTTAATATTTGAGATTCCGGCGAAATTTGCTATCAGCTTGAGCTTTGAAGCTGTGTAGCTAAGTGAGTACAATTGTTCATCGTTATGAGTTTTTAAACCTTTGTTTATGGTGAATTGTTTGGTTTTGTGTTTTGATTTCAATACTAGGTTGTTGTTTCCTAGTTTAGAAGCGATTTTCCAGGGTTTCTTAAAAGGGGTTATATACAATCTACTGTTTATCTTTACTCTTTTAGGTCTCAGTGTTTGTTTTTGCAATTTTAGCTCTTTTGTGTTGTTGTCTTGTTCTAAATTTGAATCCAGTGTACTTGTGATTGATTCCATTTGAGTTAATCTTGCATTTTGATGGATTGTTTTTGTTCATTAGTAGTTAAAATTAGTTGATTCTTGGCTCAGTACCAGCTATGTGTTGTGTGTTTATAGGGAATGGGAGCAGTGGAAGTTGTGAATGTTCCTTTCAACTCTAATGCAATGGACAACACTGGATTAAGCGATACAGCTTTGCTCTCTTTCGTTAGAACTGCCCTTGTATCTGCCATAAATGTAAGCGATGCTTCTTCCACATGTTCACATATGTGTATATCTATGCTCTTTGTTTGTAATGGCCCGTGTTCTCTAAAGATGTTTTGATGTTATTAAATCCAGGGGGACTCTGATCATTACACTCAGATTGTTGGATCTATGTACCTTAAAGAGTATTCTGATACTGATTCAGTGGCAGAGCTAGAGGTGTGTATTTTCCTCATATGACATTCTACTCTTGTTTGTTCTTTGTTGTTTGCTGATATCTTCATTTGTCATTCGTTTTTGTAGGTACTCTTGAAATGTCTATCAGGTTCTGTTGCTTGCATAGATGTATTTCACCATCGAGAACTTCTTGCTTCTGTAAGTTTTTATTGGATGAGCTTAGTGTTTAATCTATATATATTCCTGGTTAAAGCAGGCCCCTAACTGTTTCTCTGTATTTCATCCCATTTTCTGTAATTAGATTTTTAGAATGAGCTTGTGGGATCACAAACCTTATGTCATGGATGCCTTGGTGGGCCTAGTCATATCACTGGTACACAACTCAGTAACTATTCTACATGGCAATGAATATGTAATCTGTTTCAAGAGCTTAACATTTTGTGCTTTTGTTGTTTTCTATTTTTAGGCTGCTACTAGTGGAAAGTATCTGGACTCTTGTTTGAACATGCTCATAAGTAATTTCATTCCACCACCTTTTGTGATGCGTCTTCGGCAATCCCGTTTGGACGACAAGAAGCGGGAAGTTTTATCCCGGGTGCATGCAGCACTGGAGAGAATTTCGTATTTGGTTCCTCTGGCTCCATCTAGATTAGCGCCCATACTCATCCATAAAATCCCTAAAATTCATGCAAAGGAATTTGTAAGTTTTTCCTGTGATAAAATTTAGACAATGGAATGGAAAGTTTATATCGGCGATAAACAAAATGAGAATTATCTTATTATCTTGCAGTTCATGATGACATATGTCGATAACCTGTTGAAGTTGGAGAATAGCTCTATCGGAAAAGTTGTTGGCAGCAAGATTATTATGGTGGTGATGGAGAGATTGCGAGATTTGGATGTAAGTGGATATAATTTACTTCATGAATAGCTGTTTATACAAATGTCTACAGTAAGTTAAGTGGTAAGTGAATGATATGCTGGATCATTTTTGTAGTTGGAGATTGGATGGGATGATATTCTCCAAGATGACTCTAGTAAAGGCATGTTTGATATGGAACTTGAAGACGCAGTTGACGGCACTATGAATGAAGGGGATGAGGTAGGGTCTGTTTATTTTGCTATTCTTGCAGAAATCAGAAATGTGACTATGCTTATTAATGATTGAAAGTTTGCGAGACGATGCCTTTCTCTCTTACTGTGAAAATTTGGATTTGAACTCGGTTTTCCTGGAGAGTTATATGATATCGTTAATAAATTTGATTTCTCTTTGTAGGTTGCAGTGGGGTCTCAAAATACAAATAGTTCAGATGGAAATGCAGTCTCTGAGTTGTTGGACAACTTGATGGTCAGATCGTTTGAGCATCTTGAATCCTGTCAACAAGCTGGTCGTTTGGATGAGGTATGGCACCACATGGTTCTTCATCAACATATTTTTCCTTTCATTTGTGGTAGATTCACTAATCTTTTGGTGGTTCTGTTTTTTTCGTGATTTTTTAGGTGTTTGAAATCCTCTTTGTGTCCTTTGAGAACTTGATTCTGAACACGTTCAAAGCTAAATTTTCACAGGTCGGCATCATAGCTACCATCTTACATACTAATGAATTCGTCATTCTAGACTTCTAACAGTCTAGTTCACTGTGCTTTCTTCTGCAGTTCCTGATGTTCTTTGCGTGCTCACTAGATCCTGAAAATTGTGGTGTTAAATTTGCTAGAAAGCTGCTGGACATATTTCTCTCCAGTAACAAGCCTCCACTTACAAGGTGAGTTTCATTTTGTCCTTTATAGTAAACATTTCTCTGCATGATATTATGCTATTGTTCTAATCACCACTCGTATGTGGTTTTGTTTTCTCCCCTTAATTAACAGGATGAGTGCAGTGGCTTATCTGGCTAGCTACTTGTCTCGTGGGAAGTTTCTACCTGTTTCTTTTGTGGCTAGCATATTGAAAAGGTACAAAGAGATTGCTAATTGTTTGATCTGATTCAAGTTTCACTTTGTTGTAACACTCTTGTGTCTTAAAATCCTAGATTGGTAGACGAGAGTGCGGACTATTGCAGAACATGCAATGATGAAGTTAATCCTAAAGCACATCAAGTTTTCTATTCTGGATGTCAGGTATAGTCAAAAACTCTTCTGTGACGTCTCTAGTTACCAGACATTGTTAAAGACCGTACCCTTAAGTCTTGAAGAGTTGACTTTGTACGTTTGGAGTCATATGCCATTATGTTATGTGTCGCTTAAAATTTGTTACTTTTCTGTGACTGTAGGCAATCTTGTACGTGCTATGCTTCCGGATGAGATCCATTCTGGATATCCCTCGCTCCCAATCAGCACTTGCACCATTGGAGTCAATTTTAACTCACAAACTAAACCCATTGATGGTAAATTACCCTTATCTTTTTAATAGCTCAAAGTCTGGAGACTCTCGACTCTAACAGTATCAAATGCACCATTTTGTTGTCTTGGAACAGGTATGCCTTCCATCTGTAGTTGCCGAGTTCCTTAAACAAGCCAAAGCTGGTGGTCTATTCATCGTCTCAAAAGCCTTCATTTTCGATGACCTACTCGAGTCTGAGCTTTCGCGTGCCTTTGGCGGGTTTGAGAGGCTTGATACATTCTTCCCGTTTGACCCGTGCTTGTTGAAAATCTCTAACAGGTTTAACCATCTTAACACTTGGATCTTTTTTTTTCTCTTCTGAAGTGAACCACTAATCAATACATGAGAAACTCAGAAAAAGTTTTTATCTTTTTCTTGTCAAATCTTGAAGCTTAATCTCCTCCAACTTCAACTACTGGTCAAATGTGAAACCAACTTATGACGACGAAGACGATGAGCTTTGTCCTGAGATCATAGTGAATGAAGATGCAGACAGCGATGAAGACTGCGATGATGATAACGAGGATCTCGATTACGACATGAACAAGATGTCGATAACGCCTAAACACTCGTTCATGCTAGAAACAGATAGACTCTCGAAGATGCCTTCTAGAATTAGACCATCCACAAGTCCTGCTGAATCCTTCTAAAATCTAATGGAAGGGAAATGCAATTTTGGCAAATTATGCTTTCTCTTAAAATACAATATATTTACTAGTGTTGTAATATGGATTACATTATTGACCAAACCTTAAATTAAAGTTTTTGTATTGAAATTTTGCAAACTTTATGTTTCATATTTTATTATTTCATAAAACAATTTTGATCTCTCTCGGTTAGGGATCCTATTTGGTGAATATACCGAAATGGACCGAGATAAACCGGGAAATGTCCCTGCGATTATTCCGGTACGGTATTGTGAAATGCTAAATCCGTAAACCAAGGGATTCGATCTCTCTCGGTTTGGGATTCAATTTGGTAAATAAACCGAAATGGACCGGTATAAACCGGGAAATGCTAAATCCGTAAACCGTCTCTCCTCTTTAACCTCGTCTAGCTTCTTCTTCTCTTTCGTTTCAATCAGCAAAAACCCTAAAATCACTCTTTGCTTCGCTTCTCTTCTCAAGCTCTAAGATGCCTCCAAAAGCCAAAGCTAAAGATGGAGCTCCCGTAGAGAGACCTATCCTTGGTCGTTTCTCTTCTCATCTCAAGATCGGAATCGTAAACCATCTCTCTTCTTATCTGAGTTTTTTCTTACGGATTCACTTTCAGAAATCGAAGTTGATCCATTAGATTTGCGTATCGATGAAAGTAGATCTATGAACTCATATACTGTGAAATGAACAATAGTGATTCACTTTTAGAAACTGATTATAGTGATAAGGTTTGATTTACATGAGGATACAGTGATGTAGAGAATCATCAATCATGTATATAACTTAACTATGGATTTTGTTGTATGTGATGATGCAGGTTGGGTTACCAAACGTTGGAAAATCAACTCTGTTCAACACACTTACAAAGCTATCAATTCCAGCTGAGAATTTCCCGTTTTGTACCATTGAGCCTAATGAGGCGCGTGTGAATATCCCTGATGAGAGGTTTGATTGGCTTTGTCAATTGAACAAGCCAAAGAGTGAGGTAAGTTTGTAGTTCATGACTTGTTGCTATGGAAAAGTAGAAGATGACATTGCTTAAGCTGACTTTTGTTTATTGTTATGCCTTAGATTCCAGCTTTTTTGGAAATTCATGACATTGCTGGGCTTGTTAGAGGTGCTCATGAAGGACAGGGACTTGGAAATAACTTCTTGTCTCATATTCGTGCTGTTGATGGAATTTTCCATGTCCTACGTATGGTTTTTTCTTCCTTTTTCTCTGTTAGTGCCAGTGTAGTTTAGCGTGATTTCTGGTTGAAATGGTGCTGTATACTTATTGTTTTCTCTCGAATGCATCTTCTGAGTATCTGTTCCTGAACAATCTTTTAATAGTCTTTGATAATAAGATATCTGGTTAGTAACTTTTCGACTGAACACATGCAGGTGCTTTTGAAGATGCTGATATTATCCATGTCGATGACATCGTGGATCCTGTTAGAGATTTAGAGACCATTACTGAAGAATTGCGCCTCAAGGTAAAACAAATCTTTTGCAGATAGTGACTTCTAGATCTCTGAACTCCTTTCCGTGTATCATAATGCATTTTTCTGTTGTTTGGGTTTCAAACTGAACTATTTGGTGCAACTTTAGGATATTGAGTTCATTAAAAAGAAGGTTGAAGATGTTGAGAAGAGCATGAAGAGGAGCAACGACAAGGCGCTAACAGTGGAACTTGAGCTCTTGCTAAAGGTATGGTTAAGAATTGTTAACCATGCAGTCTTGTGTTGTGAATGATATTGGTCATTGGCTAATACAATGATTGTACCTCTTGAGAACAGGTAAAAGCTTGGCTGGAAGAAGGAAAGGATGTCCGTTTCGGGGACTGGAAAGCAGCTGATATCGAGATTTTGAACACTTTCCAATTGCTTTCTGCAAAGCCCGTTGTTTACTTGGTGAGTGATCTTGAACGTTCATCTCCTTTTGTAATCATTTTTCTGTCAGTATAAAAAATTTTTGCTTCTTTGATGTCTATTGTCGACAATTTTGTTTCAACAAATTTTCTCGTCTAAGCTTACAAAATGTAGAGGTAGTGTCTATTCTCTCTGACATTGTTTGGACTTTTTCGTGATCACTGATTGCTTTCAAATTGAACTTACAGATTAACATGAACGAGAGAGACTACCAGAGGAAGAAAAACAAGTTCTTGCCAAAGATTCATGCTTGGTACTTTCATATATTCCTTCACAAACTATGTTGAATAATTAGTAAACATTTTGCCCCTCTGTTGCTGCAAAAGTTTCTTCTGCAGCGATGTGCTGACGCATTTACTTCCCTTAGTATACTTTTCCTAAACTAAAAATATTTGTTTTGTTGTTATGTAGGGTTCAAGAACATGGTGGTGATACTATGATTCCTTTCAGTGGCGTTTTTGAAAGGACTATCGCTGATATGGCCCCAGACGAAGCAGCAAAGTATTGTGAGGAGAACAAACTGCAAAGGTTAGTTAAAGAACAGCAAAGCCTTCCTTCAAATGATAGTTGCTCCTGAAGATGATTTCTTTATGAATGCGTTAAGTGAATCTAATGACCATTGCTGCTTTGACAGTGCTCTTCCGAGGATCATCAAAACTGGATTTTCAGCCATTAACCTCATATATTTCTTTACAGCAGGGCCTGATGAGGTATTACAATCCCACTTTACTAATAATTTACTTGGCTTCACAACACACTATAGTCTCTGAGATGTTCTGCTAAGCATTATTTTTCCCAATGAGCTATTTGATAGTGAGTGTATGTTCAGTGAAAAGAGCCAAGTTTTGCTGGAATTTGATGGTTTAAAAAATACATCCATCAATAATATTTTCTGTATTGCAGGTGAAGTGCTGGCAAATACGACGGCAGTCAAAGGCTCCTCAAGCTGCTGGGGCCATTCATACTGATTTTGAGAGAGGATTTATTTGTGCTGAGGTAGCCTTCTTCTCATTTCTCGTGATATCAGTTCTCTAGTTTTTCCCTACCCTAAAATTTACGTACCAAGCCTCTTCCTCCAGGTTTTGATGACCTGATCTGTTAAAGAGTTTTCATAATCTTTCTCTTGTTTTGCTTGTCATAAACGATGTTTTGCATATTCATATTCATCTTGGTGGTGATTTCCTATCAAAGCCAAACCCAAATGCAAACCATATATGGATTTTTCAGTTTCAGAAAGAAAAAAGAAACTGTTTACCTCAGTTGAATGCTCTGTCTATTTTCATATTCGATGTGGTTGATTCCAATGTGTTTATATCACAGGTCATGAAATTTGAGGATCTCAAAGAGCTTGGCAATGAAACTGCAGTCAAGGTACTTGCCTAACACTCCCATTGTTTCTTCCATCTCTTAAGGTTTATGGAGTAGGTAGCCTTTAAAAACAGTCATGAAGTTGTTTAGGAAGCTCTCGATCATGCATTATATCCTTGTTAAAATCTATGGTTCATGAAGTTGATAGTTTCAGTTTTATAAACTAATGCAGGCCGCAGGAAAATACAGACAGGAAGGGAAAACGTATGTTGTTCAGGACGGAGATATTATCTTCTTCAAGTTCAATGTTTCCGGTGGTGGGAAGAAATGAGATCCATCCGTCTCTATGCGCGGTATCCTCTCTCGAGATCTTGAAGCTTTATCCAGCTCTCCAAGAGAGGAAACCATACTGTATTTTCTGTTTTTGAACGTTGCAGTTTTTGAGTGGTTTTACCAAAAACACAAAAAGTATCATCTGTAAAACTCTTGTTCCTTCTTGCAGTTTAGCTAAAGACATGACTTTGCCTTGAGACAGAGCTTTTAGCCTCACTGTATCTTGTAGAACTATTTCAATAAGTTTTTCTCTACTATTTCGAAACTTGACCAATTTTGAGTGAGAATCGTAGAAACAGAACAAATCCCTTAAAAAGCAAATTATATTTGGTGTCATTGATATTACAAGCTCTATTACTAAGAGCTTCTGAATAGAAGAATCAAAATCAATAAAAACAAAAGAACAAAAGAATTATTTTGGTGGTTGGTCAAATCCATTACTTCTACACCATGTTGTGAAGAGTTGATGATCCTGTTTGGCTCTTCTCCATTTCTGAGGAATCTTGATTAGAACAAGCTTGAAGAGAAGAGCTCTCTGGTGCTTCTTCTAGTGCTTGGCTGCTCGAAAACGAGTTTTCTCCATTTTGTTTGCGGAGCCAAGCTTCATGAAGCTGTAAAACATACTCCAAGTGCCATAACACTTCTCCCATCATTGGCCTGTTCTTCCCTTCATCCGCTAAGCACTTCTCCGCTATCTCCCCATACTTCTCCAAAGATTCAGGACTGTAGTTTCCTTTCAGGTTAGGATCGATGATTGACTCGAGAGATCTCTGTTTTTGCCAGCTTAAAGCCCATTCCGCGAGGTTGATCTGGTCTTTAGGCAATGTCGGGTTTATAACAGCTCGAGCACAAACAGCTTCAAACAACACAACACCGAATGAGTAAACATCTGACTTCTCGGTTAACTGTTGCCTCCTGAAATACTCGGGATCAAGATACCCGAAACTTCCTTTCACTGCTGTACTGACATGAGTATGGTCCATGGAAGGTCCAGCTTTCGACAGTCCAAAATCAGACATCTTTGCGACGAAGTTCTCGTCTAGTAATATGTTTGTTGTCTTGACATCTCTGTGAATGATTCCTCTCTCAGAGCCTGTGTGAAGGTAATGCAATCCCCGCGCAGAACCTATACAAGCTTCAAGCCTTTGCTTCCATGATAACGGAGGAAGGTTGCTTCCAAATAGATGGCTCCTCAGAGTTCCATTTGCCATGTACTCATAAACCAAGATCATCTCGTTGTGCTCATCGCAGAACCCGATCAAAGACACGAGATGCCTATGCCTAAGCCTCGAGAGCATCACAATCTCGGTTTCGAATTCAGCAAGTCCTTGTTGAGAATGTGGAGTGGCTCGTTTTATTGCTATGAGTGTTCCATCTTCAAGCTCTCCTCTGTAGACTTTACCGAACCCTCCAATTCCAATGGCTAAACCATCATCAAAGTTCTTGGTGGCTGCACGAATCTCGGCTAGTGTAAACTTCTTACCAGTAGCTGCTGCAAGAGTGTTCAGTCTCAGCGAGCCTCCTGTTGCTTTGGCGTTTGCAGTACTATTATTGACATGCAAAAACAAGGGACGCCACCCGGGGGGATGGCTTTTAGATTCACTTGATTTACCTCGCTTTTTCTTGCAGAAACATACAACGAAAGTTACCAAGAAAGCGAAGAAAATGATAGTTGCTACACCAGCACCAACAGTTATCCAAATAATCCGCATCTTCGAGTCATCAACCGAATGACCGGTCGAATCAAACCTGAACAGATGAGCAAGATTCCCATTTTTGCTAAGCTTGAAAATCTCTAGACCACTAAGAAGAGCATCAGTTCCAGAAGCACCAACCGATGTGTCAGGTCCAAGTTGAATCCAGAGAATGCTGTTCTTCGAAGAGACCGGATCAAAGTAATCTTGATAAATAGCTTTGTTCTTCCCACCCGCCTGCGCATATATATCGAAATTACCAGCAGCCGTCTGATTGTTTATGTATATCCTAAATATCCTCTGGTTTTCCTTCTCAACAACCAGCTCGCAGAAATGTAGCCTAACCAAGTAATCAAAATTCGGATCCACTTCAAATTTCCAAGAAATGTTGAACCGTTTCTCCAAGACTTCAGTGTTTGACATCTTCCTAGCAGTTTCATAAACAAGAAGAGGAGCCACAGGAGGATCATTAGTCAAAGCATAAGTGATATTCGACGAGTTCTTGACTTGGTCACCCGCGTTCTCGATCACCATGTAGCTTGAATCTGTTTCCCACGTTCTATACAACGCAAGATCTTGGCTTGGACCTAGCTTAGGACCACCAACGTTTAGTCTATACATAGTTTCAATCCCACGTCCACTCAAACCAAGCTCTACTTCACTTCCACCAACTTTAGTAACTGTTTCCTTCAAAAGCTTATCAGCAACAAAAACAATCTCAATAGCATTGACAAACCCGAAAGATCCTTTCTCCGGTATGAAGCTCAAAACCAGCTTCCCCGGTCCTATAGGTAACAGAAACTCTTTAACCAATGAAGAGGCAGTAGAATTGTGACCAGAGCTTAGCAAGACGAGGTTTTTATGCGCGATTTCTCCCGGTATGTTGATGTCAAGCATCAATCTCAAACCATCCGCATACACACTGAAAGAAGACTCATTCACATTGTGGTTTTCGATAGCGAAAGGACTGAAATGTAGCCTAACAAAGTAACTTCCTTGAGCTATACCTTCAAATGTATAGTTTAACATTGACTCGAAAACACGAGCAGTTTTATAAACCTCGGAAAACACCGAATGCCCCATTGGTGTTGATGCAGTGACATCAAAACCTGGTGAACTAAGTGTCATACTCTTGTTTGGAGATAAATCACCAATCCATATTCTACCATCTGCTTTGGTTGTTGTGCTTGAGCCACAATCAACAAGGATACTATTGGATTCAGCTTCTCCATAGTCAATAACACAAGTAAAGAAAATCAACACACATAGAAGAAGTTCCAGAAACTTCTTCCTCAGCTTCAACATAGTTACTCAAAGTACCCTAGAATCAAATGCTAATGAATCTTACAAAGAGACAATGTTCAACTGCATAAAGTTACAGTTTTTTTTTAGCAAATCAATCAAATCTTGAAATGCTGAAAATTTTGTTATCAAGAAGATAAAGAAGAGTTAACAAAACAAACCAAAGATCCCAACTTTTGTGCTTTTTTTTTCCAGTAAAGAATTTTTTAGATCTGAAACACAACTCAGAAGAGTACACAAGAAGTACAGAGAAGAAAGTAGATTCTTGTAAGTGAAAGAAACCAAAATGGAGAAGAGGAAATGAGAAAGCAAGAAGAAGAAAGAAAGATCTGAGTTTTCAACAAAAGAGGAAACTTTTTGTGGGAAGAGAGAAAGAAACTGATAAGGGTTATTATCTGTGAGAAGAAATGAAGAACATGGGTTGTTTGTTGGAACAGATTGGAAAAAGTGAGAGAAAGAATAATTTAACATTTCCTTTAATATTTGTTGTTTTTGTTTCTCTAAATTAATACAAGAATTCTTTTGTTTGTTTGTTTTTTTATTATAAAAATCAAATCTTTGTTTGCTGCTTGTTTTGTTCTGTTCATCAAGAGAAGTCAAGTACTAAGAATCACATCATCATCCCTCCTTTTTCTTGTCACTTTGAAATTGATAGAACTCTAATATAATTAATGATGAATTATTACTAATAAGTAGGGTTGAAATAGTATAATTTGGAGTGTGATATAATTTAGTTTTTAGTTTTTTAGTATTGGGATAAATCATTTAGTTTTTAATTATAAAAATCGAATATTTGTTTGCTGCTTGTTTTGTTTTTATAAATAAGACTAAATGGGTGATTTTAGACATCAAACAAATGAAAATCCTTTCTAAAAAAGTGTTTTGGAAAAATATTGACTAAGGGTGATGTTATGGATCAAAACTTTGGTATTTGGTACTTGTTACTTGTTTCTGTTTTTGATTTTGGTTTTGTTCGATGTTGGGTCGCATTTGTTTCGGATTATGTTCTGATTTTTGATAAAATTCTAGATGGTTAAATTTTTTTTGGTATTTTTATGATTTATATAAAGAAAGATCATATGTCATAATCAAACTAATCTACATATAATTAGTTTTAAAAATATTTTTACCATGTAAAATATTTACAATAACAAACTAAATCACATCATTTTTTGTAGTGAAACTTGATTTTTAAATTTACACAATGTTTTTTGTTTTTGTTAAAGTAATTTACACAATGTTAAGAACTATATTGGAGCAAAATATTCTTTTTAATTACTAAATAAATATCTTCAGAAAATAACAGTTTAAATACATTTCAAAGTTTGAAATAAGTTAATTAACAAAACACAATGGATAATTGAAATTAAATTCTTAATAAATAAATAAATAAAGAGATTCTCAAAAAGAAATGTAAAAATAGACAAGAGATAAGAGCGGTGGCAATAATAGGAAAAGTGGGTCACATGCACCTGTCCGGTTGATCATCAGCATTCTATTAATAACCTTCCTATTAAAATTCCAATTTTACCCTTCACTAACCTACCTTCGCGACGAGACAAGCCATGGTCTTTTTGTCTTTTACTATTTGTTACTTGGTCCGTACCGTCCCTAGAAGTACTTGCTTGGGGAAAAACAAACATTTGTTCACGTATCATATTCACTCGGTCACATCTTTTTATTATACTTGTCCCTCTTTTTATTTCAGTTTTTAACGGCTCATACAGAGTAATGCTAGGATTAGGAATTAACGTGTAAGATATTATATTTAGGTTGGTTTCCAAATGACAAACTCGGCACATGCATGTAAATCCATCACGTTAACTAATATTGATATTTTAAACATTTATTTGTTTCATTTAGCAAAAAAAAAAAACATTTATTTGTTTCGAATACCAAGTTATAAATTACTCTCAACTTGTTCTATTGATTTGTGATAGAGTTGGCTTAGAAAAACAATGCACTCTTAATAGACTTCGAGCAAAGCCCATTTAACACTCTAGGCCTACTGTGATAAGAACGTTTGTGTGCTTCCCAAGTTTCTGCAGAACTTCCTTGTTTCATAAGCAAAAGTTTTAGACCGTGATGATTCCTACATACATTTATGGTCTTTCTTGTTGGATTGATAGATAATTTTGATGTTTTAGTGTTTTAGGATAATGAATGATTAATGAGTCCAATTTATGTTTTGAAGTACAGTAGAACCTCGATAAATTAATACTCGATAAATTAATAAACACTATAAATTAATAAATTATCCCGGTCCCAAGTCGGGTCAATGTAAAAATCAACTCAATTTGATAAAATGATAAGATAATAATTTTTTTGAAACTCCTATGTAAAATATGGTTCCAATAATAGTATAAATTAATAATCATATATAATTATGTATATATATATATATGATAATGTACTAAACATGGTTTTAGTGATTTTTGTTTTAACTTAAAAATGAAAATCTCATTAGACCTTATCTTTTAATTGAAGTGTTACATCAAAAACTTTTATAATTGTTTTTTTGGTCTTTACCATAAACTTGTAAAAATTATAGGCAAAATAATTGATTCTTTATAATAACGCTTTCTAAATGTATTCATCGACATTAGTATACCATTTTAAATGATTCTTTATAATAACGCTTTCTTTTATAACTATGATTTTTTCTAAATTTTATACATAGTATACCATTTTAATTTGATCGTCTATTATGATAATATCATCTACTCTATTGCGATAATCAAAAAATTTAATCAAAATTTTATCAATTTGTAAATAGATTCATTAAATTCCATAATATAACATTATTCGAAAAAACAAATTGATAAAATAATATTTTTTTAAAATTAATAAATTATCCCGGTTCCAACATTATTAATTTATAGAGGTTTTACTGTATAGGAAATATTTTGAAGCGATTGGAGATTGAACCGCCTTATCATTTATCAATCCAACGGTTAATCACTCAAACAAACTAGGGTTTTGAAGTATATAAACAAAAATTAGTAGTTCCCCATTATGTATTGCAATTAGCAAATTCTTCTTGATGGTTTTCAAGTACTAATCCATCACTTCTACAAGAAGTTATCCTTATGTTCTTTGTTTAAGAAGTAATTCAATACATAGAAAAACCAAGAGAGGTAGATTATTTTCATTCAAACCTTAAGAAAAATACAATGTCAAAAGAACAAAAGTCAAGAAGAAAATACAAGTCAGATTCAAAAAACAACAAACAAAGTGAGATCATAGTAGAGAATCAATGGGAGGTCTTGATGTAGAAGCAGCAGAAGTAACTTCATCTTCTTCTGATGATCCATACAACAAAGTTTTTACTTCTCCAATAATAAGTTGCGTAAGCAACAATCCAGAGATCAAAGCTGCACTCATCAACATATAAAAGACAGCATCCCAACTAATCGCGGAGATATAACCCGTAAGAACTGGTCCAATCGCTGCACCAACTGATCCTGTTCCATCAATAATAGCAGTGACTGTAGCCAAAGCCCTAGCATTGCCTTTAAGCGATTTATGAGTACCGAGATCAGCTGCAACCGCAGTTGTGATTAGCGCGTAAGGTCCATTAACGAATACTCCAGCTATAAACATGAGAATGATGTTAATTGTCATTGAGACATGACCATATACTCTGTATAGGAACAGAGCTGGGATTGTCAAGTAGATGAATCCTCCGGCTGTGATTGCTCTACCGTCGAGCTGATCAGAGAAATATCCAGCTAAGATACCTCCAACAACGCCTCCCACATCGAAGAGCGTCGATAAGTTTCCCGATGTCTCTTGTGACAAATGCTCTCCTCCTATCTCAGTTTGACTTACATAGAAAGGAAGCCAATAGAGGAAAGTGTAAGAAACCAATTTAGTGAAAAAGAGACAAAAGGCAAAAGGAGCAACACCGGGGATTTTCCAAGCTGCTAGGAAACCAACAGCTCGTCTATCGAATCCTGTACTCATCCTCGAACTCAAGAAACTCTCTGTCATGGTGTCACCTAGTCTCATTGTCGAATCAACTTCAGTACCATCCCTCTCTGATTCAACAGCAGGAGGATTCACAGGCAAGAAAAGGTAAACCACAATGCCAAGAAATGTAATGAGCAAAGCCGGACCAACAAAAGACCATCCCCAACCGAATTTCAAAAGTCCGGTAGCGATTAAAGTACCAATGATGTTCCCTATTGATGTATGAGCACTCCAAATACCCATTATCACACCTCTCCTCTTCTTATCAAACCAATTCCCCAAAACCGCTACCACGCAAGGCCAACCGATAGATTGAAACCATCCTGCCAGTGTCTGGATGGCTAAGAAATAGTAGAAACTATGTATATTTGCCCAAAAACCGACACCAAACATAGCGGTGGTAACTCCTGTCCCGATCATACCGATTGTAAGAAACGTCCTGAGGTCTAACCGATCACCTAAATGACCCGCGACAAACATTCCAACCGCGTAAACAGAGAGGAAAGCCAAATCTATTTGTCCAAGCAAAGCTGTTCCATCAGGACCATCGAAAGGCGCCCATCCGCCTTCTTCTGAAGCCTTGAAATGTCCGGTTGGTTGCTTGGAAAGCGTTCCTTTGACGATACTGTTAGGCTTTCGAGTTGCGTGGAAGGCGATATAGGCAATAAAGGTCAAGACAAAGACCATTGCTTGATATTGCTTGAAAGATAGTTTCCCTGAACGCTTAAAACGTTCTAGCAAATGAATACCTGGTGGTTTTATTTCCACATAGAGGAATTCTGATGAAGTCCAAGACGCCATGGTTCTTTAGCTTCTTCTCAATTTATCAAAAACTGAAAAAAGAAAGATCAATACAAGAATCAATTCAAGTACACACCAAAAAGAATAAATTTGTTTAGAAAGTAACCTTTGTAATTTGAAGAGAAGAGAAAATTCTCTCTATCTCTCCTTTATCTTGCAAATTAATGCTTGGAAAATTTTAGTAGGACAAAAGCAGTATTTAAAAGTTAAAGAACGTGAGAATAACTAAGTTAAATTACTTAATCTTAGCCATTTTTGTTGTATTTTATTTGTTTGACTTTTGGCTTATATGCTTCACTTTACTATTCTCCCACTTTTTCTAGTTTAAACTTCACAACATGTAAGCACATACGCTTAAACCAGAATTAACCATGACTGAACAATTCAAAGAACTCAGATTTATAGGAAAGAAGATACAAATTCATTGCTCTATAAGGGAAGCAAAGGAAATAGTACTCAAACATAGATTGAAGAAATGTTCTTAATTATACTCTTTGAAAGACGCAAAATTCTCATTCTATTCTACAATTTTATATTGTATTTGGTTTTTTCTTGTGACTAAGATTTATATACCAACTCAGCTTTATGAATGATTCAAAACATGGAAATATATAATGCGTATTTTGACTTTTTAGATTAGCATATACCTCATGCTGTGTGTAATATATATATCACGTGAGCTGCCTTTTTGCTGTTACGGCGATTGCTAGGACTGTACCAAAGATTATGAAAGCAACAGTATATATATTATATCATTGTACTAATTAATTAACGTATTGCAAGAAACCACATAGAAAAAAAGATTTTTCTGTTGCTGTAAAAGCAACAATATGATTTGAACAATTTCTATCAATTCATTCATATTACAATGTTCAATTTATATTTGTTGCTTTGACAAAAATATTGAATGGTTCCTCTAAATTTTTAAATGTAGAGTTTGCATGTCACTGACAGATAACATTTTTGTTTAAGATATGCTTTTGAACAAGCGCAAGATCTCTCACCATTCTTTTGGAGCAAAAGCAACACTTAGTATGTATTAAATGATAACGACTACTGACTAAACACGGGTGAGTAGGTTATCCTCCTCAAAACGTCTTGGGAAATATCACTTCTCCTATGAAGCATCGTCACGACATTGCCATCAGAGTTTATATCCACAATCACTGAGTCCGCCTCTTTGATCTCCCCCGACAGCATCTTATCCGCCATGTTGTCTTCTAAAAGTCTCATGATTGCTCTCCTCAACGGCCTCGCCCCATAACTCGGTTTATACCCTTCTTCCACAATTCTATCTCTGAATCTCTCCGTCACTTCCTTTATCATGTCAGCTATTTCTACCACCTCCAGCTTCGTTAGCTGCCTGAATACGATCATCTCATCTAGCCTGTTCAGGAACTCCGGCTTGAAATACTGCTTTAACTCCTCGGTCACCAGGCTCTTTGATCCGTATCAGTTATGAATTCTTTTTTGAATTCTGATACTTTAAAGTTTGAATTTTCATTCAAATAAATTTGGTCAAAGATGTTGTGTCCATTCTACTGACTCAGAAACGAAAATCAAAAAGAAAAGCTATTCAGCAATCTCTCTCAAAAGTAAGTTTGTGTCTTGAGAGTATCGTAGGTCTCCAGTTCGTTACAACCATAATTTGAGTGATTGCAAATACGGTTGATTTGTGGTTGTATCTTGGGTTCCTTGAATCAGTCATCTCGTCGCACTACGGGTGATTCAAAGAGTTAAGTAAAGAGATTTGTCTCGCCTCCGCAACTCTCTTTTTCCCTTAAACGTCTTTCTTATCGGAGTTTATCATTGATTCGTAGTGCTCCATAATTTTGGTCATACACTAACCAATACAAACAAGTCGTTTATCAGAAAGAAGAAACTACAAACAAACAAACAGCAAAAAAAATTGATCTAGCCACTATTCTCCTTGGATTTTCTCTCAAAACTACGGTGATGGAGTGTTGCCTATTAGTTATTTCTCCTTCTCCTTCGACAAAATCTCTGCAACTTGGGTGGGCCTCAGGTTGGACTACAAAAACATTATTCATTTTGGGTTTCATTATTGTAAGGTTTCATTATGTAAAAGGCTTCTTAGCCATTGGGCCAATATAGCTTTGTAACATTTGGATTCTTATGCTTTTAATAGAAAAATGTTTAAAAAAAAAAAAACAAACAAACAAACAAAATTGAGGCTTACATAAACTAAGTGATATGCAGATTCATTGCTCTAAAAGGAACCACAGATTGATGAAAATCTTTATAAAGATTATGATCTTTGCAAGACGCAAAAAATTCATTCTATTGTATAATTTTAAATTGGACTGTATAATAGATTTTTATGAAAATTAGCTTAGTCTACATCATGAAATAAATATGAAGATGTGCACGAATCACTCAACTTACACAATGAACTACTTAGCAACACAAATTTCGATATCTGTAATTGTTTCATGTTATAGCAGCTAACCGGATACTAATAATATAAAATACCATAATGTATTGCAGTATTAGAACAATTAACAAAACGCTTGAGCATTTGTTAAAGACTAGATAGAAGATATAAAAGTCGGACATATGAAAGATTGAGAAACCCAACAATTTTATTTATGAGAATGTTAAGCATATTAAATTTCTTAGAGTAGATAGTGTGACCAAGGAAATAGGCTTCCTTGACAAGGTTAATTAACTGATATTAGGGATCTAATTACAGATAGCATCAAGAAAATTATTTTAGTTAATTATAGATATTTTCGGATATGGATGTTGCACTGCGCGATTTGATGTTGATTGTAACAGACTAGACGATATGGAATTTGAAGTTGTCCTCATTCACTTGTCATCCTTCAAATAGTACATCTCATAGAACATGGCTTGCTTTGTGTTATCCACCACCAATGCTGTTGTGCTTGTTGTTCCATAACAAAGCGTACAAATTTGATATCACACTGAATCGAAAAATAGATGAAAAGAAAAAGATTAATGCGAGTATGAAAAGAAGGGTAACTCAATGGTTGATATTAAGTTTAGCTTCGTTACTTTAGCACTTGGTATTGATTAATACTTTAATTTATGTGGATCAGTCAGAATACTTTAATTTGTTTTATACATAATTTCACATTCAAATACGCAATACAACACATAATAAAATAAAGAGAAATATAATCAAATGAAACTAAACCATTATAAAACTATGTAATTTAAATTTTCATCTTCCTTACCAATATGATCAAATTGGTACATAAAACTTTATTAGAACCAATAGCCTTACTAACAAAAAACCTAATTTTACATATATTTCAATATCTCAGAAGAACGATTTAAAAATTATTAACAAAAAATATACACGCTTAGATTTTTACTTTCAAAAATATTTAGTATTACATGTGATAGAAAATAGATAGTATAACATATATTTTGCTTTATTTTTGCTAAAAATATACTGATGTTTTGCTTTATTTTTTATATTAACTTCAAGAACTCAATGCATTTTGATGTAACAAAGTTATAATACAAGGTCGAATAAATAAATTGGTCGAATAAATAATTTGTATGATAAAAACTTGCCTTGTTTCCCAATTGTCTCTGTTCATGACCAGAATCATTTGGTTACCTTCCCACTGAAATCCAACTATTCCCATTCTTCTTTTGTACTTGTAGAATTGTATATGATCTTCTTCTAGTTTTGTGTGATTCTTCTTCATATTGTGACTCTCTCTCTATTTATAATGATCCATGTCTTCTTCTTCAACGCGCTCAAGAGAAACCGATTTGGTCTAGCTTTTGTGGTTATTTGTCACAATCATTCCCTGCTAATTGATATTCTCCTCGATTTAGTAAGGAGAAGTCATAAAACCATTCACTCATTGAGAAAAAAGTGACAAGATAAGCATAAATGGAAGTATGGAACACACAGTTTCTAAATCTTTCCACTTTTGCTCATTGAGTACTTGACGATGAGTCATCATGTGTATGTCGACTGTTTTTCAAATACTTAAACGCAATAAGCACCTACTTAAAGGCAACAAGTGGACATTGATTGTTTACATTTTTGCTTCATCAACCAAGAACACTTAATTACCAAAACCGGTTTAACAAAACTACTAGCCTTAGTGATGCAATTTCACCATTTAAACCTTAGAAGGAGGACTTAATTTTCATAACAATCTAATCGTGTATAATTTCACATGTTATTTCTTGTCAGAATTAATGTTACAACTTAATTATAACAAATCAATAACCCTCGCTTAGTGATTTTTTTTGTGTTATGTTGGTTTGCTTATATTCATCGCAATAAAGAGAGTTTTGTGAAAATTAACAATTAATTATCTTTTCACCACATGGAGTTTAATTTTCAAATCGATTCGGTCCGGTTTTCCCCGAACCGTTCGGGAATCAAGTATTAAACCAATTTAAACCTAAACCGGCATAATCAAAACCCCTCTCTCTCTCTCTCTGTCTCTCACTCTTCAGGTCACCCGCGAGTTGACTCACTCACGACTCACGAGTCACAACACCAAAATCAATGAAGCTCAAAAAACGATCACGCTTGAAGAAAGGTCACTACTCAATCCCAGAATCGACGGAGAAAGAACACGGTAAGATCTGTAAGTACTGGAATCAACGATACAATCTCTTCTCAAAATACGACCAAGGAATCAAAATGGACGAAGAAGGATGGTACTCAGTAACACCTGAAGAAATCGCAATCAAACAAGCTCAAAGATGTCATGGTAAAGTTATTATCGATTGTTTCTCTGGCGTTGGTGGTAACACTATCCAATTTGCTAAAGTGTAAGCAACAACAGCAACAAAACTCACTATGAACAATTTGATAATGTTTTAACTAAATTTTGTTTTGTTTTGTTTACAGATGTTCTTCTGTTGTTGCTATTGATATTGATCCTGTGAAAGTTGAATATGCAATGAACAATGCAATGGTTTATGGAGTTGCTAATCGTATCGATTTTGTTGTTGGTGATTTTATACAATTAGCTCCATCTCTTAAAGTAAAGAGAAATATCTTCTTGATCTTTATTAGTTTTTATCTTGTAAGGTTCAAGATTTTGATTTAAATGAGTTTTTATGATAGGGAGATGTGTTGTTTCTTTCGCCACCGTGGGGTGGACCGATGTATAGTAAAGTCGAGAGTTATAAGATGGATATGCTCAAACCAAGAGACGGGTAATATTCAGTAAGAGTTTTTTATAGCAAACTCCTAACTATGTGGTACATATTGTGAAGCTTAGTTGTTTTGTATGTGTAGGTATTCGTTGTTTAAGATTGCTCAATCAATTACACCTAACATTATAATGTTTCTACCGCGAAATGTTGATTTAGCGCAAGTGGAAGAACTCGCTTGGCTCTCATCGCCTCCTCTAACTCTTGAGGTACTTTACTTTAACACATTGTCATCAGAGCTAACTTTTCCGCACACTCTTTTCTTGACAATTTTGTATGTTGTGGTTTCAGATAGAAGAGAGTTGTGTTGGAGGCAGAGTAAAAGCCATAACAGCTTATTTTAGTTGAGGAATTGGAACTATTCTGCATCAAGGGAACTATCTTTCTGCATCAAGCAACACAGAGGAATTTGTCACTCGTCGTCTTCAAAACATTCGTTGATGATTATGTTCTTGTTCAGAAAATGAGTCATTCCTTGGTTGATTAGTTTTAACATATTGGTTTTGTTACAACCGAGAGAGAAACATAATGATTTGTATAGAGAGATTGCCATTTTGATAATCCGATTGTCATTGATAAATCTATAAATGCAACTTTGAGAAATGCGATTTGAAAACATAAGATAAAATGTATGTAGTATAGTCTATATTGAGAAATGAGAATGGGTTTGTGAAGAGTTAATTAATAAAAAATCCCTAAAAATATTTCCTGAAATACTAATTTCAAGTTTAGTCAACTACATCGTCCATTGAAACAAATTGGAGATTATGAGCTAATCCCAAAACTCCAACTCTCGAATCGAAAGCCACTAAATTTCTCTCAAATTTCGACGACCCATTACTCCATCTTCATCGATCTCATCTGGGTTTGGTGAAAGTCCGAGTTTTTTCATTTGGTGAATGAGGAATCTACATAGCAATGGAAACCTGGATTCCGATGAAGGAGAAGCAACGGAGGACAAATCGCATCAGAACGGCTCCGAAGATAGCGTCATTTTGGGTCTTGACGGTGGCGCAACCTCAACGGTATGCGTATGCGTTCCATTTTTCCCTTACGGCGATCGATTACCGGAGCCTCTTCCAATCCTCGGTCGAGCCGTCGCTGGTTGCACCAATAGCAATAGCGTAGGAGGTCTCTGTTCTTCTTATCTTACTCTCCTCAATTTTGAATTTTGTTCATTTCTTAGTTCTTCTGCAATGTGGTGCTTGTTTGATCCTGGAATTGGATTTGGATTTGGTATTGATTCTTGATGAACATTAAGTATTACGTTTGATTCATGTAGTGTGTGTTTGGTTCTAGTAATGTGGAATGTGGATCTTTAGATATCAATTATATCTAATCGTGTTTGTTGCAGTAATGTATTTGGCTATAGCTTCTTTTAAGTCAACTTTTAGTGTGCATTGTGTATGCAGAGACTGCAGCAAGGGATTCACTAGAGCAAGTTATATCTGAGGCACTTGTACAATCGGGTTCAGAAAAATCGGATGTTCGCGGTGTATGTTTAGGTGTTTCAGGTGTAAATCATCCTTCAGACCAGGAAAAGATAGAAAAGTGGATAAGGTGGTAGTCGTGTATGTAATCATGGTTATAGGAGTTAGAGGTGTAAGTGAGTCTCGATCTTACACTCTTCTTGTAATGTTTTTCAGGGATATGTTTCCTAGTCATGTCAAGGTGTATGTTCAGAATGATGCTATAGTGGCTTTAGCTAGTGGAACCATGGGAAAGCTCCATGGCTGTGTTCTAATTGCCGGTACTGGTTGTATAGCCTATGGCTTTGACGAAGATGGCAGGGAGGCTAGGGCATCTGGTGCTGGACCAATCTTAGGTGACTGGGGAAGGTAGTTTTTTTCGGTTTAAGTCGATTTTAATTCAACGAAAACGAGAAAATCACATCCTCTGATCCAGTGGGTATTCTTTTCTCATCATTTCAGTCTCATACTGAATGAAGAAAGATGTTAGTGTCAATTTGAAGGTTTCAGAGCATGAGTCAAAATTGTGATTGCAGCTATAAACTGTGTCATCGCATATTTATTGGCAATACACGTATAATGTTTGGAGACTCTTAACCGATGATGTGAAATTTTACAGTGGCTATGGAATTGCTGCACAGGCCTTGACGGCGGTGATTAGAGCTCATGATGGTCGTGGTCCACAGACAATGCTTACAAGTACCATCCTCAAAGCCCTTGGTCTTTCTTCTGCAGATGAACTCATCGGGTACTTTCTTTTTCAAACTAATGCCCTCGGTCTTAAAACATGTGGCTTTATAATTTCGTGGGAGACAAAAACTCCTACACCACATCAAAATGCTATTCTGACGATTCTGAATGTAGGTGGACATACGCAGATCCATCTTGGGCACGTATCGCTGCTCTTGTTCCTCAAGTAGTATCTTGTGCAGAAGCCGGTGATGAAATTTCAGATAAGATCTTGGTTGAGGCAGCTGAAGACTTAGCTCTTAGTGTGAAAGCTGTTGTAAAGAGACTTGGTTTATGTGGCGAAGGTGATTTCACATATCCAACAGACTGCATTCATTTTTTCTCGCTACTCTTCCCTTATTAGTGTCAGCTTTTTTCTTGTTTCAGATGGGACAGCTTCTTTCCCGGTTGTAATGGTGGGCGGTGTTCTAAACGCCAATCGGAATTGGGACATTGGAAAAGAAGTCTCAAAACGCATCAACCAATACTTTCCGGGGGCTGAAACTATCATACCGAAGGTTAACCATTTTACCTCTCATCCTTCTATCTTTCGACTTAAGTAATTACTGATTTATATATCTTCAGGTCGAACCAGCTGTTGGAGCAGCATTGTTAGCCATGAATTTCTTGACAAGTTAACAAGAGAGAAAATCGATCAGTCACGTAAAGCTTTGTTGTTGAAATGGTTGGTTCTTCAGTTTTTAAGCATGTCACAGTGATATAGAATTTCCACATTGTTGTACATTTGTACAAAAGTACATAATCTCCTTGTCAAAGTCCAATTCTTGATATTTGATAGATCTCTTTGGATACAAAATACCTACTCAACATGTAGAGACTCAAAGAAGCATTGACAGGAGATGTGGATTTGTACAATAGAAATGCAATGAAACTTGTGCAAAAGAGATTGTTTGATCATATGAGACTTCATCTAAAGACTTGATCATATCTCCTTGATTCTCCTCTTAATTCTCTCCGGACAAGCATCAAGATCTCGATAATCTGCGAGAGATAAACATCAAAAAGTCTTATAAATGTTTACTATACAACGCAAGCTTTGATATAAATCTATAAGAGAATTTGTGGATAGAGAGGAAAAATTTGCTTACACCAGGATAATGCTTGAGTATTAGAGAGTAATGATCAAGGGCTATATATATTTTCGCAAGAAGGTCCAAGAGAGATTCGATTTCTTTGCCAAGGAGATCAGTCTTCTTCTCCATTTGTTGCTTGTACATCAATTCTCTTGCCTTGAGTACATCGACTTCATCCAAAAGATCACTTAATTGGCTCTGCATACTTTCCAACCTACAAGCCAAGAAATGTCTGCTAAAACATATGCATAAATAACTCATACGTCTATGTCAATAAGCAAAGAGAGATTTGAATGTACCTAGAATTTGTCTTCTTCATCTTTTCTGCTAGTACACACTCGAGATTGTTGAAACCTTGGCTCCATTCAGCAAGACTCAGAAACGTCGATACAAACTGATGCTTAAGCCTCTTTTGCTCAGCTTCTGTTGATGATAATTTCAGCTCGGACTTAGCCTTCTCATTTTTGGTTAACTTCATATTCTTTCTAGCCAACTCAATCTCCATCTCATAACCTTCTGTTTTCTCCGCAGCGCGAGCTGAAACAACTTTTAGTTCGTTAACAAGAGAATCAACACAAGAATATGTTTCTTGTTTTGCACAATGAATCTGGTTCACAAACTCCCCCACAAAAGACTCATATACATCGTCAAAGATGGAAGTTTCAACATGTGAATCCTCAGCATCCGATTCAAGCTTCCGAATCAACTTTTGATGATTTGCCTCAACTTGAGAAAGCTGTGATATCTTCTGGTTAGCCTCTAAAAGTGAAACTTGAAGTTGCCGGTTTTCGAGAAGCAGAGAATCGACTTCAAACACCGACTTCTCATCGTCCGATAAAACATTATCCAACCTCGAAATGATATCCAGGATCTTCTTTCGCAGCATGTCAAACTCTTTATCTTTCTTCAAACAAGAAAACGAACCAGGATTCTCTAAATTCAAGCACCTTCTCCTAATGCTAAAGTACTCTTCAGTCATCTCTTGTATGGTAGAGTCATGCTCTCTTTTCATTTGTAACATCTCGTTCTTAAAGTGGTTGATCAACTCTTCATAAGATAAATGTCTTAAAGCCTCTATATGTTTACCATTTGTATCCCAAATCGAAGATAATGAACCAATGCTTCCAAAGATTTTGCGGTGCAAGTTATCCGCATTTTTTGGACTATCCAAAGTCTCATCAATGTCACCATTCGCGTAACCCGAAAGCAACTTAGAAATCAACTCTAGCTCACCGCGCAAACCAGCAATCTCTTTAGTCTTTTGATCAAGTAACAAACTTTTCTTGCAAGAAGATTCCACATTTTGCTTCCCTAAACTTTCCTTATACTCATTGTTACACGCATGATCAAGAATCAAAAGAGAACGAGAGGCTTCGATTTCTTTCTGAGCTATCTTCTCAGCAGCCTCGGTCTCAACTGGATTTAGCATTCCTCTTGTAACCGAATTACTAACGAATCTTGAAACTTCCAAGTAGGAATCTATATCAAGAAAATCAAAATTCGGATTCTCATTCTCCTTGATGACATTATTAATAAGGATAAATCCTTCATGATCATGAGAATCTAAACTACCATTATCACTCATCATAACCTCTTCACCTAGGAACAAAATCAATAAGAAAAGAAACGCTTTACAATAACCGGAAACACCAATAGCTTTACAGTAACCATAAAAATCAACTAAAACATTGGATAGAAAAAGGTAATATTCGATAATAACGAAATTTAGACACTTTTTGAGGACAAAAAAAGTTCAAAATTTCAAACGACCATAACAAAACAAAAGTGAGAAAAGGCAACTTACAAAATCAGCTGTGTAGGTATTTTCCTCGAGAAAATGAGGGGAAATTTTACTGAGAAAATGATGAGTCGAAATCTAGTTTCAATGGTGGGTCTTCTTTTAAAAGCTTTAGGGTTTATTGATGAGGAGAAGATGGATCGACCTGGAAACAAAAAATTATACTTTGGGAAATGTGGAGCGGGAGAGTCAAGAACAAAGCTTTTACCAAATCAAGGAATGTACACTTTTACGAAAAAGCCCCTGCAGAATCTATCATTTGTCTTTTCACATGAACAATACATCATCTAATTTATAGTGATAGGTCCATATTACAGCGAAAGAGATCGAGTTTGTTAAAATGTTCTGTTATATATTCTTCTAGTGTAAAAATTGAGTATATATAGATAGTGTATACTAAGTTTCAACCACAAATTTGGATGTAACCAAAATCAGATTTGATCTGGTCGGTTTGGCTCCTCTATGTATAATGCTCAAATAATTAAATTATGTATATAAAAACAGAGAACATCTAAAGGTTTTTAGAATTGATTTAATGATCAGAGAGAGCTAGTCAAGATTTGGAAATGAGACATAACTTCTCTCTTAACTTCATCTCTTTTCACTTTCCCAGTTGTTGTCATCGGAAACTGTTTCTCCCACCGCACAAATCTCTTCGGAATCTTAAACCTGGTCCAAAAAAGATCATCAAGTATACTATTTGCATTGTTTAGAAACTGTTTTATTCAATATACTACTCCTTCCGTTATTTTTTTATTGATGTTTTAGAGTGATTTTTTTGTTTTGTTTAGATTGATGTTTTCAATTTTCTATGCAAAATTAATTGTGATTTTGAGTTTTTGACTGTTTAAATTCTGCCGTTTATTTTCTTATTGGTTGATTTTTTTTGGAATTGATGATAAAACATGTTGTTTTGAAAAAATTAAAAATTTAATGATTTCTTAATTTGTGTGTAGAAACCTTAAACATTAAACAAAAAAGAACGGAGGGAGTATTATTTTTACCCGGTTAGATTCTGTGTTCTACAATGATGCTTGAGTGTCTCACTAGACAGTTCGAAATCTCGGTTACGGTTTTCGACATTAGACCATATCCAATTCTCTTGTAAACGAACACAAGCAACGACCATCTCTCCAAGACGAACATCAATGATGCCTATGACAACTACAGACACAATCCCAGGATGCTTTAACAGAACAGCTTCGACCTGCGAGTAGTAATATATTCAAACGATGTGAAGATGAACTATCTGAGGCTAATATCGAGAAGTTTCTTGTGTTGGAAGTTAACCTCTTCGGGGTAAACGTTCTCGCCTCCAGTTTTGATTCGTCCGTTAGATCGACCTATGAGCCATAAGTTACCAAACTCATCGATGGCGCCAACATCACCTGTGTCAAGCCAAGCTCCATTGCTGCTAGATTCTGATGTTGCAGCATTTTCTTGATGACCCCAATATCCAAGCATTGTATGTGGTCCGCGAGTTAGAATTTTCCCAACCCTCGATGAATTTTCGTCGAGCTTAACCATCAGTTCGATATGAGGCGCAGGTTTTCCAACACATGTGCCTTGCTTTGGTTCATTAACTAAAGGAAATCTCTCTTTGTAGGACTCTTGAGTTAAATCAAATAGAGTCATGAAGGTAAGCGAAGAGCAAGCCTCTGTCATCCCTATTAATCAAACCAAAACCGCGTAAACAAAAATCGATAGTTATTTAAAAAACAGAAACAACAATGCACACCATATGCTGAGAGTATTTTCGCGCTTCCGAAGATTTTTGCAGCATCCTTTAGGAGTTCGCTTGATAAAGATCCCCCTCCATTTAGTATCTTTCTCACACCGCGGTTTTGAGCTCCATTTTTCGTGGTCCTTTTGACGAAAAGTTCGAGTCAGTAAGGTTTTAAAGACCAAGATTGAGTAACTTTGTTCACTTTTCTAGTTTACCTGTTGACATAAATTAGATCAGCCATCATAGCTGGGACAGTGATGAAGCAAGTCACACAATGACTTTCCATAACTTGAAGGGCTGTTTCAGCATCAAACTTTGGTAACAGAACATGACAAGCCCCAACCATTAGCATAGCCATTGCTGATGACAAACCGCCGATATGAACTAATGGTGATGTATGCAAATACACCTGCAAAACAAAAGATCACACAATGAACAGATAAGTTTAAAGGCTCTTTACAAAAACATGATCAACTCTATTGAAATCATCGGTATATGTAGGTAAAAAAGCGTACATCATCCTCACCGTATCCAACCATAGCAATCTTAGCTAGAGACTGCGTGATAAACGCTAAATGGCTTATCGTCACACCCTTGGGTCTTCCTGTTGTACCTAAAGATCAATAAGTATATATATATAAGAGATCAAGTAATGTGAAGATTTGTTATGGAAGAAGCAGAATTCAACATTATGTACCAGAAGTGAAGCATATTACTACAGCATCATTAGGAGCCCAAGCGTATGTCGATAAGGAAGGTACCAACGCGTGCTTTTTAAGCATCTCGGTTGTCAAAACTGCCCGGTAACAAACACAAATTAAGATCACAATAACATCTCCTAACCAATTCGTTTCAAAGGTCTATAAACAAATCATACACTGGTTATGTTCTGTTGAGGTAGACTCCATCAACACACGCCATTTCAACGAAGGTACATCGATATTCTTAACATCGATACACCACGAGACACAAGTCTCATCAGTAACCAAAAGCACAGGTTCTACTATCAACATTGCCATTTCTGCTTCTTTCAAGCTCTACACACAAAAAAACACATCATCAAGAACACAAAAAAGATCCATCTTTTATTACACATAGAAACATTTTAGAAAACTGATACTACTAACCCATCTGTAATTCAAAGGAGCAACGATTCCTCCAACTAATGCAATAGCTAATAACCACTCCAAGAACAAATCACTAAAACCACAAAAATCAATAAAAACCCAAACTTTAATTTTTCACATTAAACTTGTATAGATGAATGATGTATTTGGACCTGTTAAGAGCAGCAATAGAGACGACGTCACCGTTTCGGAGACCGAGACGAATCAGTCCGGCGGCGAGGCTGAGTACACCGTCAACGAACTCTCCGCCGGTGCGTTTCCGGTGACCGTAAACTGTGACGACGACGTTTCGTTTGACGGTGGCTAGTCGAGTTAAACACTGACAAATGTGAGGCCGAGAGTAATTAGCCATTCCGGAGAAGGGTAAATTCGGAAATTGACACTAACTTTTTTAACGTCGTCGAGGTTTATTGGGAGAAGAAGATAAAAAAGCGCGGGATTTGTGATTTTTCGTTGACACGTCATCGCATTTACGACCTCTCTTATCTTATCTGAACACTGCTGCTCCGTTTTGGTTATTATTTTAGCCCATGCCCATTACTAATGGGCTTTTTAGTATATAACCGATTTTTTATTTCTCTAATAGTATAAACTCTTCTTTTGAATTAAAGTTTTCAAAGATTCTTCTTACTTAAAAAAAATAAAATCTTGGATACCACTCAACTAAAAATGCTTAGTAACTTGTTATTTACCGGTTACACCTTTTTTTATTAAGTGTTCAAATCATTAGAGCTAGCTAATTACAGTGGTAATGAAGCAGAATTTAGTAAAACTGAGTATGGTCTTTAGTCTTTACATTACAACAATGGACTCATTTTGTTCTTTACTTTGTTTTACTTTCCCGTAAATTTAGGACCAATCTCCGACAAATAAATTCACGTGCTATTTATTTTACCAAATTCAGACAAAGCACAAGAGTCGAGCAAAACTGTTCCTAGTAAGCGACGGCGCTTTACGTTCACGGGATGGTTTTATCAATTTGGATACCCATATAAAGCTAGCCATTCCTTCACACTTCTTGTAAACTCCAACTCACAAAAAAAATGGTTTCTTCACATAGAACTAGTGAGATTTTTCCACCTTTGATCTCAATCATGATCGTGTTAATAATCATTTTAGAATCAACCATCGATGCTAGAGAATTACGACCGTCCGATCACGGACTCGAGTACAACTATGAACCAGCCGAGTCGTCGGAGATTACGTCATTCTTCGGTCCACCTTCTTCGAATGAGCTGACGTCGACGTCATCATCTTCACCGTCTGGTTCCACATTGCCTAGTGCGGTGAAATCTCCATTGACGTCATGGAATGGTCGGAATGATGATGATGATGATGATCACGTGATGATTCAGGTGTTGGTTGTAGGGAGCTTGGTGTGTGCACTTTCTGGTGTCGTTTTGATGATCGCTTCTGCTCTTATATATTTTCTTGGATATCCAAAGAAGCAAAATTCAACTAATAATTCTGATCAGATTATTCATAACAATACCAAGTAGACTCTTCTTTGGCCTATAATTTTTCTGAATTGATCCACGAAAACTAAGATGTTGTCCACATAATTTGGTAACCGTTGCTATTGTATGTGTGATCAACTGATCATTGTTGCACAAATTGTAGGATTGTCCGCACATATTTTCCATATACATTCTGAATTTTCCATGTTTCAGCTTATCATAATCCTGAGCCTTTTAGAGCATCTACATTAGAGAACTTGTGATGAGTGTAAAAAAATTTCTAATTAAATTTAATTAATTTTTAGTGGATCAAGGTGTCCAATTACACAAAATGGATCCAATATAAGACATTTTCAATGGGTTTTGTATCTGAAAAATGTGGGTTCAATAACTTTTTATGTTTTAGACCCAATAATAAGATCTCCACGTGCTGTGTAGAAGTATTAACGAACTTTTAATCAATTATTATGTCAAATGAGCTTCCACAACAATTATTCGTTTAGGACAATTTAGTATTTTCCCACGGATTCGGGAATAGATTTGTATGTGACCAAATTATGTTTAGAACAATTTAGTGTAAAGTATAAAGAGGTATGGGTTAATATTTGTGAGATTTGAGTTTCAATTATGGTCATTGGGTGCTAATAAAATATTCACTTTGGTTTGGCTTGGTTTTGGAGAAATAATGCAAACCAAACTACAAATACAGCTACACAACAAAAACAAAAACAAAATTTATTTTCAATTAGTATAAGTATATCACTGTTTTTAGCTCATTATTAAAAAAAAATAGCAGTAATAGTTTAATTAAAAAGAAAAAGAAAATAATTGAGTCTCAGCAGCGTCAGTTGGAGTCGTCCAAAAGAGAGGAGAGAAACCAAAAGCTTGACCTTTGAGGAGATTCAAAGGATTGTGTTCGTGTTGCTTTACTCTTATTTATAACCCTAATTCATCTTCTTCCTCAATCGATCATACCTCCTTCAACTATTGACAGATTCCGACGAAACTGATCTCTCTCTCTCCGATCGTAAACAATGTCTCACTCTGCTGCTGTTTCTCAGGTTAGAATATTCTTCCTGATTCTTAGTCAACGATTGATCTTTATCGTCTTGATCCTAATAATTATGGCCTAGAGTTTTGATGTCTGGGTTTGATTAGGGATTTGATCTGGGTTTTGTCTGTTTTTGGAGAAAACGAGGGAAATTTTAAATTTTTCATTGTTCTGAGTGTTTTTATGATCTTTGATCTGGATTTATACTTGTGTTACTGATTCAATTTTCTCGAGAAAATTCGTTTCATTTCTTGCATCTGAAAGGATTCTCTATTTCTCTGTAGGCTTCTGCTGCTTTCTCAGTTTCATCTGGAAACGAAAGGTCTCTTAAAAGATCCATTTTCAAGGTGATACATCTAATCTCTCATATACCTGTGTTTGTTTGCCACATTCTTTGGGATTGTGTGTCATATCTTGCTTTTTATTCTGTAGCAGAACAATAGCATAAGCTTTAACAGTAAGTCATGGGCATCTTCATTAGCATTGAGCCAGAGAACTACTAGCTTAAGAGAAGCAAAACGGTGCACGAACACGACGATATGTATGTCGGTTCAACAGACGAGTAGTTCCAAGGTTGCTGTCACTCCTCTAGAGTTGGAAGACCCTAAAGAACCTCCTTTGAACTTGTACAAACCCAAGTCTTCTTACACTGCTAAGATTGTTTCCGTGGAGCGAGCCGTGGGCCCAAACGCGCCAGGAGAAACTTGTCATATTGTGATTGATCATGACGGTAACCTTCCTTACTGGGAAGGACAGAGTTACGGTGTGATTCCTCCTGTAAGTTGTTATGTTCCTTGTGATGTTGTTGTTACAATGGTTGCTTTTGATCTTTGTAGTCTAGTAATGAAGTGGATGTTTCTGTGTGTAGGGTGAGAACCCGAAGAAACCTGGAGCGCCACACAATGTGCGCCTTTACTCGATTGCATCAACGAGATACGGTGATTTCTTTGATGGCAAAACAGCGAGTTTGTGTGTTCGCAGAGCTGTTTATTACGATCCCGAGACTGGTAAAGAAGATCCTTCAAAGAACGGAGTCTGCAGCAACTTCCTATGTGATTCAAAGCCTGGAGACAAGATTCAGATCACTGGTATGTAAACTAACTACTAATCACATGTTTGAATAAGTATTGTTTGTTTTACTTAAAATGTTAACTTTTGCGAAATCAGGTCCATCGGGGAAGGTAATGCTATTACCCGAGAATGATCCAAACGCGACTCACATAATGATAGCCACGGGAACAGGAGTAGCTCCATACAGAGGCTACCTGCGTAGAATGTTCATGGAAAACGTACCAAACAAATTCACCGGCTTAGCTTGGCTCTTCTTAGGCGTAGCCAACACCGATAGCCTTCTCTACGACGATGAGTTCACCAAATACTTAAAAGACCATCCAGAGAATTTCAGGTTCGATAAGGCGTTGAGCAGAGAAGGAGAGAAGAACAAGAGAGGTGGGAAAATGTATGTGCAAGACAAGATTGAAGAGTATAGTGACGAGATCTTCAAGCTTCTGGACAATGGAGCTCATATATACTTTTGTGGGCTTAAAGGAATGATGCCTGGGATTCAAGATACTCTTAAAAGAGTTGCAGAAGAGAGAGGTGAGAGCTGGGAGTTAAAGCTTACTCAGCTTAGGAAGAACAAGCAGTGGCATGTTGAAGTCTATTAAGCTCTCTCTCTTTATTTTTGGTGGTTTTGATTTGATTCAAGTATTTGTAATAATTGAAATTCATGTTTTTCATACATGGAATATTATTAGAGAACAAAACAATTTGGTCAATTATGTAATGACATGAGACATCAAGAAAATGACCAAAGGTATTTGAAGATGAGAATAATCTTCTTAAAAAAAAAAAAAAAAATGTGCGGCAAGAAAGCCAACCAAAGGTTTATTGAATATGACAAATATAAAACCGAACCGAACCAAAACCGGAATCAAACCGAAAAATTGAAATACGATGTGTTACAATCGTGTTAATTATTATATTTGGCGCATCACTTTATCCTATTAAAAGATTGATATTTTTTTTAGTTTCTGATCAATTTGGTTCTCCGAAACGATTCAAATTATAAAAACTGGTTTGGTGATTCCTCTAAACCGAGTCTACATCAAACCAAACCGAGATTGGTTTCTTGTCTCTCGAATTCAAACAAAACGTGAACCGGTTCGTTTTCGATGACTCACACTGACAGTGGGTAAATAAAATACTAGTATTATTATAATTTCGGTTAGTGGGCAGAAGTGGGCCCAGTAAAAACCCGTGGAGTGAGCTACTTCGGGCAGAAAAATCAGATCTGCCCGTAATCTTCTGCTACGTGTAAATCTGTAACGCTTCCTCTCATTCTCCACTTGTACGGTCAATATTGCGTCCGCATTCTCTGCGTAAAAACGGCATGACGTTTATGACCGATAAAAACAAACGCTCTGGAGTGTGGAGAATAAAACAGCGGAAAAAGGAACAAAAACGACACTCACTCTCTGTTCATAATTTCTTCTTCTCGGAGACTTTTGAAGAAGGAACGCATAGAAAAACTTTTGCATAGAGAATTGTTGACTTGTTGGTAAATTTTTCATCTTTTGATTTGGGTTTTAGTTTTAGATTGTTGGGTTTTGATTTTGGTTTCTCAGTAGCTTTGATGTTAAATTTTGGTAATTCTGATTCTTAAATTTAGTAGCTTTACAAGAATCATGTACTGACTTCAATATTGTTTGGTTTTGTTGTTGTTTGAAACTTTCCTTAGGTTCAAGTTTTGGACAAATTAAGTTCATGAGAGTCATGGCTTCTTCAATCCATGAGCTTTCTGGTTCTGCTCTCTATCTCTCTTCCTTATTCATGTGATGCATGTTTGGATCTTATATTTTCAAATTGTTATGGTGGTGCTCTCTTGTTAAGTTTGGTGTGTTCTTGTCCAGATAACATTGATAGTCATGAGAAGCAAGAACAGAGAGATTCTCAAATCCAACCACTAATTCCTCCAGTAAGCAATTCTGAATCAATAGCTACAAGCTTAGTCTACACTGAACAGTTTCCTCACTCCATGGTATAACATCTCTTAATGGAACTGTTTTATCAGAACTTTATGTTTGGTTTAGTTTCTTGCAACTCTCTTATCTCTTGTTAAAAGAAATGTTTATCACACCTCTCTTGATCAATGCTAAAGTATGTCTTAAGATTGCAAACTTTAGATCTTCTATTTGGTAAATTGTAGGTTAAGTACTTTGTTCTGCGTTCTCAGACAGTAGATAAGTAACGGGTTTATCGTTTTTGTGTGTGTTTTTCTTCAAGGCACCTCCGTATCCAGATCCCTGTTACAGAAGCATCTTTGCACCGCCTTGTGACACACAAGTGTATCCTCCACAACCATTTGCCGGGGTATTGTGTATTACTCAGTACATTACAACGATTTTTTTCTGATCCGAGTAAATGTAATTTAACAGTTGGATTTATGCTAACACATTTCAGGTACATCTACAGTTAATGGCAATGCAGCAGCAACAAGCTGTTCCTTTACCATCTGATGCAGTTGATGAACCTGTTTTCGTCAACGCAAAGCAATACCACGGTATACTAAGACGCAGACAATCTAGAGCGAAACTCGAATCTCAGAATAGAGTTTTCAAGTCACGAAAGGTAGAAAAAAAACGTTTGTTATTTCGTTATGATTCCTTGAAACTTCATTTGTGTAAATCTTGAGTGTGTATTTGCAGCCGTATTTGCATGAATCTCGGCATTTACATGCGATTAGACGTCCAAGAGGATGTGGGGGTCGGTTTCTCAATGCCAAGAAAGACGATGAGCATATTCGCGAAGACAATGCTGAAGAGAATTCCAATTTCGGCTCTCATAATTCCGCCATGGCTGCTTCTAGTGGTACATCTTGAGAAGGCTCTACTCTATACGTAGCTTTGTTGTATATTAGTGTATGATATATACAAAACTTTGTAGAAAATGTATAGGTTCTTGTGAGCAAAATCAGGTAAACCAGGAGTGGGTATTAGCTTTGTGATTATAAAAATAAAAACCCCACCAGACGAAGAAAATTTCATCAAGTTTTAGTTAAGAAACAGTGCTACTGATATTGTTTTTGTTGTAAGAAATTAATTTTGGTAATAAAACGAAGAATCAGAAGATAAAAACTCTCTTTAGTATTGTCATTTTTATTCTTTTCCTGATAAAAATCACCGATCAAAATCTTAGATTATATGTGATCATAATATCATATATACACATTACACGATAGTATAGTAAGTTAGTGACTATGCGTAACAAAAGGATAAATAAGTATTATGATGTTTGGGAAAAGGTAAATAGGTAATGTTGACTTTGAGATCAATATTTGTCATAAAAGGTTTTGGACATTCTTTTTAATATAACCTATTTTCTTCTTATCATAAGATCATCCAGTTTCTTTTTGGCAAATTATAAAGACGAAGCAAATTCTAATGTGTGTGCGCTTTTTGTTGCGTTGATAAATATTTAATATACAAAAAATCTCCCCAAAAAACCAAATTTTTTTAAATGAATGTTAAATTATATTCAAACTAAAAAAACGTTTTTACAATGTATATAACATGAATTTTATTTTAAAAAAATTAGAAAGCATTAATCGATTAGACTCAAACGTTCAACGATCGAGTTTCATTCATTTTTAATCTACCAGGTTGTGCAAACAACACAAAACGTAGATTCATTCATACAATTCACTGAACCCCGTCGGAATAATGCACATAATCAAAGCAGAAAATCCCTACCAAATGTTGATCGGGACGACCGTGAGACAAATGCATGTTCTGGTATTGACCGAGCAGCGCCCACATGTCGTTGTACTGGAGCCAATCGTGGAGAGATCTCACCACGACTTCTCCAAGCTCACTGTCGAGAGCTTCCTCCTGTAGATTTCTCAAGTCGATCATCGCTCCGATTTCGATTTTAAGTTTCTCTTTCTGACTGAAAACTCAAAAGAGAAAGAGAAGATTTATTGTTTAAGATTTATTTTTTCACGCGTATAATTTGAAAAAAAATTCAACAAAAAAATCTTTGATTTTTTGTCAATTTTAAATGTCATTTTTTGGGAAAATTGCAAACAGAAAAACCCTTTTAAATTTTGAAAAAAATTCTAAAAAATCATGTGGTGATAACTAAAATCCAATATTTTAAGCTAAGGCAAATTAAACCCCAAAAATAATGATGTCAAATCATTAACAAATAGCTTAAATCAACAAAACAAAATTAGTACAAATATATATCTGTATATATTTACACACAAAAAAATAGTCTCTAGTTTAAACAAAGAGAGCTCGGGTTAGAACTTCTCGCAGTGATTAGTCATACTGTAAGAACGAAACAAGAAATCTTGATGCTTTAAAATGAACTTAATATTTTACCAAATAAAACTCAAAAGACCCTAAAGAGAGCTAGTATGTTGCTTTTTAGTGGCGCGAGACATACTCTCGTACGGAAATTATGATATTAAAAAGGAGCTTTACTTAGTACACACTATTCCTATGTTTAGAACTAGGTTAAAATTAACTGGTTAGCAAACAAACAAACAAAAAACTAGGTTAAGATTAGTGACTATGACTCTGGTTTTAATCTCTTGGAATTGTTTGAGCTCTAGTTGTGGAGTGTTGTTTTTAATTGGTAATGTTTGAGTTAGAGTTGTTTTGATGGAAGAGATGTGTTAGGTTTTTACCCCAAGCGATTGTAGTGGTCTTCTTTTGGTTGCAGAGATTGGTTTGGTGTTCTTGTTTGGACTTGATGGTCAGGTGATTATTGTCTTGGCATCGCGGTCGTCTCTGTTTCCCGGTGTCTATGGTAAGGCCACTCGATCGTTGGTTCTTTGCTATGTTGCCGGTTTCCCCTTCGTTCTAGTCTGCTTTATCTGTTTGCTGGTTAAGATGCATCTAGAGCCGCGTTCTGGTCGTCCTAGTTTCTTCTGGATGTCCTCAAGGTTTAGGTTCTGTTCATTGCTTATGTTTTTTGGCGCAGATTTGGCTCCTTCTTGATCTTTGGCTCCGAGTGTTGGTGTGCAATTGGCTTCTTTGGTTTGAGCTTGGAGTGATGACACTACTTTCCTCTTTAATCAAATGCTCTTTCTTCTCTGTTTTTAGTGTTTTGTATCTCTTGGACAAAGGTTTCCCCATGAATATCTTTGTGTCCTTGAGCTCATGCTTTGTAGTCTTTGATGTCTTCGTATGTAATTCGTATGGTTTGTAACTCGTTTGGATTGTCCTCTTTCACTCTAATATACCATCAGATGTTCAAAAAAAAAAGATTCGTGACTATGAAGTATTGCAATTACAATATCAAAATGCAAAAGATGGGGTTTAATTAAAGTGAGTGGGTATGTATGTATGTATACCTGCGACTGGCATGTAGAGAATCGAAGCGCATGCACAAAGTAAAGAAGTCATGATGAGACTTCACATGACCTTCTTCATCTCTTTACTATTTATACATTTCCCTATTTATTGTTTCTTTTTATATAAAGATATATCCGTTTTGTCTAGATGTTGTTATAATTCCCAGCTAGTTTTCTCATTATACAAAATAGTTTTATATTATTCAGAAATATACCATTTGTCCTCGATCGCTCCAAGTGTTTTTCATTATCATATTGTAAAAGTTTACATGAGATGTTTATCAAAAGGTATCATAATTTACATATAATTTACGTTCATGAATAGTATTTCCCCCGATATATATGTATATTCTTTTTGCAACAATAGTTAATAAAGTTGTGTATACTGAAATGTTGTTTTGATGTATATTTTACATTCACTAAGATATTTATTTTAAGAAAATTTATATACACGATCGAGGACATATTCTCTTAGCTCTATGTATTGGGTTTCAAACAGAAAACGATATATACATATATATTTATTCTCATGATGTCGTTTTCGCCAAGATTACCAAAATATTTTTGTAATGATAAATTTGGTGCTTGCTCATACGTATGTTCGGCTTTTTTGTCTTGTATTATTTTTGTAGGATCGACGAAACCTTCTGACCAAACCGGATACATTAACGTAGGAGCAACCATATTGATATTGTGTACTGCCTCTGGTTCCATTTTGTATTTTTAATTGGCATGTGTTACAAACAACTTGCACATGGTTTGAAAAAAATCTTTGGCAGACCAAGTTTCTTTCAATTTTACTTACTAGTTTTTTTACTATACAATTCTCCTGATCATCTAAGCAGATAAATGTGAAGATATTTTGTCAGTGTATTTGGCATTGACTGATTGACGCATTGTGAAATTTAAAATATGACGACATTCATAATTGTATATGTATTATACGTGTATTTGTCGATGGCTTTTCAACCTTTTCTCTACATAGAGTTCCTTGTTCCAAACAACAGAGAAACTATATTTGTGACATAAAAATTAAATGAGTTTAGGGGTTATATACCAAATAATTTAATCACTTACCGGTCATGTGATCGGATATTTGGAGAATATATGAACCTACACTACAAAAAAGTATTGTTAGGAAGGTATATATGACCGGGAAAATTAAATGAATTTAATCCTCCTTAGTGATACATGAGATGTCATATTTATAAGAAAAATGTCCCAACATGAACATTTCACTGATAATAAAATTTATACTCAAAATTATGTTTCAACATTTATTCGTGTTGTATACATAACTCACAAAAGACATAATAAATCTCTATAGTTAGTTTGAATTCCTGGTCCACGAGAAATATTACACTAGAAAGCCAAAATAGTACAAAAAATCAAATACAAAATGTTTGGACAAATTGATAATAACCACTGGGCAAATCGTAACGAGACCAAATACAGGTTGTACCCTCCAACTAAGGCAGAGCTGTCTTAATTTGTTTCCGCATAATTTATTCATAATATTAAAACAATTTTAAACATAAAAACTAGAAACAAATAATATAAACGTTAATAAATTTCATAAAACATAAGTATTTCACGCTCCTCACGCACGTAGTGAAACATTACACATCCTTCTCATGCATCATCATCCACATAGAAACACCAACATCACCGAACCATGTACATGGACATAACATAATCATCATCATGATCATCATAGGACAAGAGAGATAATTGATGATGCTAAGTTTGGGTAGGCCACTGTGACAGAGCTTAAAGACAACAGTTTTATTTCCCTAAGTTAGCAAAATTACCCATTTCGTCAAAATTCCGTTTCTTCTGACAAAACTTTTGTTTTACGAATCAAATTGTATTACTTATGTTAAAAATATATTAAAAAAACAAAGACTGGTCTTACTCTCTGCCTCCTTTCTTATTGATTTAATTTTTATTAATTAGTTTAGGGAAAAATTTAAAATAATAATTGAAATGTCTTAAATTTGCAGAGACAACTTTGCGTGTTGGCTTGTCTCTTCCAATCCTATAACATGATTAAATGCTACTAATCTCTTACTAGTCTGAATGCATCTGTGTGTTTTCAAATCTAATTACTTTCAATCCTTTTTTATTTCTTGTCAGCATCTAATTAATTGTAATATAAATCAAGAATAGTAATGACAGAACACACATTAATACCAAGAATTTGGTCATTTATAGTCAAAAACGCATGTCATCTTCTCCTATATTGCCGGTTGGTTGTGTAAGTTGTGTGTCTGATTCTTGCAAATCAAGTTGAATCAGACTCCTTCAATTTGATGTTGAGGTCTAGTTGAAAATTTGATGAACTAAAACATTTTTATGTATGATTGCTTCATTTCCGAAATTAGTCAAAACGGTTTAATATTTATTATTTTGTGTTTTTTATATTCATTTTTTAATAAGATTTATAATTTTCTCCCTTGTCACTTTCATTTTTATAAAAAAAAACTTGAATACATATAATAAAGTTCAATAACATTTTTTACATAGTTAATATAACGTTGTTATAGTAATGGAACAAAATAATAACAATGTAATATATTAGTTGTGGTGGATAGATTTTTAGAAAACGATGGACAAACGTCGAGCGACTGGTATTCCGTTACATTTTTATCATTTTTTAGTCACGGGTAAAATCACTGAATATAACGTTATAATAATAGACACAAATGAATAACATTGTAATGTGTTAGTTGTGATGGATAGAATTTTAAAAGATGTGGACAAACGTCGAGCGATTAATATTCCGTTACTTTGATCCTTTTTAGTTATGGGGCAAAATTGTCTTTAATTTCCGAGTATAATAGTTGGTAGATTTCAAAATATGGTATGTTTCAAAAGTTTTTACTCGATAAATGGTAGATAAGAACAAAAATTGTTATATATATGTACAAATACAATACTATTTTTACCATATTCCCATATATTTACTCAAGTTAATCATTTACAATCTTAAATATAATAAAGTTGAATAACATTTTTTATATAGTTAATATAACGTTATAGTAACGGACACAAACTGATACATTATAACATGTTAGTTGTGGTTGATAGATTTTTAGAAGATATGGACAAACGTCGAACGACTGACATTCCGTTATTTTTATCTCTTTTGATCACGAGTAAAACTGTCTTTTATCCCGTTTATAATGGTTGTTAGATTTTGAATTATTGAATGTTCCGAAAGTTTTTACTCGATAAATGATAGATAAGAATAAAATCCCCTACATACATGTACAAAAATCCCCTAATTACTTCTTTTAATCATTTCTTCTCTGGACAAAATAATAACAATGTAATATATTAGTTGTGGTGGATAGATTTTTAGAAAACGATGGACAAACGTCAAGCGACTGGTATTCCGTTACATTTTTATCCTTTTTAGTCACGGGTAAAATCACTGAATATAACGTTATAATAATAGACACAAATGAATAACATTGTAATGTGTTAGTTGTGATGGATGGAATCTTAAAAGATGTAGACAAACGTCGAGCGACTAATATTCCGTTACTTTGATCCTTCTTAGTTACGGGGCAAAATTGTCTTTAATTCCCGAGTATAATAGTTGGTAGATTTCAAAATATGGTATGTTTCAAACGTTTTTACTCGATAAATGGTAGATAAGAACAAAAATTGTTATATACATGTACAAATACAATACTATTTTTTACCATATTCCCATATATTTACTCAAGTTAATCATTTACAATCTTAAATATAATAAAGTTGAATAACATTTTTTATATAGTTAATATAACGTTATAGTAACGGACACAAACTGATACATTATAACATGTTAGTTGTGGTTGATAGATTTTTAGAAGATGTGGACAAACGTCGAACGACTGACATTCCGTTATTTTTATCTCTTTTGATCACGAGTAAAACTGTCTTTTATCTCGTTTATAATGGTTGTTAGATTTTGAATTATTGTATGTTCCGAAAGTTTTTACTCGATAAATGATAGATAAGAATAAAATCCTCTACATACATGTACAAAAATCCCCTAATTACTTCTTTTAGTCATTTCTTCTCTGGACAGAATAATAACAATGTAATATATTAGTTGTGGTGGATAGATTTTTAGAAAACGATGGACAAACGTCGAGCGACTGGTATTCCGTTACATTTTTATCTTTTTTAGTCACGGGTAAAATCACTGAATATAACGTTATAATAATAGACACAAATGAGTAACATTGTAATGTGTTAGTTGTGATGGATAGAATTTTAAAAGATGTAGACAAACGTCGAGCGACTAATATTCCGTTACTTTGATCCTTCTTAGTTACGGGGCAAAATTGTCTTTAATTCCCGAGTATAATAGTTGGTAGATTTCAAAATATGGTATGTTTCAAAAGTTTTTACTCGATAAATGGTAGATAAGAACAAAAATTGTTATATACATGTACAAATACAATACTATTTTTTACCATATTCCCATTATTTACTCAAGTTAATCATTTACAATCTTAAATATAATAAAGTTGAATAACATTTTTTATATAGTTAATATAACGTTATAGTAACGGACACAAACTGATACATTATAACATGTTAGTTGTGGTTGATAGATTTTTAGAAGATGTGGACAAACGTCGAACGACTGACATTCCGTTATTTTTATCTCTTTTGATCACGAGTAAAACTGTCTTTTATCTCGTTTATAATGGTTGTTAGATTTTGAATTATTGTATGTTCCGAAAGTTTTTACTCGATAAATGATAGATAAGAATAAAATCCCCTACATACATGTACAAAAATCCCCTAATTACTTCTTTTAGTCATTTCTTCTCTGGACAGAATAATAACAATGTAATATATTAGTTGTGGTGGATAGATTTTTAGAAAACGATGGACAAACGTCGAGCGACTGGTATTCCGTTACATTTTTATCTTTTTTAGTCACGGGTAAAATCACTGAATATAACGTTATAATAATAGACACAAATGAGTAACATTGTAATGTGTTAGTTGTGATGGATAGAATTTTAAAAGATGTAGACAAACGTCGAGCGACTAATATTCCGTTACTTTGATCCTTCTTAGTTACGGGGCAAAATTGTCTTTAATTCCCGAGTATAATAGTTGGTAGATTTCAAAATATGGTATGTTTCAAAAGTTTTTACTCGATAAATGGTAGATAAGAACAAAAATTGTTATATACATGTACAAATACAATACTATTTATACCATATTCCCATATATTTACTCAAGTTAATCATTTACAATCTTAAATATAATAAAGTTGAATAACATTTTTTATATAGTTAATATAACGTTATAGTAACGGACACAAATTGATACATTATAACATGTTAGTTGTGGTTGATAGATTTTTAGATGATGTGGACAAACGTCGAACGACTGACATTCCGTTACTTTTATCTCTTTTGATCACGAGTAAAACTGTCTTTTATCCCGTTTATAATGGTTGTTAGATTTTAAATTATTATATATTCCGAAAGTTTTTACTCGATAAATGGTAGATAAAAATAAAATCTCCTATATTCATGTACAATAATCCCCTATTTACTTCTGTTAATCATTTCTTCTCTTAATCTAACCATCTAAGGCTCTATATACAAATCTTTTCAAAGCTTTATTCCTAATAGTTTCAAAGCTTTAAAACCAATTCAACCTACTCACTCATAATTTCTATTTTTCACCTTTAAGAAAAAAAAAACACAAATAAAAAAAAAACTTTATTACCTGTTTAGTGCTTCTTGTTGTGTTCTTCCTTGTCCTCTCTCTCTCTCTCAAAAATCTTTACTTTACTTTTTCAGTATTTTCCTCTCTCTCTCACACAATAAAGCTTCGAGATTTATTCTCTCTCTGTCTCTTTATCTTCTTCTTCTTCCCTTGAGACCAAGAAATGAAAACTCAAACTCTGTTCTCTTTCCTTAAAGGAGATTAACATTTTCTCTTAAAGTTTCGATTTTTACTTGTTGGTTTTCTTCTTTTCTTCTTTTAACCTCTCTGTGTGTGATTTTACGATGATGGCTCATTCTATGGACGATAGAGACTCTCCTGATAAAGGATTTGATTCTGGTAAGTACGTTAGGTACACTCCAGAACAAGTCGAAGCTCTTGAAAGAGTTTATGCTGAGTGCCCTAAACCTACTTCTTTAAGAAGACAACAACTCATTAGAGAATGTCCTATTCTCTGTAACATTGAACCTAGACAGATCAAAGTTTGGTTCCAGAATCGCAGGTGAGTTCACAGATTTTGTGTCTCTTTCTTCTAAACTTGTCTTAATAAAGGTTTTTTAATGTATTTGAAGACAAAATGTTTAAGTTTAACTGTTCTTAGCTCTGACAATGGTTTTTTTGGTAATTTTCTTGTTTTGGATTCTCATTTTGCTTTTTGAGTTTCAGATCTATATGTTTTTTTTTCCCTTTTGTGTTAGGCTTTGATACAGTTAAAAGTGACATTTAATCAAATTTTGTAGTGTTTTTATCTAGAGAATATGTTGGAAATTGCATTATCTTTTGCATCTTTATGTCATTTTAAAGCAAAAAGTGTGTGTTTCTTTGCTCTCTTGTAGTTTCTGTTCATCTTTTATTATTTTCAACGCATTTATCATTACTGTTTTTTTTTTGTCTTTAGCTGTTGTGTTAATGCATGTTGTTGTGTTTTGACTTTTTAGATGTAGAGAGAAGCAGAGGAAAGAATCAGCTCGGCTTCAGACTGTAAACAGGAAGCTTAGTGCTATGAACAAGCTTTTGATGGAAGAGAATGACCGTTTGCAGAAGCAAGTCTCTCATTTGGTTTATGAGAATGGATTCATGAAAAATCGAATCCACACTGTAAGTCCTTAAGAAGATAAAACTGAATTTGAGAAAGTTGTGGAACTTGGTGTTTTGATGCTTGTGTTATAATGTAATGGTACTTAAGAAGTGTTTGTGTTGTTTGGTTAGGCATCTGGGACGACCACAGACAACAGCTGCGAGTCTGTGGTCGTGAGTGGTCAGCAACGTCAACAGCAAAACCCAACACATCAGCATCCGCAACGTGATGCTAACAACCCAGCTGGGTAATGGAGAGTTCTTGTTTTGTGTTTATGAGTTTCTCATTGTTAGATTATGAGAAGAAACTGACAAATGTTTTTCTTTTTGAACATGTTTTGGTAGTCTTCTTTCGATTGCGGAAGAGACCTTAGCAGAGTTCCTTTGCAAGGCTACGGGAACCGCTATCGACTGGGTACAGATTATTGGGATGAAGGTAAATGAGTTGTGATATTTTAAGGGTTTTTTTTTGTCGAATATGAAGTAATCTTGTTGATGTTTTTATATGTGTTAACTTGATTATGTGAGTACATTTTAATATTTTAAGGTTTTTCGTATGTTGAAAATGAAGTAATGTGTGTTTTCATGGTGTTGTTATGTAGCCTGGTCCGGATTCTATTGGCATCGTAGCTGTTTCCCGCAACTGCAGTGGAATAGCGGCACGTGCCTGTGGCCTCGTGGGTTTAGAACCCATGAAGGTAATAAGTCTTTTTTGTTGATTTTTACTTTAATCTTTGGTTTGCAAGAAGTTGAGATTTGATAGAGGCTTCATGTACTGTGTTAGGTTGCTGAAATCCTCAAAGATCGTCCATCTTGGTTCCGTGACTGTCGATCTGTGGAGACTCTGAGTGTGATACCAACTGGAAATGGTGGCACTATTGAGCTAGTCAACACTCAGGTTTGTTTCGTAAATCTATCATTCTTGTTTATTTCTTTCTAGAATTTTCTCATCTTTGTTGATATCGTGTTATCAGATGTATGCTCCTACAACACTAGCACCAGCTCGTGACTTTTGGACGCTGAGATATAGCACATGCTTAGAAGATGGAAGCTATGTGGTGAGTCTCTTGAACCGTGTTTGATCTTTAAAAGCAGTCTTTCTTAGATGTGGTTTTATATTTTGGTTTCTTTTCTTCAGGTTTGTGAGAGGTCACTCACTTTTGCAACTGGTGGCCCCAACACTCCGCTTTCTCCAAACTTTGTGAGAGCCAAAATGCTGTCAAGCGGGTTTCTTATCCGTCCTTGTGACGGTGGTGGTTCCATTATCAACATCGTTGATCATGTTGATTTGGATGTAAGCATTTGATTGGTTAAAACTTATAACACATCAGGTCTCTTACTAGTCTCCTATTTTTATGTTGATTTCTAACTTTCTTGTGGTTTGGTAGGCTTCAAGTGTTCCTGAAGTCTTGAGGCCACTCTATGAATCTTCCAAAATCCTGGCTCAGAAAACGACCGTCGCTGTAAGCTCCATATAATCCTGAGTTTATATCTCGAAACCAAGTAGGGTCTGTGTTTCTGACTTTACTTCTACATTTCAGGCTCTGAGGCATGTGAGGCAAATTTCTCAAGAGGCTAGTGGAGAAGTTCAGTATACGGGTGGACGCCAGCCTGCAGTATTAAGGACTTTCAGTCAAAGACTCTGCCGGTAATAATATATCTCCTCGATAAGCTTAGTTTTAATATCCGAAGCATTAGTCTAATTGCGTTACTTTAAATTCAGGGGTTTCAATGATGCTGTTAATGGTTTTGCGGATGATGGATGGACTTCAATGAGTAGTGATGGAGGAGAGGATATTAGTATCATGATTAACTCTTCCTCTGCTAAATTCGCCGGATCTCAGTACAGTAACTCGTTTCTTCCTAGTTTTGGAAGTGGTGTCCTCTGTGCCAAAGCTTCTATGCTGTTGCAGGTGCTTATATCATGATTTCACATTTTTCGAATGGACTGAAGAATCGGTCTCGTTATATATGTCTAACTCTCTAATCTATTTTCCTCTGAAGAATGTTCCACCTCTTGTACTGATTCGGTTCTTGAGAGAACACCGAGCTGAATGGGCTGACTATGGTGTTGATGCTTACGCTGCTGCATCTCTCAGAGCTACTCCATTTACTGTTCCATGCGTTAGATCTGGTGGGTTTCCGAGTAATCAAGTCATTGTTCCTCTCGCACAGACACTCGAACATGAAGAGGTAAAACAAATATCTCAAGAACCTTGTCCTTGTTGCCTATAATTTACTTACCTATAATCATTCATGTTTGTTTATAGAACTAAGTGATGTCCATTACTTGTTTCTCAGGATCTCGAAGTGGTTAAACTCGGAAGTCATGCTTACTCACCTGAAGATATGGGCTTATCCAGGGATATGTATTTACTTCAGGTTTGCTTCATAACAAAATTTCTTGGAGTTATTAGAAGCTTCATTGATGAAATGGAGTTCTTAAGGTTCTTTTGTCCAGGTTTGTAGCGGTGTTGATGAAAATGCCGTTGGAGGTTGTGCTCAGCTTGTCTTTGCTCCTATTGATGAGTCATTTGCTGATGATGCACCTTTGCTTCCTTCTGGTTTCCGTGTCATTCCGCTGGAACATAAAACAACTCCGGTAAAAGAAACTGATCCAAACATTTTTTTTAAAAACATCGACCTCTCGAAATTGTCTATTTATCCAAGATCTCTTTTCTGTAACAGAATGATCACCTATCTGCTAATCGAACACGAGATCTAGCATCATCTCTAGATGGTTCCACCAAAACTGATTCGGATACAAACTTCAGATTGGTCTTAACCATAGCCTTCCAGTTCACATTTGATAACCACTCAAGAGACAATGTTGCTACAATGGCGAGGCAATACGTGAGGAATGTTGTTGGTTCGATTCAGAGAGTGGCTTTAGCCATTACGCCTCGTCCTGGCTCAATGCAACTTCCCTCTTCCCCTGAAGCTCTCACTCTGGTTCGTTGGATCTCTCGTAGTTACAGGTACACTTTCTTGTACACTTGATTAAAAACTTGCAACAACAATGTGTTTATTTAGCAAGTCAATACAACATTTTTGGTTTTGTTTTTTCAATGTTTTAGCATGCATACTGGTGCAAACCTGTTTGGAGCTGATTCTGATGGAGACACATTGCTTAAGAATCTCTGGAACCATACTGATGCAATATTGTGCTGCTCCATCAATACTCATGTAAGACATCTTTAAGTATACCGGATTGTGATTCACCTATTCAATTTTCCTAGTTGCTGCGTTCTTGGTTTGGTCTGCATTGGTTAATTAGATGCTTGTTATGTTTATCTTTTCACAGACCTCACCGGTATTCACATTTGCAAACCAAGCTGGTTTAGACATGCTTGAAACTACACTCGTTGCACTTCAAGATATAATGCTCGATAAGACACTCGATGGCTCTGCTCGTAAAACTCTTTGCTCCGAATTCTCTAAGATCACACAGCAGGTATATGTTCTTGCTAGTTAATCTGTTTATTTTCATGGAGAATGCTAAGTTTTTAATGGAATCTTAATTTTTTGTTTCTCAGGGCTATGCTACTCTTCCTGCTGGAATTTGTGTGTCGAGTATGGGGAGACCGGTTTCGTATGAGCAAGCAACGGTTTGGAAAGTTCTTGACAATAACGAATCGAACCACTGCTTGGCTTTTATCCTTGTGAACTGGTCGTTTGTGTGAGAAGAAGAAAGGGTTGGTTATGTTAGCTATTTAAGTTAGGGTACTGTTTTTGTCAAGGCTTATGAAACTAAATGGCCAATGTGTAATATGTTGACTAAATGTGATGCTTAAATCAGTTTATGATACTATGGCAGGATATTATTTTGTGCTTATGTTATTTTAGTTGATAATGTTGACTTCTTTTGTTTGTTTTCTTTAATGTTAGCCAGGTTACCTTATTAATTATGATTATAGAAGATCAAATATGCAAGTTCTTATAAATAGAGTTAAGTTTATTGTTATGTTTAGCTATAAATAAATGATGCAATATCAATATGATATAATGGTTACAATTCAATTTTGTGTAAAATAAAATTGTTGGATTTGTTTTTGTAAGAGTTATGGACGCATGTTAACTAAATAGTAGTTTTTTCTATTTATATAACCAACTAGTAAATAGTTAATAGTAATACGAATATAAAAAATATGGTGATTGGTGAGTGTTTTATGTGCAACATGAAATTGCATGCGGAGTGTCTCATGTATAGATATGTAAAATTAATCATCCAAGATTTGATTTGGATGAATCTTTGACAATAAATGATCAATAATCATTACGGTTTTATCTATTAAATTAAAATCGTATATATCAGAAGAAAACTAGTCATGATGATGCCGTTTCTTTGACTTGTTGACAGCAAAACCTATAGACATTTCTTTTTGGGTAGTCTACGTTAATGGAAGTTATTAAAGTTTTGATGGTGGTACCACAAAAATACAAGATTGTAAAAATTGTCACATGTTTCTATCGTTATGCAAAACCTTATAAAGTACAATAACTATTTAAGTTTAATGAGACATATTAATCCTCTGCTTTATGTTACATTGAATTTTTTTCAATTGATGATTCCACAAAATATTATTCTACCTTGTTTTGAATGTATACTATTTTTCAATGCATTCAAATGGAGTTTAGGATGGAATAAAAGTGTAAAAGAATGATCAATTGCGATTTTTTTCCATAATGGTAATCAATTTCAATCTTGTTTTGTCAGAATTAATACAGTTTTTAAACAGGCAGAGAGACATGTTGGTAGGGCATGTGTGGCGGTGATTTGACTGGTGTGGGATACAAATGAAATGGTGGGCTCAGTTAACAAAATAAGTAAATTTTTGTGTGATAGTAAAAATTAAAAGAAGAAAAAAAAAGAGCAGTGAAAAGACAGAAGCGATTCTGTTTGGGTCAGATCTGGCTTTGTGTAAGGAACTTGCCTTACCCAAGTCAACATCGCTGATGTCATTTTCCCCCACCACTTAATCAATCCTCTATCTATATATGCTCAAATATTGTTGTGTATATTATTATAAACCCATATAACCAACTAAAAAATCAGTGGTGTTCAAGTATTAGTTAAGATGTAATTAGTACGAACATGAATTCATTCTGGATTTTTTACACATTACACTTTGATTTTTAATGCATATATCACATGACATACTTTGATAATCCGTGTGATTTCTGATGTAATTTGTTTTATGGTAATGTTTTACATTCGTTTTCTACTTTCGTTAAACAAAATCCAATTGCATTTGCACGTAATGGGAATCTGGTCTGGTGTGATATAATTTTTTCAAGAAATTCAAGAACCTAGCTAAGAAAAAGAGAAATCGACCCAAAATTTAAAAGTCTAGAAATCTATCAATTGGGAAACATTATCATCATCATTTATCAACTTCCATCCATACTCTCTCTCAAAATAAAAATAAAAATTTCCATCCATACATATACGTCATCGAGTGATGCACGACCATGTACATACATACTAGAATATGCACATGCATGCAAAGTTTATTATGGGTTAGTGGGACTCACTAAGTAAGAAACAAGAACGTATTTATCTACCTATGTATACATATTTATAGTACATCCATGTGCGTATATAATTTTTTCCCGAAACTATTGAATTTGGCTCTTTAGGCTATTTAGTTAGTAGCATGTTGATGGGGTCAATGTTGTATGCTAGGCTATTTAATTATTGAATGGCTCTTTACTCTTTAGGCTATATTAGTTAGTTAGTTTCATTTATTCGAGCGTTTTCTTTGTCTACAGACTCTACTCTTCAATTATACGGCCAAACACTCGTGGAAAGCTTAGAGAGCTAAATGTATTTTTGTTAGTATTTCAAAATTTGTTTAAATGCATTAATACTTACAAATTAAATGTTTCACTCAATTTATAATTACACGTGAATCTGCTAAAAAACACACGATGGAACCGGTCGTGAATATGGCATTTTTATATAAATGGAGAAGTAGGAGTAATAGATAGCTAGGTCTATTAGTGCAATTATACGCATAAAAACAGAACCCTAGTGGATGTATAATATAAAACTTTTTGTGTTTCGTCTTTTGTGTTTTGTCTTTTCTTTCAGTTTTTCCACTACACTCAAAAGCTCGTAAAAAATAAATTGAATCTCAAGCGTTTAAAAATATTACTAAAATAGGGTAAAACTTATTTCAGTATTTTCGTTTTTATTTGTGATAAGCAGTAACAAAAACTGCTGGGTTATGCAGTGATATCTTATTGGCAAAATGTCAGTTTGACCTATTTAATTTGAATTTTAGTTTATTTGACCCATTTAATATAATAATTTCAGGTTTCTGAATAGTTTTCGTCCGTGCTCTGGTCTCTTTTGCTCTTCAATCTTTTTGGTAGTTGTTGTAATTATGATTCCTTGCGTTCCTAAAAGATAAAAACTTTACAAATTTTTTTCCAAAAAGATAGAGTGTTTAATGTTTTCTATGCCCTTTTACAAATTCCAAAACAAATACTGAAATACTATTAATTAAAGTTTATTGAAAACTGTAAATCGTAAAAATCAATGCATTTTCTTAATAAGTGTGCATAACCTTAAACATTTATCTTTTTGGAACGGAGGGAGTATAACTATATGGAAAGTGTGTAAATGCAGACCAGGGTTTGATAGGTTGAAAATTATTAATAGCTTTTAGCTTTTTAATGTTCAAAAATGTAAATGTAGGTTTGATGATTGAGGGCTTTAGGACATTGAATTTTGTGCAGCACCAAAACAAGCAATACTTTTGATGTTTTCATGAATTATGATACAATGCTACATTTTCTGCTGCAGGTTGATACATAACTTTTCAAGCGACAAAATGGAAAAATTCATCCGTACAATGATGTCGATATTCAAACAATATCGAGTGACAAATTATAACAGTTATGTTGACTGATACATATAAATATAACTCTGTTCATATCATTATTAGTGGTTAGAAAAATTACACTAGGTGGTAACAGAAATGATGATAAGTTTGATAACTAAAAAAACGACAATATAATTTTTTGTCATTTAAGCAAAATAGATTGATATACGTTTTAGCGATTTTGTCTTCGTAATTAAAATATTGCGAACACATTAGTTTTTAATCTATGTTGACATTTTATTAATTGAACTATATATGCTAGTACTAAATGAAATATTTAAAACTTTTAGCAACTTAGCAAGCTGTTATTCTTGATTAAGATTAGTAGTTTTTTACATCTACCAAATTATACACAGTTGTTATTTATTTAGTATAAAACTTGTGTTTTCAGGCTATGTTTCCATTAAATAGTTTGTACATGTTTAACTGGGTCTTGAAATCAATTTCTGGCCTGGTTCTACGAAAATTATCTGACGACAAAATTAGTTTTTATGTATTCTAGCCCAATTTTTCTATTTGCTCGAATCAGACCGGCCAGGCCCGGCCCGTTTAGTCTCTACTGAAAGTTCGTAAATATTGTCTTGCGATGTCAAAAATCGAATTCTCATTTCAATCTAATCGAACGAAATGTGTTTTTGTTGATAAAAACAAACAAACGCAAGGTCAAAAGATGATTAAGAAGAAAAAAACAGGAACATTTCTTGATCATTATGAAGCTACTTTGAACAACAATAAACAGATTATAGATCCCCAAAAAGTTTCTAAGTACTTTACAAAAGTTTTTTAAAACCTCATCTATGGTTTCTTTGGATGCAGTTTCTTGTTCTTCTTTCCTTTCTTGAGAGTTTTTTAATAGCCGGGGATTTCACCTGGAATCGGAGCCAACTCGTTCTTACTGAATTTGTCTTCGTCATAGAACGTTGCACGCACGGTCCTTCCTCCAAAGTATCGCCCATCTAGGTCCACAAGGGCTTTAGTTGTTTCCTCGGGTCTTGAAAACTGAACAAAGATTCTGACTGCTTCGTGTACAGGGAAGTTAGCTTCAGTGATCTCGAATATCAGAACACGTGTGACATTGCCGTATTTGCCACACTCGGATCCCACCTCGTCTTCTAGCTCGTCATCTACTTCTCCTGGCCCAACCTTTTAGGCGCAAAGAAAACAGGTGATGGGTTAATCGGAATTGCAGAGCCCAATAAGCACTTGCTATGGTGAACAACAATCAGAATCAAAAGAGTGTTGCCTATGTTTACAACAATCCATGTCCGATTGCATTCACATTCTAGCAATTCTATGACACTCATAAATCAGAAATGTGAAGATGGCTAAGAAGAAGCACTCATAAATCAGAAATGTGAATATGCACTAAAAAATTACTTCAATCAGAAATGTGAAGATGCTAACCCCTCAGGTTGTATACCCTCTAGTGTTAGGGAATCCAAATGGCTAAAATACTAGCTCAAGCTCAAGGTTATTTAAACTAGCCCAAAAACCAAATTACTCTCCCAAACGTTCTTCAGCCATGCCTAATTGACTATATTCGATTGGAAGATACTGTAACTCCTGTATCTGTAACGTTCAAGGCAATCTAAATTCTACAACAACCCAGCAGTTCACTACGCTAACATTACCATAAGTTATAACTATGAGCTACAAGCTCCATCGACAACGACTTTCACAACTTTGCAGTGTCAAGATAGCTTGAAAAGTAAAAGCTCACGCTTTTCCATGGCAGCCAGTAGTACAGTACTCAATTCCAATTTCACACAGACATCTTTGTCAACACTATTCCAAAATTCCCTCACATTCAATCCACCAAGAATCAAGCATAGGTTTGGGTTTATCCATCTAAAGTGCTGCCAACAGTTTGAAGTAAACTACTTTTAAACTAAGAACCACATCAACTGCTGGAATACTACATATCCTTCTCACAAAATTCTAGCAGACCGTTCTAAAACCATTGTACCAAAGTGTGTCCTTACACAAGAACACTATACCAAGGTCCTTGGCACATCATACTGATTCAACTAGACTATGGCCATCATAATCAAGAATCTACAAAAGTAAAATCAAAACTCAAGAATCCATAAATGTTAAAGAGATGTTTTTGAAAATCACATACCATGTTTCTAAGAAGCAAAACTCTTGTTGGTTCACCATTAATACTCACACTCTTAACCTTCTTCTCAGCTGACTTAATCTCACTAGCATTAACAATCACACCAGCTCTACGATCAGTCTTCTTCGCCATCAAAGGAGTAGTAATCCCTTGCTCAAGCTTCCCAAGCCCTTGTCCTTGTTTCCATCCCATCTTCGCCATCATCTTCTGAGCAGCAGTCATTTGCCCACCTGCTCCAACACCTAACCCACTCGTCTCCGATTTCCCAATACTAAATCCATCAACATTCCCTGGAGGAGACAAAGATCGTCTCTTTCCACTACTACTCATCGCAGCTCGTCGATTCCAAGCTTCTTCACCAGAGATATTCAATCTAATCTCACTATTCTTCTCCTTCTCCTTCTCCTTCTCTTTCTCTCTCTCCCTCTTCTCTCTTTCTTCTTCCTCTACTCTTCTCTTCTCAACCTCAACTTCCATAGCTTTCCTCTTCTTATCTCTTTTATACTCTTCGTAATCATTAGGTCGAGATGGATCGTACTCTTCAATCACAGACGAAGTCACACCAACTAACTGCGAAGGCGAAGGTGTAGAATCCTTCAACGGAGTCGTAATCACCACCGGAGAAGCTTTGTATGGAGATGATACAATAGGTTTGGGTTTGTTCTGAGATCTGAGAATTGTTTGCGTCGGAGCAAACACCGGTGGTTTACGAAGTGTAGGTGGTGCCATCTTTGTACTGTTTGACCATACGGAGGAGGAGTTTCCGCTTGGTTTTTCATCATCTGACGGTGGTGGTAGATCTCCGTATAACCCACCTAGCATTTTTTCGCCGCCGGTAAAGAAATTTCCCAAACTTTCAATTGAAATTAGGGTTTTGATTTTCCGATCAACATTTTTTTTTTTCAATATAAGAACCCGGACCCGAATACCCAAACCTGTATCCGACAAAAAAAAAACTGAATCTGTATCCAACCCAAAATTTTATTGGTAAAGATACAAAATTTCTAAACCCCAAAAAAATTGCACCAGACAGGATCCGAACCCGAATTTGTAGCCGTATATGTATGACTAAATATCTTATGTCATTTTTTTTAAATAGTTTGAAATTTAAATTTTAGTATTTTATCGTATTTTTAAGTATTAGGTATTTTAAATGTTTTCGTGTTGTCGTTATTTTTTTTATAGATTTAAGAAAAAACAGTTTAAACTGCAAATGAACCTGAAAAACCTAGATTCGATCCGAACATGTACCCGATCCGAAACCTAATAGGTTCTACTATGGATATATAAATTTTAAACCCGATAGAACCTTTACCCAAATGGACCTGATCCGAAGCGATCCAAATACCCGTTTACCCAGCCCTATTAATAAGAACAAAAACAAACATATTTATAATTTTTTTATTAAATGAAATAAAAAACCGACGTATTGTGTTTTTCTTTTTCTTTTTCTTCTCTCTGGTATTTAAATTCTTGCAATAGAAGCAACGCTTTTAATTGATTTGTGTGAGAAATTTACATAAACCCTAGAATAGTCTATTCTTCTTCGTTGCGTTTACGTTCTTCAGGTGCGATTTCAAGATCCTTTTTTTTTTTTTATTGAGAAATTTCGAGAAGCTGCTAAATCTCTCATATTTTTCACCTAATTTTCCTCTGATTCTTCTGAGCAAAAAGCTATTTGATTTGTTGCAAAATCTTTATGGGTTTTCCTCGAATTTCAAAATTCCGATTTCGATTTTGCTGTTGCTATTAGGTTGATTGGTTGGGCGTTTTTGTGAAATTGGTTTTGGTTTGAATTGTTTAATCTTTAATTTTGCAGATATGGTGGTGATGAATCAGTCGTTGTCTATTGGTGCAAAACCGACTGTGTACCTTCCTCCTCTTAATCGGACTCATGTTTCGAGTTATGGTATGTTTGATTCTTGATTTGCTTATTGTACAATGTTGTTCATGAAGTATTTAGTCTAATGTTGTTTCAAGGTTTGAATTTTACCTCTCTGTTAGATGAAAGTTTAAAGTTCTTTGTACTTGTTGTCTGTGACAGGAAAATCTGTGCATTTTAAACCATGGAGCGAAAGAAAATTTCCTTCTCTCAAGGCAGTTGCATGTAACCCTGGGGTGGTAAGTTGTATTCGTGACTTGCGAGTTAATCCGAATCTTGGTGTGTAATGTTGATTTGCTGATGAGATAACTTGATGATAATACAGTGTTTTGCTGATTTCATCAATAAAATCTTTTTGGTTTCATGGTCTATAGTTTTATTTTCATCTATTCTGGTTGTAGTTGTCTCTGAAAAGCTAGCTGTTTACGTATTCTGCAGAATGCAAAATGCAGTCAAGGGCAAACACAGACTCTTACCCGGAAAACGCCAACAATCACTCAAGCTCCTAATACTAGTAAATTGCTGCTTCCTTCTCTTTTCTTGACTCTTCTGATGCATGTATGCACCGGGAGGAACTGTCTTATGTTTCTAGCAAACAAGAAAGGCATGAATCTTTTATGAATCTAGCTAGGTAACTAATATCAAACTGTTATTTAGAACTCATATTGGGGCTTGCTATGGTTCTTTATCCAGGAAAGTTCTTTAATAGAAACGGACTGGTCGTGAGTCCTGCCTATTGGCTTTTCTATTCTAGTTGGTATATTCAGGAGCTAAATTTTAGCCTTTGCTTGAACATCAGGAAAGGATAATTCAATTAAGCTTGATGACGGTGGAAGCGGGTTCCCACCTCGGGATGATGGTGGTGGTGGTGGTGGCGGAGGCGGTGGAGAGAACTTTTCAGGTGGATTCTACCTTTTCGGGTTTCTTATGTTCATGGGGTACTTGAAAGATTTGGAAGGAGAACAAGAAAACAGCTATTAAAGAAGGAAACACAACATACAAAATCTCAAGACAAGTATTCTCCGAAAGGAAAACAAACCAGAGATAATAGAATTCATGTAGTAGCAATAGACATAGATTTTATGTTTTCATCAGTTTGGTTTATGAATAAGATTCTTGTTCCCTGTCACAAACAAAGCTTATCTTATACAAATGTTCAAAATAAGTCGAAAAAACAAGTCCACTAAAAAAACATTCTTCTGCTTAATATTAGCATCTGGGACATAATCAAAATGGGTTGGAGTCACTTCTTCTCAGGGTAATGCAGCTTAAGGTTGACATTTGGTGGCCTCCTTGGCACTGTTGACATGAAATAAGGTTCCTTTTGGAATGGCTGTGGACCATACGGGAACATATTAGCATTGTTCTGCATAACTGCTCCTGCCATAGGAGCTTGTGGTCGTTGTTGTTGCATAAATTGTTGTTGTGGCGCCATCATTGGTGGATAAGGAGGCATCATTTGTGGATAAGGAGGTATCATTGGATACGGACGCGGCCATTGCGATGTACCATGATTACCATAAGGAAAGCTGAAGCTAGGACCGCAATGCTCGAACTTTGATGGGACATGCCAGTTTCGGTTTTGCATAGCAAAAGGTTGAACAACCTTTGGTTTACTGCTGAAACATCCAAAAAGATTTAGTAACCCCTTCTTCTTCTTATTCGTCTTCTCTTGTATTTGATGTTCCATGGTTTTAGGATCAGGACTTGAACTAGTCTCAGAAGAAGAAGATTCGTCTTCATCATCATCATCATCACTGATGGGATCATCAAGTTGGTAATTTACTGAGACAAGCTCTGTTTTTCTGTTAGCCCATCCAGTAACTTTATTAACTAGAGTCAATGGTTCTACATCACCTGTGATTGTGATTGTCATGAGCCCTTTTTCTGCATTATACTCTGCTCCACTTACACCTGTTTCCATTGCAAAACAGAAAGTATTATAAGTCTCATGTTTCAAAACCTATGATTCTCTTCTCATGCATTAAAAGAGTTTGGAGTTTATTACCAGAGATGGTCTGCAACTTTGTGATTACTTTCTTCGGGCAACCAGTACAACACTTTAAGTCGACTTTTAGTATACAAGTCTGCAAAATTTACAAAGAAAATCATTGGAAACTGATAGAAAGAGAGAGATTGAGAGATTAAGAGACGAGAAGAAGTACCCGGATGGATTGGTTTGTGTCTGCCATTGAACAAGGAGGAGAAAACCCTAAACTGAATGTCAAAGGAGACGAAGAAAGTTGTTTAATAAATTGTATCGTTAAATCTATTATATACCAGGGAGAATCTGTAAACTTTCCATATTTAGCAAGATTTTTTACATTAATAAGATGATCACATATTTTATTGACTCAATTTCCATATTTGATAGTTATCAAACAAAAAATTTCCATATTTGATAGTTATTTTCAAAGAGCAATTCCAAGAGATGCATTCTCCACAATAGCTATTTGGTAACTGAGATTTGTCAACTCCAATACCAAAGTGATATAACTCGAGCTCAAAGCACAAGGATCTTTAGATAGTTTTACATTTTAACATCGTGTCCATGATAGATTCTTTGTTTGCAAATTTGGCGTGTTTTGTTTCTACTTGTAGACCATGCTTTATTCTTTTGGTATGAACATCTCTGTGGTACAAAATTATGTGCATTACATAGAGCTTCGTATGTTTATCGCGACGCTTTAACATTTTCTCGTAAATGACATGCAAGAAAATGTTAACAAAGAGTAAACTTTATATCAGACTCCATCTTTGGAATTGGAGTAATGCTCTGCTACTGAACAAGAGTATCCGACTTTGTTGTCGAGTGCTTCATTACGGCTTCCACAAGATCAGGATCCAGCTCGGATCGCAAATGAGCAAAAGGTATTCAAGTCCCTTAATACAATTTTGAGATTGGTAGTATTATCACGTATCATATGTGAGGCTCAAAAGCAACAACTTTACAACATATATGCTTGAGGAGGTAAAAACTTGAACTAGTAAAATATGAAAAAGCTAGTAACGAATTTTTGGTCGACAATAATGTTGGAAAAAGACCGGATGATGTGATACAGTGAAAAAGTAAGAAAACAAGGAAATGAAAAAATAAGAATAATAAATCGTACCGGAAAAAGAGAAAAGCCCTTAAACCCAAACTATAAACCAACCATCATGGAGGAATTCATTTTTTTTACTAGTTAAAGAGACTTGGTTGAGTAAAGCTCTCACACTACCTTCTCTGCTTCCTTGACAGCTTCTTTGGTTTCTTTCGCATCTGCTTCATTGACAGCTTCGGTTTCTTTTGCATCTGCTTCCTTGACAGCTTTTTCGGTTTCTTTCGCATTTGCTTCTGTTGCAACCTCTGTCTCCTCCTTCTTCGTCTCATGAGGGATTGCAGGTTCGGAGCTCTGAGCTTCCTCATGCGATTCAGCTGGTTTTGATGCATCGGGACCGGAATCTCTTACATTCTCGGTTATTTCTACAATGCTCTCGTCTGGTGAGGTCTCAGTGGTTTTAACACCACTTGTTGCAACTGGTGACTTCTCTGTGGTTTCATCTGGTGATGAATTCTCTGCACTCTTTTTATCAGAATCATCACTGTTGTTATCCTCTTTGTCGATTTGAACCTCACCATTGGGCAATATGGTAGCTTCATCTGGTTTGGAAGAAGGCGCAGTGGACTCAGAGGTCTCTCTCCATTCAACCCAAGCAGGTGATTTCTCAACTTCTGGTTCACTCGGGTTTTCAGAAGGATTCTTTGATGTAGAATCATCTGTGTCCATATCAACAGGCGGAGAAGAGGCTGCAGTGTCGTTGATGTCATCGGCTTCACCTATGACGACATCATCATCGTCGTCACCATCTCCATCAGCATTGGGTGAAGGGGAAGCGATTGAGCTCATTGACCGCTCATTCACAGCTTTTTCATCATCGAAAGCAAACCAGTTTGAATTTGTGAAGAGAGAACTGCTACAAAGACACCATTGTTAAATATATTTCTTAAACTAAAGGGATTATTAATTACTACCGGAAAAGAAAAGGTGAGTCCATTACCTCTCCTCATCATCTCCAAGGCGTAAGGAAGATATAACGACTTCTGCAGATTCATCATCAAAGTAGACATCCTGCAACATAGACTTCATAAGAGGTTTTCATTTCTACCATAATCACTAAAGCTTGATGACTTTGATAAGTGCGCACAGGACCGAAATAAAAATTTGAGCAATAAGTAAGTAAGTTTAGCATTATATAACCAAAATTTTCTAGAGTCAACTTTTACTTCCTAAACATGAGGAAAAGATTAATAATACCTCATCATCCCGTTCCATAGAGCCTTGAGCCTGCAGTGCATTAAAAAAAAATGTAAACAGCAGAACAAATGTTTAAAAGAGTCTTGCATCAGATTTCACTATGCGGCTAAAAGTGATAGCTATGACAAGAAACAAGAGAACATCACCTCATCCATGTCATCATTGCTGTAAATTCCATACCGAAAGGCCTGGCTCAAGTTATTTGCTAGTGCTGCTACATCATAGTCTCTATCGTGGTAATCATCATCATCGCTATCTCGATTACGATCATGGAGTGAAGTTGGCCTCCTGTTAAAGAAAATAATATCAGTAAAGGAATTATCTATATCACGCCCTAAGGAACTTCCCCAAAAAGCTCTACTGGGAAAGTCCAGTCACATCTAACTTTTCATGTCTTGATCACTGTTTAAGTAGATTACACCATTGTGAAAAACTCCTATAACAAATATACTAAATCAAGTATAACCACTGATTTTGGTCATAATTCGAAACAGTAGCCGGTGGCATAAGGTTTTAATTCTAGCAAAACTCCCAACAAGAGAAATAGTACATACCCGCAGGCCCAAGAGTAGACATTTTCCAATGTATTACGCTTTGACAGGACCTCTGTCTGCCAGTCCACCCATTTGCTATTTTCCTGGTAAAAAACGTAGCAAAAAAGAAAGAATCTTGAACAAGACGTGAAGAGTTTGATAGATAGTATCATAGTAAAGACCAGTGCCCTACAACGCTAGAATAACATTTCACATGCGAACAAGCTATCGAGTAAATATTTATACAGACAATATACCGAGATATCATTCTCTCATCCAAAAAGATATACTTATATTGGATTTTTTCATGTCCGATAAACAAACCATTTCCGTTTCATATCTGAATGTGCGGCAAGCAACTAGATTGATAAAATACAAAGACAAAATTTGGTATACCTGCAAATGTGACTGAATTTCAACATTGCTGTTGGCTAGCTGAAGAAGTTTGTTTGAGATACGACTCAAATGACCAATAATTCCAATCCTGAGTGGCTTTCTACCCTCTGCAGGGACTGTAGGCTGAAGCTGAGACATTACATGTAAACTAAGTTAATAATAATGTTGCCAACCACTGATATAAGCAATTAAATATCTCCACCTTCTCAGAATCAGCAGCAGTTAATGTGGATTCGTTTTCAGCTTCTAGTATACGCCCAATAAGATTGCACTCACTGAGAAGATGGTCAACAAGTTGAGAGTTTTTGCTCTCCAAACAAGAGAGAATTACATTCTCCACATGGTGATGCAAAAAATTGTTGAAGGGATACCTGAAACACAATTGCATCTCAATTTTGCATGTCGGTCTGCATATCATCAACTACAAAATGAAATATCCCACTTACTCGAAGAACAAGTCCAACACTTTTTTCACCGCTCCAAGTCGAATTACTTCCTTCTCTGCTGCTTCACTACCGACTGTGAGTAAAACTGATATAAACTCTACAATCTAGGAAAAAGAAACAAATTCAAATTTGGGTATTGAACAAATTTAGTACAGAAATTTGAAATTATAAACCATAACAATAACAGTGAAAGTTACATTATAAGTAGAGAACAAATCATACAAATGAGAACAACCAATTACCTTTAATCTGTGCTTTCCAAGAGGTGGTTGCAACTTGCCATACGTTGTTAACAGAACACCCTCAGCAGATGAAACATTCAAAAGCGTAAGTAAATCACCTGCACAGAAGAAATATATTACATTAGTTTTCATAGCAGCCAAGCGACAAGTTAACATTGCCAACCACAAAATAACAGCAAAGATCTATAAAAATTGTGAAAGCAAAATGCCATAATGATAGTCTTGCATCCAACAAGAGACAAATGTGCATAGGAAAATCTAGCATGAAAATAACATAAGTCAACAAACAACAGCACACAAGAAGAACTATATAAGAAAATTGCTTACCTAGGCTTCCAAGCATTCCTTCCACTGTCTCGGGATTAGTTACCATGCTTCCATGTGCTAGTTGACGACCATATATATGATAAGTCCCCAATGTAAACCTCTTAGGATCCAGCAGAGATATGCATACAGATAAGGAATTAACCAGAACAGACTTCGGCCGTGAATCTTCTAAAGTATGTTTTAACAACCTTCCAGTGCAGCTGCAAAAAATTGCACATGAAGTGTCTGGTCAATAAATTATGAATTTTCAACAGCGTCAATGACTACATGAAAACAACAGCCAAAACTGAGAAAAGTCTACCTGGGGCTGGAAAGTTTTGTAGCAAGACCAGGGGGTGCGTATCTTGCAACTGTACAAAGAACTTCAGCTGTGTTGGCATGTACCTCCGGAGAATCCTACAAAATATAACAAAATCTCCGAAATATCAGTACGTAGACCATACTACTAAAATAAAGGAAAAAGCCATAATATCAGCCCATATTGAAGAAAAGTAGTCCATGCTACTGAACAAAACTTACCGAGGAGCCAAATTTGTCCACAATCATCTCTAAAACATCTGTTTCTTCTACCCATTGCATTGCACTTGTGTAGGTTGAATATAGGTGCTCATCAGTACCAACAAGACGTTTTATAACCTGAGCACCAAACATAAGTTAGAGACTAGAAAACTAGAAAAATCTTATTTTCTACAAAATTACAACTTTCATTCATAACAGACAATAGTAATGCACCGATATCCATGACAATGATTAGGGAGAGCACTGTTAGCAATACTTATCATCGTTCTCATTGTTATTACTGGGTTTATTACTATTGCTGTCATAAATAGAATAATAAGTACATACTTTGAAGGAGAGGAAACCATGACATTAATCAACTATTCAGTATGTTAACAAGTAGATGGGTAATAAATGTAAACCCCAAATCAAGAATTCCTAAAACATAAATAAAAGTGCAAACGAACCTCCATTATAGATGTAATACCAATTAAATCAACAAGCTGCTTCAGTATTTCTTGATGATCCTGGTAAAACAAGAAAGCCGAGGTTAATTATAATGTGAATTGTTAATAAGAACTCCCATATTGTGACCTAGTACCATTTATCATAATTTTATTAACAGACATTGTTGATTTGGAAAAAGCTCTTTTGTTTTATTAGATAGCAATTCAGATCTTCATCAATATTTCTGACTATTTACAGCATTACACAGATGATCCAAAGTGTACAAGAAAGTAATAGCTAATGGTCACATATAAGTAAGAAAATACAAATTGTAGCTAAGTTCAAGTCATCCTTAAATGAAAATCCTACTCTGGGAAACAAAGTCAACTTACTTTAATGAACTGCATGAAAGGGATCGTCTTCCGCACCAGCAGACAAATGACAACCTAGTAATAAAAGATGTAAGAGAGAACACGCTGAAAAAAACACACTCTAGAGCCCTATAAGAGCATGGGAAAGTTCTCAATGAGTTTTCCAGTGATTAAAATAGTTAGCTGCTAAATACCTTGCTGAAGTACCCGGCAAGCAATGAGTTATGGGTTTCTTTAGTTTCCAAAAATGAAAAAAGTAATAGCATCAACTGCAAAAAGAAGACCAGGAGAGGTAAGAAACTTACATCCTTAAACCTTTTTACAAAGTATAAATATAGGAGAAAGAAACAGTTTAAAAGTCTACCTCCTCATCCTCTACTAGTGTTTTCAGTATCATTTCAATCTCACATGTGAAAATTTCGCAGGCAATGAAAGGAAACCTACGATACATATAGAAAAAAAATCAGTTGTTTATTCATCAAACACAATCAGCAAAAAAGAAACAATAACATTTGTCCAAAATACTTACTTGAATGTTCGTTTCTTTTCCACATCATCGAGGGGCTCCTCTATTATGTACTTGATTAGTTGTTCCACTTGCACTCTTTCTCTCAAGCTGAAATAAAATAATCCGATAGTCAAGAACAATAAGCATTGCCAGTGAAAGAGAATATAATCTAAGACGAGAGCTTTAAAAATCCAACATGGAGATTCTGTGTAATACATTATGTGCAGACGATATCATATATGTAATACAAAAAACTGGCATGTCGTAAACAATGTGTGAAAGCATCTTCATGTAATATATTCAGCATCCGAAGGCAATGCCTTGCTACCTCTAAACTTTACACATAAATAAGCAGAAAAAAATGGTTACAGAGCATACAAATTCAGGAGTCGTCCGTTCAAGGCTTTGCATTCTTGAATAATCTCATCTTCGTCAAGAAGTTCCTCTAGTGTGAAACTATCTTTGTCCAAAATTGCTTCAACCTGCAAAACAAAAACAGCAAATACGAAATCCAGAAATTGAGTATGAAATAGCCAACAAAATATTCCAGGAAGTGAACAACTTCCAAGAGATGAACAAGTTACATGATACACCATAACCAAATACAGTACATACTCATGCACATATGCAACAACAATCCATACAAATCCCTAATCGCTAATTCCAATAACACAAAATCCGTAAGAAAACAGTAATAAACTCATTTCGATTCAGTGCCTTAGAATCGTTAAGGGAGACGAAGAACTCACGGCGGAAGCCGTTGATAAACCGGCCATTCGCCAGAACATCTTTAAAGCTTCAAAGAAAACGTCGCAAAGAGATTCGGATCTTGGAAACCCTAACGAAGACGGATTGGAGATTTTTCGCAAGAATCGAGAGGGGGAAGAAGTTATCGGAACCCTAGAATCAATCAAAGAGAAGAAGAGAAATCGGAGAAAAATCGATCTGAGATTGGATTTGAGCGACCAAGAGAACCTTCAATTGCGGGGAGGGCTAGTGCTTGGAGATAGAAGAAAGGACACAAAAATAATTAAATAAAGATTTACATGTGTTTCTTTAATAACTAATTTTTATTTTTGGCTATTTTCGTCCCAAGTAGTGGTCGCTATTCAACGTTGTGAGACAAATATTTATTACAAACCCCAAATTTGTATCATAAACTAACCACTTTATATGTTGCCAAGAAGAAAAAATAGACCACATTTATGGTTTTACTCATTTTCACAAATTATATAATATTATGATATAAATTTGTGAAATTGTGTAAAACCATATAGATTTTTTGTTACTAGCATTAGCTTTGTCATACGATATGCAATTTGAAAATTTATTAGCTAATAAGTAGCAATAGCGCTTTTGAAAATTCATTAAATAAATGTTACTCACGCATATAATTTCACATCAAGATAAAAATTAATAACAAAAAAATAGATTTATGTTAAAAAAAATAGATTTAATTATTTGTTAGCATATAATTTTTTTTTTTTATTATAAAGCATCATGAAATTTCATTATTGTTACATATGGCATATATTTTTGTTTGTATACTAATCTACATTCTAGAAGTTTTCTAAAATAATATTTGATTTGAAAATCAATGAAATAAAAAAATGGGAAATTGGGTTACATATACATGCGCTATCGCATAATTAGAAATGTGGATGTTGCACTATTGCATTTTTTATAAATCCATCATTGCCCATATGTATATGTATATTAAACATATACACACACCATATTCTCATCTTTTTTTTTCTCTCTTCATGTTTTCCTCTCCCTCTTCCTCCCGTCACCACCGTCAATCACCTCCGGTAAACCTCTGATGGTTATCACTGTAACGGCTAGGGTTAACTATGTCAGATACGGTCAAGCAAATCGATGGTCACTGTGGCGGCTACGGTTAATCGAGATCTGTCGGCTACGGTCAAGCAAATCGATGGTTATCACTGTGGCGGCTACGGTTAATCGAGATCTGTTGCTCTTTTTCCGGTGACTATGGCTAACTGTAGTGGGTACGGACAAGCACCGAAAGCAAATCGATGGTTATCACTGTGGCGGCTAGGATTAATCGAGATCTGTCGCTATTTTCCGGACTGCTACACACCACCGTAGCGGCTAGGGTTAATTGTGGCGGCTAATCGGATATGTTGCTCATTCTTCAGATTGCTACATACCACCGAAATGTAGATGTTGCAAATAGGGAAATAATAAACCGATAGGGGGTGCTTCGTCTGTTCAAGGGAAATTACTTTCCGATTAGTAAAAAGATTTTTGATTTTTTCACTCACCCAATTGTTGGTAAATTTTTTATTTTTCCCCTAAAAATCCCTAAAAAAATTCAGAAAAAATCAAAACAATAAAAGTTAGCAGTAATTTTATAAAAAGGAAAACTAAATTGACCGTATATATATGTACAAGACCAAAAACACCTCCGGTTCAATAAGTCGGCCAAATTACCGGTTTAATATGATCAAACCGATGAACCAATCCCGGTTCGTATTTAATACCAAAACATTGTCCTCCAAAAAAAATCACCAGAAGCTCGAATTCTCCGATCGTTCTCACAAACCCTAGAAAGCTCAAAAACCCTAACAATGGAAGACGCCGATGGACTCAGCTTCGATTTCGAAGGCGGACTCGATTCCGGACCTATCCAACCCACAGCTTCAATCCCAGTTGCTCCACCTGAAAACTCTTCATCCGCCGTCGTTAACGTCGCACCGACCTACGATCATTCCGCCGCTACAGCGGCTGGAGCCGGAAGAGGAAGAAGTTTTCGGCAAACTGTTTGTAGGCATTGGCTTCGAGGTCTTTGTATGAAAGGCGACGCTTGTGGATTTCTCCATCAGTACGATAAAGCTCGTATGCCTATCTGCCGATTTTTTAGGTTATATGGTGAATGTCGTGAGCAAGATTGTGTTTATAAACATACCAATGAAGATATCAAAGAATGCAATATGTATGTGCAATCAATCTCCATGTTTTTGTACTTGTAGATTATAGTGATTCTAATACTATTCAATGAATGATTTGGTGTTGATTCTATAGATGATTGTGTTGATTCTTGCTTAAAGATGATGATGTGTTGTGATTTGTATTGGACAGGTATAAGTTGGGATTTTGTCCGAATGGTCCGGATTGTAGGTATAGGCATGCGAAGCTACCTGGACCACCACCACCAGTGGAGGAAGTTCTTCAGAAGATACAACAATTGACTTCATATAATTATGGACCAAATAGGTTTTACCAACCGAGGAATGTTGCACCACAGTTACCAGATAAACCTCAGGTGCAAGTTCCAATGCAAGGGCAGCCACAAGAATCAGGTAATTTGCAGCAACAGCAGCAATCACAACAGCAACCTCAGCAATCACAACAACAGGTCAGCCAGAATCAGATACAAAACCCTGCTGATCAAACAAACAGAACATCTCATCCTTTGCCTCAAGGGGTAAATAGGTGTGTGCAGAGTCCCAAGGTTTTTAATTGGGTTATGTAAACTATGTTTCTGTATATCTATATATGAGACGCTGTTATTGGTCCATTATCAAACCATTGGTTTCTTATAAGAATTTTGATCACTTTTAATTGTAACTAGCTATTTGCAACTTCAGAGGTTTTTAAACTTATATATACAGATAATTTAACTTCATGTTATACAGGATACTTTTCTTGATAGTTAGGTAAATTTCAAAGAGCATATTTTACCTTAATTGTTTGATCTGAGAAGTGAGAAGAATAATAGACCTGCTTCTGAGATGGCTTTGCACTCTGATTTTTCTTTGAGGATTATTAGTCTTCTCTTTCCATCAGGTCCCGTGTCTTCCTCCAGCTAACATGTGGGAGATAGGCTTTGTAATTGATGGTATACATATACTGGTTTTGTTGATACTTCATTATCTAGATGATTATAGTTTATAGAGACTTATTATGTCTATAACTCTTAAGGAGGTATACCACAATTTTTCTTCTGTTTCAGTAAAACTACTATATTTATAGCACCATCTTGTTGTTTATCTAGTGCTCTGCTCAATTGCCTAACTGCCAGTGGTTTTTAGCAGGACTCCTGCAACCGTATTTATCTGGTTATTTGAGGTTGACAAATTATACTAGCAAACATCGAATGACTAGCACTATAGTGATTATGATGTGCGCAGTTTTCATTACTGCAAAAAGATGTCCGAAATCGTTTTGGTTTCGTCTTTCTGTTCTGTATTAGTACAGTTGTTGCTTGCTGCTTGCTTGTGTGATATAGTTAGTATTCTTACCTTCCCTGACATTTCAATTTTAACCGCCCTTGGCTGTGGACTTTGTCTGTTCATATCTGAAGCAGATTGATGATGCTCTGGCCAGTGGCCGCTCTTTGAGTTTTAATGATTACATGTTCTTTTCTTATTGGTCCCCAAGAGTTGATTGTCTATTCTTGGGCTCTAGTGTTGCTTTTTGGCTATAACGTGATCTTACTCAGATATTAGTAAAAATAACCTTGTAATTTATGTATATATAGCTTCTGGAATCATCATCTGAAGAAGGATGGAGGTCTTCAAACGTTGTATATGGTTTCGGCTTTTGAAGATGCTCATCTGGACTGCTTAATATTATAGTTTGATGTAGTTGTCTGTTTGATTATATGGATTTGCTAACTGTAGAATATCTATGCCTTTTGCTATAGTCTTACCCATCATTGGTCATCCTAATATATTTTACAATCTTGATTTTTTAGGTATTTCGTAGTTAAAAGTTGCAATCGAGAAAATTTTGAACTATCTGTTCAACAAGGAGTATGGGCTACACAAAGGAGCAATGAAGCTAAACTCAATGAAGCTTTTGACTCTGTGGAAAATGTGATCTTGATATTTTCTGTGAACCGAACCCGGCATTTCCAGGTAGTTTATTGGTATACAATAGCTACTGTAACTCTGTAAGCCTGTGTTAATGGTTGCCTTTCTGTAATTTTTGTATCAGTATGCTGGTATTTTGGTAGACAGTGTTATGAGTCTAAATAACGTCTCTTTTTCACATGATGCTTAGGGCTGTGCTAAGATGACATCCAGAATTGGTGGTTACATTGGTGGAGGAAACTGGAAACATGAGCATGGAACTGCACAGTATGGCCGGAACTTTTCAGTTAAATGGTTAAAGGTATAATGTGTGACTAAGCTTTTCCTTTACCTTGCTCTGAGTCCTATATGGTCTTACTTTAGTTCTTCTCTATGCAATTGAGCCTATATGGTCTTGCACTTCTGGTGCTATAATTTCTCAGTCTTGCTTGAAAGGTCACTGTGCCTTTTTACACCACCAATCTTAACACACACCTTCCGACTTTTTTTTATGTCTGTTTTCTCTCTGTTCTGGTATTGGCTCTGCAGAGGTCAACGTGACTTATATGAGTGATCTCAATTCTTATCATTGTAGTTGTGTGAACTATCCTTCCACAAAACTCGGAATTTGAGGAACCCTTACAATGAAAACTTACCTGTGAAGGTACGTGTAAACTTCTCACCATTTATTTTATGCTGCTCAGTTTGGTCACCTATTTGGGAGTGGCATCTTCTGTTAGATACAATACAACTCATGATAGATTAAATATGTTTGTATCAAAACACTGGCCCATGTGGCTAAATTGTTCCATGTTTAATGGTCGTTCTGTATAAGTTGAGTATTTGGATGTAACCTTGTCACCTTCATCTTACTCTTTTGGTTCACTGATTGTAGATAAGCAGAGATTGTCAGGAGTTAGAGCCCTCCGTTGGTGAGGAGCTGGCTTCGTTGCTTTATCTTGAACCAGATAGCGAGCTTATGGTATATTCTCTTTTTGTTGCTTTCTTTCATTCTTTATTGGTTCTTAAGCGTATAATTTATGAGACATTGAAGAACTGAGCTCAATGTGCTCTTTTATTGATGACTTGAGTTTCTTCTAGGATTTTTATTTGATTATGTTGCTTTATCATGGAGTGTTAATTTTTCCTGTTTCCGTGAATCCAAGGCAATCTCCATAGCTGCGGAAGCCAAACGAGAAGAAGAAAAAGCAAAAGGTGTCACTCCAGAGGGCAGAGCTGAGAACCCAGATATCGTCCCGTTTGAGGACAACGAAGAAGAGGAAGAAGAGGAAGATGAAAGCGAGGAGGAAGAAGACATGATGATGGGTGGTCCACAAGGCAGAGGAAGAGGAAGAGGAATAATGTGGCCACCTCAAATGCCTCTAGGACGCGGAATGAGACCAATGCCAGGAATGGGAGGTTATCCTCTCGGGGTAATGGGCCCAGGCGATGCATTTCCCTATGGACCTGGTGGTTATAATGGTATGCCAGATCCATTTGCTATGGGTCCAAGACCCTTTGGACCGTATGGACCGAGGTTCGGTGGTGATTTCAGAGGACCTGTACCCGGGATGATGTTTCCTGGTAGGCCTCCGCAACAGTTTCCACCACATGGTGGTTATGGTATGATGGGAGGCCCTGGACGTGGCCCGCATATGGGAGGAATGGGAAACGCTCCTCGAGGAGGCCGGCCAATGCATTATCCACCTGCAATGCCGACGACATCATCAGCACGCCCTGGCCCGACCAACCAGAAAACACCCGAGAGAAGCGATGAAAGAGGAGTGATGGCAGATCAAGAGACATCACAACATGAGATGGAGCAGTTTGAAGTTGGAAACAGTATGAGAAACGAAGAGAGCGAAAGTGAAGACGAAGCTCCAAGAAGATCAAGGCATGGGGAAGGAAAGAAGCGTCGGTGAAAAAAGTCCCTTGCAACGATTCTATCTTTTTTTTTTGAAAATTTGCTTGTCGACTAAAAAATTTCAACATTTTTCCTTCCTTAATCTTTTGTATTTAGTGATTATACCTTAATTACCAAGTCATGATTTGGGGGTTTAAGAGAATTTGAAAAGAAAACAAGACCAAAATAGAGTCTTTAAACTGTACAGAACAAATCATAGCAATTAAATGATAACAAAATCACTGTTAATGGACCATGTTCCATTTATGTTTTTGAATACACGTTTTTTTAATTAAAATATACTAATTCTGTATTTTTACTTAAAAATGGCTGGCTATAACAAAATGGACCGTTTGATTTCATTTATGTTCTTTGATTCTATAATTTTGAAGATTGTCAAAAACATGAAAAACTGATCAAATTAGTGAACGGTGCTGAACAATATAATATGGTATTATGGTTGCAAGTTGTAAACCATATGGTTTATATGAAGCTAAATTATCTCAAAATTTTCGACAAATCAGGAGATCGCAACCGGCATTAATCCATTAGAGGGAAATGTAACTGAATTGTCTCAGAATACAACCTCAGAATTGTTCTATCTGCACCCAAAACAAAAACAAAAAACACTATATAGCTCGCACGAAAATTCTTTTCAACAAAATGGTATTCTCTGTACTACAAGAAATTATATATATAAACTGTAAGAAAATGTATATAGAAGAGAAAGAAAAAAACTGACCTTGAAGAGTAGGGTCTTTGATGTTCTTAAACATGAGATTGAAACTATGTGAACAAAGTTACAACATCTCTGTGATACCCTCTCACAATCAACATCCTCGGGACATTTTCAACCAACAAATCCATATATTCCATATAGAAATACGCCGGATGGTTTAACGGAGGCGGTGGGAGACTAACCAGAACAACCGCAGCCATCCTCGAGTAACTGAGTATGGTCGAGTTCAGTTTCAGCATTGTGTATAGAAACTTCTCCACTTGTTGCTCATTCACCACCATTTTTTTCCCGTTAGCAAGCAATGGAGTCGAACCTTGACTCTTGATCTCTCCTAAGTAATCTGAGATTCGTCTCTGTGCGGCGTCAAAAGCTTCCAATGAATCTTCTTGGCTGTTTCCTTCGGATCTTATGTCCCATGACTTCATTGTGACAACAATTACTTCGGCATGCATTCTGAGATCGTAGAGGAACTTCTTCACATCGGCTTTGAGTGCTTCTGCGTCTGAATCCTCTTCAGCTATGCAGAACAGCTGGATCTTGCAGCTTTCGAAGCTTTCTTTTGTGAGTAGAAGCTGTGAGAGAAGAAGCATGAGACCACCATCTCTCACGATCCAGTATAAGTCGATTGTTCCGTACTGTGTTTGGTACTCGTTTGGCCATTCGTCTAACCCTTTGATAATGACAACTGCTTTGTTCGCTGTTATGCAATCGTTGATTATCCCAACAAATGTGGATGGAATCTCTGTTAGATTTTCTCTGCGCCAGATCTCAGGGTATCGCATTACCACGATGTTGGGTTTGAGATTCCCAAGTCCCATTGTCTGGATGATCCCACGGAACCCTTCAGTCATGTTTGGAGCTACAACAATTTCAGCTACACCTTCACAACGCTTATACTCGATGTAGGTGGCTAGTTGTTTGCAGGCTTCCTTTGCTTCTTCTGCACATTCATAGTAGTCACCATCTAATATCGAGACAAAGATCGACATTCCACGACCTTTTTTCTTCATACAGTTAGCAAAATCAGCCAGCTTAGGGTGGCAAGGAACATTTTCTGGGAGCTGTCCCCACGGTCTGCAGAAAACAAGGGGAATTGGATACCAGTTCTTGGGGTGCACTTGATTTGCTGCAATTAGGAGAAAAGAGAGTACATGAGATTAGCTTAAATACATGGATCATCTTATACTCCACTAAACATATAAGGCAGGTTTAGCGTAATGGCACAGAGAATGTATATTATATGATCCGTTGGCCACAGGTTTATTCGGTATACCTCCAAGTGACCTGAGACTACGAAGAGCCAACTGAAAATATGCACTCTTGAAACCATCCCCCCAGTCCCCTGCCTTTCCTTTTAGGCCAACGTATTTGTATATAAGACTTGCAAGTGCAATGGCAATCACAGTGAATGGCCAAGAAATCAAGAACATAATCACTGCAACAGTAAAAGAAAGATATCAAGGAGTCTTTACAATAAGACATATCAAGCTTCAGGTGAGATAAGCTATGTGGTAGCCAAATCTCATGAATCAATTAGAATTCGTGTTATAGGAATGGATTACATAGGAAGACTGTACGAAAGACGCTTTCTCTAGTGAGTATGTGAAAATTCATACCTATGCAAAGTGAGGCTCCAACAAAGGAAAGGCTCCAATGATGATATTTCCACCGTGGACGCCAACTTGGAGCATCAAGAAGATCGAGCAGAAAACAAGACAAGTTTACTCCCGCATAGCATAAAAGATAAAACATAGTCACAGTTGGTGTGATAAGATCCAGATTTCCGATAACAACACATCCGATGCAGATCAATGCTGTGAAAAGCGTCGCTACGTGAGGTTCGCTAGTATCTGCAACTTTGAAATAATTCAGGATGGGGAGAATATCATCATTTGCTATAGCGGCAAGTAACCGTGGGGCTCCTGTCAAACTCTGGAGTGCAGCCCCTAAAGTTGAAAGAATGATTCCAACGTGAACAATGAAAGGATAAGGCCAAGCAACTGTAGCAGTAAGTAACCTGCAATAAAGGAAATGATTTACTGCATGAATAAAACAATGTTCATGACATAAGCTAGGTGTTGAAATGCTAAAAGATCAAGTCTCTGAGAGCAGTATCAGACATGGAAAATCTATTCTGACATTAAGACTAAGAAAAGTATAGTTTTGCAGGCTCCTAGTAGTTTTTTTTAGTATTAGTATAAGCAGACATGAAGCCAATTTTTCAACTCTTTCAAATTTATCCATTCAAATACAGAAAAAGAAACCACACGAGGAGTAATGCCATTACCTATCAGTCAAAAGTTTGTCACGGGTTGCAACAGCTCCAAAAAACAGTACAGAGATCAAATACAATGAGGTTGTAGCCAGAGTGGCAGCTAGCGTTCCAACAGGAATTGATCTTTGCGTGTCTTTCAGTGAAGCTGATCGATTTGAACCAGCCATAATTCCTGTTACAGCAGGGAAAAATAGACCCACTAACTCACTGAAAAAAACAACAGAGAGATGGGTAAATAATTTTCAGAGTAAAAAGTGACACAGGAGTTATTTAATTAACTTATAACCAAAAGTTGAGTTTTGGTATCATAGGCAACACAATTTCTGGGAGCGACTCACTTGAAACTCCAGTACGTGCCTCCAAGTGGATCAGGAATTCCCGCATCATTTGTCATCTGATAAGCAGAACCCCAGTTATCTTTAAAACTTTTTAAACGCAAGCCCGTAATTCCATCTGTTCAAATCATTACAAGGGAGGAAAAGGGTCAACAATTTGGGGGGAAAATAAACTTCATGCCTATTTCCAACCATGCCCAGAAACAACTTACTGTCAGGATAGTCTGTCTTGGCCAAAAAAATCCCGATGAATATGCAGAAGATGGAGATCAAAACGGGAAAAAGAAAAGCAGGTGCAACCCGATTGATCATCTTCACGCCGCCAAACACAATGAAGCATAGAAGGATAGTCACAACAATCCCATAAATCTGCAAATCATGTGAGTTTGGGCTTTGTATTGATTCGGCAGCTGCTGTTCCATTAATCTTTGTGACCGTTTCTGCCATTACAAAAGAAACGCAGCTAAATGACTAAACGTGACTTGTAGGCTATCAATTACGTCCTCAGGGAAAACATTTAAACTTTTTGTTAAATAAAAATTGGATCTTTTATTTCTCGCAAATCCCATATACGCTTGCCACTTCCAACAAATTGATGAAAGAAGTCTCAGACATAAAGACTAGCATGATTAAGTGGTGACTAACAGGAGAATAATACAGGACAAAAATACAGCCAAGTTCTTCAGTAATACCTCTAAAAATTCCAGCAGCAGGGAAAGCTTTTAGAAAAGTCTCCACAGCACCCAAAACGTACCTACAATGATAAGGAGGAAAGCAGATAAAGTCTCTATCAGAGGCACTTGGAGAGCATGTGAAATTGAACAGAGCATCAGCAAATTAAAGCAATGAGTCTCAAACTTAAGAGTTTCTCCAAAGGAAAGGATCCAGAATTTACACTTACAGAGCTCCAGCAACTGCATTGCCAAGGAAGAAGCATAAACCTATGCTAATCCCAACCTCCGGACCAAGAGCGCGACCAATGAGGTAATATGGTCCTCCACCCTGGAAGTTACGCAAAAGTTATTACAGAATAAACTTGATGTCCTAATTATTGTTCAATCACAGGAGAAAGAGAAATATAACAAGGCTGCCAATTATGGACCAGAGACCCAACGGAAGGAGGAATATCTTCAACTGTGGTTTTTTTAACTATGGTTACACGGATTTATTACAAAAGAAAGAATTACCTTCATTGCACCATTTGTTGCAATAGCACTCAAAGATATTGTCGTCAAGAATGTACATATGCCACATAGCAATACCAATACTAAGCCTTGTCCGATACCAGCCATGCCAACAATCCTGAAAATTTAACAGATTAAGGCAGGCCATGACTACTTTGCAGTCTGCTGTGCAATATCAAGGACTTTGCAGTCTGCTGTGCAATATCAAGGACTTTGCAGTCTTACCATGTAAAACGGATATAGTATATAATTCCTAATATGTTTTGCAAGCAGGGAACAAAAACTCCCATCATTGTACCCATCTTGAGAGCAGAAGGCTGCAAAAAGATGCAGATAGAGTAAGATCGTGGAAACCATAAATGCAGCAATAGGTTATGCCTCTCTTAAAAAGATCCTTACGAAAACAATGAAAAAACACCACCAGACTAAAATACCTAAGAAAACCTTACTTTTGCTGCTTTGCATGAACCATACAGAACAATGAAGGAAATTTTCAGACGAACTAAAACCATCTAATCATCAGGAAACAATGACTGCCAAACAGAAAGTGGGAAAAAAAATCATATTAAGGAAGGCAATCTTTGCAATGCTCAGTCCAAGAAATGTCCACCCATCTTAAGTTTAGAATTGTTTGTAAGAGTTTCCAAACAAATAAGGAGAGAAAACTGGCGGAGACAATGGGTAATTTTAGTGCATGACACTTGAACTCCTGATGTGCCACTGCATCACCAGTGTTGGAGAGGTATTAACTTTTAAGTTATTTTCGAATGTGCCCTACAATCTCTTATATACCTCTCTTGACTAAGCCTGATGTGACTTAACAATTATTTTCAAGAACTCTTGATCGGAACAGCCTAGAAGAAATCATCAATTCTATAATTTATAAAAGCAGTGAGAAGTTTATAGAAGTAGGAAGATACCTTTGGGTGCCCTTGCGTGATAGAAATATCCTCCCCATCTCTAGGGCTAGATGGTGTTGGAATTTGCTCTCCTGTCATACTAAAAGAGAAATTTATTACATTACTACATGTACAATTCAGAGAATATATGTTTCCAACAGCAATGACATATATCCTGTGCAAGTAAAACTCAAAAATGGGAAAACATCAACTTTCATTGAGAAACTGAACTGTTGAATTGATTAAGCGTAAAGCTTAATTTAAGGTAAAATATGGCATTTGCAGAGTATGAAAGTGAGCTCCACTACTTTATATATAATGATACAAATATTAGTAAAGCATCAGAAAGAAATACACAGATCGATAGAACTCACATCAATATTACTATAGAAACATGATTTTCATACATAGTCAGGTGAAACAACAAAATTTAAACAAGCAGAAAACTTCCTCGAGTATGTTATCGATAGATTCAGCAGTTCAGAAGAAACAAACAAGGGTGATTAACAAAAGCAAGAAAGGGTAGCAAGAGATCATTTTTAGTACCTCTTCAAACCAAGAATGTTGACAAGAGAATCGAAACCAAATAATTCCAGCTTGGATTCCTTCTGATGTCCATTGACTCCATCTTCTGGTCTTGGTCCTTCCCTTGAATTAGCTCCCACCTCTCCTGGTGCAACTACCTTTATGTTCCTGTCAATGTAATCAACTTTAGCCATAACTAGTGAATGAAGCAAAATGGTAAAGAAACCAAAAATGTAATATGGAATCTTATTGAGCAAAAGGTCACTTTCATAAATCAGAGCTTTAAGAAACCAATTCACTAAGGAAGCTATGCAAAGAAAAAAAATCCAAACAACGTCACATCTGAAAATCAAAGCAACAAACCAAAATTGCATCACATTTCTACTAATCACTAACACAAAATCGCCATCAACGAACACTTCAGAAGCAAATCAGTAACACCATACAAAATCAAAGTTCCTAAAACCAGTGACGAATTTACAAGAAGGAACACAATAAGAAAATTACTTAAGGGAGGAGGAAGAAGAAGGAGATCCAGGATCGATAGAAGACATTTCAACAACCGCTCTATCATGCGCCACCACCGGTCTATATTTTCCTCCACCAAGACGAGGTCCTGAACGGAATTCCTCTTCACCATTACCTCCAGCTTCTTCAATGTCACCGGTATCCATTGAACAGATCCCTTGCTCTTCGTCGGAATCAGAGATCGGAGAATTTGAAATCTGACGAGAACGGAGATCGAGAACTTCGACGACGATGAATCAACGTAAACAGACGAATTTCAGATTTCAGAGAAATAAAAAAGAAAATTAAAAATGGGAAAAGGGAAAATAATTAAATTTTGATTTGGGCTTTCTTAATGGGTCAAGGTGGCGGCTGTAATATTTATTCAATTGCTTAGCATAGTCTTTAGTCAGTTATTTAAAGTCCTGGAGATTTAATTTTATGTAATTAACCATTTTCTTAACTCGGTTAACAAAATTGCTTTATTTTGTTTTGTTTATTTCTATATTTTTCTTTATTTTGTAAAGATACAATGTTTACATTTTAATGTATTTTTTAATTAAATAATGAATATAAACTAGAAAACATCAATTAAAACTTAAATGTAAGAGTTAATTGATTTTATAAGTTTACAATTATAGGAAAGAGAACTGTTTAGTGTAAATAATAATATAATTTATAATTAAATATTAATTTTTTTTCAATAGTAGATTATATGTTCTGATCTTTGCGTTAAAAAGAATTTTATAGTTGTTTGGTGTTCGTTCTTCTTCTTCTCGTAATTATTTTATTCTTTTCGAGTTATCAAAGTTGTGATGATTCCTATACAATGAGAGAGAGTTTTTTTTAATGAGATTAACATAGGAATACCATTGATTTTGGACGGATCGCGTACTGAATTTTCTTCATTTATATAAAACTTTTGTTTAATATTCTTTCTCTTTAAACCAATAATAATCAGCGTGAATATTAGTTTTTGTTATTCGAATATGATAAAGCAAACTATGGGAACGGGAAACAAAAACATGCTACGAATACATGAAAAGTCCTTGGTATTGTCGGGCAAGCTCAATCAATTATGATGGACATTGGCGCTCAAATGGTTAACGATGCAAATGTATAAAATTCATTTGAAGCAATTATAATTGTAATATTCAAGAAGCAAATGGTTAATGCTGAAATGGAGGTACCCGTGGAAGGTAATATTCAAGAAGCAAATGAAAATTCGTTTGAAGCGATAATGGAGGATTTCAGAGCACTTTTGAATCGGGACAACATGGAGATTGATGCATGAGATTGGTGGATTTTTGGCAATGATCAATACAGAGCTAAGTGATGCAGTTTATGAGCTTCAATGGCTTGTATATACATATTATACATATTAGGATAATGATGTAATTCCTAGTTTCTCTCTACTTAGCTTTATCTTATTCCTAGTTGCTTAGGGTTTTACATACTTGTATATATACCTTATTATGATCATCAATATAACTTGAGCTTCTATACAATATTTTATGGTATCAGAGCAAAAGATCAAAATACAATTTTTTCTTTGTCGATCATAAAACTCCTACTTTCTATTTTTTTCTACATCAAGTTTTTGCTTTGATCTTTACAAACTTATACTTTCTACTACTTTACTCTATTATCAACGAATCCTCCGGTTCAGTTGGTAACACACCACCGCCTTAATATTTTAATGTTGAGAAAAAAAGATGGATCATAGTCTACAACTAAGAGTTTCTGAGGTGTAACCTGAGATAAGCCACATATCAACTAACAGTGTTTGTACCTTTTGGGTATATGTATAGCATGCTTATAGTTCCAAAAACCAAATTTCATCATATGGACATGATTATTTGTTGCATAAGGAGATGTGAGATAAATGCGATCTAGATAAATTCTTTCATGATAGATTATAAGATCGATTTCTCAACACTTTCGGATTCACGCAACCATCCGTAGGACTACATGGTGGTGTGAATTAACTTCATGGGCTTCCCACTCGATTTGGGCTTCGACCAAGAAAAGGCCTTTTAACCTCCTCTATTGTTATTTCTTCGACAAGAAAAGAGAGCAAAACATATGTTCTGTTTTTGTCTTCTGAGCCCTAGGCTAACACAAAGAGAGAAGAAGAATCTAGGGCAGCAGAAGCAGTCATGAAACGCAACGAGATAGAAGATGAGATCCCTCTAGATCTAATTGTGGAGATTCTCACCAGATCCCCATCCAAGTCTCTTATCAAGTTTCAATGTGTTTCCAAGATTTGGTATTCCGTTATCCGCAGCAAAAGATTCATCGATTCTTACTTATCCACATCCTTGACACAATCACAGTTTATAGTCGCTTTCACCAACGGTATATTCGCCAAAGATGACGAGAAGCGTTTCTTCATCTTCACGGCAAATGAATCTTCTTCTTCTTCTTTGGTAACCAATCACGAAATGACAATACCTTCCCTTAACGTTTGTAATAACTCTGCTTCACGGTGTGTTTCAGTCCATGGCTTTATCGGTTGTTCACTTTCAGGTGAATTCATGATATGTAACCCTACCACCAAACAATTCATTCTCTTACCAACCTTAAAACCCTCACAGTTAGCTCCTAGTAGGAGAGGCACATGTTTGGGATATGATCCGGTCGATGATCAATTCAAAGCTTTGTCTTTGGTTTCTTCTCGTATACCTAATCATGATTGTGTAGAACACTTGGTATTAACACTAAAAGGTGACAAGAAAAAATATAAATGGAAGCAGATCCAAGGTAACAACAACAACATTCCACCTTATTCCCCTGGAACTATGAGATTATGCATCAATGGTGTTGTGTATTATGGTGCTTGTATGAATGGAATGAATCCAAAACATGGGATCAATCCAGTAATTGTCTGTTTTCATGTTAGATCCGAGAAGATAAGCTTTATCAAAGCGCCTAAAGATGTCGTGTTTTGGGGGAATAATTCGATTTTGATGGAATATAAAGGGAAGCTAGCTTCTATTGTAAGATACCCTTTAGGTCGTTTCCATACTTTTGATTTATGGATACTTGAAGACGTCGAGAAACATGAATGGTCGAAGCAAACATGTATGTTTCCACTCTCTGTGTGGGATTCTGTTTCGGGTTCAAAAAAAATGTCATTCCCAGGTACCAACAAGGCTGGTGAAATCATTTTAGCTCCGAGATACTTGTCTAAAGATCTTCCACCTTTTTACATTTTCTACTACCATGTAGGAACAAACAACATTAGAAGAGTTAGACTGGAAGGAATTGCAGACGATCAAGAGTTTAGGCGTTGTTACGGAATTGATAAGCATAGAGATACATGTAATGTTTATATCTCACCAGAACATGTCCAAAATTTAACTTTTTTGTAGTTTCTTCTTCTGTTTATCTTAAGGATCCAACGTTTTTACTCAATATATGTCTTGATTTTTAGATACCAAACAAATTGGTATAAAAACAATTGAAAAGTTGTTCCTTAAAGTTGGTCGTCAAGATACAAAAACAATTGAAGAAAACATACAAGATCAGAGCACCATTTTTACTACAAATGCACACATTTAACAGTGGAATCTCTTTTTTTTAGCTAAACAATGCCAAACACATTTAATCGTGGTAAATTAATTTAACCGTGTTCACCTTTGGGAACTAATGCTCGAAGCTTTATTATGCTTACCACGACGTTCTTTGACATCTTTTAGCTTCTCAATCTTCACATTCTCATTGTTAGACTTTGTCACTGATCCTTCTTGAGCACTACACATTTGATGCGACTTCAGCTTTAAACCAAACCCGAGCTTCTTCGAAACGTTTTCCCACGTTTTGCTACCGCCTCCACCGCCGCTTCCTGAACCACCACCACCACTTTTTGACGTCTTACCGAGTTTCTCAATCTCTTGTCTCATATTGGAACATTCTTTCTCTAACTCGTTAACCCGCATTCTCATACTGTCCATTCCAACTTTCAGGACCTGGTTCTCTCTTACCGCGGTTGCCCATCCTCCTCCTTCGGTTGATCCTCCTGCAAATCCTCCACTTCTTAACTGTCTTGATCCGCCGTCTAGGTTGTCTGAAACCAGGAAGCATCCAGCTACAGATGTTCTGAGCTGAAGCTGCTCAAAGAAGAGGACTTGGACGATGATTCTCAGAGGTAATCTCTCGTTCTGTGCTGCGTGTGTGCAAGCTTCTAGAGAAAGTTTCTGGCAATCTAACAACCTGCAAAGATTCTCTCTTTCGGTTTCCGCTAACCATGGATGATGCTGTGAATCATCAAAAGAAGAAAACAAAACTTAATGTGTATTCTTATAAAAAAAAACAGATGTTGTAGAAGATTGATGGGTTTTGGAGTTTTTACCTTGAGGTAAATGTCTATTGCCCGATAGAGTCCGTCATCTAAGAGTCTAGCGTATTCAGGAACAGAAGCGGCTAAAGCTTGGAACTTTGGAAGCTTGAGATTGACATCAGGAGCAACTTCAGCAAGATAACCATCGATCAGCTTTGCAACTGCTGTCATTGGTGTTAGGGACTGCGGTGATCCAATCAAGTTCCCGTCATCTACTGAAGAACAAGGAGAGCCGCCCCCACCAGGCAAAATCTGATCCGTTGCAAGAAAATGGTCCAATATTCTTTGCACAGAGTCAACGTCATAAAGTGTCTCCATAGTATCAGAAAAGCTAGGCATTACAAGATCTTCCAACGCTGCCTGGTCAAGCTGCATCCCTATCCTCTTCTCCAAATTTGCTATGCAACCCGGACTAGCTTTCAAAATTTTGGCAATTCGAAGCATGTCGACAAAAAACTTAGTTGGAACTAGACCTTTTTGCATACGGAGAAGCTCCTGAATCTCTTCAAGAAAGTGCTTTTGCTCTTCCTCAGACGGTACATTCCCGGAGCCAAGAGGTGTGCTGAAACGGCCACTAGATTCAGGTCCACCACGTCGCCTTTTCAAGCCAGGCAAGTATTTTCTTGTGTAATAGGTTAGGGAACCAGCAATGATGTCTTCTCTTATGCCTCGGGAATCCATGATCGTGATAAGTCTTTTATAAAGAGGAAAGCTTAGCATCGACGCATCCTCGTACCACCAATCTGAACTGGTATGTTTAGGTCTAGCCCCAGTGCTTATCCCGTTCCATAAAACGCTACCACCTGGACTCTGCATCGGCCCACCGTGCTCCACAACTGGCCACCCAAATAAGTTTGGGTCTGTAGATGCTCTCATGGCTAGTGACTCAATGCATTTCTTCGTAATGTTCAATCTATCAGCATACTCAAGCACCTCATCGCAGCTATGAAGTGCTTTAATCGAATCTTTCCAGCTTTTCAGCACCACTTGATTGAAAAAAGTTTCGGTTTGAGCAATAAGATTTCCTTCCCCATACTCTTCTGTCATTTCGAGATGCTCAGCAGCACATCTGAGGTATACAACGTTTGAAGCAGTGAGTTCAAGCTTCACACCGTAGCAGAACTTGGCGACTAGTTCAAACGTTTTGTCTCCGCCAGGAAGATCAGAAATCTCAATGAGACATTTATCATCCCCTTCTTTAGATGCCTCTGCAATCCATCTTTCCATGACTCCACTTCTAGAGAGCAATGGAAACTGCATATATCAAAAAGTAAAGGTATAAGAAATAGCAAGTAACACAATCCTTGCTCAATTTAGAGACTGGTTACTACAACTAAGTGTCAGATTATCATAGTTGGAAACAAAACAACACGAAAACTATAGACACTGCAACAATGTTCAAAAATGAGTAACAGATATCACAGTTGCATTGGTGATTATTACAAGAAAATAAATAGCGAAAAACCAAAGTTCGGTATCAGCTGCAGTATCAACCTTTAGATCAACATAAGACTCATAGACTCAAAGATACAACCCAAACAAAATCTTTCCTACAGAGCAGTATAGACTTATACAATGTCAGAGAAGGGCAAGTAACAAACAAACATTCCAAATAAAAGACACGAGATGCTATAACACAGACATTTGTTACAAGAAGAGTGTTGTTGTAACTTTACCTTGTGGAGATGGAAAGACATCTCTCCAACTTCAACAACAATATCACTTGGAAGTCCAGTTGTGCAAAACCTGAAATCAGCAAGAAGACAAAGTCAGACAAAGGAACAAGCTTTGACTCAATAATGCTGACCAAAGGTCTCAAATTCAGACCAAGTCTAAGCCATTACAAGGAGAAAAATCAAGAGGCAGCACAAAACTTGGAATCAAAAAATACATTATAAAATTAGAGAAGAACAAGTGAATATACCAAGCTTGGCCTTGTCTTTGAAAAGCATCAGATTTAGATCCCAGCTTCATGCAAGCCATACTTTCTCTCACAAAATTCACCAAAGAAACTACCCCTCCAAAAACCCTAAAAAAATCTCTCAAACCAAAATCAAAAACCCTAATGTACTTACAAGGAAAAAAACTGTTAATTTCTCAGAAAGAACAAGACTTTAGATCCATACTTTAAAAACCCAGATTCAATTTCACTCAGACATTTCAACAAACACTTAATCTGCTTCCTTTTCTCAACATTCAGTAACAGAAACAGAAACTTTGCAAGCTCACAAAACCACTAACTAATCACACAGATCTCTTTCCACAAAACCACTAACAAGACCAAGAAACTCAAAGAATCTTATCTGCAACACAAAACTCTCAACAAAAACAATGAAAAAGAAAAAAAAAGTCGAACCCAGCTAGACAAGAACAGCTAAGCAGAGTTACCAGCTCTTGTACATTTATACGAGAATACTACATGTAATGGGATTGGGACCATTATTATAGCAAATACATTATTAATAAAATAAATTAATAAAAAAAGGCAAATTTATGGTCTTGTCTTGTAAGAGGAAGAAAAAAAAGATAGTAATTTCTGTATTGGTTACTTTAGAATTTAGAAATTGTAGTGAGATAATAAAGATTTGAAAATCTCGAGATTAATGAGAGAGTTTTTATTTTATTTTATTTTATTTTATGAATTATGAACACATGCACGCATGTGGGGTCATTTGTATCTTCAAACATACTCATTGTGTTTTGATTCTTGAAATTAGCAATATTTGTGGGGTTTTAATTAGTTTTTGTCCTAATGTTTACTCAAAGAATCCAATCTTTCCCACTAATCTTTGGCGTGCGAGTGCGGTTATTAGAGACTGTAAAATCTTTGTTAATTATGTTTTGTATAAAACGATGAAGTTATACAAATTTTATTCTAATTATTCTAATTATTTTGTCAGTAGTAACTATAAATGTTTTTAATGGTATGAAACTCCAACCATGTATAATACTGTATATTGGATGTTTTTCTATTTTATCAAATAGTAACTTTACTTATATACTTATATATATATATATAACAAATCTATTTTGTTATCTAAAGATGGTGAAAGAAATTTCATCAAGATAAATCATATTGGATTATAGTTTTAAATTAGTGTTGAGTTTTCGATAATGAGATTATATTTTAAAGTTTTTGATATTATAAATCATTTTGTGACTTAGAACATTTTCTTCAGGATTCAAATTCTCCTTTGATTAAAAAAAAAAGGAGATTCAAATTCTCCATATTATTCTGGTCTAGATTGCCAAATAAGGTCTCTAAATATTTCACCAATTTTGTCCACTTCATGCATAACTCCTATAACCATTTGATGAGGTACACCATTATTAACTACTCTATCATCTTGAAATATCATCACTAGTGTGATCATAGAGCAGAAGCATGAATACCATAATCTTTAAAGCACATATTATATTTTTTTAGCAAAAAAAAAAAGCATTGTTTGGAACAACCAAGCGGTATTCGAAAATTTGCCATTTTATTACACCTTTTCTGTTTTGAAATTTGTTGTCTGTTTGTGGGCTATTACATCGAGGCCTCTAATGAATCTCTTCGTGGAGACATATTGTTTAGCTATGCCTGATTTCTCGATTAAGTCTGTTTTTATGAGGATTTGCATCGGAACAAAGTACCATAACTATATATGGAGACAGTATGTACTGGAAATTATGGACCAAAGCGTTTATTTCGTCTTGGAAGACGTCAAACATTTACATCAAACAGTGTCGTCTAAGTTTATCTTTTCACTTATTTGATACTCCTTTGATATGAAAATGATTTGGTTTTTATATCCGCAATTTTTTTGACTTCAAACATTTACATCAAACAATGTCATCAAACGAAAAACTTCCGATCTTTTGAAGAATATTATACCGTCGTAAAATGCTCTATGATCATATTGGGGGATATTCCTTTGTGTTTTGGACACGCATTTAGATTCAACATTGGACGCAATATCTAGACACAATATTTAGATGTTGTTTGTTTGTGTTTTATGTTCATGTATCAAAAGTTGTATTTAAATGCACTTATGTTCATTTGATGTTTTTGGATTCATGTATCATCTGGACGCATTTGATATAAAATGACAAAAAATCTCATATTTTGTGTTAATACTATTATTTATGATTTAAATTATATTTATAACTAAATATAAGTAAATATACAGTTTTGATGGAAAATGTATTTTACAAGAAATGTAATTTTACATGTGTAGAGGAAAATTATAATTTTACGGATTTTAATGAAAAATGTAATTTTACGATTTTTAATGGAAAACCCAATTATGCAGTTTTTGCAAATAAAAACGTGATTTTACAGTTCTGATACAAACTCTATAAAATCGACGAGCATGATTATGTAACCATCCGTGATTATGTGCCATGTCAAATGTAAACGTTGACCTTTTTATAAAGTTTCAAGAGTTTTAGCCAAGCCCAAGGAAAATTATTTGGACATTCTCTTTCAATCATAACTATCAAAACATCGATAGTTAGTTAGAGCACGCAAACTTTTATCACTGAATTCTTGACTTATTGAAATTTGAAAAATGGTTAGCAAAAAAAATTCTTGACTTATTGCCTTTAACGTTTCCTCTAATACCACATGAATCTTTTAGGTTTCTTCATTCTACAATATATCAATTATCAAGAAACATGTTGTAGTCATAAACACATGGTGATTTAGTAACAGTAGAAGATGATTCGCTTTACTAATCACAATTAGAATTAAATTAAATTATGTATATAAGGATTTTCATGCAGCTACGTTGATAATTCGCTTTGCTGATCGATAATGCGAATTTCGCAAAATCATGAAAGACGAAAAGTCTTGAACTGAAGCATTAACAATAGAACTTTTTCTTGATTAAGAAAAAAGTCATAAAAGTTTATTACAAATATTCCTCTATTATTTAGTGATGGAATGGGCTTTTGTCCGTACTACCAGTGCCGGTCCTGAAAATTTATGGGCCACAAGCCAAAATAAAATTTTGGGCCACTAACTATTAAAATTTTAACAAAAGAAAATAATCAAAATATTTAATAGCAAGGAATTGAACTCTCCACTTCAACATTCTTCCACGAAACACTTTACCAATAGAGGTAAAAGCAAGTTTTATCTAAAAGATGGCCGATTTATTATATAGACTTTTTATTTAAAAAATTGAGCCAGAAGCCCATGCTTCCTTTGCTTGTGGTCAGGGCCGGCTTGTGGTCAGGGCCGGGTCTGCGTACTACATCTAACTAAAAAGCATGTGTAGTTGAAGCTTCGTTGTCCGACCGACGTAATGTTTTCCATGGATAGTAGTAATTGTTAAGGATCATCTCAAGTTTTAATTTATACTCTTGCGAGTTAAATAAAAGTATAAAACTAAACTGTTTGTATTTTGAAGTTTTTTTTGTTTATAAGTTCTAACTATGCACTAACACAAGAATAAACCATGTGCGGTAATGATCAATCTAAATAATTCTAATTAATTTGAGACTGTAGTAACTACTTTATTTATGGTTATCAATGGAGTATATGGTTATATATATATATATATATATATATATATATATATTAGACTTAGTCATGGTAGATGTCTACTGTTGGAGGCTTCAATGGAGACTAGAGACTAAGAGCACTATAACTAGTAAAATTCTAGAGTATCAGAAGCACAAAATTCACTATTTTAGTATATTTGGGTCTCTTTAAAGCCAAAAAAAGATCAGTTTATTGATCTGAAATACATAGTAAACAGGACACGTGTCAGCTCTTCATTGGTTAAAAAAAATTGGTTTTGGGCAAAACCAAATTTTTTTTATCATTTTCGCGATTTGGTTTCGAGAGAAACCCTTTTTCTCTATGTGGCCGACATCGACAACGAAACACTTCTATCCTCTTCGAATCTCTTCTATTTTCTTTGATTCTCTTCTTTCCTCTTATATCTTCTTTGATTCTCTTCTCTTGTACACGTTCTTGGTATGCGATTCATCTCTCTTGAGAGAAATCGATATGTGAAGCCTACAAGTTCTTTGCATGTCGATTCATCTCTCTTGAGAGAAATCGATCTGTAAAGCTTACAAGTTAAGAAAAGAGAAATCGATTTCTTTGCATGTCGATTCATCGCTATTGAGAGAAATCGATCGATGAATCGTAGAAGTTCTTTGCATATCGATTCATCTCTATTCAGAGAAATCGATCCGATCCGGTTAGATCTTTGTTCTGGACATGTCGATTCATGTCTAAGTTCTTCGTTGTTGTCTCTTCGAATCATAACAAATAAATCTTCATCTGTCGATTCATATAACCTTGAATAATCGATGTTTTATCTTCTATTAACTCTATACAATATAGATTCATGCTAAATTTGATAATTTCCGTGATCTATTGTTTAGTTAATTGATAATTTCGTTTGGTTAATAAGTATTTTCATGGTGTATCTGTTATGTAGATGAGAAATTCGATCGTACAAGGATCGGTAATAGAGTGGAACACTCCTCAGGAAACATCGTCTTGGAGTTAACTCGGTTATGGACCCCATTGAGTACATATCTAATCAGCAACAAAACATATTAGAGAAAGGTTTGATGTGTAAGCAAGAACTAGAAGGAATGGTTCAGGGTTTAAACTATATGCAATCGAATCGTCAATTCATTCAGCTTCCACAGCTCCAAAGCCCTTCTCTACCTCTGATGAAAAGGCCATCAAGCTCGATGTCTAAAACATCAATGGACAACAAGAATAACTACACAAGTAGCACACCCTCCTTAGAAGATGAAGAAAGCTTTGAGTGGTTAATAAGCGGAGAGAATAAGAGAAAGAAGAAGAACAAGCAAGTAATGATGACAGGAGATTGGAGAGCATTAGATAAGTTTGTTGCTTCTCAACTTATGAGCCAAGAATATAATAAAACCTTAAGTTTCGCAGGTAATGAAGATAAATATAACAATGATATGGAGATGGATCCCTCGATGTTGTTGAGCGAGAGAGAAGAAGAGAACAGGTTCATCAGTGAAATCTTGAGTACGAACTTGGATTATGAAATTGGAATTTGCGTTTTTGATAAATGATACTATATAAAAGTCACCATGCATGTGAGATTTGTTGTTACGTAGCTTTATATACTTCATTTGCAAACATCAACAGAAGAAATAATACAATGTTTAACATATGTATAGCCAAAACAATTATATGACTAGTCCTTTAGGGAGGGTTGTGGATGAATCAGGATATGAATTTATATTGCAGTTTGAGTATCTGGGTTAGAGTTGTAGTTACCTAATGTCGGTATGAATTGTGATTCGTTTATAGTTAATTAATTAACTAATAATATGTATAGTGATAGGTAGATAATAAAACCTTAAGATAAGTATCACCAATAAACACTTAAAAACTACAAATATCAGATTTAGTCTCAATTAACACAATTAGTACTAAAATAATCCTAATGATATTCTTAAAGAATCACCAATAATGGTGCTCTAAAGAAAATTTAGATATCACCAAATAAGAAAGTAAGTTTCTATTTAATAAAAATAAATTCTTAGCGACTATTGGTCGAGCCATATGAAATATTATATTTTTTAATTTTTTTTCACAACCTAGTATATTTTATTATGTTAGTCATGTCACAAACACGCCATGACATAAGTTCAATAATAGTATATCACAAAAATATAGTAAGAACATAGCATCGATCCCATTCAAAAAAACTAATAATTTATAAAGTGCAAAAAAAATATCTTGCACTTTTACAAAATTAAGAGACACGATGTCTCACTCACTTCAAAATTTCAACATAAAAACGCTTATAAGCTATATTTATGCTAGCCATGCATCAAGTACACCATCGACGTAAGTTCAATAGTACTATGTCAAAAAAATATAGTAAGAACATAATATCGATCTCATATTAAAATAACTAATACTTTATAAAGTGCTAAAAATTTATCTTGCACTTTCACAATATGAAGAGACATGATATCTCATTCACTTCAAAATTTCAGCATAAAAAAGGCTTATAAACTAATTCTCTTTACATGCAAGTTGCTACATGCATGAATCGGTTGATTGATTATCTACACCAATTTTTGTTTTATTTACAACAAAAAATCTATGATTATTAGCTACTAATTACATTATACGGTGTTATTAGTTTGTTTCCTTGCTTATTTGCGGCGAACTGTTGTAGCCACGTCTTTTAAGAAGAAGAAGAACTTGAGGAAGACTCGGTTTGGACAGCAGTCTCCACGAATTGGGTTGTAACTTGTTCCCACTTGGTGATGGTCAGCTTTATCTGTTTTTGTTGTTCTGGTGTACATGTTAAAGTTCCCTCTTTTTTGCCTTTGTTCTGACTCACAATTTGGGCGTAGATGGTATCCAATTCCTCCACAGCTTTCATCACTTCTGTTTGATAATTTTCCATGGAACTCTTCACCTGTCGAAATAACACACACAAAAATACTTTGGTTATTCATATTCTGAAGAAGTTGACATTATATTTAGATTCATAAGATTTCAAAGATAGTTTTGTGTTACGTACCTCTGCTGATTTGCTTCCAATTCTGGAACGCAAAAGTGCCATGGCACCAGATATTTTCTGTGCACCAGATTTAATTCCAGCAAAGAAGCTTCTTTTGGCTTTGACAGAAGCCGTAGCCTTGGCTGTCATGGTACCCTTGAGTTTCTCGAAGAAGGACTTGTATTCCTCTTTAGGCGGACACTTCTTCTCGAGGTTCATTATAAATGTCATAACTTCTTTGGAAGTTTCAGCTTCCACTTCTGTCACTGTTAGGGCACTATTTTGGCTTCCTTCGGCACTTTCACTTTTAGTTGAACTGGTGGAACTCGCGGTAGGGCTAATAGAATTTTCGGAAGTTCCTGGGGTTGAACTAGAGGGGCTGCTTGTAGGACTTCCACTAGAGCTAATCGAGTTTCCACCAGTAGTATCCTTAAAGGAAATTGAACCAGATTTGCTGGTAGATGGACTTCCACTAGGACTGCCAACATCAGAGCTTGAACCTGTAGTGTCTTTGAAAGAGCTTCCACTGTTAAAGTTAGAGCGTGGGCTACCAGATTTTTGGTTGGTGCTGCCAGAAATTTCTTTTCCACTCGTGGAGTTTTCATTAGATGAAGAGTTTGTTGTGCTTTGTACCATTGTGTTTGCGATTCGAGTAATCACTGTCTCCCATTTCAAGAGCCCTTCTTTGATTTCTTTTTGTTGTTCAACTGTTAGGTTCATGGATTCTTCGTTCTCATCCTTTTTGCGGCTACCTATAATTCTACCCGCTAGGGATTTCATCTTTCTAAAGGTTTCAATGGCTTCCATTTTTTCCTCTTGTATTTCCTCTTTAATCTGTTACACATATGCATGATGACGTAGAGAAAATGTTCATATATAAACTATAAACTTTCGATTTGAAAAAAATAATAATAACCGCCTTCACTTACCTTTCCAATAGCAAAAGAAGCTATGGTCTGGAAGAGGCTTCCAGCTTTGGCCTTCATGTCTCGATCATAATCTTCGTTTTGGTTATTCCTTTTTATTGGGCAAATATATTTGGCGCATGCCCTAAGTTTTTCAAAAAAGGCCTTGAATTTACTTGTCTTAGGACATTGCTTCTCAAGGTCTGACACAAAGACCATAACTACTTTCACGGTGTAAGGCTCCACATCATTCAGCGTCTTCGGATCTTCAATTTGAGGCAAAGCTGCCTTTATTTTCAAGTGAGCCGAAACGACGTCCAGAAGAGCCGTAGACGCAAAAAGAATTGTGAAACATAAAAATAGTTGAATTCTTGCCATTTTTTTTATATGTCGTGAGTAAGAAAGTTTGAAGAATGAATGAATTGAATTGAAAAACTTTTCATGAGCTTTTATAGTTATCTTTAGTTTTCTATGTTTAGAATCATTCATCTACTTACCATTTCTAGTTTTGTGGATTAAGGTCCAATTAATAGCAAAGTGTTTTATGGTTCTTACGTTTTCAATGTTTATTGGTGGCGGGTAAATTCTACTTTTTTGCTTTTGAAATAGGGAAATTGGTCCCAATAATAGCTTTTAAGGTCAAAATTAATGATCCAACATTAGATTTAAAAAAATTAGGTGAATAGCATTCACATTAGATAGAATGACTATAATGTCCTTTGTTAATTTACACCATTTATTAGAGAAAAAAATTGAAAAACAAAAATTAAAAAACAAAAACTAAAATTACCAAAATAAAGAAAACCCTAATTCATTCTCCTTCTTTTCCTTTCACGCCTCCTTTTTTTTTTTTTTTTTTTTTTTCATCTTCTCTGTCATGCTTCTTCTTCTCTTTCACGCTTCTTCTTCTCCACCTCTTTTTTCTTCCTCTTTTCTTTCTTCTTCCATTGTTATTTCTTATTTTTCTCTATCCACACCATAATCGATCTCGTCTTTATTTGGTGATCTACAAAATCAATCACTTTATTTTACATCATTACCATGGATAAAAATCTCAAATCAAGGATTAAGATGATGATTTTTATCATTCGTTAAACTCTCCATTGTCGTTCTCTGTAAAATTGGAGATCGCTATATTTAACTATATATTTTGAAATCAGTATAACAGGTAATGATAATAGTTAACTATATATGCTATTCTTTTTCATTATGTAGACTATAAAACGTAAATATGTTTCAGATAATAGTCAACTATGTATTAATATGATATTATGTTCTGTAGTCAACTATGTTATGAAATTAATAGCCAACTTTATTACGAAATCAATAGTGAACTATATTAAATAAGTAACTATCCCACTACAATTTTTACGTAGTCAACTATGTTATAAAATCAGTATATTAAACTATTATATGAAAATAGTTAACTATAGTATGACATATACAACATCACAACGCCCTTTCTCTATCCCTTTTTTCACCTGCACCAATAGTTGACTATCTCACCAACACAATAATAGTTAACTATTACACAAATCGTCAAAATAGTGGACTACAGTTATCTCTTCAATTTTCTTCGATCCACTGCCAATCTCCTTCACCATGTTTGTCATCACTGCAAAAGTTGAAAGAGTTCTTCAAAGCTATTCTCGAAAACGATTTGTGATGCCAAACCATCATTGTTACGGCTCCTTTTATAGCAATCTCGCTAATTAATCCACAAAATTAATTTTGATTTTGTGAATCAATCTTCAAACCTTCAAAAGATCTCGCTAATATTAGATCAAAATCAATCATCCTAAAAACTCCATAATCACGATTCCGTTCAAAGATCAAAGAAGATCGGAAGAAATCTCAATCAAGACCAAAAACTATCAATTTACTTTTACCCACGATTGATTTTTGCAGATTTTATTTTTCAGATTTTTTATTTTTTTCTGCATAATTTTAGCTCAATTGAATAGGGGTAAATTGGTCAAAAAAATTATTCTCACTGTTAGTCACCAAAATAGCTTCCACGTGATGTTACATCCTTAATTTTTTCCCTAAATTCTATTATTCAGCTAATTCTCCCTTTGAAATATGTGATTGTTTTGTGTTTCGTAAAATAAAAAATTTCAATACTCAAAAAGGTTTTAAAAATTAATATTGAGTTTTCTATTGTGAAATATATTGTTTTAATCCACAAGATTGTAAGTAGACTAATTTTAGACACTGATATCAAATTAATGTCATATTTACTCCATGCGTATTAACTGGATAATAGACTTAGGAAGATTTATTTGGCTATATATATATGTGGTTTATTAGTGTTTAGTGTGTTTAGAAGATAAATCATTTCAGAAATTTATTTGTATTGCAAATAAGTAACTTATTTTGGCTTTTCTGAATAAAAATATTGTAACATCTAAATTTTGAAATTTCAATAATTTATTACCTATCGCGAGAGTTAAAACTACTTGTTTTCATTTTTACATAATAATTATAATTTTAATCACTTATAGGAAAATGGTTCTTTTGGAAGAATATAGTAAGCGTTATGATTCAATGTTCTACTTTGATTTCTCCCATTATTATTACACAGAAAATACCAAACAAACATACTAAATGACATATAAAAAAGAGTTTTGACTTTGAGTAGATGCGATATAACCGTTAAGGAGGTTATATTTGAATTGTCAAGGGCTTCAATGTAGAGCAAAGACCAAAGAAAATTCAGATCTCACCAAATTAGAGAATAAGCTTCTCCTTAATATGAATAAAATCTTTGTGATTATTGGTAGAGCTGGGTAAAATATTACATTTAACAGAAATGATATTTTATAACCTGTTATATATGTTAGCCATGCAACAAGTACACCATCGACGTAAGTTCAATAGTAGTATGTCACAAAAATATAGTAAGAACATAATATCGATCTCATATTAAAATAACTAATACTTTATAAAGTGCTAAATATTTATCTTGCACTTTCACAATATAAAGAGACATGATATCTCATTCACTTCAAAATTTCAACATAAAAAAGGCTTATAAACTAATTATCTTTACATGCAAGTTGCTACATGCATGAATCGGTTGATTGATTATCTATACCGATTTTTGTTTTATTTACAACAAAAAATCTATGATTATTAGCTACTAATTACATTATACGGTGTTATTTTCCTTGCTTATTTGCGGCGAACTGTTGTAGCCACGTCTTTTAAGAAGAAGAAGAAGAAGAACTTGAGGAAGACTCAGTTTGAACAGCAGTCTCCACAAATTGGGTTGTAACTTGTTCCCACTTGGTGATGGTCAGCTTTATCTGTTTTTGTTGTTCTGGTGTGCATGTCAAAGTTCCCTCTTTTTTGCCTTTGTTCTGACTCACAATTTGGGCGTAGATGGTATCCAATTCCTCCACAGCTTTCATCACTTCTGTTTGATAATTTTCCATGGAACTCTTCACCTGTCGAAATAACACACACAAAAATACTTTGGTTATTCATATTCTGAAGAAGTTGACATTATATTTAGATTCATAAGATTTCAAAGATAGTTTTGTGTTACGTACCTCTGCTGATTTGCTTCCAATTCTGGAACGCAAAAGTGCCATGGCACCAGATATTTTCTGTGCACCAGATTTAATTCCAGCAAAGAAGCTTCTTTTGGCTTTGACAGAAGCCGTAGCCTTGGCTGTCATGGTACCCTTGAGTTTCTCGAAGAAGGACTTGTATTCCTCTTTAGGCGGACACTTCTTCTCGAGGTTCATTATAAATGTCATAACTTCTTTGGAAGTTCCAGCTTCCACTTCTGTCACTGTTAGGGCACTATTTTGGCTTCCTTCGGCACTTTCACTTTTAGTTGAACTGGTGGAACTCGCGGTAGGGCTAATAGAATTTTCGGAAGTTCCTGGGGTTGAACTAGAGGGGCTGCTTGTAGGACTTCCACTAGAGCTAATCGAGTTTCCACCAGTAGTATCCTTAAAGGAAATTGAACCAGATTTGCTGGTAGATGGACTTCCACTAGGACTGCCAACATCAGAGCTTGAACCTGTAGTGTCTTTGAAAGAGCTTCCACTGTTAAAGTTAGAGCGTGGGCTACCAGATTTTTGGTTGGTGCTGCCAGAAATTTCTTTTCCACTCGTGGAGTTTTCATTAGATGAAGAGTTTGTTGTGCTTTGTACCATTGTGTTTGCGATTCGAGTAATCACTGTCTCCCATTTCAAGAGCCCTTCTTTGATTTCTTTTTGTTGTTCAACTGTTAGGTTCATGGATTCTTCGTTCTCATCCTTTTTGCGGCTACCTATAATTCTACCCGCTAGGGATTTCATCTTTCTAAAGGTTTCAATGGCTTCCATTTTTTCCTCTTGTATTTCCTCTTTAATCTGTTACACATATGCATGATGACGTAGAGAAAATGTTCATATATAAACTATAAACTTTCGATTTGAAAAAAATAATAATAACCGCCTTCACTTACCTTTCCAATAGCAAAAGAAGCTATGGTCTGGAAGAGGCTTCCAGCTTTGGCCTTCATGTCTCGATCATAATCTTCGTTTTGGTTATTCCTTTTTATTGGGCAAATATATTTGGCGCATGCCCTAAGTTTTTCAAAAAAGGCCTTGAATTTACTTGTCTTAGGACATTGCTTCTCAAGGTCTGACACAAAGACCATAACTACTTTCACGGTGTAAGGCTCCACATCATTCAGCGTCTTCGGATCTTCAATTTGAGGCAAAGCTGCCTTTATTTTCAAGTGAGCCGAAACGACGTCCAGAAGAGCCGTAGACGCAAAAAGAATTGTGAAACATAAAAATAGTTGAATTCTTGCCATTTTTTTTATATGTCGTGAGTAAGAAAGTTTGAAGAATGAATGAATTGAATTGAAAAACTTTTCATGAGCTTTTATAGTTATCTTTAGTGTTCTATGTTTAGAATCATTCATCTACTTACCATTTCTAGTTTTGTGGATTAAGGTCCAATTAATAGCAAAGTGTTTTATGGTTCTTACGTTTTCAATGATTATTGGTGGCGGGTAAATTCTACTTTTTTGCTTTTGAAATATGTGATTGTTTTGTGTTTCGTAAAATAAAAAATTTCAATACTCAAAAAGGTTGTAGAAATTAATATTGAGTTTTCTATTGTGAAATATATTGTTTTAATCCACAAGATTGTAAGTAGACTAATTTTAGACACTGATATCAAATTAATGTCATATTTACTCCATGCGTATTAACTGGATAATAGACTTAGGAAGATTTATTTGGCTATATATATATGTGGTTTATTAGTGTTTAGTGTGTTTAGAAGATAAATCATTTCAGAAATTTATTTGTATTGCAAATAAGTAACTTATTTTGGCTTTTCTGAATAAAAATATTGTAACATCTAAATTTTGAAATTTCAATAATTTATTACCGATAATAAATTTACTAGCCTATCGCGAGAGTTAAAACTACTTGTTTTCATTTTTACATAATAATTATAATTTTAATCACTTATAGGAAAATGGTTCTTTTGGAAGAATATAGTAAGCGTTATGATTCAATGTTCTACTTTGATTTCTCCCATTATTATTACACAGAAAATACCAAACAAACATACTAAATGACATATAAAAAAGAGTTTTGACTTTGAGTAGATGCGATATAACCGTTAAGGAGGTTATATTTGAATTGTCAAGGGCTTCAATGTAGAGCAAAGACCAAAGAAAATTCAGATCTCACCAAATTAGAGAATAAGCTTCTCCTTAATATGAATAAAATCTTTGTGATTATTGGTAGAGCTGGGTAAAATATTACATTTAACAGAAATGATATTTTATAACCTGTTATATATGTTAGCCATGCAACAAGTACACCATCGACGTAAGTTCAATAGTAGTATGTCACAAAAATATAGTAAGAACATAATATCGATCTCATATTAAAATAACTAATACTTTATAAAGTGCTAAATATTTATCTTGCACTTTCACAATATAAAGAGACATGATATCTCATTCACTTCAAAATTTCAACATAAAAAAGGCTTATAAACTAATTATCTTTACATGCAAGTTGCTACATGCATGAATCGGTTGATTGATTATCTATACCGATTTTTGTTTTATTTACAACAAAAAATCTATGATTATTAGCTACTAATTACATTATACGGTGTTATTTTCCTTGCTTATTTGCGGCGAACTGTTGTAGCCACGTCTTTTAAGAAGAAGAAGAAGAAGAACTTGAGGAAGACTCAGTTTGAACAGCAGTCTCCACAAATTGGGTTGTAACTTGTTCCCACTTGGTGATGGTCAGCTTTATCTGTTTTTGTTGTTCTGGTGTGCATGTCAAAGTTCCCTCTTTTTTGCCTTTGTTCTGACTCACAATTTGGGCGTAGATGGTATCCAATTCCTCCACAGCTTTCATCACTTCTGTTTGATAATTTTCCATGGAACTCTTCACCTGTCGAAATAACACACACAAAAATACTTTGGTTATTCATATTCTGAAGAAGTTGACATTATATTTAGATTCATAAGATTTCAAAGATAGTTTTGTGTTACGTACCTCTGCTGATTTGCTTCCAATTCTGGAACGCAAAAGTGCCATGGCACCAGATATTTTCTGTGCACCAGATTTAATTCCAGCAAAGAAGCTTCTTTTGGCTTTGACAGAAGCCGTAGCCTTGGCTGTCATGGTACCCTTGAGTTTCTCGAAGAAGGACTTGTATTCCTCTTTAGGCGGACACTTCTTCTCGAGGTTCATTATAAATGTCATAACTTCTTTGGAAGTTTCAGCTTCCACTTCTGTCACTGTTAGGGCACTATTTTGGCTTCCTTCGGCACTTTCACTTTTAGTTGAACTGGTGGAACTCGCGGTAGGGCTAATAGAATTTTCGGAAGTTCCTGGGGTTGAACTAGAGGGGCTGCTTGTAGGACTTCCACTAGAGCTAATCGAGTTTCCACCAGTAGTATCCTTAAAGGAAATTGAACCAGATTTGCTGGTAGATGGACTTCCACTAGGACTGCCAACATCAGAGCTTGAACCTGTAGTGTCTTTGAAAGAGCTTCCACTGTTAAAGTTAGAGCGTGGGCTACCAGATTTTTGGTTGGTGCTGCCAGAAATTTCTTTTCCACTCGTGGAGTTTTCATTAGATGAAGAGTTTGTTGTGCTTTGTACCATTGTGTTTGCGATTCGAGTAATCACTGTCTCCCATTTCAAGAGCCCTTCTTTGATTTCTTTTTGTTGTTCAACTGTTAGGTTCATGGATTCTTCGTTCTCATCCTTTTTGCGGCTACCTATAATTCTACCCGCTAGGGATTTCATCTTTCTAAAGGTTTCAATGGCTTCCATTTTTTCCTCTTGTATTTCCTCTTTAATCTGTTACACATATGCATGATGACGTAGAGAAAATGTTCATATATAAACTATAAACTTTCGATTTGAAAAAAATAATAATAACCGCCTTCACTTACCTTTCCAATAGCAAAAGAAGCTATGGTCTGGAAGAGGCTTCCAGCTTTGGCCTTCATGTCTCGATCATAATCTTTGTTTTGGTTATTCCTTTTTATTGGGCAAATATATTTGGCGCATGCCCTAAGTTTTTCAAAAAAGGCCTTGAATTTACTTGTCTTAGGACATTGCTTCTCAAGGTCTGACACAAAGACCATAACTACTTTCACGGTGTAAGGCTCCACATCATTCAGCGTCTTCGGATCTTCAATTTGAGGCAAAGCTGCCTTTATTTTCAAGTGAGCCGAAACGACGTCCAGAAGAGCCGTAGACGCAAAAAGAATTGTGAAACATAAAAATAGTTGAATTCTTGCCATTTTTTTTATATGTCGTGAGTAAGAAAGTTTGAAGAATGAATGAATTGAATTGAAAAACTTTTCATGAGCTTTTATAGTTATCTTTAGTGTTCTATGTTTAGAATCATTCATCTACTTACCATTTCTAGTTTTGTGGATTAAGGTCCAATTAATAGCAAAGTGTTTTATGGTTCTTACGTTTTCAATGATTATTGGTGGCGGGTAAATTCTACTTTTTTGCTTTTGAAATATGTGATTGTTTTGTGTTTCGTAAAATAAAAAATTTCAATACTCAAAAAGGTTGTAGAAATTAATATTGAGTTTTCTATTGTGAAATATATTGTTTTAATCCACAAGATTGTAAGTAGACTAATTTTAGACACTGATATCAAATTAATGTCATATTTACTCCATGCGTATTAACTGGATAATAGACTTAGGAAGATTTATTTGGCTATATATATATGTGGTTTATTAGTGTTTAGTGTGTTTAGAAGATAAATCATTTCAGAAATTTATTTGTATTGCAAATAAGTAACTTATTTTGGCTTTTCTGAATAAAAATATTGTAACATCTAAATTTTGAAATTTCAATAATTTATTACCGATAATAAATTTACTAGCCTATCGCGAGAGTTAAAACTACTTGTTTTCATTTTTACATAATAATTATAATTTTAATCACTTATAGGAAAATGGTTCTTTTGGAAGAATATAGTAAGCGTTATGATTCAATGTTCTACTTTGATTTCTCCCATTATTATTACACAGAAAATACCAAACAAACATACTAAATGACATATAAAAAAGAGTTTTGACTTTGAGTAGATGCGATATAACCGTTAAGGAGGTTATATTTGAATTGTCAAGGGCTTCAATGTAGAGCAAAGACCAAAGAAAATTCAGATCTCACCAAATTAGAGAATAAGCTTCTCCTTAATATGAATAAAATCTTTGTGATTATTGGTAGAGCTGGGTAAAATATTACATTTAACAGAAATGATATTTTATAACCTGTTATATATGTTAGCCATGCAACAAGTACACCATCGACGTAAGTTCAATAGTAGTATGTCACAAAAATATAGTAAGAACATAATATCGATCTCATATTAAAATAACTAATACTTTATAAAGTGCTAAATATTTATCTTGCACTTTCACAATATAAAGAGACATGATATCTCATTCACTTCAAAATTTCAACATAAAAAAGGCTTATAAACTAATTATCTTTACATGCAAGTTGCTACATGCATGAATCGGTTGATTGATTATCTATACCGATTTTTGTTTTATTTACAACAAAAAATCTATGATTATTAGCTACTAATTACATTATACGGTGTTATTTTCCTTGCTTATTTGCGGCGAACTGTTGTAGCCACGTCTTTTAAGAAGAAGAAGAAGAAGAACTTGAGGAAGACTCAGTTTGAACAGCAGTCTCCACAAATTGGGTTGTAACTTGTTCCCACTTGGTGATGGTCAGCTTTATCTGTTTTTGTTGTTCTGGTGTGCATGTCAAAGTTCCCTCTTTTTTGCCTTTGTTCTGACTCACAATTTGGGCGTAGATGGTATCCAATTCCTCCACAGCTTTCATCACTTCTGTTTGATAATTTTCCATGGAACTCTTCACCTGTCGAAATAACACACACAAAAATACTTTGGTTATTCATATTCTGAAGAAGTTGACATTATATTTAGATTCATAAGATTTCAAAGATAGTTTTGTGTTACGTACCTCTGCTGATTTGCTTCCAATTCTGGAACGCAAAAGTGCCATGGCACCAGATATTTTCTGTGCACCAGATTTAATTCCAGCAAAGAAGCTTCTTTTGGCTTTGACAGAAGCCGTAGCCTTGGCTGTCATGGTACCCTTGAGTTTCTCGAAGAAGGACTTGTATTCCTCTTTAGGCGGACACTTCTTCTCGAGGTTCATTATAAATGTCATAACTTCTTTGGAAGTTTCAGCTTCCACTTCTGTCACTGTTAGGGCACTATTTTGGCTTCCTTCGGCACTTTCACTTTTAGTTGAACTGGTGGAACTCGCGGTAGGGCTAATAGAATTTTCGGAAGTTCCTGGGGTTGAACTAGAGGGGCTGCTTGTAGGACTTCCACTAGAGCTAATCGAGTTTCCACCAGTAGTATCCTTAAAGGAAATTGAACCAGATTTGCTGGTAGATGGACTTCCACTAGGACTGCCAACATCAGAGCTTGAACCTGTAGTGTCTTTGAAAGAGCTTCCACTGTTAAAGTTAGAGCGTGGGCTACCAGATTTTTGGTTGGTGCTGCCAGAAATTTCTTTTCCACTCGTGGAGTTTTCATTAGATGAAGAGTTTGTTGTGCTTTGTACCATTGTGTTTGCGATTCGAGTAATCACTGTCTCCCATTTCAAGAGCCCTTCTTTGATTTCTTTTTGTTGTTCAACTGTTAGGTTCATGGATTCTTCGTTCTCATCCTTTTTGCGGCTACCTATAATTCTACCCGCTAGGGATTTCATCTTTCTAAAGGTTTCAATGGCTTCCATTTTTTCCTCTTGTATTTCCTCTTTAATCTGTTACACATATGCATGATGACGTAGAGAAAATGTTCATATATAAACTATAAACTTTCGATTTGAAAAAAATAATAATAACCGCCTTCACTTACCTTTCCAATAGCAAAAGAAGCTATGGTCTGGAAGAGGCTTCCAGCTTTGGCCTTCATGTCTCGATCATAATCTTCGTTTTGGTTATTCCTTTTTATTGGGCAAATATATTTGGCGCATGCCCTAAGTTTTTCAAAAAAGGCCTTGAATTTACTTGTCTTAGGACATTGCTTCTCAAGGTCTGACACAAAGACCATAACTACTTTCACGGTGTAAGGCTCCACATCATTCAGCGTCTTCGGATCTTCAATTTGAGGCAAAGCTGCCTTTATTTTCAAGTGAGCCGAAACGACGTCCAGAAGAGCCGTAGACGCAAAAAGAATTGTGAAACATAAAAATAGTTGAATTCTTGCCATTTTTTTTATATGTCGTGAGTAAGAAAGTTTGAAGAATGAATGAATTGAATTGAAAAACTTTTCATGAGCTTTTATAGTTATCTTTAGTGTTCTATGTTTAGAATCATTCATCTACTTACCATTTCTAGTTTTGTGGATTAAGGTCCAATTAATAGCAAAGTGTTTTATGGTTCTTACGTTTTCAATGATTATTGGTGGCGGGTAAATTCTACTTTTTTGCTTTTGAAATATGTGATTGTTTTGTGTTTCGTAAAATAAAAAATTTCAATACTCAAAAAGGTTGTAGAAATTAATATTGAGTTTTCTATTGTGAAATATATTGTTTTAATCCACAAGATTGTAAGTAGACTAATTTTAGACACTGATATCAAATTAATGTCATATTTACTCCATGCGTATTAACTGGATAATAGACTTAGGAAGATTTATTTGGCTATATATATATGTGGTTTATTAGTGTTTAGTGTGTTTAGAAGATAAATCATTTCAGAAATTTATTTGTATTGCAAATAAGTAACTTATTTTGGCTTTTCTGAATAAAAATATTGTAACATCTAAATTTTGAAATTTCAATAATTTATTACCGATAATAAATTTACTAGCCTATCGCGAGAGTTAAAACTACTTGTTTTCATTTTTACATAATAATTATAATTTTAATCACTTATAGGAAAATGGTTCTTTTGGAAGAATATAGTAAGCGTTATGATTCAATGTTCTACTTTGATTTCTCCCATTATTATTACACAGAAAATACCAAACAAACATACTAAATGACATATAAAAAAGAGTTTTGACTTTGAGTAGATGCGATATAACCGTTAAGGAGGTTATATTTGAATTGTCAAGGGCTTCAATGTAGAGCAAAGACCAAAGAAAATTCAGATCTCACCAAATTAGAGAATAAGCTTCTCCTTAATATGAATAAAATCTTTGTGATTATTGGTAGAGCTGGGTAAAATATTACATTTAACAGAAATGATATTTTATAACCTGTTATATATGTTAGCCATGCAACAAGTACACCATCGACGTAAGTTCAATAGTAGTATGTCACAAAAATATAGTAAGAACATAATATCGATCTCATATTAAAATAACTAATACTTTATAAAGTGCTAAATATTTATCTTGCACTTTCACAATATAAAGAGACATGATATCTCATTCACTTCAAAATTTCAACATAAAAAAGGCTTATAAACTAATTATCTTTACATGCAAGTTGCTACATGCATGAATCGGTTGATTGATTATCTATACCGATTTTTGTTTTATTTACAACAAAAAATCTATGATTATTAGCTACTAATTACATTATACGGTGTTATTTTCCTTGCTTATTTGCGGCGAACTGTTGTAGCCACGTCTTTTAAGAAGAAGAAGAAGAAGAACTTGAGGAAGACTCAGTTTGAACAGCAGTCTCCACAAATTGGGTTGTAACTTGTTCCCACTTGGTGATGGTCAGCTTTATCTGTTTTTGTTGTTCTGGTGTGCATGTCAAAGTTCCCTCTTTTTTGCCTTTGTTCTGACTCACAATTTGGGCGTAGATGGTATCCAATTCCTCCACAGCTTTCATCACTTCTGTTTGATAATTTTCCATGGAACTCTTCACCTGTCGAAATAACACACACAAAAATACTTTGGTTATTCATATTCTGAAGAAGTTGACATTATATTTAGATTCATAAGATTTCAAAGATAGTTTTGTGTTACGTACCTCTGCTGATTTGCTTCCAATTCTGGAACGCAAAAGTGCCATGGCACCAGATATTTTCTGTGCACCAGATTTAATTCCAGCAAAGAAGCTTCTTTTGGCTTTGACAGAAGCCGTAGCCTTGGCTGTCATGGTACCCTTGAGTTTCTCGAAGAAGGACTTGTATTCCTCTTTAGGCGGACACTTCTTCTCGAGGTTCATTATAAATGTCATAACTTCTTTGGAAGTTTCAGCTTCCACTTCTGTCACTGTTAGGGCACTATTTTGGCTTCCTTCGGCACTTTCACTTTTAGTTGAACTGGTGGAACTCGCGGTAGGGCTAATAGAATTTTCGGAAGTTCCTGGGGTTGAACTAGAGGGGCTGCTTGTAGGACTTCCACTAGAGCTAATCGAGTTTCCACCAGTAGTATCCTTAAAGGAAATTGAACCAGATTTGCTGGTAGATGGACTTCCACTAGGACTGCCAACATCAGAGCTTGAACCTGTAGTGTCTTTGAAAGAGCTTCCACTGTTAAAGTTAGAGCGTGGGCTACCAGATTTTTGGTTGGTGCTGCCAGAAATTTCTTTTCCACTCGTGGAGTTTTCATTAGATGAAGAGTTTGTTGTGCTTTGTACCATTGTGTTTGCGATTCGAGTAATCACTGTCTCCCATTTCAAGAGCCCTTCTTTGATTTCTTTTTGTTGTTCAACTGTTAGGTTCATGGATTCTTCGTTCTCATCCTTTTTGCGGCTACCTATAATTCTACCCGCTAGGGATTTCATCTTTCTAAAGGTTTCAATGGCTTCCATTTTTTCCTCTTGTATTTCCTCTTTAATCTGTTACACATATGCATGATGACGTAGAGAAAATGTTCATATATAAACTATAAACTTTCGATTTGAAAAAAATAATAATAACCGCCTTCACTTACCTTTCCAATAGCAAAAGAAGCTATGGTCTGGAAGAGGCTTCCAGCTTTGGCCTTCATGTCTCGATCATAATCTTTGTTTTGGTTATTCCTTTTTATTGGGCAAATATATTTGGCGCATGCCCTAAGTTTTTCAAAAAAGGCCTTGAATTTACTTGTCTTAGGACATTGCTTCTCAAGGTCTGACACAAAGACCATAACTACTTTCACGGTGTAAGGCTCCACATCATTCAGCGTCTTCGGATCTTCAATTTGAGGCAAAGCTGCCTTTATTTTCAAGTGAGCCGAAACGACGTCCAGAAGAGCCGTAGACGCAAAAAGAATTGTGAAACATAAAAATAGTTGAATTCTTGCCATTTTTTTTATATGTCGTGAGTAAGAAAGTTTGAAGAATGAATGAATTGAATTGAAAAACTTTTCATGAGCTTTTATAGTTATCTTTAGTGTTCTATGTTTAGAATCATTCATCTACTTACCATTTCTAGTTTTGTGGATTAAGGTCCAATTAATAGCAAAGTGTTTTATGGTTCTTACGTTTTCAATGATTATTGGTGGCGGGTAAATTCTACTTTTTTGCTTTTGAAATATGTGATTGTTTTGTGTTTCGTAAAATAAAAAATTTCAATACTCAAAAAGGTTGTAGAAATTAATATTGAGTTTTCTATTGTGAAATATATTGTTTTAATCCACAAGATTGTAAGTAGACTAATTTTAGACACTGATATCAAATTAATGTCATATTTACTCCATGCGTATTAACTGGATAATAGACTTAGGAAGATTTATTTGGCTATATATATATGTGGTTTATTAGTGTTTAGTGTGTTTAGAAGATAAATCATTTCAGAAATTTATTTGTATTGCAAATAAGTAACTTATTTTGGCTTTTCTGAATAAAAATATTGTAACATCTAAATTTTGAAATTTCAATAATTTATTACCGATAATAAATTTACTAGCCTATCGCGAGAGTTAAAACTACTTGTTTTCATTTTTACATAATAATTATAATTTTAATCACTTATAGGAAAATGGTTCTTTTGGAAGAATATAGTAAGCGTTATGATTCAATGTTCTACTTTGATTTCTCCCATTATTATTACACAGAAAATACCAAACAAACATACTAAATGACATATAAAAAAGAGTTTTGACTTTGAGTAGATGCGATATAACCGTTAAGGAGGTTATATTTGAATTGTCAAGGGCTTCAATGTAGAGCAAAGACCAAAGAAAATTCAGATCTCACCAAATTAGAGAATAAGCTTCTCCTTAATATGAATAAAATCTTTGTGATTATTGGTAGAGCTGGGTAAAATATTACATTTAACAGAAATGATATTTTATAACCTGTTATATATGTTAGCCATGCAACAAGTACACCATCGACGTAAGTTCAATAGTAGTATGTCACAAAAATATAGTAAGAACATAATATCGATCTCATATTAAAATAACTAATACTTTATAAAGTGCTAAATATTTATCTTGCACTTTCACAATATAAAGAGACATGATATCTCATTCACTTCAAAATTTCAACATAAAAAAGGCTTATAAACTAATTATCTTTACATGCAAGTTGCTACATGCATGAATCGGTTGATTGATTATCTATACCGATTTTTGTTTTATTTACAACAAAAAATCTATGATTATTAGCTACTAATTACATTATACGGTGTTATTTTCCTTGCTTATTTGCGGCGAACTGTTGTAGCCACGTCTTTTAAGAAGAAGAAGAAGAAGAACTTGAGGAAGACTCAGTTTGAACAGCAGTCTCCACAAATTGGGTTGTAACTTGTTCCCACTTGGTGATGGTCAGCTTTATCTGTTTTTGTTGTTCTGGTGTGCATGTCAAAGTTCCCTCTTTTTTGCCTTTGTTCTGACTCACAATTTGGGCGTAGATGGTATCCAATTCCTCCACAGCTTTCATCACTTCTGTTTGATAATTTTCCATGGAACTCTTCACCTGTCGAAATAACACACACAAAAATACTTTGGTTATTCATATTCTGAAGAAGTTGACATTATATTTAGATTCATAAGATTTCAAAGATAGTTTTGTGTTACGTACCTCTGCTGATTTGCTTCCAATTCTGGAACGCAAAAGTGCCATGGCACCAGATATTTTCTGTGCACCAGATTTAATTCCAGCAAAGAAGCTTCTTTTGGCTTTGACAGAAGCCGTAGCCTTGGCTGTCATGGTACCCTTGAGTTTCTCGAAGAAGGACTTGTATTCCTCTTTAGGCGGACACTTCTTCTCGAGGTTCATTATAAATGTCATAACTTCTTTGGAAGTTTCAGCTTCCACTTCTGTCACTGTTAGGGCACTATTTTGGCTTCCTTCGGCACTTTCACTTTTAGTTGAACTGGTGGAACTCGCGGTAGGGCTAATAGAATTTTCGGAAGTTCCTGGGGTTGAACTAGAGGGGCTGCTTGTAGGACTTCCACTAGAGCTAATCGAGTTTCCACCAGTAGTATCCTTAAAGGAAATTGAACCAGATTTGCTGGTAGATGGACTTCCACTAGGACTGCCAACATCAGAGCTTGAACCTGTAGTGTCTTTGAAAGAGCTTCCACTGTTAAAGTTAGAGCGTGGGCTACCAGATTTTTGGTTGGTGCTGCCAGAAATTTCTTTTCCACTCGTGGAGTTTTCATTAGATGAAGAGTTTGTTGTGCTTTGTACCATTGTGTTTGCGATTCGAGTAATCACTGTCTCCCATTTCAAGAGCCCTTCTTTGATTTCTTTTTGTTGTTCAACTGTTAGGTTCATGGATTCTTCGTTCTCATCCTTTTTGCGGCTACCTATAATTCTACCCGCTAGGGATTTCATCTTTCTAAAGGTTTCAATGGCTTCCATTTTTTCCTCTTGTATTTCCTCTTTAATCTGTTACACATATGCATGATGACGTAGAGAAAATGTTCATATATAAACTATAAACTTTCGATTTGAAAAAAATAATAATAACCGCCTTCACTTACCTTTCCAATAGCAAAAGAAGCTATGGTCTGGAAGAGGCTTCCAGCTTTGGCCTTCATGTCTCGATCATAATCTTCGTTTTGGTTATTCCTTTTTATTGGGCAAATATATTTGGCGCATGCCCTAAGTTTTTCAAAAAAGGCCTTGAATTTACTTGTCTTAGGACATTGCTTCTCAAGGTCTGACACAAAGACCATAACTACTTTCACGGTGTAAGGCTCCACATCATTCAGCGTCTTCGGATCTTCAATTTGAGGCAAAGCTGCCTTTATTTTCAAGTGAGCCGAAACGACGTCCAGAAGAGCCGTAGACGCAAAAAGAATTGTGAAACATAAAAATAGTTGAATTCTTGCCATTTTTTTTATATGTCGTGAGTAAGAAAGTTTGAAGAATGAATGAATTGAATTGAAAAACTTTTCATGAGCTTTTATAGTTATCTTTAGTGTTCTATGTTTAGAATCATTCATCTACTTACCATTTCTAGTTTTGTGGATTAAGGTCCAATTAATAGCAAAGTGTTTTATGGTTCTTACGTTTTCAATGATTATTGGTGGCGGGTAAATTCTACTTTTTTGCTTTTGAAATATGTGATTGTTTTGTGTTTCGTAAAATAAAAAATTTCAATACTCAAAAAGGTTGTAGAAATTAATATTGAGTTTTCTATTGTGAAATATATTGTTTTAATCCACAAGATTGTAAGTAGACTAATTTTAGACACTGATATCAAATTAATGTCATATTTACTCCATGCGTATTAACTGGATAATAGACTTAGGAAGATTTATTTGGCTATATATATATGTGGTTTATTAGTGTTTAGTGTGTTTAGAAGATAAATCATTTCAGAAATTTATTTGTATTGCAAATAAGTAACTTATTTTGGCTTTTCTGAATAAAAATATTGTAACATCTAAATTTTGAAATTTCAATAATTTATTACCGATAATAAATTTACTAGCCTATCGCGAGAGTTAAAACTACTTGTTTTCATTTTTACATAATAATTATAATTTTAATCACTTATAGGAAAATGGTTCTTTTGGAAGAATATAGTAAGCGTTATGATTCAATGTTCTACTTTGATTTCTCCCATTATTATTACACAGAAAATACCAAACAAACATACTAAATGACATATAAAAAAGAGTTTTGACTTTGAGTAGATGCGATATAACCGTTAAGGAGGTTATATTTGAATTGTCAAGGGCTTCAATGTAGAGCAAAGACCAAAGAAAATTCAGATCTCACCAAATTAGAGAATAAGCTTCTCCTTAATATGAATAAAATCTTTGTGATTATTGGTAGAGCTGGGTAAAATATTACATTTAACAGAAATGATATTTTATAACCTGTTATATATGTTAGCCATGCAACAAGTACACCATCGACGTAAGTTCAATAGTAGTATGTCACAAAAATATAGTAAGAACATAATATCGATCTCATATTAAAATAACTAATACTTTATAAAGTGCTAAATATTTATCTTGCACTTTCACAATATAAAGAGACATGATATCTCATTCACTTCAAAATTTCAACATAAAAAAGGCTTATAAACTAATTATCTTTACATGCAAGTTGCTACATGCATGAATCGGTTGATTGATTATCTATACCGATTTTTGTTTTATTTACAACAAAAAATCTATGATTATTAGCTACTAATTACATTATACGGTGTTATTTTCCTTGCTTATTTGCGGCGAACTGTTGTAGCCACGTCTTTTAAGAAGAAGAAGAAGAAGAACTTGAGGAAGACTCAGTTTGAACAGCAGTCTCCACAAATTGGGTTGTAACTTGTTCCCACTTGGTGATGGTCAGCTTTATCTGTTTTTGTTGTTCTGGTGTGCATGTCAAAGTTCCCTCTTTTTTGCCTTTGTTCTGACTCACAATTTGGGCGTAGATGGTATCCAATTCCTCCACAGCTTTCATCACTTCTGTTTGATAATTTTCCATGGAACTCTTCACCTGTCGAAATAACACACACAAAAATACTTTGGTTATTCATATTCTGAAGAAGTTGACATTATATTTAGATTCATAAGATTTCAAAGATAGTTTTGTGTTACGTACCTCTGCTGATTTGCTTCCAATTCTGGAACGCAAAAGTGCCATGGCACCAGATATTTTCTGTGCACCAGATTTAATTCCAGCAAAGAAGCTTCTTTTGGCTTTGACAGAAGCCGTAGCCTTGGCTGTCATGGTACCCTTGAGTTTCTTGAAGAAGGACTTGTATTCCTCTTTAGGCGGACACTTCTTCTCGAGGTTCATTATAAATGTCATAACTTCTTTGGAAGTTTCAGCTTCCACTTCTGTCACTGTTAGGGCACTATTTTGGCTTCCTTCGGCACTTTCACTTTTAGTTGAACTGGTGGAACTCGCGGTAGGGCTAATAGAATTTTCGGAAGTTCCTGGGGTTGAACTAGAGGGGCTGCTTGTAGGACTTCCACTAGAGCTAATCGAGTTTCCACCAGTAGTATCCTTAAAGGAAGTTGAACCAGATTTGCTGGTAGATGGACTTCCACTAGGACTGCCAACATCAGAGCTTGAACCTGTAGTGTCTTTGAAAGAGCTTCCACTGTTAAAGTTAGAGCTTTGGCTACCAGATTTTTGGTTGGTGCTGCCAGAAATTTCTTTTCCACTCGTGGAGTTTTCATTGGATGAAGAGTTTGTTGTGCTTTGTACCATTGTGTTTGCGATTCGAGTAATCACTGTCTCCCATTTCAAGAGTCCTTCTTTGATTTCTTTTTGTTGTTCAACTGTTAGGTTCATGGATTCTTCGTTCTCATCCTTTTTGCGGCTACCTATAATTCTACCCGCTAGGGATTTCATCTTTCTAAAGGTTTCGATGGCTTCCATTTTTTCCTCTTGTATTTCCTCTTTAATCTGTTACACATATGCATGATGACGTAGAGAAAATGTTCATATATAAACTATAAACTTTCGATTTGAAAAAAATAATAATAACCGCCTTCACTTACCTTTCCAATAGCAAAAGAAGCTATGGTCTGGAAGAGGCTTCCAGCTTTGGCCTTCATGTCTCGATCATAATCTTCGTTTTGGTTATTCCTTTTTATTGGGCAAATATATTTGGCGCATGCCCTAAGTTTTTCAAAAAAGGCCTTGAATTTACTTGTCTTAGGACATTGCTTCTCAAGGTCTGACACAAAGACCATAACTACTTTCACGGTGTAAGGCTCCACATCATTCAGCGTCTTCGGATCTTCAATTTGAGGCAAAGCTGCCTTTATTTTCAAGTGAGCCGAAACGACGTCCAGAAGAGCCGTAGACGCAAAAAGAATTGTGAAACATAAAAATAGTTGAATTCTTGCCATTTTTTTTATATGTCGTGAGTAAGAAAGTTTGAAGAATGAATGAATTGAATTGAAAAACTTTTCATGAGCTTTTATAGTTATCTTTAGTGTTCTATGTTTAGAATCATTCATCTACTTACCATTTCTAGTTTTGTGGATTAAGGTCCAATTAATAGCAAAGTGTTTTATGGTTCTTGTGTTTTCAATAATCATTGGTGGCAGGTGAACTCTACTTTTTTGCCATTGAAATATGTGACTGTTTTATGTTTTGCAAAATCAAAGTTTTCAACACTTAAAAAGGTTGTAGAAATTAATATTGAATTTTTATGTTTGATGTTCTAGATTTTTTTCTTGTTTTCTAAAGATTGATTTTCTACTTTTTCAATGTGTTTTTAATGAACAAATTATTGTGAATTGTTAATTCCAAAGCATATTAAATAAAATTATGGTGAATTGTTAATTCCAAAGCATATTATTGAAGAGTGCTTAGTCCAAAAAACAATACATATATAATTGAACATTAATGAGTTTTTTTAATATGTGTAAAAAAACTAAAACATCTAATAAAAAAGAACGGATGGAGTAAATGGTACGAATCCACAAACTTGTGAGTAGGCTAATTTTTTACACTAATATCAATTAATGTCACATTTACTTCAAACTTTTTTTTTGCCCATTATATTAAGTTGGAAAATTCTCACACTCAGAGTATATTTATACACGCAGGCAATGCTGTTCCATAATCAGACCTAAACGGCGTAGTGTGTGTGTCCCTTGTTCCTATTTCTCACCCCTCGCAGAAAGTCAACGTCAACTTTTTGTTTTAAATATTTGTAAGAATAAATGAAAAATATCTTTAAATGTACTAAAAACAAGTCATATTTCGTTTTAAGAAAACCAGGGTCTACCATAAAAAAAAGTTAAACTTAATCTTTAGATAGAAGAGTAAAATCGAGATTTCATTTTGAGGGTGTCTAGTTGTGCATATAAAATAGTATATATCACCGAGTACGTGTTCACACTATCATGTACTCCCTCTGTTCCTAAAAGAAATTTTTTACAAAAAAAATTTGTTCCAAAAAGATAGAGTTTTTACAGTTTTCTATGCACTTTTACAAATTCCAAAACAAATATTGAAATACTATTGGTTAAACTTTATTGAAAACTGTAAATCGTAGAAATTAATGCGTTTTCTTAATAACCGTGCATTACCTTAAACATCTATTAATTAGGAACGGATGGAGTATGTACAAGTACATAGATGATAAATTTACCTCACATTCTCCAAACAAAAAGGTAAAAAATAATAATAGTGGTAATTTACATGTCCGAACAAAATGATTATTAAGGTTGTATTACCGATTATGTGTTCACTCAATCATGTATGTACAATGATAAATTTACCTCACATTCTACGAAACAAAAAGGTGAAAATAATAATAATAGTAGTAATTTACATGTCCGAACAAAATGATTAATAGATGTCTCATAATTTGCTTGCCTTTTAGACAAAGGCGTGAGAGAAGAGTCGACCCACACACATGGGAAACAAACTCACTACACGCCTCGGTTTTCGCAACCATCACGCTTTTTACGTAAAAACTTTAACTTTGGCTAAGCGAAAGAGATTAAAAATGTATAAAGTTTCAAGTCCAATTTTGGAACATATTTTATCCTGACCAACTAGACTATAACGGATATCAAATTATCTTATTCATGATAATTTTAATCAGAACTCCATTTTTTTTTTTTTTTTGTCAACAAGTTTACTTCATTCAATAATCGAGCAAAGTACAAAGGAAGGGAATTAAGCATCCTTCAAAAGAACTACAACATAATGGAGAAACAATAAAGTAAAGAATAGATAAATCATCATCGCAGAAGATGGACAGCGGATCCAAGATAGTTCTCGGATGCGTCTCGAGAGTCCTCGCGGCAAAGCCGGATATTCTCATGTTGGTCACTTTTGGTTGTGACTTTGAAAGTCCCGGCATATGGCACGGGAGGTCGACCACTCTCCAAGAGAGGGAAGATATAACCGATCTCAAAGAGATGTTATATGATGGAAGATATCTCTTCCATCGAGGGTAAACTGCAGGATTTGAGAATCCAGAAAACTTTAAAACTAGGCTAGTATAATGTAGAACCATCTCCCAATTAGGCCTCAGCATACTGAGCTTTGAAAGGCTCACAATAACAACACAACTATCCAAGCTCAAACTCAGCCCATTACCCTTAATGAACAAGTGAGCTTGGATCAGGCCCATCAAATAATAGAGGCCCAACATTAACCTTATCCAAAAAGATGAAGCAATGTTGACCACACTTTGAGATGGTGGGTCTTTGCCGGAAGACACTGTTCCGGGTACGGCCGAAGGAGACCGAGGGAGACCAGCAGGTCGGGGAAGGGTGCGAATGGTGTGGGAGCTGCGAGGTGGAGTGGTGGTCCGTCGAATCGTCACCAGAAACCATCCCGATCTGGTGCCGTTCAGGTCAATGGGAGGTTCCGGTGAGAGACGACGGAGGTGGAGCTTGACCGCAGAGGGTAATCTCGTCAAGGCTAGCAGGTCCGACAGAGATCGATGTAGGGCTCTCGAGGCTAGGCTTGAAGAGAGTAACTCGGGAAAATGATGAAGCTTGACTTGGGGGGACGAGTTCGACGGTGGTGATAAGAGTAGGTCTGGCGGGTCCGGTGGCAATGGTGGAGGAGGAGGCCTTGCCACAACCATCACCATCGTCTCGAGGATTCGAGAAGGAGAAGTCGAAGAGGCAGACCGTAGCAAAGTCGAGAGCTCCACCGTATTCACCATGGAAGGCGAGATGCGGAGATCAAACAAGCACAACGAGCCGAGACGGTTGAAATTCACCGGCGAAGAAGCGCACCGGCGAGTAGAGCAGGCGGAGCTTTGGATCGATGGTGGAAAGAATCCAAACGCGCTGCTCGTCGTCATCCGAGCTCAGTACTGGCGGCGAGAACAACGGAGGTTCATGGTCGGAAAAGTTGTGGCGGCCGTCTAGAAGTTCGTGCCTGGGAGGATACTAGGGCGAACTCAAACGTAGTGACTCTGTATCTATATTTACAATCAGAACTCCATTTAACAAGCTAAAATCAAGGGCATATGAATTTTATTAATCAAGAACACAACCATATTCTTTTTTTGCAGATCATTAGTTTTATGAAGTGTTTGTACATATTAACACTTAACTAATCAATAATCATACATACATGATACATCATTAGAGTTTCTTGTATAAGGTTTCTTCAATGTTCCCAATCTTTCTGTCTTCTAACTTCAACATTGTAGCAAGGTCCTGAAGAACGAAAGAACATTTGAAATTAAGAATTAGCTTCTGCCTCATAATGTGTTGGCCAAATTCCTACTATCAAGAAGATCAAATGTACACAATGATGCTATAACGCGTATTGCTCTCATGGCTGCAGATTTTTAGATTTTCCTTCAATTTGTTATCCATAAGGCTATCACCGTGTGACGTGTAGTGGCCTTTTCATGTATATACCATCATCATACAAAGTGACAATTGAAACTTCTATCTATTAGTCTTCACCATAATTTGAACTTATAAGCTCATTCACCAAATCTCATTCTGTTCCCTTTCCCTTCAAAGACCAAGTTACAAAGGTACTGAGCATTTGCTGGTCCGGTACTATGAACCATCTTAAAGAAGGCACTTGTATCTCTCGATAGCAATTCTTGTGGACTATCATACTCCAAAACCTAAGAAAATTGATATAGTTTTTATGTAAGTAACACAAAGACGTTGCTACAATGTGCAGAATACTAGGATCCTTGACATTACCTGACCAGAACTAAGAACAAGGATCTTGTCACAGTCGATGATGGTATTCAATCTGTGAGCAATAACAAGCATTGTGCATGACTTGAATTCCTCACGGATGGTCTTCTGTATCAGAGAATCTGTTCTGACATCAACAGATGCAGTTGCTTCATCGAGAACAAGGATCTTAGATCTTCTTAGTAACGCCCGAGCGAGACTCAACAGTTGCCTCTGCCCCACGCTGAAATTCTCACCTCCCTCAGAGACCTTCAAAGACTCAAAAGTAGTATGATCAATAATCTCAATAACAAAACAAGAATTCTTCTGGCTAATAGTCACTAAGATATATCGTTGGAAGATAAACTACACCTCTGTATCTAGGCCAAAAGGAGTCCTGGCGATGACATCTTTTATATGCGCCCTTTGTAGAGCCTCCCAGAGGTCAGCATCATTGTGCTCACTAAATGGATCGATGTTGAATCTCACCGTCCCTAATAAGAAGAAATGATTCCAGAATGAAAAACAGAATGCATGGACGTTTGTCTTAAACTACACACAAACCTGAGAAAAGAACTGGTGACTGTGGTATTATACTTAGGACCCTGCGCAAATCTGTCAGTCCAAACTTAGCAACATCATAATCATCAATCATGATTCTTCCCTTTTCCACTTCCACAATCCGAAATAAGGCATTGAGCATTGAAGACTTTCCTGCACCGGTTCTTCCCACCACTCCTACTTTCTCACTAGGAGAAACAAGAAAGGACAAACCATGCAATACTGGTGGAAGCCCGGGTCTATAACGCAGGTGAACGTCTTCAAACTTAATTGTTCCTTTAGAAGGCCAGCCAGATACTGGACGATTGTTCTCGATTATATCAGCAGCCTCAGAAGGAAGATCAATGTAGTTACCGACACGCTCAACAGAATTCAAGCTGTTCTCTGCTCTGCTAGCTTGTCTTAGAACACCACTTAACAAAGTAGTGATATTCAGAGTGTAACTAAGAAGGAGACCCATCGTTGATGCAAAACCAGCTTGGTTCTCTGCATTCCCGTTTCGCAGAACCGCAAAAGTTGCAGTTAACCAAATCATTACACCCCCAAGAGTCTCCAATCTTATAGTGAGCCAACGATTTGAGCTAGTATTTGCAAGAGTGAACCTTATGTTATTGTCCATGGATTTTCCATTAATCTTCGCCATCCGCTCATAGGCTTTATAGGCTCGGATGCTTGACAAACCATTCAAAGCTTCTCCAAATTGAGCATAGATAGGTGATCTAGTAACGGAATCCAAACGCTTAACTTCGCGGGATGTGCTCTAGAAATCACAAAAATGATATTAGTTCCTGAGGGATCATATAAATTAACTACAATTCTGCATGTACATTGATATGAACTAGAAATTACCTGATAATAGAGATACGCTGCATAAAACAGTATTAGGAGCGGCATTATGGCCCATAATGAAATTGTACTGACAATGCCTATAAGAGCAAACGTTGAGAGGAGTTGCCACAACTGATTCATGAACATGTTCATTAGATTGGCGACGGTTCTATCTATATCACCAATATCCCTAGAAAACCTGTTTATTACACGCCCAGTTGGGTTTGTGTGGAAGAAGAGCATAGGAGCTCTTAAGATGGAATTTAGCATCATGTCATGGAGTCTTTTGGCGGCATGTAAACTTGACGTGATCAGCCAAAATGAGTTAGTAAACGTCACAACAACCTAAATCAAGGACCATAATAAACATTAACATTGTGTAATATGTCAGAATTACATATTTCAGTCTTAATCAGACACAAACCTGACCAAATCCGAGAAGAGCATATACAACAATGTAGAAACCGGGACTATAACTCTTTGACGTGCTTTGATCGGTCCAAATACTTAACCATGTGCTACTTGAAACTCGGAGAACTTCAGTTGTTAAATAGCATGCAAAGATAATCATTACTACCCATAAGCCGCCTACTGCTTTTTTATACCTGAAAGTTTGGAAAGTATATTAGCCATTTCTTTGTATAAACATATAAAATATTTGGACTGATCATATAAAGAATCATAAAGATTATCTAAGAAACTGAAAGTCAGATTTGGCCAAAAGATATATATAGAAAATTCCCCTCTTTTGCTTGTTGCATTTATCCATATGTTTTGCACAACTATTTCCGATGACGATCAAAGTTGAGAAATTACTAGATGTAGCTAAGTACCTCATCAGAACATTCCAGCTAATGATGCCAGTTTCCCGTTCTTCTTGTTTTACAAGCACGGATCTACCCCGTTTCCCTTGCTTGGTACTGCCCAGATTTCTTTCACTCGCATCAACCGTGACAGTAGGACTCGGCTTCAATCTTTTCTCGTCATTTTTATTTACATCTTGGGTTGCATCCATTTTCCCAGCATTCTCCATTAGTTTCTGGAACAAACTTCCATTTTTTGACAGCTCTTCAAAGGTTCCCTCCTCCTTAATCATTCCCTCAGAGACTAAAAGTATTTTATCCATCATAGGAAGAAAATGTAACTGATTTGTGACAAGAACCCTTGTTTTCCCCTTCAGCTCATCCTTCATGCAGTTATCAAAAACCTGTGATTTGATTTTAAAAAGTCTTTAGATATGCTTTCAAGAATCACGCGGATTCCACAAAGGATCAAAGGTTGAACATTCAATACCTGGTGAGAAACATGTGCATCTAAAGCACTCAAAGGATCATCAAATATGTAAACATCTGAATTTGAGTAGACTGCCCTGGCCATGGAAACTCTCTGCTTCTGCCCACCACTAATATTTACCCCGCGTTCTCCAATCTCAGTAAAATCACGACCCTAAACAAGCGAAACTCAAGAAGTTACTAAGAAATGTCATATCAAAGTACATGTAACTGGATTGTGTAAGCCTTTCATTCCACTTAACCGGAAGCAAATCAAGATCGTGTTGTAAGGCAGTAGCATCAATAGCCCTCCAATATCTTCCTGATTCAAAATCTGACCCAAATAAAATGTTTTCACGTACCTGAAATACATTGACACTTGTATTAAGACACTTCAAGCCTAACTAATTAACTGACTCAAAATAAAGCTTCTGAAAAGTAGAATATAGATTTTGTTGTCACAGTTAGCGAGAATAAAAGGTGACTCACAGTGGCATTAAAGATCCATGAAACTTGAGGAACATAAGCTACAGAGCCTCGAATAACAACGCTTGAGGTTTCCGCATGAGATAGCTCCCCCAGCATTGCTGAAACAAGTGATGTCTTACCTTCTCCAGTGCCACCTACAATGGCAACCAAGCTTCCCACCGGTATCTCCAAATTGATATTAGATAATGTAGGCTTCGTTGTCTGCGATGTATTCGAACTCAACATCATAGAAGCTAATACTGCATCTCAACATAATCTAAACATGAATGAAGCACTTGAGGATTCACCTTTGAATCCCATGAAAAATATCCATTCTTAATTGAAATGGCTGGAGCTCCTGGTTGAAGAGGTGGATTTTGCGCTAGAATTCTCTCTTCACTTAGAAGTAGTTCCTCAATGCGTTGCAGTGAAACATTTGCATTTACAACCTTAGGAAAATAGCAAAGAGAAGATAAGTAAATATGAAGAGTAAATCTATTGGCACATGATGGATCAAATAAGTATATGAAACAACCGAGGAGGGTCTGATTGAAAAAACCTGACTTAGTAGATTTGGTAGCATGTTGAGAGGAAATCTAAGAACTGCAAAGAGAGAAAGAGATGTGAATGCCCTTGCTGGTGTCAAATCTCCTCCAAGCAGAACGAAAACCCCAAAGGAAACTACGGTCACAACTACCGGGATGCTGTTCAGTATAAAACTGTTAAACTGCAAGAGGAAAAACGTTAAAGCAAAGAAACGTTAAAACTGTTCAGCATCTTGGTTATGCATTTAGATAAATAAGTTTAACCTATAACCAAGCGATAGGACTAAGTCGTATATGGAACTAAGTGCAGACAATATAGGTGAAACCTCTTAAATATATGGTAAAGATTTATGGAGAATAATGCTTTCACTCGAAATGACACATAATCAAAGATAAGGATTCATACAGCTGAGAGTAACTGTGCTTTACGAAACCATGAGAGCTCTTCGTTTCTAATTGTTTGAATCCGGGACTCGAAGCTCTTCTCCCATGCATAGCATCTAACAAAGTTGAAAAAATTCAAGAAAATAGTAGAATAACTGCTTTAAGAATGTGCCGGTCAGATAAGCTGAAAAGGAAATAATTAGGCATATCAATCATACTTTACTGTATCCATGGATGCCAAAATCTCGTTCATGATACCGACTCTTTTGTCAGTCCACTGGAGTCCTTCTTTAGTCAGTTTACGCATTTTGCTTATAATCAGAGTCTGTTTATAAAGAAACAGAACTGGGTATGTAAACATATGCAATTACCACAACTGGAAAATGGGCAAAAGAACAGAATGAAGCTAAATACCTGGAGAGGAATTAGGAGAAAGAGAATCAACGAACCAAAAAGCGAAGCAACTCCTAGTTGTTGATAGAGAAGAATCATCGACACAATAATCCGAAAGGGAGCTGACCATAAGCCATGGAGCTGTTGTGATATTTGCTGAAAAAACCAGGAGACTATGTTAGCAAGTTACAAATCCAGAGTATGGATCAAACTGAGCAAGAAGGTGAAACTTTTAACTCGTGAACCTAAATATACCTGAAGTGCATTAGCATCTGTAGTTATCATGTTTGTGACCTTCCCTGATGCAAAATTCTTGCGAGCTTCATGAGTTAGTCGTAAAGATTTGTGGAATATAGCTGCAACCTACAAAGAAATTAGCATCATTAGTTAGAGAATAAACAAGGCTAAAATGAGTATACAAGTCGAAGAAAGATGGAAGCTTCAATTTTTTTACCAAAGTTGACCTCATCCGAAATCCCACACGCCAAACATTCTGATAGTACTGAGCTTCACATAGCACTCCAAGTGTCTGAAACAAAATTGAAACAGAATAGCTTCTGAGAGGTTTCAACAAGAAAAACAACAATGTGAGACATAAATAGTGAGAAAACCAAACACTGCCGTTAAGAGAGAAAATAAATCAACCATATAGTAGTTTAGAGATCAGACAAGAATTTTCCGATACATACCACTCCAACGAAAATTAAGAAAGCATAGACATAGCCAACCCAAGCTGGATCACCTTCTTGCATTGACTACATAAAATGATCAAAGATTTGTTTAGGTTAGATTAAGCATAGAGCCTTAATATTGTCCAAGGTCAGAGAGATCCCTGACATAGCAGCAACAAAATGCTCACTAATTATCAATCATTTAAGCATGTAAGATAAGAATCAGTGATATCTGCAGATCAAAGCAGTCCACTAAATAGAGTTCATCATTCTTGTATGAGATATGTATGTCACTGCTTTGTTTTCTCAAAATTTAAAAGCTATAATATACAAGTCACACCTCAAAAAATATGTACGAGTGAAACATAAATCATTATGTAGAAGCATGGGGCCATAAACAACTAAACAGAACCAAAACTTACCCGCAATAGATGGCTCAGTATAATAGGTCCAACAAATTGAGAAAGATCATTTCCAATCTACAACACGCTAAAACATGATGTATAAATTGCTTGAGAGTTGTCAAATACAGAACTTATCATTACTGGAAGCAGGTCAGACCTGAAACACAGAAAAGTATATAACAGTCGAGAGACATTTGGGGATTTATAATAGCCAACCGATAGGCACAACACCAATTTATGCAACCATCATTTGAAAAGAATCGGAAATTAAACCATCAGAACTTTACCTTAAAAATACCACCCAACCAGAACCTACAAAGACAGTGCACAAAAACTTAATGTGATATCGATAATGTGTAGCTTAAATCAATGGTTTAAAAAAAAAATCATTAGCCTTTACCTTCCACCAAGGCTACTATTCAGTGCTCGGAGAAGCCACGGTTTGCGTCTTCGTGACTCTTCAGTCCAGCATCTTTGGAATCTGTTAGATAATTCATCCAATGAATAACAATGTTGTTGATTCTAAGCAAAACCATCGACCATAAAAAAAAATAGAGATACTACAGAAAGCAGAAGCTTGTACCTTGTGATCAGAGTTTCTGTTTGGTCCCATTTGTCTAATTGCCAAACATCCTTCTCAGTTATGGGCTTTCTGTAGCCTAACTGCATAAGCGGCGTGATCCAACCAAAGTATATTCCTAAGACAAAAAATCCAAATCAGTGGAACCAGAAAAACCACAAAGCAACCAAAGTATACTTCATGGCTATTATATATTTCCAAACATGTATCATTTGCCAATACACTGAGCATTCAATAATCTTTATTTATCAATTCAGGGGCTACCTACTGGAAAATATGCTGGCACGTCGCTCTGGACATATGTTCTCTCCCTCACGAAGTGCATCATATTCAATATTGTCCAACGGTTCATTGTTTAGAATATGGTATCCCGGATAAGGATCCAATTCCGGAATGTAAACAAGAAGAAGAATTCCAAACAGAGCCTACAAAAATAAAAACAAAGGAAACTTTAGTCAGCCTGCAACATCTACTTTAAGGCCAACCTCAAAGCTATAGCTATTTATAATGTAGCTTATAATCTTTAACTATACAGATTTTTCTATGAAGCCTGAAGCTTTAGATGCATATTCCAAGAACAATAAATTGCAAGCTTGTACGTAAGGAGCATGTCTGACTAACCTGGGAATATCTTGAACTAATAAAGAGATATAGAGCAGTTCTGCAATGGCAAACAGAGGAAAACTTAATACGAAATTCAGGGCTAGAGCTCATTTGATTTCCTTATTATACAGTAGACAGATACTAACCTGTTAATTGAGTTGTTCAGAGGCAACACAAGGTCTAGCAGCACAGCATCAGCAACCAAAACATAAACAACACCAAATCTCACGTACCATCGGAACTCTTTGACATATCGTTTGGTTTCCAGCCCAATCAAAACAACCATAAAGAACCAAGCAAATGCCTCAACAATTAAAGATGCAACCTACAATAACACAACACCAGAATCATTTCTTCGTTTCTGATCTTGAACTTACATTTCAACAAGAAGAGCATATGAGTTTTAATCAGAGTTAGTCTTCGAAAATCACCTCAAAGGGAGGAAGTTGAGTCTCTTCATCCATGTCAAAGAGTGAAATCCCCTTGACCAATCTCAGTACAGGCTCAACAACACAGTAACAAGCCAATATCCATAACACACAGTTATAGTATTTCTTCCTCAAAACATATATCTGAGCTTTGGCATTGTGGAAGATAATCCATATCCGGTAGAAACACAAACAGAGAAGCACAAAGTGAGAAACAAGCATCACTAGTGAGTCAATCGCACACGGCGTGTAAGCGCCAAACGCACCATCCACTTCTTTTTCCCAAAATCCTTCTGTAACTGGCTTGCAATACCAATCCAATGCCTCAAAACCCATCTCTTTTCAATCAAACTTTGAATTCCCAAACTGAAAAAAAAAAAATAGCATCTGCTTAAATACTACTATTAAAAGCAAAGGAAAGATTTTTAAGGTTCCAAAAGCAAACCCATGTCACAAAGCTAAAACCTTTACTGAAGCAACCTAACGTTGAAGTGGAACAAGTAACTGTTAGGCTCACAAATCATAATCAAACCCCAAAAGAATAAAAAGTGAAAAGATTCCCTTAGATAAGAATCACGAATTCCAATCTCCACATATATGTATATGTATTCACGTGACTATTGAATATTATATTTTTTGTATATTATTCATTACCTAATTTTATCACCATTTATACTATTGAATATGCACCGCACCGTCTCTATTAACATATTTCTAATTTATACCATTTCCTTAATTTGTTTTTGGTTAAATGATTGAAATGGGATTTGTTGTTATTAGATTATTCGTCAAATCACTAAAAATATTGGGAAGGAAAACAAAGTTTCATTTCATCGTCATGGCTTACGTGATTCAAACCCAATCAACTTCATTTGGGTTTTTTTTTGGCTTTATGTATATGTATTTATGTGTATGGAAATGAATCAAATAATTAATCTTGGATATCACGTTCTCAGTAACCAAACACTCTTTTCCTACAAAAGAAACATAGCCTATTGTTTTACACTACAATAAATTCAGTTCCGTGTATTACAAGAAACACAAAGGTGATAAGTTCATCAAAAAGGGATCTTTAGGTTTTGAAGGTTGTTATGAGATGAAGTGAAACTCATAGCTTAATTAATCTTCAATATACCACTAATAGATTTAGTTTTAACATATAAACATCATTTTTCAAGTAAGATCTATTTGCATACACAATAGTATTTACACATATAAATTATAATCATGTGTACAAAAAAATATATATATGACGTAACAACTTAAGATGTAATGCATTATGCATTATGCAGTTGCATCTACTGTCCATCCATTCTCTACAACATCTGTGTATAGCCAGCAAAAAACTATAGTTAACTCTGATTCTGCAACATACAGTATATGGTTGACTTTAGATCCAAGACTACAAAACACACAAAGCTAAGACATGTCGCATAAACTCTTTTCAAGATTGCTTCAAAAGTAGAGACAGTAGTATTGTCCCTAGATCAATTCTTGTGATTAGATTGAATATACAAATGACTTCTGTTAGGAGAAAGTTGTTCTACTCAGTGCTTTAGCCTTCTTGTGAAATATCAACTTGGATATACCTCTTGGCAGCCTTGTTGCAGTGGTTGGCAGTACTGGAGAAGAAAAAAGCTCCCTGATATCTTCTATGCTTGGTGAACTTCCACATTATCTGATGCAACAGTTACTCTTAGAGGATCAGTCGCTTATGTTCCACAAGTTTCATGGATCTTTAACGCAACATTAGGTTCTTATATGCTTCTTCTTTTTTTTAGTATGGTTTTCGCTGTAAAGTTATCACCCACTCACATAATAATAAGTTTGTTATGTATAAGAATATGAAATCGAATTCCAATTGGGGTTATCACATTCCTCCAAAAAAAAAAAGCGTAGCCTATAGTTACACTACAATAAATGGACATTTTTGTTCCGTGTATTACAAGAAACACAAAGGTAATAGGATCATCAAAATGGGATCTTTAGGTTAATGTAATATTATAGGCTTTCCTCTTCTACATCTCCACGTTGTCCCAGTCAAACGATTTCCCCTCTAAATTGTATTCCGGGTGTTGCATTCGGTTCTTGGCCAATCTGCTCATCACCGCAAGCCCTGAAAAGTGTGATTGTTATACACAAAATCTTAGATCAAGAAACTTGTTAACATTATTCGTTATGTAGTAGCAGAAATCTTATTAAGAACATTACCTTCGATCATTTTGTAAAGAGATGGCCACCAACGCTCTTTAGAGATATCATTTTGGTCAAGAGACTGTTCGATTTCTTTATCGTGTTTCCCTTCAAGAACACTGCGTAGAGTGACTACGGCGTCTTTTGTTTTCTTTAAAATGCTGTTATCGTCTTCGATTTCGAGGCTTTGAAGGTCGTTGTGAGATGAAGTGAGGCTCACAGCTAAAGCAAACTGAGCAGCTGCAGCCCAGCGAGAAGAAGCTTGCCATTTCTTCTGACCTTCTAAAGATTGTGAATCATCTTTTATACGCTTGTTTTCGAGCACTATACCACGCAAGTACTCAGCGTTTGCAGCTCCTGTGCTTTGAACCATTTTCGAGAAAGAGCTTTCTCCATTTGAAAGAAGATTCTCTGGTGTACTGAATTCCTGAACCTGAGGATTTGGGAATTTCAGTTTATATTAGCTGAAGAAATAAATCAAGAATCTGCTAAAAGTATTAGAAGATGAAAGTCTGCATACTTTTCCAGAATCAAGGACGAGAACTTTGTCACAGTCAATGATGGTATTGAGGCGATGAGCGATGATAAGCATTGTGCATGACTTGAATTCTTCTCGGATTGTCTTTTGGATGAGAACATCAGTTCTTACATCAACAGCAGCAGTTGCTTCATCAAGGACAAGTATCTTGGATCTTCGCAACAATGCACGTGCAAGACTCAACAACTGTCTCTGTCCAACACTGAAGTTCTCTCCTGCCTCAGATACCTGAACAAAAAAGACTTGAGTTACTTTACACAAGAGAATGAGTTACCACCAAGCTCTCAAGAGAGGCAATGTTAAATTAAATACCTCAGCATCAAGACCAAGAGGGTTTCTCCGGATCGTATCTTTCAAGTGTGCCCTCTCAAGAGATTCCCAAAGATCGGCATCATTGTGTTCACTAAATGGGTCAAGATTAAATCTCACAGTACCTACATACAAATGACATTATTGGCATAAAATAGATACTAGAAGCAGAAGTATAGAAGTCAGTACCGGAATCAGTGTAAGACGTACCTGAGAAAAGAACTGGCGCTTGTGGGATGATTCCGAGCACATTACGTAGGTCCATCAGTCCAAATTTGCCAATGTCACATTCATCGATCAAGATCCTTCCCTTCTCCAGTTCCACAATCCGGAATAATGCATTCAAGAGGCTTGATTTCCCAGCGCCTGTCCTTCCAACAATTCCCACCTTGTCCATTGGAGAAATGGAGAACGAAACCCCATGAAGCACAGGAGGTAATTCAGGGCGGTAACGAAGAACAACTTCTTCGAATTTTATGGATCCAGATGATGGCCATCCAGGAGGTGGACGGTTGTTTTCAATGATCAGTGGAGCCTCTGATGGTATCTCGATATAACTTCCAACACGCTCAACCGAGTTTAAACTATTCTCAGCTAGACTCGCAAGTCTCAGTACAGCTGTTAAAGAGCTGGTAATACTTAAAGCATAACTGAGAAGCAAACCCATCGTAGATGCATATGCTTGTTGGTTCGCTGCCTGTCCATTCTGCATGACGGCTAATGACGCAGTCAACCAAACCATGAGACCTCCCAGAACTTCCAAACGGATTCCGAGCCACCGATTTGCAGCCATGTTTACAAGCGTGAATCTGATGTTATTATCCATCGATCTTCCGTTAATTTCAGCCATCCGATCATATGCTTTATAAGCACGGATACTTGAAAGTCCATTCAAAGCCTCTCCAAATTGAGCATAAACGGGCGACCTTGTAACGGAATCCATACGTTTAACTTCACGAGATGTGTTCTACAATATATAAATAATGAGTCAGTACACAACGACAAGCAAAATCTTACAATCATAAAAACTCAAAGTCTCAAGTGAGAAATGCAGAGTAAATAGAATATTTGCCACTATCGGTGTTTCTTTTTGTCCTCATTTTCTATATTGCGATCAGCATTCTTTGAAAGCTTTATGTATTGAGAAAGCATTGCGTTTTAAAGGTATGTTACCTGGTAATAGAGATAAGCTCCATAAAACACGACCAAGAGGGGCATGATGGCCCACAGGGAAAGAGTGCTGACAATGCCAATCAAGACAATGGTTGAAAGAAGCTGTAAAATTGAACCCATAAACATGTTTGCAAAGACTGCCACCGTTCGATCAATATCGCCCAGATCTTTTGCGAATCGATTGATTATACGTCCTAATGGATTGGTTTGAAAGAAGACCATCGGAGCCCTTAGTATGGAACCAAGCATAGCATCATGCATCCTTTTAGCTGCATAAAGACTGCATATAATCAACCAATATGAATTGATCAACGTCACAGAGACCTGAAACCAAGAAGAAATAAGTCTTAGTACAAAACATTTGCTCCCTGTATCCTTTTATTCTACATTTTGTTTTCTCGATCAGTTCGCGAAATTGCCTTTAGCATACAATGACATATTGTTTAGCGATTATGCCTTTATGATATGGACTCACTAATTTACCAAATGCAACTCATACCTGTCCAAACGAAAGAAGTGCGTAGATAATATTATAGAAAAGAGGTCCATGACTCTTTTCAGTTCCAACATCAGTCCACTCACTCAACCAAGTGCTACTTGAAACCCGAAATACTTGAGTCAAGACATAGCATATAAGGAGCATCATCACTACAGATGCACCTCCAAGTGCATCCTGGTACCTGGAACATGGTAACACCTCGTTAGTCATTTCAATTGCCTTCAAATACGATGCTTAGCAAGGGAACATGAATAGAAGGTGAACAATATGTCTTGTAGTAAAACACCACAGATGAATTGACATTTTGCTGGACCAAAAAGCATGCGTCTGATATACAGATATTCAAATATAGATATAAAAGAAATATAAAATCCGAAAGCCAACTAACCTCTTCAGGACTTCCCAACTCACAGTTCCAGTCGCACGTTCTTCTCGCTTGACAAGCACAGAGTTTCCTTCTTTGGATTTCTTTGTCTCTGTTCCATCCTTCTGCAGATTATTAGTGTTGCCGTTCTCAACTGGTTTTACAGACGTTTGATCTGCTTCAGCTTCTCCATTTTCTTCTGAATAATCTTCAACCTTCCCTGCATTTTCCATTAACCTCTGGAACAATGGGCCACTATGACATAACTCTTCATATGTTCCTTCCTCTTTTACTGTTCCCTCATGGACAAGCAGTATTTTATCCACTTGTGATAGGAAGTGGAGCTGGTTTGTAACAAGAACCCTCGTTTTATGCGCTAGTTCTCTTTTTATGCATTTTTCAAATACCTGAAACAGTCGGTTTCAAAATTCAGATAACAATTGTCTCTCAAAAGCAGTTACAGGCGAGAGATGTGTGGCAAACAAGAAGCAGAATATCTATGAAAACTTACACACAAACGTTAGACTCCAAAATTATAAAGAAATGAAGTATAGAACTATCCAAAAGAGGCAATCGTTTGTTTACCTGCTGACCAACATGTGCATCAAGGGCACTTAATGGGTCATCTAAGATGCACACATCTGAATTTGAGTAGACGGCCCTAGCCATAGAAACCCTCTGCTTTTGACCCCCACTGATGTTAACACCCCTTTCTCCAATCTCCGTGAGATCACCACCCTATCAATCAAGAGAAAGAATAGGGAACAAAGTTATAAACACAAGAACTAGAAAAGGTAAGTCTACTATCAACTGAACTGATGCAATTCAGTCTTTTGGATTTTACATAGCACCAAAAAAATTCAAGGTCTGTTTCACCTAACGACATATTCAAAGCACATCGCAAAGGAGATTTCCACAAAACTTACCGGCAGTAACTCAAGGTCATGCCTCAGTGCAGTCACATCAATGACCCTTTCATATTTTTCTCGGTCAAAAGGAGCACCAAATAATATATTGTTACGTACCTACACAATGTAAATTACAATCATCAGCTCAGAAAGATTAAATACTGGTGATACTATCCAGATTCTGCATGGGGACGTATCTAAAAGCAGATACAGTAATATAGAAAACATCTAATACATACTAAACTTATTATTATGTGATTGATAACTTCACAGTGAAACCCATACTATAGAAAACAGACGCATATAGAACCTACTGTTGCGTTAAAGATCCATGAAACTTGTGGGACATAAGCGACTGATCCTCTAAGAGTAACTGTTGCATCAGATAATGCAGGAAGTTCACCAAGCATAGAAGATATCAGGGAGGTTTTTCCTTCTCCAGTACTTCCAACCACCGCAACAAGGCTGCCAAGAGGTATATCCAAGTTGATATTTGACAAGGTCGGCCTATCCGCCTGCATATGTATATTGCTGGTTCCTTATTTGTATCTCGCAGTATGTAATGAGAGAAAGTAAAAGAAATAGGGGATATAGTATAAAATAGACAAGCGAGACCTTCGGATCCCAGGAGAAGTATCCATTCCTTATTGAGATGGCTGGTTGTCCAGGTTCAATGGGAGGATTCGGTAAGAGAAGTCTCTCTTCTGTTGATAATACCTCCTCCAAACGGTTTAAGGATACACTAGCATTTACCACCTACAAAAGTAGAGCCTGGTAAGCATCTGGAAAAAAAGTAATGACAACGCCAGGTCTAGAAAAAGAGGTAGGAACGCTTGATAAAAATAGCAATTAGGAGCAATCATCACAAATGATGCCACGTTATTCAGCGATTAGGAACGCTTGATAAAATTACCTGTGTTATAATGTTTGGAAGCATGAATAAAGGGAAGCGAAGCACAGAAAATAGAGAAAGTGCCGTAAACGCTCTTGCAGGTGTCAGATCTCCTCCAAGCAATGAGAACACACCAAATGAAACAACAGTCACGAAAACAGGAATGCTGTTTAGTACGAACATATTGAGCTGCAGAAAAAATGGAAGACCAAGAATGAGTTAGAAGTTTACAAAATAGGAAAATTGAAATACAGTAATGCAATTTATGTTAAAATCGTGCATGAATGCTGCTACACATGGCCACCAAAATCGAACTAGAAGAAAGCAAGTACATCAAATCCCATAAACATATCCTGGTTGATAGCAGTCTCAAAAAAGGCTCAAAGGGAATTCATTAAACGAGCAGCTTTGATTAGTCCTTGTATGCCAGTATATTGTACGAAGAGTGACAAGTAAATGAACAAGACAATTATCCACACAGTGCATACAGTCTAGAGAAGCAATCAATATAACAGTCACTGCGCTTAAGCCATACCGCTGACAGGAGTTGTGCTTTCCGGAACCAAGATAATTCATCATCACGTACAGTTTGAACCTTGGACTGAAAACTGTTTTCCCAAGCATAACACCTGCAGAAGTATTTTGGTTTAGTGAGTCAAACATTGCCTCAAAAAACCATGCAAAGACAAAAATAAGAGGTTCCAGTCTTCCAAAGTATCGTACTTCACTGTATCCATTGCGGCTAAAATCTCATTCATTAGGCCAATTCTCTTGTCAGTACGCTGCAACCCTTCCTTTGTTAACTTCTGTGTTTTGCTTATAATAACAGTCTGTTTCAACAAAATATAAAAGAAAACAATTCATTGTCATTGAACTGAAACGCAGTTGAGGTTGATGAGAGAGAAGTACAGACAATTGGGATAAGCAAAACTACCTACAGGGAAAAGAGCATGAGAAGCTATAAAGATATACTGACCTGTATAGGGAACATAAGGACCAGAAACAATGCACCAACGAGTGAGGCAACACCCAGTTGTTGATAGAGGAGAACCAGTGCTATAATTATACGAAATGGCGCAGACCACATGGTATGAAGTGATTGGCAAATTTGCTGTCACAGACAGGATAACTTTTAGGAGAAAGAACAGCCTATCCGCTAGATAAACACTACTGATTTCACGCCAAAGCATTTTCAAAACGTATTTTTTCTATAAGTCAATAAAATTAACGGTTTATTGGCTAGCAAAAGAAAATCCAACTCCTAATACCACAACAAAGACAAGATGTTGAAAATGAAATCACAATTCTTGAATCTTCGAATTAGATTTGAGGTTCAGTCAATTACTTGCAGGAAAAAGATGCATTTGGTAAATTGCATATTATAAGACTCATATTCTTGAAGCGACTCTTGAAGTAACAGACAAAGCTAAAGAGGGAAAGAAGAGATATACACCTGAAGCGACTCAGCATCAGTCGTCATTAAGTTTGTAATCTTTCCTGTTTGAAACTTCTTCCGGCCCTCATTAGTTAGCCTCAGCGATTTTCGGAACACAGCAGCAATCTAATAAGGGAGTAAGCCATCAACAGAAGAAACAATCTAAAAAGCATTTGCTATAGTTTCCGCTAACATATCAGCACAGGTTTTGCATCGATTCAAAACATAAGAAGCAGAGCACAAAAAACTAAGTACCAAAAGATAAATGATGTGAAACTTCAGCTTACCAGTGCAGACCTTAGCCGGTAACCAACCCGCATCACATTTTGGAAATACTGAGCTTCGCATAGAACCCCCAATACCTAAAAATGTCAATATCAACATCAAGCGCTCAAGGAATCCAATAGTCAAAGTCTCACCCTGAACTACATTAAACAACACCCGTTCAACATGCAAAAGTAATAAGAATAAAAAAAACAAGAAACTCCAAGCTTAGCATCAGGTTATTTCTAATACAACCCAATAAGGCTAAGATTACACCCAGCTTACAAAGGTAAAACTGGAACTACAAGATTTCCATGAAGTCCCAGCAAAAGAGAAAAGAGGGCCAAGGGAACAAGAGACTTTGTTTCATGTCACTCCAACAAAGATTATGAATGCATAGATAATCCTCTGAAGTCCATGCAAGAGATTCAAAGAGGCAGAGGAGAAAGACGAATTTGTTGCATACCACTCCGACAAAGATTGAGATTGCGTAGATGTAACCTATCCATACTGGTTCATTGAGTTGCATTGACTGCAAAAAGTTTTAAAACCACACTGTAAGATATCGTCAGAAAATTAAATACCCAAAGGATTATAGGATTTTGAATCTACCAAGAACGTTTAAACACTAATTTTGGCCAGTAGGAATATAAATCCATCTCAGCCGTCCATGTGGAAGGAAAAATTACAATGCATTGTGTTAAATAGGCTCAAGTGCTGCATGCATTGTGTTAAATAGGCTCAAGTGCTGCATGCATTGGGGAAAAAGAGCGAAATGAACAAACCTTTAAGAGCTCATTCAGTAGAAGAGGCCCCACGAATTGTGAACAGTCATTCCCAATCTGTGATACAATATGAAAATGTCAAAACCCTCAATTTACAAAACACACGATTTAGGAAATATAAGACCTCCGAAGCCATCAATATTATCAAAAAGACAGGGAAAAAGCAGTTGCAGATTAAAGATAAAACACAAGAAGTAGAAACAAAAGTACCTTCCAGAACCCACCCCACCAAAACCTACAAAATGCAGACACAGGTTTCCATAAGACACGCATCATGTCAAAGCCCAAACAATCAATCATATTGCAAAAAGCTGAGAACACATGACTGCAAAGATGTTTCTCTTTACCTTCCACCAAGACTGCTGTTCAGAGCCCTCAAGAGCCATGGTTTGGGCTTTTCTAGTTCCTTATCCCAGGAACTCTGGAAGCTGAAAAAGGATAGAAAAAATATCACGGACCATGCCAGTCATAGACAGTATGAGAACAGGGTTATTATATATCAAATATTAAAAAGACCTCCTCATGAGAGTATCAGTACGATCCCAAGTGTCCAAAACCCACACATCCTTCTCGGTGAGAGGCCGTTTCGATCCCAGAGTCATCAATGGGTTCAACCATGAAAAGAAGATTCCTGTGGGGAAAAAGATATTGATAAGGAGGTACTTAATAGTCAAAGTTCAACAAATGTTGAAGAATCTACTACAAAAAATGTTGGAGCTTGGTCAAAGTGATGATCACTAAGTAAAGACTTAGGTCTCACAGTCACAGTCCAGTTTTCCAAACTTCATTTCTAGGGAAAACTGGAGGATACGTCAAAAAGAAATCGAAGAGACTATAGACAACTTATTTTGTCAAGTATGGAAACGATTTTAATGACTGGTTACCAACTACTAGCACTACCTAAGAAATTTACAGATTCAAGGAAATTTTTAAGCTCTGAAGAAATACCAACTCGGTGAGGTAGTAAGTGCAGAGAGAAATCAGAGATGCTGTGGTGATTCTCACAATAAAAGAGATATACATAACAAAATCCACACGGCGTGAATAAGAAGAACGTAGAGATACATACTGTCAAATAAATTTGCATGCCTCTCGGGACATATTTGTTCTCCTCCAGGAAGCTCTTCATACTCGTAATCATCCGAGGTTTCAGTCGGCACTGGTGTGTAACCAGGGTGAGGATCCAAATTAGGGAAATACACGAACAAGAGAGTTCCAAATGCAACCTGGATTCAAAAGCCAATTGTATCATCTACAGCACGTGGTAAAGAGAAGTTTGGAGAATGCAAAAAGGAGTCTAAATGTACAAACCTGAACTGCCACCTCGCTTATGTAAAGATACAGTTTAAAACTGCAAAAAAAAAAGATGAAGCATATAAGTTCATCCTGACAGATCAGGGCAACGAACTTGCATAAACCACGTAAATTTGCAAATTTACCAACCTGCCATAATACTCCTTGACTGAAAGAACAAGATTTAACAGTACCATATCTCCCACAAGCGCATAAATGACAGCAAATCTGACATACCAACGAAATTCACGGATATATGTTTTGGTTTCAACAACAGTCATGACCAATGCAGAACCCCAAGCAAAAGCTTCAAGGACCAACATGAACGCCTGCCAAAGAAAGCACAAAACAAAAACATCTTTTAGGCAAAACATACAGAATAGCAACAACCAAAAAAGAAAAGCGTAAGAAGCGCAAGTGATTACACACCTCATACGGAGGAAACCCAGCTCCATCCAAATCCAATATAGAGATCCTCATAACCAATCTAAACAAAGGCTCACCAGTAGCATAAGCAGCCAACAGAACCAGAAAATAGTTATACCATTTTGACCTCAAACAGAACTTATGCACTTTGTGATCCTTCTTGATAAGCCAAAGACGATAAAGGCACAGAATCAACAAAACCAAATGAGAAACGCCAAGCACAATAGAGTCAATAGCACAAGGTGTATATGCACCAAATGCATAATCCACCATTTTTGACCACACACCATTCTGCACCGGTTTACAAAACCAATCCACCGGCTCAAACCCCATCTTCTTCCTCAGTTAAAACAAAATCCCCTGCTTCCAAATTTTATTCTCCTCAGAAACTACACATCACAACAAGCTACTATCAATCCTCCAATAATCTGCAAAAAAAAAAAAAAAAAAAAACATAGTAATATAAATAATTCAATTTATCATAAAGGTATAATAGCTTTTGCCATTTTAGTGGAAACAAGCTTTTTAATATCCCCTAGATCACTCAAAAAGGGGAAAAACAGAGACAAGCACCAAAAAGTTAGCTCCATATCAATAAACAAAAGATTCTCGTAAACCTATGAAGAAGAAAGGCAAAAAATCAGAATCTGAACATGCTTTCTCTACCATGAAAATGAACAGCATTAAGAAGAAACTGCGTAAACAAGTACGAAATCGATTTCGATTATGATAATACTACTGCTAAAGACTTCGCCGGAGATTTACCGGAGAGTGAGACTTCGCCGGAGAGTCGCTGATTCCCAAAAGAGATTTGAGATTTTGAGAGATGCGTCACTGCTTACATTACAATGAAGATCTATCAATATATATATATGGAGGAGATTGGAGACGCACGGAAAAGTCAAAAAGTTTTCATAACAAAAAATGATTTGTTGGAGGAAATAAAAATCACTACTTTTTCTGCTTATTTTAAAGAAAATTTAAACATTACCTGCTACAAAACAGAAACAAAAAACTAAAAATAAATATAGTGACCTATATTTTTAAAATATTTATTAATTTATAGACATATTAACTAATTTAAAATTGAGAAAACTATAAAAGCACCAAAACAAATTTTTTTGTTCCAAAAATAATTTATCTATTTAAAATGTTTTATTCATACCACAATTTTATAATTTAACTGAGAAAAATGTTTTTTTTTTACTTTAATACTCTTTCTGTTCTTAAAAGATAAAAACATTACAAACAAATTTTTTTCAAAAAAAATAGAGTTTTTACTGTTTTCTATGCACTTTTACAAACTTTAAGATAAATACTGAAACACTATTGGTTAAACTTTATTGAAAATTGTATTTCGTAAAAATCAATGCATTATCTTAATAAGTGTACATAACCTTAAAAATCTAACGGATATAGTAGTTGACTTGTAGTGGGTGTGTCCATGACTAACAATTTTGGTCAGATTTTGAATCCTCTGAAATCATGATTTTACAGAAAACAAATAGTTATAATAATTAGTAAATGAAAGCACGACTTTTCCTTACCTTATAATATACTAATTCTAATAGCAGTCTAACTGTGTGTAACCAAGTGTTGAAGTAAATATCAAATATACCGTTACATCATTACATGAGGATTCAACTTACTACTAAGATCATCATTAATTTATAATTCGCAATCAATTAGAAGTCCATAAAATGAAGACTATATTCTTATATAAGAAATGGTTGTCGGTGACGGTGATTCACAATTACAACAAGAAAACGATGATAAAACTCCAGAAAGTGTACTTGAGATTATGGATTTTCAACCCAAAACAAAAAAATGATAGTGTTGAACTGTTTTTACTTCTAATATAAAACATTTAATAATAAATTTTAGAGATGATGACTCTTCTGGTTTTAGTCTCGGATCAACTCTTATTTTTCTAGATAGGTTATATTTGTTGAAGTTTACTCAATTTTAACATGTAAGGATTTGAATGTTCTACTCAAAACTAATTAAAGTATTCTTATATTAAAATGTTGACTCATTTCCACTTCCAATATGTGACCATACGCACCAAATGATGTTGTAATTTGTTCTCATGCACAAGTATACATCGTAACCAGAACAACAAAACAAAACCTTCTTAGAATTCGCACAAATTTTACCAACCTAGTTTACTTCTATGTCTAATTTCTCTTTCTTAGAAAACTTGAATCTCCATGATTTGGAAAATTTTCATTATATATGTGATTAGAGTGAATAAATATGACTGTAAAGAAATAATTTATAATTATAATGAGTACAAGTAGAACAAAACGAAGAGAATAATACACAATCCGCATGTGGTAATAGTGTGATTGAGGATTTAGGTTAGTGGACGAGGTTTTCAAATTTGATTCCTCTCCAAATAAAGCTACTCCACATGTGACTTCTTGAATTCTTGGGCTTAGTGGTCGATGTTTTATCCGAGGTAGACTTGCAGGTTATTCTTGCCTAATAACATGTTTAGTTTTTGGATTAGACGTCGGGTTTGATTTAGACACCGGTGGCAATAAAAAACTCACAAATAATAATATATGATACAAGCATATCTATAGTTTGTCCAATACTTGGCACTTGCAATTAAATATGCTCAATGCTTAAAAAACATAGCTTTTTGTTAAGTTAGTTGCCGAAAAATGTTTGATTTAGCCCGATCTTGCTGTCACATGCGATGAATTACATATATATTATTGAGAAAATTGGATTGTATACCCTAAAACTTGTTGAACATTGGAAAAGTATACCAAATTTTACAAAATTGGAAAAGTACCCTTAATATTAAACAAATTATCATATAAAATATGTTGATAATTAAAAATTGTTTAGTGTAAATTTTAAAATGAAGTTCAATTTATTAGTAACTCATATTTATTTTTTTAGACAAAAAAAACTATATGGCTAATTAATCATAATTTTTCCAACTAAAATTATAATTAAGTAAGTTGATTTATTTTACACAGTTGATTTATATTTTCTTCGTTGATGTTTTGCTCTATTGATTTATTTAAACTACTGACTTATTTTTCTTTATGTTCGTCGACTTAATTTTCAGCTTGATCGACTTATTTTCAACTATGGATTTATATTTGTATTGGTTGATTTTTTCCTTTGTCGACTTATATAACCATTGACTTATTTTTTTTATGTTCGTCGACTTAATCATCAGATTCGTCGATATATTTTCAACTATGGATTTATATTTGTATTTTGGTTGACTTTTTCCTTTGTCGACTTATATAACCATTGACTTATTGTTTTTGTGTTCGTCGACTTAATTTTCAGATTCGTCGACTTCTTTTCAGCTGTTGATTTATATTTGTTTTGGTTGATTTTTTTCTTTGTCGACTTGTATAACCATTGACTTATTGTTTTTATGTTCGTCGACTTAATTTCTTGTTTCATCGATTTATTTTACACTATCGATTTATTTTAAATATTTATTAATTTTTATTTAAAACTGAAAAATCAAATTATTTTGTTTTAAATAAATTAGAAGATTAATGATTAACTAATAACCTAATAGTAAAAATATCATTTCAAACTAAAAATAGGTAGTTTTCAAATGTTAACAAATTTGGTATAGTTTTCAAATTTTCAAACAAATTTAGGGTATTTATCCAATTCACCCTATATTATTTTATTTTTCCCCTAAGTTTGTGATCTCATCTAATAAACAGGAGCAACCTGAATTCATTATTCTAATAATTAGGTAGAAGTTCGCAGATTTCAACGAATGTAAACAAATAATTAAGAACGATTATTGACTTAATCCATCACTGCACGTTGGCCACACAAGATTCTATCTTGGTGGGGGCTTGTCCAAGTCCACCGTGATGGGTGATCATGTTGGGATTTTTAGAGTATTCTAAGAGAATCCGGACCAAGATCATTTATATACAAAACGAAATAAAATCAATAACAATGATTTCGTTTAGATTTATTTGCTTATATTATTGCTTATAAAATTATTTTGCTTGTCCACAAAGTAGCATTACGTTGATCAAATTAAAGGTTGTTGCCAGTTAGATTTTTTGTAGATTTTAAGGCAAACCAGAGTAGATATTCTTTCGATTTTGCTATATAATATAGAATATAAAATAGTTCCTTAATTATTTAGATATAGTGTGAAGATGATGGAACACGACAAAGATTGACCAAGTTTCATTCAGCACTAGAGATCTTTAAAACACTAAATTTTACGATAATGTATGTATATATTCTTTTATAAAATAAGTAGAGATTATGACTTATTTTTTTCTCCCATCATTTTACGCCAAAACGGCTTTCTCTCAAAACAGTTTTTTTCCACCGTTTTAAGTTGATATATAGTATTTAAGAAGTCAAAAACATAAAAAGAAATAGTTCTTAATGCATGACACATGAACAATTGGTGACTGCAATAATCTCCACACACAAACAAAATAGAGAAAATTGGATTGTATACCCTAAAACTTGTTGAACATTGGAAAAGTATACCAAATTTTATAAAATTGGAAAAGTACCCTTAATATTGAACAAATTATCATATAAAATATGTTGATAATTAAAAATTGTTTAGTGTAAATTTTAAAATTAAGTTCAATTTATTAATAACTCATATTTATTTTTTTAAACAAAAAAAACTATATGGTTAATTAATCATAATTTTTTCAACTAAAATTATAATTAAGTAAGTTGATTTATTTTACACAGTTGATTTATATTTTCTTCGTTGATTTTTTGCTCTATTGATTTATTTAAACTACTGACTTATTTTTTTTATATTCGTCGACGTAATTTTCAGCTTGATCGACTTATTTTCAACTATGGATTTATATTTGTATTGGTTGATTTTTTCCTTTGTCGACTTATATAACCATTGACTTATTTTTTTTATGTTCAGCGACTTAATCATCAGATTCGTCGATATATTTTCAACTATGGATTTATATTTGTATTTTGGTTGACTTTTCCCTTTGCCGACTTATATAACCATTGACTTATTGTTTTTGTGTTCGTCGACTTAATTTTCAGATTCGTCGACTTCTTTTCAACTGTTGATTTATATTTGTTTTGGTTGACTTTTTTCTTTGTCGACTTGTATAACCATTGACTCTCTTTTTTTATGTTCGTCGACTTAATTTCTTGTATTCATCGATTTATTTTACACTATCGATTTATTTTAAATTTTTATTAATTTTTATTTAAAACTGAAAAATCAAATTATTTTGTTTTAAAAAAATTAGAATGATTAATGATTAACTAATAGCCTAATAGTAGAAATATCATTTCAAACTAAAAATAGGGTAGTTTTCAAATGTTAACAAATTTAGTATAGTTTTCAAATTTTCAAACAAATTTAGGTTACTTATCCAATTCTCCCAACAAAATAATTGCATGGAATATTTTAGCTATTGTGTGGTTTTGAAACACTTCTATTAAATTGGTCCAGGCATGAACAACTAGTGAGAGAAGGATCCGATAAACTAGTATGTTACGACTTACGACACAAGTGGAAGTATCTTTTTATCTTCTCGTCTTTATTTATTTGGAAATATCTGCTTTCAGTTTCAAGCTCTACTCAGACAAAATTTGTCTTTTATCTGCTTTCTTTAAACTGATACAACACAAACATCATTTGTCTGATTCATTTAAGTTGACTTATTTCCTGGGTTCAAATTTCAGTGATAGACATTCACTTGTTCTAAACATTTTCAGTTTGAAAATTTATTACTCATTGGCCAAAAGTTATCATCCTTCGTTGAAATCTTAGAAACGCCTCGATGCTTTGAATCCAGATGTTCGCACATGCACGATCAAATAAAGTAAATGAAATAGTACTATTGATACTTGATGCTCGCATGCAGTACTGGTCGAATACACTGAAATCTTTCCAACTTTGAAGTTTCTCAAGGAAAAATTGTTTGCTTCTACAACATGAGAAGATTACTAAAAGTGTGTCTATATACATATATATTACTGTTACTTGCCTTGCTATATATATATTAAATTTGAGAAAATGATTATAATGTGAGATCTATTCGTAAGAAAACACACAAGTAAAATGACAACTTACTAAAAAAAATTCCTTTCTAAATTTTATGTTATTTTGTCCGATGCAATGTTTTATTATTTTTAACACGTTATCTTATACAATATTTTAAGGTTCCATTTGCCCAAACTCTCGTGTAGTTCAAAATGATGAAAATCATAAATACCTAATTATGTTTATTTTAATTACCCACAACTTTTTCTAAAATCCTCTATAACGTCCTAAAACGTTCTCACTAACAACATTAATTTGTAATCAAATCCAAATAAATGCCTAATTATCATAGTTTTGTTTATGTTTTTAAATTAACCATGTTGACGTTACCACCAAACTCCTATAAAACGCCTAAACTCATCTTCTAAATTCACATTCTTCATCAATTTCTACTAAAATCAAAACTCTCCCAATGGTATTAAGTTCTTCCAAGTCAGCCATGCCCCTTCACATATACTCTACCCTTGATGCAATAGACGACAAGCTTGCATCCCACTGTACAGGTGTTCTTCTACTGCACACATAGAAATTCCGTAATTTCAAACTAAATAATGTACGTCCACCTCAACGTTCACTGCTTGGAGATGAGGTGTAGTTCGTTACTTACACATTCTATTTCTCTTACTAAACTTGGGTAATATATTGTTCAATTTACTCTTAATTACTAACGTCGACAACATAAATTTAGGAAACAACTTAGACATCAACATATTCTCAATTCGTAAAGGCTTATAATATTTCATATCGCCGGAAAAGCTATTAAATCTAGAGAAGTAATAGTCAAAACCAGAAGCAAGGGTCATGATCACAGGTAGCTAAAGCAAGTTTGTTTTTCACTTAAGCAACATGGTAAAACTGTGTGTGTTTCTATCATTTTCTTACCTGAAAGCAATAATTGTTTTCCTCTAACGTTGAAATAATCCTTAATTATCAGTTGTTTATTAAAAGCACCTAAATTTGTAATCAATTGGAGTTCAACTAATTGACTAATTCAGAGCTTTTTTGCAAAGTAATTCCTACTCCCTCTGTTGCATATTAGTTGTCATTCTAACATTTATTTTTTGTTTCATATTACTTGTCGTTATGTATTTCCAATACAAATTTATTACTATTTTTCCATCTTTTACCCTTAACTTTCAGCTTAATAATTATTTTTATCAAACAAAATAATGTATTAATTATGGGTAAAACAGAAAATTTAATTGTTTTCTTAATTTGTGTGAAAACACCTAGAATGACAAGTAATTTGCAACGAATGGAGTAATTATCTGCAGTATATTAAATACACATAAATTTGGAACCAATTCTAAGTTAGAAGGAGTATAGCTTTAATTTTCTTGCTATTTTTTGTTGTTTTCACAAGAAAATATATTCCCTAGAATTGGATTAAGTGAGGCACACATAATCTCTTATTGTCTGTCTGAATATCGTGTTTATTAGATCAAAATTGATCATTTATGTTACATGGTCCGATGGAGATATAAACATGTAAAGCAAGACCCTCAAAGCCTCACGAGAGATGTTGAGATCGTTAGTATATAGCATGAACGAAGCTGAAAGTATATGCATCATGTTTTAAGTACGTAAAACAAAAAAAAATCAGTATGCAAATGACAAGAAGTAAAAGATGAATAGAGAAAATCGACGTTTGAACAACTTATGTATCTCATTATTAACCTTTACAAGAATTTGATTTGGTAAGCCAACATTGGATACCCAAATTTGGTATAAGATAGGACTTACTGGTTTGTGAACAATTTATCAAAAATAATGTTTACTATTGTCGAAAAGATCGATTGACTTTGGTTTTATTCTCCATCAAATGTGAGATAACGATGTCTTTGACAAATGATATTTGAAGCTAATTTCAATCTCTTTCAAGAAAAGTTATGAATTGTTTTTATACTTTTGTGTTGTGGTTACTTTCAAATAAAATAAAGAGAGTACAGTAGAATTGATTGAAGGAAAATTTTCAAAATAAAGATAGAAAAAGGTAAAAACATAAATTAAATGTGTTTCATGAAACACATTAAATCATTACATAAATTAGATAAAAAAATGTGTTTTTATTAATAACATTGTAACAATATGAAGAAATAGTCATTTTGTGTAAATAGTAAAACGTCATCTACATGAGATTTTGATTAGTAATGGTTAAGTAGTGACCAAACATGCAAGATAATAGAAACCATAAAATTATCTACAAAATTTAATAATAAAAATTATCTACAAAATTTAATAATAAAATACGAATTTTTCATATATTGAGAAGAATTAAATCTACGTGGTCATAATTTTAAAACTGTTTATTCAAAATTCAGTTTTAAATAAATAGCGTTTATCATAATTCTAATAAAGAATATTTTTGCTCAACAATTATTATTCATTAATCTAAACTCCAATATGGCATGATACAATTTAGAAACATACATCAGGAAAGATAAAAATGTATTTGATGTTCTATCGACACTATATTACATTCTTCTGGGTAATATACCACTAGGAATTCATTAAAAACAATAAATTTGTGTAATAAGAAATAGAGAAACAATCAAATTATAAAACAGCAAAACATATTTCAATATATATACTTTTGCTACATATGTTGCTATCTTAATTTTAAATCCACGCAACGCGTGGATCTTCTCTAGTTTATAAATATGATACACTACTTTTAACATGACACTATCATTTTTACAACATTCGTGATATTTGTTAATAATCACCTGCAAAAAAACACATTTTCTTAATTATAATTTTTTTCAACTTTTTTGTATCGCAATGGCATCTCGCTAACACCCTATATTGGTAAACCATTCACTAAAATGTAATTAGTAAGCAAAACAATACAAACATTAACTAATTAACTAATTAAATATCTAAAATAAAATTAATAAGTAGATATTTAGATGTAAAAATCAAGTCTAAATAAAACAATAGCTTAGTGCTATCGAGGCTCGGTCTTGCCACAAGTAACCCAAGTTTGGGCTAAAAATGATATACTAAACCCGCTCTAAATTTTGTTTAAACATCACTTTCTTTTGCGATACAAACATCATTTTTTAAAACTAATTAATAAATCAACCTAAACAAGGTTTTGAGTTTACTGCCCTATTAAATATCAAATAAATGCGGTACAAACAAGATTTGTAAAATCCATAGATCTCGGGTTTTATTTTTTATTTTATTTTAAATATTAAATTGTATTCAAGTGTGGAGTATGGACATGTGAAGAAAATATGGTTGGGTGTCTCCCATGGGTTTCGACATTAGAACATACTCTCAATGTTAATGTCCAAATCCTATAGACTCACTATGTCTCCGGTTGAAATACGATTGTGGAGAGAGATCCAAGCTTGGAAAACATACTTCGGTGTGTTGCATGAACCATTTTCCTCGGAACCATGGCATATGCGGTCTGTATTCTCTAATTTGGTTCCATGTAAGAACCAAGCCGAAACGTTATAGCTTCTCCTCAATTCATATATCGTTACTTCAATGTTATTAAGCTCTTCGAGTATGTGGTTAATTCCTTCTCCGATGGGTATTGATAACTTTCTGGTTTCATTTATGGTTTGTGGATAAAATTAAAACAATGTATTCTCGAGGGGCATGTAATGTCTATAATTCTACCAAGCAAACACAATTCATCGAACCATTACAGAAATGGTGTATCACGCGAACACAATTTAGGTGACCTTTTCTCTTGTTTTATAGAATGGTATAAAATCTAAAAATTTACAAATCAACTTAGAAATTTAAGTTAAACATTTCAGATAGTCATAATTCACCAATTTGCTTAACAAATACTTTATCTCCTGATAACTCCGACACTACTAAATTACTACTCATAAATAGTAAGAGAGTAAAATGCGATACAAACGTTATACACATAAGATTTGTAAAATCCATTAGATCTCCCTCAGGTTCTTGAAATTTTGTTTTTGAAAATCTACAATTTTACAAATCTTACAAACAAAAGTGAGAGAAAAAGAGAGAGAGAGAGATATAACATTTTAAATAGCACCAATGTTCTTGAGGCCAAGGACAACTCCGACGCCGATGATATGACCGACGGTACCACAAGCCAACGTGTCGGCGAGTGTGAACCCGGCCGGGTCACCTGTTTGTAGACCCGAGTCACGTGCCTCTAGCTTAAGTCCAGCTGTCGCTTTCCTATTGGCTGATGGTGCCAGTCCGAATCTCCCCGCGAACAACATCAGAGTCGTCGACGTTACCATTATCTAAGTAATCAAAGTGTACTAATCAATTATTGCTTAAAACTTGATTAAAATGTTCATTACGTATGTTTTTATTTATTTAGTTTTTAATTACCAGATTTGTTGATGAACCAATGAAGTCACATCTCGCACCCAACGCTCCATTTCCCTTGCGTCTCATTGGCTGAACACTTGCCTAGAACAATTATTTATCGTAAACCAAAATTATTTTTGCAATATGATAAAAATGATTCTAGGTCACAAATTCATTTTGTTTGTTACGATAGTTAAATCTCCTACTCCCTCGGTTGCATATTAGTTGTCATTCTAGCAAGAATTTTTTGTTTCATATTACTTGTCATTTTGTATTTCCAATGCAAATTTATCACCATTTTTTCTTCTTTTACACTTAATTTTCAGTTTAATAATTACTTATATCAAACAAAATAGTGTATTAATTAGTGGGTAAAACTGAAAATTTAATTGTTTTATTAATTTGTGTGAAAACACCTAGAATGACAACTAATTTGCAACGGAGAGAGTATTAATCTACCATTCAGACACTAAAAAAATTCGGGGACAATATTCATGTATTGTATATAGAAGATCAAATCACAATTTTGTAATCTAAAGATCGATTCAATTTTAGAAAAAAAAGACTAACCAGGCCTTGAACAGGAGTTGCAGAGATCTTGGTGGCTCGAAGACCACTGAACTGAGGCAGTGTAGTCATCACTGTGCTCGCCATTTTCTTACTTGAAATCTAAAATTCTTTTTAACTTTTTTGTGCGATTTGAGTTTTAGTTTTGAACTTTTTTTTGCAGTTTGTCTTTAAAATGATTTAGCTATAGATCATCTTGTGGCTTTGGCTATCACAGAAATGGATTCTGTTTTGGTCAGTTCTTGCTGACATGTCAAGTGTCTATTGGCTGCTTGTAAAACTCTGGATAAGATGTCACACCGTAGATTTTCTTCTGAATCTTTCCTTATTTGAGCTTCACTCTAGGCCCATTTATACTTTGTGGGCCTTTATCTGATATTGTTAAGAGAAACCGAATGTACATCTAAAAGGTCTATACTTCAATTGAATGTAACTTCAGTTAGTTGTATACTTAATAAGGGTGAAATACAATTTTTTAATTTAATGTATGTTCATCTAAAAGGTGAAATGCAAAAAAAAATTCTTTTTGCTTCGAAGTAAGTTTATTCAATTTTAAAGAGAACCTAAGGATTGGTTCATCTCGTCAAAGTCGTGTTGTAAAATAAAACCTTTTGCTTTTAAAATCGTCTTGTTAGCAGATTCTAATGTGTTTTTTGATTCGTAATCGCTGGTCAAACTTTTTCATTCCAGGAGTGTGATCAACAAATTTAAAATACATCCTCGTTAACATTCACAGTTTTATCGGATTTATTTTTATCTCTCCAGTTTATTTATGTTTTGTACAGTAAATGCATGATATTTTAGAATACGTTAACCTCATTTAAAAAAATTATATTTTGGGTAATTCGAAAAGTAAAGATTTTGTTTAATCTCATTTTAAAAATTTATATAGTACCTTGAAGATAAATTCATTTTAAACAAAACTTCAATTAGTTGTATCAAGATATTTTGTTATATAAACAAAACAAAAAAAACCAAAATAAAATTTAAAATTTGTGATGTAGATTCTCTCCTATCCCCAATCTATAATGCTCCTTTTCCTTTGTTTATGAATCATGATTATCTTTGTGGTAGGGTACTTTTAGGACCTTCTGGTTAGTTGAACAAAAAAAGTTAAAATAGTTGGTTTGAAATTTAATGTGTGTTTATCAAAAAAAAAAAATTAATGTGCGTTTCTTTCTTTTCTCCAACAAACCATGAACAATTATATGTAGATGTTCTTAGGTTATATGTAAATTGTTCACATTTTTTTAATATGTCAACGTAAATGTTACAATCCATATAGGAAATTATTAAATATTGATAAGTTGTATATCATAAAAATTGGACCCGTTATTAGCAGAAAATTTGGAAGTACATGACCTAACGCAAAAGCCGACACAGCAGACTCTTGTTCTTGTATGAGTTGCTTTTCCTAACACTCAACACATTGTCATAATTAATTTCATAATACTAATATTCTATCTATAAGCAGCCGTAATTATTCAAACCTTAAAGCAGCCCAACATTAAGAAATTGTCAAGTGTCAACTATTAATTACTTTGACCAACTAATAATGGAAGAAACCTAGAGATGTGTTTGACTTCAAACATACGATTCCAAGAGAAGTTTTTTAGAACATTAAATTGTATTTACTCCAAGTTGTTGGATCTGGTTTAACCTAAACCGGGATCCTGATTCAATTACCAACCACTTTTTTTACACACATTTAAACCTAAACCGAATATTGTACCAGCAATCATATTCCGTACCGAACAATGTAAGAAAGTGGACCGAGTCAAACATTTGAGTATCTTCTCAGAAGTTACATATGCAAGTGTGACCATATATATAACACAGAGAGATCATATCCAAAAAACACATCAATCTTCTTCTTGATTCAACACGGTACAACTTTCATCATCTGAATAATTTCTCCGATCTAATCATGTTGGAACTAGAGAAGTCTCCGATCAGAACTCCGATGAGAAAGCTAAGAAGAAGAGGAACAAAAAGGGTTTGGAGATTGAAGCAGAAGCTGAAACTAAAATGGAAGTCTATCAAGATCCAGGTTAGGTCACATCTACCGGGTTTCTTGGTTACCAAGAAACGTCTCACGTTTACGAAATCGCGAAACCAACAACCAGAATTAGCTCAAGTAGCTCGTAGAATCTGCAAAATCACCAACGACTCGACCAAATCGCTTGCGTTTCTACTTCAGCTTCCGAAATACTCAGCCGCGGATTTCCTAGACCGCGGTGACCTGATGACTCCAGCTGCTTCTCCAAGGGAAAACATATCGAAAACGTGGCGTGAGCTTCACGGTAGCAAGAATTGGGAGAATCTTCTTGATCCTCTGCATCCATGGTTAAGAAGAGAAGTAACCAAATACGGAGAATTCGTTGAATCGGTTTATGATTCACTCGATTTTGATCCTTTGTCTGAATTCTGCGGAAGCTGTAGATACAACAGGAACAAACTCTTTGAAGAGCTTGGTTTAACTAGACATGGTTACAAGGTGACCAAATACATCTACGCGATGTCTCGTGTTGATGTTCCTCAGTGGTTCTTGAGCTCAGCTCTGGGAGAGACATGGAGCAAAGACTCAAACTGGATGGGGTTTGTCGCGGTGAGTGGAGACAGAGAGTCGTTAAGGATTGGTCGGAGAGACATTGTTGTGGCGTGGCGTGGAACCGTGACTCCTACGGAATGGTTCATGGATCTTAGGACAAGTAAAGAGACATTTGATTGTGAAGGAGAACATGGCAAGAACGTTGTCAAGGTCCAAAGCGGTTTTTTCAGTATATACAACTCGAAATGCGAGCAAACAAGGTATAACAAACAAAGTGCATCTGAGCAAACTATGGAGGAAGTGAAGAGGTTAGCAAAGTTCTTTAAGGATAGAGGCGAAGACGTGAGCCTAACCGTGACCGGTCATAGCCTAGGTGGCGCGTTGGCGCTTATGAACGCTTACGAGGCAGCGAGAGATGTTCCGGAGTTATCTGGTAACGTTTCTGTGATCTCCTTTGGTGCGCCGAGAGTAGGTAACTTGGCATTCAAGGAAAGGCTAAACCATTTAGGTGTTAAGGTCTTACGCGTGGTGAACAAGCAAGATATTGTACCTAAGCTTCCTGGTATTGTGTTCAACAAGGTACTAAACAAACTCAACCCGATAACTTCGAGGCTCAATTGGGTCTACAGGCACGTCGGGACGCAGCTTAAGCTCGATGTATTCAGTTCGCCTTATGTCAAACGCGATTCGGACTTAGGGAGGTCTCATAATCTCGAGGTGTATCTCCATGTTTTAGATGGCTTTCACAGCAAGAAATCGGGGTTTAGGGTTAACGCGAGGAGAGATGTTGCGTCTGTGAATAAAAGCACAGATATGTTGTTGGATCATCTAAGAATACCTGAGTTTTGGTACCAAGTGGCACATAAGGGTCTGATCCTCAACAAACAGACCGGCCGGTGGGTGAAGCCCGTCCGTGCGCCAGAAGATATTCCCTCTCCGTTATCGACCGGACCAAAACCGATTTATAGCTTATGAGAAAAGATATATGTTTCCATTCCATTCATTCGTTTTATTGGATCTTTTTTCAGTGTGAATTTTGATTGCAACATTTCAATTCGATGAACATATATGTCAAGTTGTGATAGTATATATGTGTGTTTCAAGCTTCCTTAAATACAATTTACAACAGCGGAAGAAAACAGAACGAGGTAATGTCTCATAGTAGAACTAAACCCTAACTAGTTGCATAAATGTTTAAGTTTCTAAACCAAACAAAAAAATCTAACAATAACAAGATTCGTTCCAAGAAACATGTAATCTGGCTCTTAGTATTGCATAAATTCAATAGAAGAAGCATGTAAAATGGCCATAGATTCCCCTCAAGCGTGAAATTATCTAGTTATTCTCATTTGACCAGTCGAAATGGTACCATACTTTAGGTCCATTAGAAAACCCGGTGAGTGGGTTACTCGACGGCTACACTCATCCTAGGGGATGAGTCGGGTGGTAAATACCCAGGTTACCCCTTGGTTATCAAAAAATGGTCATAGAACAACACTTGACCATTTTAACAATAGATAGAGATTGGATTTATTCGTATAAATTAAGGTTAGTACCAAAATCAAAAGTCCTAAAGTTATACAAGTCCTTTATATATGTACAATTTATTTTTTCGTTTAAGCCCTTTACATACAATTTATTATTCCCTCCGTCCCATTTTAGATGATCTTTTAGGAGAAATTTTTTGTCCCATTTTAGTTGATTTTTTCAATTTTCAATGCTATATTTATTGTGTTTTTGTTGTTTTTAAGTACTTAATTCTGCATGAATCATTTTGGAATTTGTGTCCTATATTGAAAAGATAAACAATTAAATAATTTCTTAATTTGTGTATAAAAACCTTTAAAATCATCTAAAATGGGACAGAGGGAGTAATAATTTAGCCCATGGTAATGAAAGTATATATGCCATTTAAATAAGTTAATTATCTTCTTATTTTTTTGTCAACAATAGTTAATTCCTTATCACTAATTCAATATATTGTCTTTATTTCATAATTAAATTACACATTCATATTTTTCATAAATGAAAGTTAGATTTTCCTTTTGTCTCAATGTGTTTTGTTCCAAAATTCCATCCGTCATGACTCATGAGGATCATGCTTTGTATTTTACTCATTAATTTTATTAATGCAAGATGTTAAAAAAGTCAGATTTTCTAAATATTAATTACTGATAATAATTACGTAATCCTGTAATAATTATATAGGATCATGCTTTGTATACTTTTTCTTTCTAACACATTTTTGTTATATATGACCTTATGATAAGAGTTATAGTCTGTCTTAGTTAAATTCCAAACATCATTTTCAGTGAGTAAGATGCAGAACCCGGATTTGGAACTGACTCCAGGCCAACCTATTCCATGGTCCATCACAAAAGAACTGGATTTCATTGATCTAAGTAACAATGATCGTCTTTTACTACCGCGACAAGAGACAGGGCTCGTGTTCTCGGAGATAACAACTTCGAAAATGACTCAAGTGCAAATCCAAGACTTGGACGTTGCTGAAACTTTTTATTATGTTTACTTAAGAAAAATCGGAAAGGATTATTACTTCACAGTTGGGTGGAAAGATATAAGGCTTAAAAGAGATTTCAAAGTTGGTGATGTCATTAGACTATATTGGGATAAGTTAAATAAGAATTTCAAGTTATCATGTCTTAGACCTACTGCCTAATTTGGAAATCCTTATATATCGTGTCTTAATTATAAATCTCATATCTAATGAAAACAATGTTATTTAAGTTGAATCGATTGTACATAGACATGTAATCTAGTGGTTTATACGAATATCGATACCGTGTCACAACTTGAATTTAAACCTAATAGTATGCAAACAAGAATTGTTTCTTTAGATCAATTGGTAAAATTTTGGGATTTGAAACAATCGGTTCCAAGTTTTAGAGTTTCCAAAAAGAAATCTATAAATTCTAAATTGACTTTACAAAATTGTGTTTTGTTGAGTTGGTGAACCAACCGGATTCAATAGAAGAATCACCCCGGGAATTTTATTTTTCTTATATTCTTAGACTTTGATCAGAGCATTGCAACATTTGGATGAAAACAGATCTTGTTGATGTTTAAAAGTAGTTTACAAATTAAGTTGTTAGAATCATGATTATTGATATTTTGTTTTAAGAAGATTTGTTTCCTTGTATAATTCAACCAATGGTATTGAAAGTACATGTATATTCCATTTTAAATAAGTTATCTCACTATCATTTTCTCAATAATAATTCATTCATTATCACTAATTCATTATATTTTCTTAAGTTACTAATTACATTACTCTTTGATATTTTCCTATAAAAATTTCATAATCAATTTTCTAACTATTACTAATAATAATCATATAAGATTTTTTTTTTTTTCTAACACATGTTTGAGTCTCATGGAATGGAAACTTTTTATAAGAAATTTAATGTAAAAGTAGTATTCCTACATATGCTAATCTATAAGAACTCTTAAAAAGTAATTAAAATTATTCAAAATGCAAAGTATTTGTAGAAAAAATCATTAACTAATAGAAATTAAGAAAAAAACACTATTATATATAGTTTAGAACTATTTATATGCATAAACAATAATTTATATATGAACATAAGCTCTCTACAAATCTGTCTTAGTTACATTACAAAATCATTTTCAGTTAATAATAACCTAGCAAGATGGAGTATCTGGATTTGGAGCTGAATCTAGGCCAACATAATCCATGGATGATCACAAAAAAACTGAATTATATCGATCTTAGTCGCAATGATCATCTGTTATTACCGCGACAAGAGACAAAGCTCGTGTTCTTGGAGATAACAAAGCATAGAACTCAGATTATAGACATTCGAGTGGAAATGCAAGACTTGGATATTGATGGTAGATCATACTATGTTAACTTAAGAAAAAACAGAAATAATTATTTCCTCGCAACTGGGTGGCTAGAAATAAAGATTACAAGATTTTTCAAAACTGGTGATGTCATTAGACTATATTGGGATATGTTGAATCAGAATTTCAAATTAAAATGTTTTAGACCTACTCCTACTGGTTAATTGGAAAAAAGTTGATATAAGAAATTGTGTTTTAACTATGTAGTTCCTTTGGATGTTTCTTACTTGTGTAATAAAAATAATGTTGTTTAAATTACATCGACTCGACATAAACATGTAATTTAGTGGTTTAGCTAATATCGTTACCGTGTAAGAAACTTGAATTTTAACCTAGTAGTAGTATGCATGTGTGAACAAAATATGAATCAATTGATTAATTTTGATGTTTAAAAACATTGCAACATTTAGATGAAGAAAGATCAAGTTGATGTTTAAAAAGTAGCTTACGAAGTTACAACAACCAAAGAACACATACAAAGAAGATCCTCTAAACAAACCCTACTAATATCACACACAATAATCATAATCATAAAAAGCTTCTAAAAACACAACAAATCAAATCTAATAAGAGAATTTGGGATTGGATTCAAATTCTAAGCAGCTGATATTGCTGCATAGTCTTGGTAACGAGACATTGCTCCTTTGAACTGGTGATCATCTCCTTTGTGAGTGCTCAAGCTATGGGGAATGTATGCTTTGAAGATCTCCTCGAGGTTTGGACTCTGCTTCAGTTCATGGGAAACCACCTCGAGAGCTGTATGTTCAAACCCTTTGTAGAATTTCTGGCGGCACACGTATCCGAAGAGGAGAGAGATGACGATGATAGGGACCAAGAGGACCGCCCAAATGAATTCCTTGATTCCCAAGTAGCCGAACATAACCACTTGGAATAGAAACAACGCTGCTAGTATGCGAGTGTGAATATGCGGCCACATCCTTCCGTAACTCTCATACGATGGAACATACACTTTCAACGCCTGTCATATCCCATAAAAGCCCGATCGATCAAGATCACTTTTTTACATGTTTTATAGGTATAGTAAATAGGAAGAAAGTCTGACCTGATTCCTGAGGATGAGCCAGCCTAAAGCGAAGTAGATCACGGCAAATATGAGGATTAGGGGAGCGATTACGGAATAGCAGAATGTGATTGTGAGGATGAGCATGTCTCCCGGAACCCTAGTTGAGTAGCTTAAGTCTCCCGGGTACCAAGCTTCTTTGACCTCATCTTCAGTTTTGCAGAGATACTTCTTTTTTATATGGAATATAATCAAAGGTATGAGCCGAGACAGCTCGAGGCCGTAACCGATAAAGAACCTGAAGTTAAGAGATTCAGTATCATACGATTTAGAGAACAAATGAGTAATGTACATGAAATTTAAGTCGAGAGGGAGGAAAACTCACTTGAGAGCAACGTAGGTCAAGAAAAAAGTCGCGCTCTTAGGGAGGCTAGTAGCCAAAATGCTTACGGTGGATTTAGGATCCTTTTGGATTACCTTCAATGTATCGAACAAACTCCCTCCAAGGGTTACACCAATGAAGACATTGAAAACTGAGAAGTAGAAGTACTTTCCCGAGGCAGCTCTGATGGCGTGGCTCTGCGAAGGAATCCCCTCGGCTTTGGAGAGGAACATGAGGAACTTAGGCAACAGCGCCAAGAAAACGAGGAGCGCAATCTGAGGAAGGTAAGACTGCAAAATGGTTCTTATGAAAGCTATATCCACAATTGGCTTTATGAACGGAAGAAGCTTCTTGAGATTCTGAAGAGTGGTAAAAGCAGAGATGGCCACAATCGGGATCATATAAAACAGAATGGTCACTGCCACTATGAAGTAGATCAAGTATTGCCGGATAATTCTACCGAACAACTTGATCTTGAGATTCTTCCAGATGAGCTGGCGAGGCTCGGGAGCTTCAGTCACTGTCCATTTATCGCTCATCTGGCAGTGTAAAGACTGAGCTGCTAAAGTGGCAGTAACTCGGTCGGTGAAGAAAACCACTGCTGCAGTTTGCTGCTTCTCAGCAAGAACAGCTTTCTGCTCTGTTTCTAGCTTGGCTACAGAATCGTTGATTAGCTCGGTGTAATACTCAATGCTGTCTACTTGTTTACCTACTAGCCCAAGAAAGCCAATTTTGTTCGTTGGTCGGGTATTGGTCGATGCATTTATTGCTTCTGCACGCGCAAGCTTCTTCTTGTAACCTTCCAAATTTTCCCATATCTTATTAACCTACAAACGACAAAGAGCGAAGAATAAGCAACTTGATAATGCATAAAGACCTTAAAACATAGGCCATCAAATAAAAGACTGAAACCGCAGAACAAGCAAATACCTTGCTGTTTTCTGTGACGACAAGCGATCTGTAGAATGTCTCGGGGTATATTTCTCGGAAGAAAGAATCGATGAACTCTTTCTGTGTCTGGCCGCTAGGTGGAGAAGGTATATCCCTAACAAGAATAGCGAATTGCTCGGGTAATGCATCAGCAGACATGAGAGCTTGAGCTCTCAATGTAGAGACATGTTTATAAGCTTTCCACAACATGAAATATGTGACCACAGATACCCAGTAAACAGCTCCTAGGAACACCCATAGCCTCCAACTCCTTTTCTGTTAAACGAAAGGATAAGATCAAAACCGCTATATCTAAAACTGAATTCAAAAAAATCGAATGGAGAGTTCTGTGTTGGTGTTTACTTACTGTGACGTTAGCCATTGATAGATTATCAAGTTGGCTAAAAGTTCCTTCGCTAACTGTGTCCGTTGTGTTCCTTGCGTTGCTCTTTATACTGTCATCTGTAGCAGCTAAAGGGAGTAGAACCGGCAAGAGAAGAACACCAGACAAAGCAAATATCCCTAGAACTGTTTCAAACAATAACCAAGACATCAGAAACACTTTCTCATCTTCTTCTTGAGCATTCACGAACCCACTAAACCATATATCAAAAAAATTCAACATCAAGCAAGAAAAATCAGAACTTTACACAGCAAAAACTTCAGTCTACTGGTCCTAATCTAAAAGGTACTTCAATTTAAGCAGATACCAACAAAGTAAAACATAACCTAGCCTCAAAGGAAACGTTTTTCCCCAAATTGTCTCCAAAGATCGAAACTTTCTTACGTTAAACTCAAGATTCAGATCAGAACCAACCAAAATCAGTAGAAATCTAACAAACCCTTAAATTAGAGCCACTAGAGAGAGAGGGATTCGAACCAGTGCTTAAGAAGACGAAGTAAACAGCAGTATCAACACCGGAGACGTTAACGACTTCTTGTTCAGGGGTAGAGAAAGCTTCACGGAACCAAGCAAATGGGCTTCGTGTCAAAGAGCTACCTTCCCATGGTTCCAAATCTTTAAGAATCCGATTAGGGTAATAAATCGGAAAGTTTCCTTGTTTCTTTGAAAGCCATGTGAATAGAAGCATAAGAACAACGAATATAATCGCAGATGTCCCTAAGGACACAAGAAAAGACCCAAACTCCATCTGGGTTTTGCCAAATTCTCTCTGAAGCTCTGCTCTGTTTCTGTGTCTTATATGGGTCTCAAGGAAAGTGAAAAGTAGCCGTTTGAAAGCAAAAAAAAGTAACCGTTTGTCTTCAAGTCTGTAACTTTAGAGAGAGAGAGAGAGAGAGAGTGTGTATTCTTTATCTAGCTGTTCTTCCTTGTTTCTGGCAAGGTGGGAGAGAGAGTAGAAAGGTGTCTCTTTTTTGTGGTTGTATTCACAGAAAAAGAAGAGATTTTTTTAAATTTTTGTTTAATGGGTATTGTCTTGTGGAATTGGGTTTTTGAGATCTCTTGGTTTAAATGGTGTGAGAGAGATGTGTGAAGAGCGTGTTTGAGTGAGAAGGTAGACAGGTGTTGATGAAAGAGACACTAAAGGAGAAGGATGTAACCCTACTTCATGGGGTCCTTACTTTACTCATTTTGGTTTTTTTCTTTTATTTTTCTAAATTTTTTCCACTTTTTGTATCTTTTGAAGTTTCTATTTATAAAAAAAAAAAAATTTGATTACAAAACAATGTTAGTTAATCATGAGTTATGAACATAAGTTTTACTTTAGGGGTTGATTTTAAAGTGAAATAGTGGTGTTTCAATCTTCAGTTCTTTTCTTGTAAAAAGTTTAGCCGATTTTTAGTTTGTAGATAATTGAAGTCGGTTTATTAATATTTGAATGTAAAAGTTAATAATTTTCTTTGATGTTTTTTATCGGTTTTCTTTTAGCCTAAGTTTTTTTTAAGTCTATGGTTATTAAAGAGGTAACGGCGGTATGATTTTGTTGCTTTGTTTCTTTCGTTCCAACTCTCATTGTTGTAAGTACTGTTGTTGGTTGATTCTATTTATATTCAAATCTTCCAATCATCATGAATCGCATTAGGTTTTTGGTTATGCTCGAAGTTTATGTTTTTATTAACCAAAATAGTATTTGAGTAGAAAACTTTGTTAGTTAATCACTAAATCCTAAAGTTATTATTATTTTTGTCACAAACGCAATTTCAAGTATTGATTAAAAAAATACATGAGTATTCGTAACTCAATAAAGATGGAAGTAAAAATTATATTCTGGAGATATGCTTTTTCATATTTTCCCTGAGAATAATACATAAGAGTAAAGTTCGGAAAAGAAACACGTAACTCTTTTAATTCATCCAATTCCAGTAAACATGGGCCAATCTTCTTGGTTTACTACCGTGTTAACCAACTCTTTAGAATATGTGACAAAAGACGTATAATACCTCCGTTTCTTGTGGAGACTCTCCATCGCGCATAATCAATTGTGCATCTTCACATGTAAGGTTATTATCTAGATCATATGTTAACTAAAACATCTTTTTTAATAGATTTCTGATTGTATATAGTACTTAATCAGGCTGTTAGCTTTTGTATTTCTCTAGTGGGAGGAGTAGTTACTATTTCTTCCAAGAATTCTATTTTAATTTTAAATAACTTTAGGCATTACTGATAGAGTAATATGCTTTTGTCCATTAACTTTTAGTTATTCTAAATTATTTTTTGGGATATTTGCATTTTGCAGTGAGTGACACTTTTTTAAAAAGGTGTAATTAGCAAAACAGATATTTTTGCAATGTCATACGTTTTACTTCTAAATATTTCTTTATTAATCGTGTAGTTACGAACCTACCGTTTACCCTATCCCACATTTCGTAACTGTTTCTTTTCTCCTTCAATTTAATTTATGGCATATGTTACAATTTTGAAAAAAAAAAAGAACAAATCATAATTTTTTCTAGGGTTTTTTTGGTTGAGTGTGGATACTAAATATGGTGAGGTGTTTTTGATGAAATGAGTCAATTGGCCTCATTTCATCAAAGCCATGAGAGATATGGAAGAGACCAAAAATATAAGTCATAATGCTGATTTTATACAATTTATTGAACCAGCAGAAACGATAGCTACTTATCAACAATCAGTCCTAATGCTAGAGTTTCAGATGAGAGAGACGAGAAATATTAAAAAATTAATGATTCAAACAAGATCAATCTAAATTACTAGCTCTTAATTTAATTATTGTTTAATGTCGTTCTTCATGACTACTCTCTCTATTACATATTAGTTGTCATTCTAGCAATAATTTTTTATTTCATATTACTTGTCATTTTGTATTTCCAATGTAAATGTATCACCATTTTTCCTTCTTTTATCCTTAATTTTCAGCTTAATAATTATTTATATCAAACAAAATAGTGTATTAATTAGGGATAAAACAGAAAATTTAATTGTTTTCTTAATTTGTGTGAAAACATCTAGAATGACAAGTAATTTGCAACGGAGGGAGTAGTATTTTGGGTTATGTCGATATTGAAAGAAGTACAACACTAAATAAACATAAACAAACTTTCGGTATTCCAACTGAATTATAGAAAAACTCATTCATTAGACTAAACAAGTGGATTTCATAGTTAAAAAAAAACAAGTGGTTTTTTATTGGGATATTGGAGTAGATAACACAAAAAAATTATATAATTCACCTAATAACATATTTTACTCTGTTCGTCGAGAGTTCGTGTATATTCTGTATCTTGGACATTTTCGTCCTTTATCAGAAGTCAGTCTTTTACTTTTGGGTTAACTATTCCAAAATTAGGGTATAGTTTTAGGGGGTAGAGTTTGGGTTTGGGGTTTAGGGTTTAGTTTTGAATGTTAAATTTTTGGGTTTGGGTTAACTATTCCAAAATTAGGGTATAGTTTTAGGGGGTAGGGTTTGGGTTTGGGGTTTAGGATTTAGTTTTGAATGTTAAATTTTTGGGTTTGGGTTAACTATTCCAAAATTAGGGTATAGTTTTAGGGGGTAGGGTTTGGGTTTGGGGTTTAGGGTTTAGTTTTGAATATTAAATTTTTGGTTTAGGGTTTAGGGTTTAGTTTTGAATGTTTAACATCACTTACAAATTCATCTATGTAAAATTATTACATAGAAATAATTTTGTTTATGTAATATAGAAAGGATAAAATAGACAAAATACCTAAATGCGAATATAATTAAAGTTGTATCATTCACTAAACAAAGAAAACCGATGTCTAGTTGTTGACACGTCTACATATTGCCGACACTCGACAGAAGAAAAAAAACCTCGGTAGGTCCTAAACCTTATCTTTATTGTATTCTTGAGAGACCCTAAAGACTTATCTACAATACTTCAAGACTTTCCGTTATTTGAAAGTAACGTCGTTCACAGATTTGTTGGTGGTTACCCATTGATCGGGTCCAATGTATTTTTTATATGTATATTTTTGTTTTGTTCACGTCGACATGTACATACTACATAATGTATATGTATATATATATATATATATACTTTGGTTTTTGTTCACGTCGACATGTACAGAGTCAAAATCTCCACCACGTCATCAATAAATGTTTCTACTTTGGGTATTTTAACAGTTGATTAGTGGTTAAATGTCCATCCCATCGATTCTTTTCAAATATCGTTTATATTTAATAGCATCTATATAATTTTTTTTGTTGAAAATATAATTGGTTTTTCTGTTCTTTTCTATGTAGTTAATATTCAAGTAATGAAATGGTTAGCAAAGATTGGATAACCGTATTCTTATAAGTTATAACTATAAAAACAAAATAAATATCCAATGGATAGATACGTTAATAACTTCGAACATGCATGATGCAACGTAAAATTAAAAGACTTCTTTATTATTTTATTTATTAATATGTTAAAAAAAAATGTTAATATTTGAACTAGTTTTAAGTTTTGGGGGTTTCTAATATGTATTTTCGTTTTCCTATAAATAGCTTACTTATTTTAATCAAACAATAAATAGGTTTTTCTTGTTTTAAGTTTTGATATTTGATTTTATAATATACTAGGGTTATGTCTTCCTTCTTTTTAAATATTTTAACGAAGTAACAAACTTAAAAAAACTTCTTTTTATTTTAAGATTCTTATACTAATCCAATAATTTCGAATTTATTTGAAAATTCTAATTTTGTATTCTTACCCCCCCTTTTTTTTACCACGTTTTTTTACCACCTAACAAATGCTAGTAGTGCTAAACTTTGAATCTCCAGTTCACCTACCGATTCACTATGTACGTTTACAGTAAAGGCTTTACCGCAACAATGGCACCCATTCACAAATTTGTGTCCTATATTAGAAGTTAGAACATGCTAGTAGATAATATCATAATATCCAACTTTTAGCACACAAAAAATCATAATATCCAACTATTTAATCAGGAGTATTAAAAAGTCTAGTAGATTTCACTTTCTCAACCTTCGTCGCTTTTACGATAGAATAAGTAAACTTTTTTTTTTTATATATATTTCAGGGTAAATCCCAGACCCTTGGAGGAACCCAGACTAATCTCTGGGGAAGATGCAGCCCATGGATAGACACTTTCTCCAGATATGTAAATGGGCTGAAAGCAATGGCCATATCCATATGGATGTCCAATGCAATATATTTTAGTTTTAAATAGCAGGTGGATCGAACTTGAAACATATTAGTGTCCAAGCCCGTCTCGTTGTCACTTGACCACAAGGCCTGGACTAAAATAAGTATTTGCCCATAGACTTATGCTTTCACGTAAAAATAGTGAAATAATAATTGTTGTAATAATATTGACTTCTATGAATTAGAATCTGGTTTAGACCGTCTGAAAATCGAATCTTATGGACAATCAAATAAATCAGTAATATAAAACTACTTCAACTGATTAATTTTAAATTTATATATAGGCATTCCAAAGAGCACAGTGATCAATTCTAATTGTGCAACACCATATTGTAATCATGTGATCTGTGGATTATACAAAAAGAATCAAACATATGTATCTTGATTTCATAATTATTGTAGTGGAGACGTGACTCATACTATAGTAACTTTTCGTTTTAATTATTTGGCATGACGTGCAATCAAAGGCAATATTTCTAATCACAACAAATTTAAGAATCATTTTTATTCCAAGATTCAATAACAGGTTGATTTGTTTTGCCACATTCTCTGATGTTATATCTCTATGCAACGAATCAACCACATGTAATAGTGCATTTTATTGACACTATGATAATGATAATTATTATTAAATGGTGCATATTTCTCCTCCATAAAATAGTTATTTATACTAAACTTGCATATACATGAGCAAGTTATACCATTTCTATCTTCATAAACTTAATTCTACGGAAAACTATTCTATTGATCTCTCTTTATAACCCATTTGGCTAAATGTATTTTAATTTATCAATTACATATTTCAAAGTTGAGCTAGGAAAACGATGGCCTGTTATAAGCCTAGCAGTAGCACCAAATTAATTTAAGCCCACTCAATGCAATATTTTTTATTGAGACTCTATATATGGCAAAAGGAAATTTGGGTCATTTACCAAGGTTAGGAGTTAGGACAGGGATTGGAAGGCCTGATTGGTTTCTATTTTAAGTTTGATAGCTGGTTCTCTTCTTAAATCGATAAGCTTTGCTGTCTAGTTAAATTGATAAACATCTGTTAGTAATAAAACACCACACAGTGCATCGTTGCAAACTCAATCCGAACCATACCGTAAACCACGCGAAAAGGACTGAAGTCTAACCTTTGGTTAGAGGCATTAGTTCGATGATCTCTCTCCTCTCTAGGTATTGAGTATGATTATCACGAATTTATAGTAATATTTTCTCAAGTCCCACTAATCAGTTTGCTTAACATCTAAATTCACTACATTTTCCTCTATGGTTTGACAACTATTAACCACAAATATAACTGGTTCACAATATTTTTTGACATCACTTTGCATTTTAAAAAGTCTTTGGTTGTCCTACGACCCAATTCAAAAAAAAATTTCATTGATAATTGCGAAAACTAATACAGAAAGAAAAAGATAACGAAATTAATTACATGTTAGCAGGAATCTAAAGAAAATAATATTTTCCAATTCTCAACAAGCAATGAATATCTTCGTTTCAGAACTGACAAAAGTTTTTAGATCCTAAGTCCATTGAACATGAAAACATAACTTTTGCAATTAGGGCCAAAGTCATCCCCGTAATTTCTTATCATTTCTCTATTTTAATTAGTCAAATTAATTTCCTCGTTCAAACCTTGCCAAAAAGTGCTCATATGTATTTCTATGCTTGATTTCTTTCACCCATTATAATTACATTTTTTTAGCAAAAAATTTCACATTTCAACAAAAAAAGCATGAAAACAAAACTTAGTTTTTCTTAATGTAAACTAAAGTTTAAGAACATAAATTCTCAAACCAGATCGGATTTTCCTAGACGGTTCGGATCTTGTGAAGAAAATTATCTAAAAAGAGCCATTCCAACAACACTTTCCAATATTTCAACTCTTGCAAATGTTTGGAATTGATAAAAGGGAGACTTACTAGAATAACCTTCTTAGATTTTGGCCTTACTCAAACAACCTTCTTAGATTTTAATTACTGGGGCTAATTTCGAGTCCGTTTTACCCTTTTTCCTTTGATAACAAAAAACGTATTTACAAAAATGCCATTAATGAAATGCGCCGCGTAGGCGCGAAAGTTTCCCGCCTAAAAAAAATAAGTCTACCGCTATGTGATGGTAGACTTATTTGAGCTCTGGTAGACTTATTTTTTTGTCCGTAGACTTATTTGAGGAGCGGTAGACTTATTTTTGAGCGGTAGACTTATTGTGTCTCCTTTGGTGGTAGACTTATTTCCGAACGGTAGACTTATTTTCTCTGCGGTAGACTTATTTTCCCGTAGCGGTAGACTTATTTTCTGCGGTAGACTTATTCTTCGAATGGTAGATTTATTTTCGTAGACTTATTTTCAGCGGTAGATTTATTTTTCTTCGATGGTAGATTTATTTTTGACTGGTAGATTTGTTTCCTTTGGTGGTAGATTTTTAGTCATAGCAGCGGTAGATTTATAGTGATGGTAGACTTATTTTAGTAGCGGTAGACTTATTTTTTGCGGTAGACTTTTTTAGCGTGGTGGTAGATTTATTTTGTGTTTAGTAGTGGTAGACTTATTGTCGTAGTGGTAGACTTATAGTTAGCGGTAGACTTATTTCGTATTTTCGGTCAACGAAACCAACCGTTGACTGGTAGACTTATTTTTTTAGGATCAATGGTGGTAGACTTATGCGTTTTTAGCGATAGAAGCGGTAGATTTGTTTTTACCCTGGTCTAGTGATGGTAGACTTTTTATCAAACTTAGTGACGGTAGACTTTTTTTCACATTAGACATTTGGTAGACTTATTTGTGATAGCGGTAGACTTATTGTTGTTGGTGGTAGACTTATTTCCTGTTTAGGAATTTACAGTGGTGGTAGACTTATTTTCGAACTTAGTGATGGTAGACCTATTTGTGATAGCGGTAGACTTATTGTACTTGGTGGTAGACTTATTTTCTGTTTCGGAATTTATAGTGGTGGTAGACTTATTTTCGAACTTAGTGACGGTAGACCTATTTGTGATAGCGGTAGACTTATTGTACTTGGTGGTAGACTTATTTTCTGTTTAGGAATTTATAGTGGTGGTAGACTTATTTTCGAACTTAGTTACGGTAGACTTATTTGTTATAACGGTAGACATATTTGTTATAACGGTAGACTTCTTGTACTTGGTGGTAGACTTATTTTATGTTTAGGAATTTATGTGGCGGAAGACTTATTTTTGAGCGGTAGACTTATTGTGTCTCCTTTGGTGGTAGACTTGTTTATTTCCGAACGGTAGACTTATTTTATCTGCGGTAGACTTATTTTCCCATAGCGGGTAGACTTATTTTTCGAAGTTAGTGACGGTAGACTTATTTGTGATAGTGGTAGACTTATAGTACTTGGTGGTAGACTTATTTACTGTTTAGGAATTTATAGTGGTGGTAGACTTATTTTCGAACTTAGTGACGGTAGACTTATTTGTTATAACGGTATACTTATTGTACTTGGTGGTAGACTTATTTTGTGTTTGATGGTAGACTTATTTTCTGTTCGATGGTAGTATTGTTTTTGTTTGATGGTAGACTTATTTCTGTTTGATGGTAGATTTTTTTTTGTTATGGTAGACTTATTTTCTGTTTGATGGTAGACTTATTTTTTTTAATGGTAGACTTATTTTCTGTTTGATGGTAGACTTATTGTGGTAGGTGGTAGAGTTATTTGCAGGGAACGGAAATGTCGATTTTACCCTTTCAAAATAGACTGCACGAAAACCAGCAACAATGGTGATGAACTAGGGTTTCCAGCCGCATAGGTTGATCTTTGCGAAGTGATTTTTTGAACTTTCCTTGTTTTCTAAAGTGCTTTTCGAACGAGTGAACTTGTTGGAGTGAACTTGAACGAGGTCCAATGGAACAAATTGTTCTTGTCTGTGGTAGATGGAGTTTTTCGAAGAATGGATGGGCGTTCGAGGTTGACAACTCAAAAGGTGGTAGAGTTCTTGGGTTAGATCATGCAACCTCGTTCAACAATTTCCTTCGAATGGTGTATGAAGATTTCGGAATCGATGAACAAATTTTTGAGGTAAAATTGAGTTACCTTTTACCAAGCTTCGCTGTAGATACACCACCGATTTTCGTTGCAAATTCAAGACAGTTCAAGAGTTTTGTACAACAACATAAGAAGGAAATGATTCGTCTATGCGTGGAGATTAGTGAAAAAGCAAAAAAACAGTTTAAAAGAGAGAGAAGTGGATGCAAGAAGGGAGAACCTATAGATGAAGATGATGAAGATGATGATTGTAGATTTGACTATTGCGACGATTCAGACGGTGCAAGCTCGGACGATGATGAATACGGGAGGCGTGGTAGACTTTCAGATGATGACGACGACGCCGCCATGGAAACTCTACCACCGAAGAAAAGGGGTCTACCATCGATTCCAGATGGCGTGAAGTTAGAAATGAGGTCGGTAGACTTAGCGGTTGGGCAACGTTATGCCACAAAAGAGGAGTTGGAGAGGAGATTGGAGATTATTTCTGTTGCACGTAAGTTTGACTTTAACGTCGGACACTCAACTCCAACGTTGTTGACGGTTAGTTGTTGGGTGGAAGGATGTACGTGGAGGGTTCGTGCTTCAACTATTGGAGACAGTCCCAGTTTCCATATCAAGACTTATAATGGAAACCACTCTTGTTCTGTGACTGATCGTTCAACCCGTGCTCGTAAAGCAACGTATCAGGTGTTAGGTCGTCTCTACAAAGATTTCATTGGTGGTGTTGGACCAACAGTCTTGCCAAGTCATGTTGCCGATGCTATAAGGAAACGTTTCAGAATAAAGGTACTTTAACCGATGGTAGACTTATTTTAGTTTGATGGTAGACTTATTGTCTGTTTGATGGTAGACTTATTTTGTGTGTCATGGTAGACTTATTTTCTGTATGATGGTAGACTTATTTTCTGTATGATGGTAGACTTATTTTCGGTTTGATGGTAGACTTATTTTCTGTATGATGGTAGACTTATTTTCGGTTTGATGGTAGACTTATTTTCTGTTTGATGGTAGATTTATTTTCTGTATGATGGTAGACTTATTTTCATGTTGATGTTGATGGTAGACTTATTTTGTGTTTGATGGTAGACTTATTTTCTTGTTGATGGTAGACTTATTTTCTGTTCGATGGTTACAGGTTGAGTATTGGAAAGCCCATCGAGCATTAAAGTATGCAAGGCAATTGGTTAGAGGAAGCGCTGAGAATGGGTACGAAGGACTTCCCACGTACTTATACATGATTAGGAGAGCTAATCCAGGGACACTTATAAAGCTGGAAGTCGATGGTGAAAATAGGTTCAAGTTTCTTTTCCTTGCATTTGGTGCAAGCATACATGGTTTCAAGTATATGAGGAAGGTAGTTGTGGTGGATGGGACATATTTGAAAGGTAAGTACAAAGGTACTTTACTGATTGCCACGACACAAGATGGAAATTTTAACATATTTCCTATCGCTTTCGGTGTTGTTGATACTGAGAATGATGAGTCTTGGGAGTGGTTCTTTAGACAGTTAAGCCGAGTAATAGCAGATGATGAAGGTCTTGCGATTATCTCAGATAGGAATAGATCAATATCGAAGGCGATTGGGAAGGTATACCCGCGTGCTTGTCGTGGTATTTGCACATATCATCTGCATAAAAACATTTTGCTGAAATTCAAAGGTGGAGAATCATTCGGACTAGTGAAGAAGGCAGCGAAGGCATATACACTTCAAGAGTTTAATGAGTTATTTGGGCAGATTGAGTCGTTGTATCCTGCTCTTCATACTTATTTAGAGGGAGCCGATGTTCGTTTATGGACTCGTGTGCATTTTCCCGGCCATAGATATAACTTCCTGACAAGCAACATAGCGGAATCTATTAATAAGGTCCTATCTCCTGCGCGCGGGTATCCAATAGTGGAACTTCTGGATACTATTAGGTCGATGTTGACAAGGTGGTTTGCTACAAGAAGGAAAAAAGCAAGTTTAATGACCACAACCTTGACCACTGCGGTGGAGAAACAGCTTCAGGTAAATTATTTGTTATGGGTAGACTTATTTTGTGTTTGATGGTAGACTTATTTTCTGTTTGATGGTAGATTTATTTTCTGTATGATGGTAGACTTATTTTCTGTGTCATGGTAGACTTATTTTGTGTTTGATGGTAGACTTATTTTCTGTTTGATGGTAGATTTATTTTCTGTATGATGGTAGACTTATTTTCTGTGTCATGGTAGACTTATTTTGTGTTTGATGGTAGAATTGTTTGCCTTTTTCCGGAAACAGGATAGGGTTGAGAACGCTAAGGTTTGGACTGTGCAAGAGATTAATGACAACGAAATAGAAGTAACATTGGGGTCATCATTGCATGTGGTGAATCTGACATTAAATAGTTGTACTTGCAAAAGGTTTGACAAGGATAGGATTCCTTGTGTTCATGCCATTGCAGCAGCGGAAACAGTGAAGAAGTCACGGATCGCCCTTGCACATCCCTACTTCCATACAAAGAACTTGTTCAAGGGTTACTCAAAAAGTATTATGCCACGAGATATTGCGCTTCCAGCGCCGGAAATTGTGGTAACAAAAGTCTGCAAACCTCCGGTTGTGCGGGAACCACCAGGTAGGCCAAGACTTTCCCGGATTAAAAGTGCTTTAGAAATAGCCATGGCTCGGAAACGAAGTAGGAAAGAACCCAAGTGCTCAAACTGTCTTCATCATGGCCACAATCGTGCGACTTGCAAAGCTTAATCATGAATGTTATGTTATGTAATTTGATTAACATAATGTTTGCGAAAGACATAGGAAACAGATTATACGTCTACCATCAAACAAAAAATAAGTCTACCATCAAACAAATATAAGTCTACCATCAAACAGAAATAAGTCTACTATCAAAGAGAAGATAAGTCTACCATCAAACAGAAGTAAATCTACCATCAAAAGCAAATAAGTCTACCATTAAAGGCAAATAAGTCTACCATCAAACAGAAATAAGTCTACTATCAAAGAGAAAATAAGTCTACCATCAAACAGAAGTAAATCTACCATCAAAAGCAAATAAGTCTACCATTAAAGGCAAATAAGTCTACCATCAAACAGAAATAAGTCTACTATCAAAGAGAAAATAAGTCTACCATCAAACAGAAGTAAATCTACCATCAAAAGCAAATAAGTCTACCATTAAAGGAAAATAAGTCTACCATCAAACAGAAATAAGTCTACCATCAAAGGAAAAGAAGTCTACCATCAAACAGAAATAAATCTACCATCAAAGGAAAAGAAGTCTACCATCAAACAGAAATAAATCTACCATCAAAAGCAAATAAGTCTACCATCAAAGGCAAATAAGTCTACCATCAAAGGAAAATAAGTCTACCATCAAGAGCAAATAAGTCTACCATGAAAGGAAAATAAGTGTACCATGAAAGGAAAATGGTCTGATTGTAGGTTTATGAAATTAAGTCTGAAAATGTTGTCAATACACTACAGAAGTGTACCAAACTTTCGAAGGACCACTAAATCTACTCCAATGGTGATACTAAACATGGTCCTTCGAAAGTATGCAAAATATCCAATAAGTGTACTACCAAATGAAAATAAATCTACCACTGCATACACAAATCCGACTATAAAGAATCTGTCTGTAACGGAACTTTGTCGTCTGGATTACTGCGTGGGTTTGGGTCGGACACCTGTATGGCCAAGTCTACAGGTGGTGCCTCCTCCAGGATATCAGCCGCAAGTTTTAGACGAATAGGAGGCACAGTTGCATCGCAAAGCCCATCCATTGTATGTCCTAGAGCTAGACACTCTAAGAATTTAACAGTGTAGTCACCACAGTCACCTGATTGGATGTTTTGGGGTATGTTTGATTTTTTCCTGTAGAAGTGAAACGCAGCCTCACTCATCTTTTTTTCTGGTGGTGCAGCAGCTTTAAGCAACTTAGGAATCATCCTCGTGTATGGTCTGCATGACTCGGCCATAGCGTTGTCCTGGGAACTCGAGAGGATGCTATCGTACACTTTGACAGTCCTGTTAACTAGGTCTACCACAACACCCACCCAATGCACGTCGTCGATATTATGAGCTATGTACAATGTATCAACATCCGTTACCCATTTCTGGTGGGTTGGATTATACGAGGGTAATCTGCCAGCGTACATGCTTAAATACCCCTCGCCGAATAAAAAGGTCTTCTCTTTACCTTTGAAGTTCCATTTGTACTCCTGACACCAAAGATTCCCAAATATCGGATCCAGAAAGGCTATCCTTTCACTGGTAAAAGGGGTAGGACGTTGCATAGCCCTTTTTCGCAACATGTTCATTGCAGCCCCCATTTGCTGAAAAATAATTTAACCAAAAGTAAATAAACCTGGCACAAAAATTATAGATAAGTCTACCATCGAACAACAATAAGTCTACCATAAAAGGAAAATAAGTCTACCATCAAAGGCAAATAAGTCTACCATCAAAGTCAAATAAGTCTACCATCAAACAGAATATAAGTCTACCATCAAAAGCAAATAAGTCTACCATCAAAGGAAAATAAGTCTACCATCTAAGTCAAATAAGTCTACCATCAAACAGAATATAAGTCTACCATCAAAGGAAAATAAGTCTACCATTAAAGGAAAATAAGTCTACCATCAAACGAAAATAAGTCTACCATGAAAGGAAAAGAAGTCAATAGTAGATTTAATTACCTCACTATTCATCCATCCATATCGAGTGTGTGGCCAGTTTTCTTTAGGTGTCATAATTCCCAAATAGAACTCCACTAGTGGCAGAGTGTTTTCTAATGGGTTGTCTCTGATAGAACCATATGTCAAGTAAGTCTACCATAAAACAGGAAATAAGTCTACCACTAAGTACAAATAAGTCTACCGTCAAACAAAAATAAGTGTACCATCAAACGAATATAAGTCTACCATCAAAGGAAAATAAGTCTACCAGCAAACAAAAATAAATCTACCATCAAAGGAAAATAAATCTACCATGAAAGGAAAAAAGTCAACCATCAAAAGCAAATAAGTCTACCACTAAGTACAAATAAGTCTACCATCAAAGAGACAATAAGTCTACCATCAAACAGAAATAAGTCTTCCATATACGTACCAGATCGTGGATTTCGACACAGTCAGCTCCTGTCTTCCTTATAACCGGTGTAGATTCCGTCTCCTTCCACGTTAATCTTTTACTCTACAACTCCAAACAATGTATAAGGAATGAGAAAATAAGTCTACTATCATCAAAGAAAAATAAATCTACCATCAAAGGAAAATAAGTCTACCATCAAACAAAAAATAAGTCTACCATCAAACACAAAACAAGTCATCTATATACGTACCGGATCGCGGATTTCGACACACTCAGCTGCTTTCCTCCTTTTATCCGCTGTAGATTCCGTCTCCTTCTCTTTAAGAGTTTTTCTTTTTCTCTACAGCTCCGAACAATGTATAAGTAATGAATCGAATGGCAGTAAGAAAATTTGTTGAAAATCAAAGTACAATGGAGAATAACTTCCCACCTTCTTTTTAGCTTCAACCTTCTCCAAGGCTATTAAAGCTTTGCTTTTCTGTTTGCTTTTCTCCACAGGTGGCACAGATTTGCTTTTCCCTTTCCGCTGGTCAGTTCGTGTAGCCTTTTCATCCGGCTTTTTAACTACACGGCTAACTGCCAAATTTGTTTTTGTTGTTGGGTGTTGTTCCATCCAAGACTGTTAAGAAAAATAGAGGGAAAATGTTCAAACAGCTGTATAAGTTCATATAAGTCTACCATAACACACTAATAAATCTACCACGCCTTAACATAGAAGTTCAGGAAAACATGTAAATAAGTCTAAAACATGGTAGAGTCTTGCGTACCAGATCATCATCCTCCTCAGATGCATCTCCGCCATCTCCCGTGGTTGACTGTTCATCTCCCACAGCTTTCAAGACATCCCCTTTTCCCTCTAGAGCTGTAATCCTACTATCAAAGTTGGCAATTGTGCTCGCCATTCCCTGTAGGAGCTTAAGCACTTCACCAATAACTCCACCTTCAGTCTCCTTCTCCTTCTTTTTCTCTTTCTTTTGAGCCGGAGACTCATCCTCACTTTCATCAACAACAACAATAGCCTTCATCTTCTTGCTCTTCGCTATGTTCTTTTTTTTTTGAACAGGAGAGTCATCCTCATCCTCATCATCATCCTCACTTTCCTCAACCACCTTAGCCTTCTTCTTCTTTTTCTTATAACCCGGAGAGTCATCCTTAGTCTTAGTCTTCTTTTTCTTAGCAACCGGAGCATCTAACTCCCAAAAATCTTCATCCATGCATCCACCAAGAATGTCGCGGATCATGTTATTAAGTTTGAAATCTTCTTTATCAATCCATGTAGGGTAAATGAATTCCAGAGGCTTCACCACTAAGTGTCTGATACGAACCTATAAAGAACATTATTGCAAAAAAAAAGAATGACATTATTAATAAAAGTCTACCATTAAATGAAAATAAGTCTACCATCAAAGTGCTAAAAAGTCTACCATCAAACAGACACATAAGTCTACCATCAAAGTGCTAAAAAGTCTACCATCAAAGACCTAAAAAGTCTACCATCAAAGTGCTGAAAAGTCTACCATCAAAGACCTAAAAAGTCTACCATCAAACAGACAAATAAGTCTACCATCAAAGTGCTAAAAAGTCTACCATCAAAGACCTAAAAAGTCTACCATCAAACAGACAAATAAGTGTACCATCAAAGTGCTAAAAAGTCTACCATCAAACAGACAAATAAGTCTACCATCAAACAGACAAATAAGTCTACCATCAAAGTGCTAAAAAGTCTACCAGCAAAGTGCTAAAAAGTCTACCATCAAAGACCTAAAACGTCTACCATCAAACAAACTAAGTCTACCATCAAAGTGCTAAAAAGTCTACCATCAAAGACCTAAAAAGTCTACCATCAAACAGACAAATAAGTGTACCATCAAAGTGCTAAAAAGTCTACCATCAAACAGACAAATAAGTCTACCATCAAACAGACAAATAAGTCTACGTCTACCATCAAAGTGCTAAAAAGTCTACCATCAAAGTGCTAAAAAGTCTACCATCAAAGACCTAAAACGTCTACCATCAAACAAACTAAGTCTACCATCAAGTGAAAATAACTCTGCCATCAAACAAAAATAAGTATACCATCAAATGAATATTACCTTGTTGTTGTTGGAGGATTTCTTATCCTCCTCCATCACCTGTTCCAGGTTGTACCTTCCTCGGCCTCCACCCCAACGTAGCATAGGAACACCTCCTTCTCTTCTCTTCCCAAATCTTTCCCCTAAAATGGGAACTGCCTCGTAAATCCAAACAAGCAACGCATGAACACACCCATGGAGTGTGATCTTTTTCATGTCCGTCACTTGCATGGACGAAATCAGACATTGAAAGGACACTCGTCCCCATGGATACCTCTCGAAAGCCTCGGGATCCATCACCCTTTTTGCAGCTTTCAAAGGGATTCTACTATCACGAGCGTAACCATACACTCCAACATGCAAAATAAACAACAGCGCTATCATTCTCTTCTTCTCCTCACTCCACGTCCTGATTTTTTCAAACAGGACCAACAGCTCAGACCACTTTGGTCCCTCCCCAACTGGGACACCAATTTCTTCCCAAAACTTTGTGTGGTCAATGTCCCAACCATCATTTGCATCAACCTCACCACAGTTCATCTGGGTTACCTCTTCAAACTCATTCAATGAAAATCTAACTGGCCGACCACCAAACAAGGACCACATCTCATAGAACCTTTCAGTTTTCAATTGGTTAGCCAGGAAATGAGTCACCGTCGCACCTGAGAAATTGAATTTCCGTGCAGCAAGCTTCAGAATAATTCCAACTGAGGAATTATTCATTATATCATTGTACACGTCTTCACCAACCGCTTCCCCCATTTTCTCAAAGTCGTTCAACATGCAATTGTGATGCATGCTTCTTTGGCCCGATGGTGCCAATCCAGCCGGAAACCTTCTCGGTGGATATATCTTTCGAACAATCGAGGAAGTCATATCTGCACAAATCAGTAATTATAAGTCTCCATCACAACAAAATAAATCTACCATCAAATGAAAAGTAAATTAATTATTCAACATAAAATAAAATAAATCTACCATTACATAAAATAAATCTACCATGTCATAAAATAAGTCTACCATCAAATGGAAATAAGTCTACCATCAAACGAAAATAAGTCTACCATCAAACAAAAATAAGTCTACCATCAAATGAAAATAAGTCTACCAAATAAATCTACCATCGAACAACAATAAGTCTACCATCAAACAGAAAATAAGTCTACCATCAAACAAACATAAGTCTACCATCAAACGAAAAGAAGTCTACCATCAAACGAAAATAAGTCTACCATCAAACAAACATAAGTCTACCATCAAATGAAAATAAGTCTACCATCAAACAGAAAATAAGTCCCATTAAACAAAACATAAGTCTTCCATCACATAAAATATAAGTCTACCATCACATACAATAAATCTACCGCTACTTAAAATAAATCTACCACCACAGAGATTAACAAATCTACGATACCAATCTTTTCTCTTACTTTTATCTGCGAATATCGACGCCGGAATCTGGGTTTTCACAACCGAAACTGAAATAAATATACAGATTTCAGATTAGGGTTTTCGTCATTCATACAAGACTTCCACAAACCAAACCAAAAACGGTTAAATAAACTGAATACCTCTTTTCAATGCACAAAATCGATAACCCACCGCTTGACGGAACTTTGCTTCGCCGGAATTTCGAAAACCTAAAACCGACGGACGCAAAATTTACTTCAATTTCCGTAAAAACTCCTTACCGAATGCTCCTCATGGATAGAGAAGACGAAAACTCATTAAAGAAATCGAAACTTACCGTCAAATCAACGTCGCTTGAACAATCGCCAAAATCGTTGCCGGTTACGCAGAAGTTGAAGAAGAAGAACGTTTTTTGGGTTTACGTTTTTTTTTCCTTTTTTTTAATATGTTCATTTTTTTTTTTTTAGTGGCAAAACCGTTAATAAACGGTTTTGCCATTTTTTAAAGGTCTTTGTAACCTTTTTTAGCAAAAAAAATTAGAGCTCAAACAAATAAAGGTCTTTTGAGTAAACCATATATCTAAACAGGTCTTTTGAGTAATTATCTCTTGATAAAAACAGGATGACAAGAAGTATTTCTCCCAACTTTGAAAAAATACAGAATTTGCATTACTTAGAACTTCACAATTATTCTTTGGGAAGTTATCTATTTGTTATGGTTTTGATCGGTAGCACTAGGTGGAGGTGGTTGGAGGAAATTGGGCAAGTTAATGTGTATAAAATATAGATAAGTCGTAGTCTCGTAGACTAGTATTAAAATATAAGATTGGTGTGGATCTCATCCAATTAAAGAAGGATTAATTTAAGTATTAGGTTAATGGTTGAGACTCATTAAAATTTAGGTAGTTTCTACTTGTTTAATCATGATACTCATCATCATCATTGTGATTCTCATCTGATTCAGGTTCACTAGCATTTTCATCATCATCTTCATGGACAAGATGAGGCACACTTCCATGACCAATAATCCCGCTAACTCTTCCTGACTTAATTGCATATTCTTCTAGGGGTGTTGAAGGAAACACATCACCAACCTTGCTGCGACCGCTTCTTGTCGCGTCTTCATCTGAATTTTCCGGTTGGCTATCTTTGCTCATCTGTGTCATGCAAATACACACAACTTCAGGACAAAGATTTCACATACTCTTCAAAGTAAGATATTACTCTACTTGTTTGGAAACATAAATAGTTTAACTAGAGAAACTTACAGCACGTAAAAGTGTTCTTCTATCCATTTTCCTAGCATTCTTAATAGTCTGCACCGAATTTAACGCAGTTTTAACGAACAATTACACTCTACATTAACTTCAAATCTTATCTACCAAACTCACTCATTAAGGAAACAAGCAAAAGAAATACTTTCTTCAAGATTCAATTACCTTCCAGTGGTTTGTTCAGCACCAGAACTACACTTTGCACACACTTTTAGCTCCTTGGTACCTACATCAGTTCCATACAATAACACATTAGTTACCTCAACAACAACAAGACACTGTAATTCATTCTTCTTCTTTACCAAAAAGTAAGATAACAAAACAAAACAGAACACTAACCAGTGCATAACTTATGATACGCTTGACAAACATTACGCTTCAAACATTTCTGACTACACCAAACAAAAGAGTCATTCTGTGTCGTTAAGAAAAAACTACCAAAACACTCTTTGTTTTTAACTAAACCATATCTAAAACACACAAGAAACACTACACATAGATTATTTCATCAATCAAAGGATATATCAGCCAGAGCTGAAGCAGCAGCTAATTGTTCAGGATTAGTTTCAACTCGATCCTTTTGTCGATCAGACCGTATCTGTGGCGATGCTCCCCATATCAAAGCTGTGCACTTCCGTTTTTCGAAAACTAATCAATGTCCAAAGCCAAAACCACAATGAACAATGAGTAACACAACAAAAATTAAAGCTCAGTGATTGATTAATTGTTTATCTAAGCGTTAAACACAACCAAAAACAGATATTACAGAAGCAAAATCCAAAATTTAGACTCAATTATCAAAATTTCAATGAAACTACAAGAATCTGAAGCAATATCGAATTGTGCGAAATTGAGAAAACGAGACAAAAGGGTATACAAATCCGGACATAAAAAGAGAAAAAAAACCTGAAAATCGAGAATTGAAGTGGTATGAAACCTCGATGTCGCCGAGAAGAAGACCCATGATTTCTTCGGACTCTGTGGACAATGCATGAGTGAGACAAGTCAACCAAACATCCTCAGACATATTAACGCATGTCAAAGACATATATACTTCAGCAAAAACAGATCTTTCAATAGATTTTCCTCAGGATTTTGATTTGTTTCTTCGAATTTCAAGGTTGGTGATATGTTTCTTTCACTCGGAAGAAGAAGAAGAAGAGAAGAGGAGAAAAGGAGAAAGAGACGGTCGAATAACACGTGTCACGGATGAGGGTCTCATTTAACTCCGATTATTGATACGTCAGAATGCCCAAAAACAACAAAAGCCCATTTTTATATTCACTTTAAATGGATGAGATCCACACCAATATTATGGTTGTGGATGCTCTAACATGTCTTCGTCAGTTTTAAACAGTTGACTTCTTGACTTTGAAAGAGTCTAGACGGCAAGATTGAATGTCATTTTTTTGAAAAAAAACTAGCATTTTTGCATTTACTTGTCCTTTATAGTCACTTTCCTGCGGAATATGAGAAGCACCAAAAGCTTTAAAAAAAAAATAGTTTATAACAACAAAAAAACCTTGAGAAGCATGAGACGAGTATTTCTTTTACTTTCTTTAAGTGTTCTCATGTTACTTGAAGCATATGAGTTTACTGATGATACTGATATGCGAGCGTTGTTGGAGTTCACGTCTCAAGTGTCTGATGAGAAACAACTTCTCTTGTCCTCTTGGAATCACTCATTCCCACTCTGCAACTGGAAGGGGGTTACATGTGGCCGCAAACACAAGAGAGTTACTAGTTTGGACCTTGGAGGATTGCAATTAAGCGGAGTTATATCACCATATATTGGTAATCTTTCGTTTCTCATATCACTTAATCTCTCTGATAACTCTTTTGGTGGCACCATCCCTCAAGAGTTTGGAAATTTGTTTAGACTTCAACACTTATTTATGAGCTTGAATTTTTACGAGGACGGATTCCAATTGGTCTATACAACTGCTCTAGGTTGTTGGACCTTCGCTTATATTCAAATAATCTTGGAGATGATGTTCCTTCAGAACTAGGGTCATTTACAAGGCTTGTTACTTTATATCTTGGACGAAATAACCTGGAAGGGAAGCTTCCTGCATCTTTAGGTAACTTAACATCAGTTAAGTATCTTGGCTTTGGAGATAACAAGATACAAGGAGGAGTTCCAGATAGTATGGCTAGGTTGACTCAAATGATGCATCTTGAATTATCCATGAATAATTTCTCAGGTTTTTTTCCTTCCGCAATCTACAATATGTCCTCACTTGAGTTTTTAAACATCGTTTGTAATGGTTTTTCGGGTAGCCTGAGGAATGATTTTGGTAATATACTACCAACACTTCGAGAGGTATATATGGGAAGTAATTTTTTCAGAGGAGCCATTCCAAATACACTTGCCAACATCTCGAATCTTCGTGCATTGAGTATGGAGTATAACAATCTAACATGTCGTATCTCTCCAAGCTTTGGGAAACTACACAAGTTGCAAGAACTAGCTCTTCATGCTAATTTCTTGGGAAGTTACGCTTTCGGAGATCTTGAATTTCTTGGGTCTTTGACTAACTGCACCCATCTACGTATGTTAAGTGTTAGTCTCAATAGGTTGGGTGGTGATTTACCTACCTCCATTGCCAATCTGTCCAGGAACCTCACTTTTCTAAACCTTAAAAGAAATTTCATCTCAGGAAGCATTCCTCTCGGCATTGGGAATCTCATAAACCTACAAACACTTGTGTTGGCAGATAATATGCTGACCGGATCGCTACCGACCTCTGTTGGTAAGCTTTTGAACTTGGGGAAACTAAGTGTCCATTCAAATAAAATGTCAGGAGAGATACCATCTTCCATAGGGAACATCACTCAGTTATTATACCTCTATTTGAATAACAACAGTTTTGAAGGAAGCATTCCTCCAAGTCTTGGTGATTGTAGTCACTTGCTACATTTATGGATGGGGTATAATAAGTTGAATGGGACTATACCTAAGGAAATTATGCAAATCACATCCCTTGTTAACCTAAGCATGGAAGGTAACTCTTTCACCGGTTCTCTACCAAAAGATATTCGACGACTACAACATCTTGCTTCACTAGATGTTTCGCGTAATAAATTATCAGGAACACTCCCAGAGACTTTGGGAAACTGTCTCTCGCTGGAAGAAGTTTTTCTGCAAGGAAATTGTTTTGATGGAGCCATTCCAGACATAAGTGGGTTGGTGGGTATTAAGAAGGTTGATTTCTCCAACAATAATATCTCTGGGAGTATACCTATATATCTTGCAAACTTCTCTACATTGGAGTATCTCAATCTATCCATTAACAACTTTGAAGGAAAGTTGCCAATAAAAGGAGTTTTTCAAAATGGTACTATAGTTTCAGTATATGGAAACAACAATCTTTGTGGAGGCATCAAGGAACTCAAACTAAGGCCATGCATTGCGCAAGCGTCACCAATGAAGACAAAGCATTTCTCTCTTATGAAGAAGGTTGTGATTGGGGTGACCTTAAGCATAGCTTTGCTTTTGCTATTGTTCATAGTTTCTGTGCGTTGGTTCAAAAAAAGAAAGAAGAACCTTCAGACCAATAATCCAGCTTCTTCCACATTAGAGGTTTTCCATGAGAAGATAAGTTATGGAGATCTCCGAAATGCGACTGATGGCTTCTCTTCAAGCAATATACTTGGATCAGGCAGTTTTGGTACTGTCTTTAAAGCATTTCTCCCGAGGGAGAACAAGTTTGTTGCAGTGAAAGTTCTAAATTTGGAGAGACGTGGCGCGATGAAGAGCTTTTTGGCAGAATGTGAATCCTTGAAGGACATAAGGCATCGTAATCTTGTGAAACTATTGACAGCTTGCGCTAGTATCGATTTCCAAGGAAATAATTTCAGAGCTCTCATCTATGATTTCATGCCGAATGGAAACTTGGATATGTGGCTGCACCAAGAGAAAGTCGAAGAGATTCGTAGGCCCTCAAGAACCTTGACACTTCTTGAAAGGCTTAACATTGCCATAGATGTGGCTTCTGTTTTGGACTATCTACATGTTCATTGTCATGAGCCTATAGCTCATTGCGATCTTAAGCCAAGCAACATCCTCCTAGACGATGATCTAACTGCCCATGTTAGCGACTTTGGTTTAGCTCGTCTTCTCCTCAGTTTCCACAAAGAGTCATTCCTCAACCAACTAAGTTCGGCCGGGGTAAGAGGAACCATCGGTTATGCTGCACCAGGTTAGACTAGCACACATCTTTATAGTTAAATGAAGAAAATAAGTATATTTCTCTTGTCATTACAATATTGTTGTTTTTGTTTTTGTGAATGATGGTGCAGAATATGGAATGGGAGGACAACCATCAATACATGGTGATGTGTATAGCTTTGGAGTTCTCATTTTGGAAATGTTCTCAGGAAAAAGACCAACCAATGAGTTATTTGGTGGAAACTTTACCCTACACAGCTACACCAAATCGGCGTTACCGGAAAGAGTATTGGACATTGCTGATAAATCGATTCTTAACATTGGTCTTAGAGTTGGTTTTCGTATTGCTGAGTGCTTGACATTGGTTTTGGAGGTGGGACTTCAGTGTTGTGAAGAATCTCCTATGAACCGATTGGCAACGAGTGAAGTCGCAAAGGAGTTGATCTCAATCAGAGAGAGGTTCTTTCAAACCAAAAGAACAATCAGACGTTGAAGTGTTTATGGTTTTGTCTACAAACTTTGCAAACCACTTAAAAGGCTTGATCTAAGGCCTGTATAATATCGTGTTTCATAATTTGTAGGGTTTTTATTTTCCTATTAAACATACTTTGTGCTTGGACAATTTTATTAATGAATGCTTATGTTATTTGCGGACAATGTATGAATGTTGTGACGAATCTCTCCGTTCTGGACCATTTGGCAACTAATTTTATTTGGGCCTTGACTCTCTTTTTTGTCATAAGTTTGTTTAGAGACTAGTGCAAGAATCAACTTGCATGAAATTACAATACAACTATTTTTAAAGGCTAGTACTTTTCTTGCGTTTGAGAGTGACACATTAACAATTTGATGTATATCTTTTAGTTATGATCTAACTCAGATTGTTATATTGAAAAATATATCTCGTGACCTTTTTGGAGGATTTTCTTTTTGTGTAAAAACAATTCAAAATCTAAATAAAGGGAAGACGAAACAGTGTCTCCCGATAGGAAAGCATGTTGCAAGAAATTGAGCTGAATAATTACTACTACCCTTTGTTTTTCTCACATCTTTTTTTATGAATTTGTTATCTTTCGCTTTTTACGTGTGTTAAAAGATGCACCGAAAAGTAAAAGGCATATAATCAAGCATTTCGAATAGACCTTTTTTCTTTGGTAAAAAGTTTGAACAAATCAAATTATCCAGTTCAAAATCATCAAGAATTCGTATTTCCATCAATCGTAGAGACGATTTGTTTACGTTACGATAAATTATTCTCTAAATTACTATCCCTAAACAACAGTTGAATTGAACACTCTTTATAAATTAAAGTATATAGTACAGTATATATACTTATTATACAATACTTTGGTTCATTAATTATGAACCGTTCATATAAGTTAGCTTGATTATTAAGAGTTTTTTTTATAAAGTATTAATGATTATACAAGAAATAAAATCGTACTTGGATTTGGATAATATCTTCGTCATTTGTGTGATGAGCTGTATATTACATCTTCGTCAAATTATTAATTCTACGTCGTCGTCGTCACATTATATAAAAATATCTTTAATGAAACTTTGTTAGATCCCCCACCAAATAGAATATATATACTTTAAAATATTTTAGGATTGATTATTACACAGCACAGATATGAACCAGATATACAAACTTTATTTATTCTTTTGTGGCCTACATCATCGATATGATTCCACTACTAGATCTTAAAAGTGCATGCTCATGTTTATATTTATCGTGAAACCAACTTATGTCACTTTCTTATTTCATTTCCACACACACACAAAAAAAAACAGTTCAAAAAAAAAAAACTATGCATCAAGCTTATGTCTTCGCACGGCACCTCCCTATCATTTTACCGATTGTTTCTTAATTCATATCAGTATTACATAATAATTTAGATTCATAAGTCATGACATTCTAGTTTCTGAAAAAAACACCTTTAATTTCTAGTTTCTAAGAGCATAATTTTAAGCACTTGCGGTCTAACTTTAAAATTAGGGTTTTCACTGTTTAGTGCATCCCTATATTTCTACCGTATTTTCCAAGTTCCAATATATCTAGGATTCCGATTACATGTGTGTCATAAAATTAATCTTGAAGTTGTCATAATATTAATCATAAAATTAATCTTGAAGTATACTTAGAGAGATGAAAAAAAATTGTTAAATAAAAATGCATTTAATTGTAGTAGGTATGAGACATGATAAACCGGGCCACCCTTAGTTCAATGCAACTTTTTCTATAGCACATTGCATTTGACGCTTTCTTGGATTTCACATTTTCCTCAAGTATGTATATCAATTATGACCAGAATCCACCTTATATCATACTACACTTTTAAAATGATACAGAGATTTTTTTTTTAAATTCCAAAATTAGTGTAAGAAATCTTATATCTCCAAATGATGAATCCCTTAAAAAATAATGTTTAACTATGAACAACATTATCACGTTTTCAAAACATGAAAACATGAAAAAGCTGCATACTATTCATGTTCATATATAGTTGTATTAATTAAAAACTTAAAACAAAAATAAAAATATATATATTTAAACTCACCTTTTCATTAACAAAATTAAAATCTTTTATCAAAACTTATTCATAGGTATCAGTTTTTTCTATGAGACTTAACCAAATGATGTTGAAATGATGGAGAGATCAGACACTTCGCCATTAACTAACACATGAAAACATAATTAAGGATTATGGTGAGAAATATACTATATATTACACACACAACAAACATGCATGTCCCTGTGATATCCATCTTGCAACAGACTCAATACTTGTTTTAAAACTTGATTTCTCTAATTATTATTACCAAGGAGTATAGGATCTATACAAAATCTTATGATTAGCCTTCTCGTTGCTGCTTTGCCTAAGACCATTAAGAACTAATCCACAATCCAGATTTTAGCAAAAGGAAATTGATAACCAATTAAAAAATTTCAAGTGACATCTCAATCTTATGATACATTAGTTTACATTTTATCTCTAAATAGCAAATTAACTTAAGGAAAATATTTATTTTTGGGTCTCAAAAGACAATAGATATTTAATTATATCAAACTATAATAAGTAATAAATTTATTTATAATTAATTTTCATTTTTATTTAAAATATTAAGAAATATAACAATTTTGTTTAAACTGACATGTAAAAGTTTTAAAACTATATGGCAATTTTGATCAATGTATTTATCAGTCTTATTTTTTAATTTTGTATTAATCACGATTTTTATGAGAAAAACAATTTAGACATTACATATATAGTATTAAACCATTCAAGACCCAAACTCAATGATGTTATGTGCAAATGTTTTTGTTAACTACAATTGTCCATGGCTAAAATCTTTAGATAGAAATACACCAAATAGATCCAAAACAAATGCAACATTATCAATAGTAAGTTCTTCTCTTTCATTTGTACTAATTTGTCCTCACACCAAAATCTCAAACTTGGCCTTCATCACAAACTTCAACCAAAAATTCAGGTCCGAAAGAACCTCCACGCAAAAGTTGGTTGCAAATAATTCCTAATTCATTTCATGTACAAGGATGTTTCCGATGCCATTCAAATGTCTTTTGAATCCCCAACGCAGCAATCCCAACGACTCCAATTGCCAATAGAGCAGTTTTGTTATTCCAAATGAAATCCAGTCCTATTCGAAGATGAACAATAGTTGGATGTGGATTTAAATCAACTCTCTTTGGATGAAATCTTGCAGGAGTAGATGTGTATAAGCAGACCGAGTCTCTAAGGAAAGCATCGACCAAATCTAAAAATTTGTTGCAATTGTCAATATGGCAATCAAAGAGGAAAATTCCATTTTCAAAAAGTTATTGAATATGGCCTTCGAAACAATGACAGCAAACGTAATGTCGACAATCAAGGATGTTGCACCTAGTATAAGAAGCACATATTGAACAACGTGCATCAATATTCATGATGTCTCTATAGCATGGACAATAATTTTTAGAACTGTGGAAAACTTTGGCTGATTTGTTACATCAGCAATAAGTTAAAACTTTGGCTGCTGAGTAGAAATATCGATTGGTTTTCATCTATGTCCAGTCGGTCAGCAATGCCAATTAGTGATTGTTGGACAATATTACTTGAGATATTTCCTATCAACACGTTTTTTTCAAAAAAAAAAAAAAAAAAATTCCTATCAACACTTGATTATGGACGAATGCTATGAGCTTCAAATTAAGATAGAATTAATTGTCTTTTCCAAAGGATCGAGAAATATATACTTCAATTGCACAACTCTTTTTGTAAGGATACATCAATCTCATTAGATCGATTAGGAAACCCATGCCCAATGATGTTATGAATTATCATAAGAAAACTCATGTATCTAGAGTTTTTGACAAGTAATTACATATCTATATTCATGTTATGTAATAGAATAACTCAATTTTAGGAGTTGCCTCAAAGCAACTCTCTTTCTCTAAAACATCTATGAATATTAGTTAAAATTCTATTTGATTTTGGTGACAATTTAAATTTTTCGTTTCTCTTTTGTTTTTGTTAGACAATAAAGCCCTATGATCTATTTCATATTAATCGCTATTATATTATTATTTTTTTGATCAAATTACTTTTCATTAAAATTAAACAGGTGCTAAACCGGGTAAACCGGTAGCCATTGTTACAGAAGCCAAAGCTGATTTCGCTAGGCGATCAGCTTCAACGTTTTCCGATCTGGGTACATACACAAAGGTGATGTTCCGATCAAGAGACAATTTGGTGATATCTTCTAGAATTCCATAGATTTCAGTCTTCAAGGTGTGGGAATTGATCAGAGAGATTAATTGATGTGAGTTTAAGGCTAAGGTGAAGCCCTTGTGGTCTCGCATCAACGCCTGAATAAGGGCTTCACGAATCCCCATTGCTTCTGCCATCAGCGGTGATCGAATCTGGGCTTCCACGCGTGAACTCTGGTCTAATGTGGCTCCGTGTTCATCCTGAAGGACCCATCCTAGTCCGGCGAAATTGGAGGTTTCTTTCCAGGCCGCATCGGAGAAGTACCGGAGATTATCATGGTCCCTCACGATTCGGCCGATATTGTTTGGGCTAACACTCGGCTGGGCTTTCCCAGGTTGTGCCTCCATCCATTCCTTTGCATCAGTGATCGATTTTGTGATGGTTGCCTCCGTTGAGAGGATTCGTTCTTCGAAGATATGTTGGTTCCTAGCGATCCAAAGATTCCAAAGAATCCAAGGGAATAGGATACCTGCTTCGAGACCAATTGGAGGGAGAGATAGCGTTTTGTTTGCTTGTTCTAAGGCAGATTGAATGGTTAACCTCGAGTCAGGCTCAAAAGTGTTCTGGAAAGGTGCAAGCTGCCATACTTGTTTTGCAAAAACACAGTGCAAGAAAAGGTGGCTAATGGACTCCGGTTCCCCACATCGAGGGCATTTAGCTTGGTCGATCACTCCTCTCGTGGCTAAGGTTTCACCCACAAGTAATGCTTTGCTCATTATACGCCATAGAAACAACTTGATTTTTTGTGCGGTGTTGACATTCCATACTCCACTGATCCAATCGAATTGTTGTTGTGTTAGGTTTTGGTAAGGTAACACCAATGTCAGTTCAGCTTTCTCCTCTCGTGCTACGTGATAGCCTGACTTAGCCGAGTAGATTCCAGACTGATTCCCAAGCCAAACCAACTTGTCTGCAGCTCCAATCGCTATTATATCTAGTTTACTAAGATCTTAACGAACAACAATGAACACTTGTATTGGATTTCTTACATATATATGACGTATAGTTGAGCCAGTATATATACCCGTGTATGAAAGTAAAGTCCAATATGAAACTTGATCAAAAGTGAGAATAAAAAATATCATAATCCAGATTGCGTTTGACTACTTTTGTGTGTGTGTGTGTGAAACGGCTCAAATGGTGAAAATAATAGTATAATTAAAGCAAATTAACTGACTATATAATTAAGTAATAAGCACCATTACGATGCCCTAATTAACTAATAGCAAGGCTTACAATTTAATGAGTCAAGGGTTATCAGTGTCTTTTCGAACACTCGAACATGTCTTTTTGTTGTTTTGGTTTCTTTTAATTAAATTAGCACTAATCATTGTTAACGTCTTCATTGCATTTTATTTCTTCCATACAACAGCTTTTAACTTTTTATTAAAAACAAATTTTGCTAATTTGTTTCGCTTCATTAAGGGAGTGAGGGGCCCATTTTATTATTAGAAAACAGCCTAATTAACATTAAGATTTACAGTCTTGTCTCTTGTCATGATCTAATGCTCTTACGAGGTTACAAAGAAAATCTTTGTTGGTGTGTTTTGTTTAATGTTGTCTCTACAAACTTATCAGTTGACTGAATAAAAAAAAAGAATAAAAAGTTTCTAACTTGACTTAATGTGTCTGTCCTACTTATTTCACATTAATTAATAATTTAGGATGATTAAAGAAACATAATTTTGTTTTGTAGCTATAACTCAAATAATAAGTGGTCATCGCTCTCTGAATCAAAGGTCAATTTGCTACAAATCGCCCTTTCTTTGTTCACTATAACGTTTACATAATAATTGTACTTGTAGATTATAGAAATTAAACTGATTTTTCGGTTTCGGTTTTAATGATATGTAAAATTAAACTTATAAATGGAACTGAATTCTTAAGACTTTTAAATTCGTTGACAAAAAGGTAAATTCATGATGATAATCTATAATTTTCTAATTGAGACAACACAACCATATCAATTAAGACTATATGTTAATTTACCAATTTCGTCTCTATAGTTTTTTTCTCTTCTAAATAGCCTATATCAAAATTTCTTTATGATATTTTCTAAACCGGATATTTTTTTAGATTTAAAAATCATATATATAATTAGGGAGTCTTCTCTCCATCTAAGGTGTCCACATAAGCAAAAAATTTTTTATCAATTAATTTTAGTTTTAAGTTCATTTAGTTCATATTTATGTATATTTATTGTTACTTATAGCTACTAATTTTTTAATTAAATTGAAAAACGAAAAATAAGTCAATAAATTACTAAAAGTAGAAATTAATATTTGAATATTTACTATGAATTTATGATAACGATAAAAGTTTATATATTCAATTTCAAAAATTGGAAATATGTAAAACGAATATACATATAAGAAAAAGTGAATAAAAATATTAGCGACATCAAAGAATCAAAGAAAAAGAATTTTGAGTGTCAAAATATTATTAAGAGGCTATTGGTTTTTTTTTTTGTTATGAACGCACTTACACCTATTCGTTAAAGAAATACATGAGCATATTTGAACCAATGAGGGATGAACGTGTTAATATAAGAGGTTGTTGATCTAAAGATAAAGAATATATATTATTTCACTAAAAGGATACTGAACCATCTAATTAAAGATGAGATAATAAGATGAAAATTTAGGATATACGATTTTATTTATAATGTTATATAATTTTATGGAAGTATGAAAGAAAAATATGAAAGTGTTATAATACTATTATTTTAAAGATATCAAATATAAACTGGTGTAAGACAAAAAAATCATGCATTGCTTGAGTTATGCTCTACTAAAAATAAGTATACAAAGTAACATAAAATTGTAAATAGTTAAATCAAATTTTTGTCGTTAAGTTTAATAAATGCATCATACGAACCATATTTTAGGATTATTTGAGTATTTATTTTCGAATTAAAAATTACAATAATGAATTACTTTTATTTATATGGTCATTAGAAAATAATCAAAATATTAAGAATTTATATATAAGAGCGCTGAATAGAAATGTTAATAAAAAATAATCAAAGAAAAAATAGATTCAATGATGTTAATTATTGAAGTATCGTAATTGAGTTTTAGTCGATTGTTAAGAGACTGAAGGCTTTAAAAAAGAGGATGTATGATTTCACTAAAGGATATTGAACGATTTCATTAAAGGATATTGAACGATTTCATTAAAATAAGAAAATAAGGTGAAACTTTAGAATATAATATTTTATTCAAAATGTTATTTTGAGGTTTTGGAAATAGAAAAGAAAAAAATTGAAAACGTTGTAATATCGTAATTTAAAATAAATAATTTTAAAAAAAAATTGATATATAAAGTATAAAATTAATGGTCACATTTTCATAAATTGTACAGCAAAATATACCGAGAGTAATTTGTGATCTTTATGTAAAAATGTACGTAATTCTACAAAAAGGCATTCTCCGACAAACTTCTGTAATTCAATATTTGAATCAATGATTTTAAAAATCTAGAAAAACAAAAACTATTTTCGAAATGTTTAAGAAAACGTTAAAAAAAATTAGGTATAAATTAACTTTCTATAATTATATTAGTGTTTTGTGAAAAAATGACAAAAGTAAATATATTGGTTATATTTAGAATTTTTTTGAAGATTTGATGAATTTATTATGCAATAATAGATAAAATAATAAATTCTCAAAAACTAAACAGCTATTTATTTAAAAGCAAATACCAAATCGAAAGAATTTCAAAAAAAAGAATTAAAACAAATTAATAATTGAAAATATGATATTATAATGTGTAAATAAATGTAAAATATATATACTAACATAAAATACTTACTAATTCATGTTATACATGATATTGATAAAAAACATAAGAAAATAACATAAAAATATCAAAAAAAAGTCAAACTCGTACAACGCGCGACCGTAGTACTTATAATAGCCAATCATGATAGAAAAACGGGTCCCGGCTTATATAGGTATATCATTTTATATGGTATGTGGAATTAAAAGAAAAATTAGCCATCTTCTACTTATTTTCGTATATTAACCTAACAAACAAAAGTAAGTCGAACTAGTACGGAGTCTTTATAAATGTAAACTCTTTACCCATACTTTAACAAAAGTTGGATGCTAATGAGTCACGAGGTACGATATTTGGACCAAATTGTCTTCGATTATAATTTAAAAACATAGTAAGGTTATCTTACTTATTTAGGTTACAAGTTGCGGCGAATCCTTAACTAAAGAAATGTTCTTTTTCTTTTGATTTAATTTTTTTTTTAAATTTCATCGCACAAAAGAGGGGTCAATGTGTTCTAATTAAAGAAAACATCCTTAAAAGAGAAAAATGTTTCGTTTAAGGTATCTTTCTTTTTCGAAAAATCCCCTGAAACATATTTCCATGATTATATTACAGCAATTTGTAGATGTTATCGTTCATTATACGTATGCAATTTAATCATTTTCTTGTAGATGATTCCTTCGCATGCTCGCTTCGCTTGAGATGATTTATGATGATGTATGTTAGTGACTAATTAATTTGAAATAAAGGTCTTAATTTGCCGGGAGGAAAGAAGTATCAAAGCAAACATATTATATGTACGAGTACGATGAACCCCATGTTTTGAAAACCGGACCGGACCGGGGGTCGGACCGGGTTCAACCGTGAACCGGCCAGCTACCCGGGTTGGGTTGACCCGGGTCTGACTTTTTTTTTTTTTTTTTTTTTTTTTTTTTTTTTGAATTTTTCATATTTATTTTTTTTTTAATTAAAAATTTATAAAACAAATACTAGTTTTAAATTTAGTTAATTTTTGTTATGATTTAATGTTTTTAATTTTTTTTTTACATATAAACTTAATTATTTGTCACTAATCTTTGTTTATGAATAATTTTTTTGTTATTCTAATGATTTTCTTAATGACTAATTTTTACAAATATGTTTATTTAAAGATATTATTATATATTTGGGTATTATAGTTATAAAAAAACTATTTATATTACTATTTTTTTTTAAACTATTAAACCCGGTTCGATCCGGTTCGACCCGGTCGAACCACATTGACCCAAGACCCAAAAGCTTGTCCGGTTCGGTCGCCGGTCCGGTTTTAAAAACATTGGATGAACCATAAGGCCATTAAAAAAATTTAATCACACAACTATAACAAAAAAACCTTTAAAGAATATTAGCTCATTCATAAATGGATGAGTATTTTATAATAACAATATGGGCCCAACTACATATATAAACAAATGTTGTTGTTTTTTTTAAAATCAAAACCTGTATATGGCGACTGACGTCAAAATGTCTCTAAAAAGTATTTATGGTTCATGCATTTCATATTTTATTATATTTCTCAGAAATAAAATATATGTTAACAATATATATTATATGTTAATCAGAGAATCCAGAGTATCTCAAATTAATTTCCAGAACATGCGAAATACTTATTTAAAAGTTATAAAAATTGCCCACAATAATTGAAATGACAATAGAATAACTCCATCTATCAATCTTTAGAGTGAATTTTTAACTACTATATATATCACCATACATTATTCAGTAAAATACTATATCACTATATATAACTCTAGCTTGGGTTTGATCTTGTAAAGTAAGTGCTTATTTTATATATTCTCCCAACACTACATTGAACATGTAATATATACTTCATCTAAAAAGTCAATACGATATGAAACGAAATCACAAAATTACGTTTAAATTTACCGTACAACTGCACAAAAAAAGAGGTCCAATTACGTCTCAAAATTCCCTTGTTAAACGGGTTATGAAAAATATGGGGCCAAAATATAAATGAAAAGGCATGGGCGTAAGACGCAAGAGGGTGATATTGTACCTACTGAGAGATTTTTTCTTCTTCTTATGTTTGTAGTTTATAGAGAATAAGTGAGTCCCTCCAACTTCACAATGTGGAATGGGCTAATATATTTTAGTATAGTAAGCATGGATGCTTCTCCTCAAAATTTTAAGATCTTTGATATTGAGAGCAATTATAATGTTTTGGTCTTCACGTAAGATTGAGAGCAATTACATTAAAATTTCTTTGAACATAGTAGAAAATATTCTTGTCATGTAATAAGAGAAGAAGAAAAAACGACATTGTTCTGATTAAACACAAGATCATTAATTATGTACTATATGAAACAAAACAAAATAGTTTCATTGTCTTTAATCGTGGATGATTAAAAACGATTATGCGAGGTCGTTTTCTCTGGAATAATCGACAACTACTTGAGAACAGCGATAGATTATATCGACGGAAAATATGAAACCAAGACTTGTACAAAAATGGTAGGACCACATTTTCATTTCAAATTATTTATTTATTTATTTTAATATTCAACCCAATAAGGAAAAAATTACAATCAATACATTGGCCATATGGTCATTTACGAAATATAATTGTTTAATAAGTGATTGAGACTTTTATATTTCGGATATGAATTTGTCTGGAAAAATATTTTTTTAATAGTTTGAAATACATTATTTGCACTAAAACTCCGAGAGACTTCAAATTTACAATTCTTAAAGAGTAAAATAGAAATAAGACAAAATATGAATTTGGTTTGGTTTTGAATGAAAGAAATTTGTAAATAATTGAGTAAGTGAACCATTACAACTAATAAATTATAGGCATCATTCTTATGGAAATTCACCGGGAAAACAAGTTATAAAGGTAGAATATGGAACAAGAAAACAATTAAAGAATATTTTAGAACAAAAATCATAATTTTCTAATTAATATAATGTCGTAAAATCAATTACTATGGCACTAACTGGTAACACAATAGTTGCGGAATTGAGAGGAATTATGTGGAATACTGTTCAGACAAAAGAATTTAACACCAGTTGCATTTAGACAAATGTTTAGGGAATTCTGTGGAATATTGTTCAGTTAAATATATTTTTAAATTTTTATAAAGAAAATGCATTCGATTTAACAATTACCTTTTAGTTATTTGTTTACATGCACACATATAACAAATGTCAAATGTGTGGGTTTTTACGTATATGCGTATATGTATTTTTAATTTTATTTGTTTAATAAATTCTTAATATCACAAAAAATTGAATGTTTTTACTAATTTTAGTGGTAAATAATAAAACATATTTGTGAATTTGTTAAACAAAAATTTAATTTTGACAAAACATAATTAGTTGAATTAGTTTATTTATTTTCAAAAATTCCACCAGATTCCGCAAGATTCAGCAGTTACCATTTGAATTCAAAGTTACTCCGCTGGATTCCACAAAAAATCACCAAAAGTTCCGCCATATTCCACAATTCCGCTAGATTCCGCAGTTATCATTTACACCCTATGTAAAAACTTTTAAAAATTAAATATGCATTAAAGTTCCAATCCAATATGTTCACGTAACACCTTAGCATATATAAATTTTTGTTGTGCTAAACAATGTAAGATCAAAAAACTAGATCCTCAAAATAGTTTAATCTAATCCATGGTCGAATTAGTTATGGAAATTTTCATGACAAAACAACAAAAACTATGAATTTTCTTTTGTTGTTGAGGAAATGGATTGATAAATCCCTAGAGAGGATGACGGTTGATATGTATTATAATCCTCAATCGGTTGATCCACTGATAAAATTGGTCGATCCATTTTGTTTTTAATATTTTGGTTTTGTTAAGATATCACACATCGGTAATATGATGGGATCTATAATAATATATAAAGAGATTGGGCCTCTCCACTAATTGCCAATTGGTTTTGAGTTGGAAGCCCATAATCTAACACTCAATCTCTTTATATATTATTATAGATCCCATCATATTACCGATGTGGGATATCTTAACACGCCCCCTCAAGATGATGGTTCTTCCAATCATCTCGAACCGAATTTTACTTAGGACCGGTAATAAACCCTACATGGGCCACCCTACTTGGGTTAACAAATTGGGCTTATAAACCTGCTCTGATACCATGTTAGATTATGGGCTTCCAATTCAAAACCAATTGGCAATTAGTGGAGAGACCCAATCTCTTTATATATTACTGTAGATTCTATCATATTACCGATGTGGGATATCTTAACAGGTTTGGATGCAAAAAATATGAAATGGAAATACGCTCGATTGATTCATTGATCATAAGTTTTTTCAAAAAAAAATAAAAAAAATTCAATGATCATAAGGGAAAACATCTTCGTAGAATTCCACCGATTAAGTAGAAGTAGATTTAAAAGAAGTATGAAACAAAAAAATGTGTAGTATATCTAAGAGAATGATATCCTAAAACCATCTCCATTGGAAGTATCCTATGAGATTTCTTAAAACTAAAAGAAAAAACAAAGAGAGAGAATGAGAAAAAGTAGGAAACAGTTCTTGTATAAGAGGTTTAGAAAACGGTTCTTTTTAGTTTCATACGCATGTCATTTAATTATTGATTTTGCTATTAAAAAAATTGAAATAAAATTAGTAAATTTAAATATTAATTTTTCTGTTTTTTAAGAACTTTGTATCAAATTTCTCTAATGGAGATGCTCTAGTCCAAGAAAAATATGAGTTCTTTGAAGGTTAAATGTTAACCGTTATTAGAATTCTTGGTGTTATAAAAAAATCTATATTTGAAACAGTTACTTATGGTTTTGGGAGGAGAGGGCAATGATGACAATTCTTAGTATAATAACAATGATCGAATTTGTCATTTTTTGTTCTTCCTACAGCTTCATACCTTCGATCTTGTTTTCGATTTTTTATTTCCAAAAGCGTTTAGCCAAAAAGATAATGATTAATAAAGTTAAGGAGAAGGAAAAATAATTGTGGAAGATATATATAACGTCGAGAGAGATGGGACTAGGAAATCTTGAGCGATGAAAATGGTGGGTCTCCCAAATCTTATACTTGACCTGTTGCTTTTCTAATTTATTTATTTTCCCACAAAACCACTCTTTTTTTGGGTGGATGATTGTTCTGAAGTGTGAAAAATATGCATAATCCTGACTACTTTCTAAGGCCAAAATATTCTATAAAATATAAGAGTTTTCATTTCCCAGAAGCACAATACTGTTTTTTTTTACTTAATATATAGTAGAACTTTGAATATGAATGATAATCAAAACCAATAAGACATTGGCAATTTAAGAGGTTGTTAACACAAACTCTAGCGTAATTATTTTAATTCGTATTCGATCTTTTTTGTAACTTTAGGTAGTTCCTTCTTTCTACGATGATCTAAAACATTAAAAAAGAATTCATATTTAGGTCATAATTAAATATGCAAATTGCTATGACTTTATCAATTAGAACACTTTACGAAACAAACTAAGAATTAGAACGATCATTCTAGAAATTGTAACTTGTTGATCTATTTAAAGGGCTTTTGATTAAAGAAGCTTTATAATTGCATAAAGATCCTCCAAACTTCCATCACCTATTGATCTTGATTATTTTTCACATAATATTTTTATTAAAAAAAACTTTTACATTCATCTTTAATAAACAATCATAACTATTATGATTAATCAACTTAATAAAATATATGATCCAATATTTCATACCATTTAAAACTTATTTGATCTAATAAAATATTATGATCCAATATTTCATACCATTTCATATCAACCTCTTTTTTTGGTGTATACACAAAACTTATCATATTCGATCTTAAATCTTATATACTTTGAAGTTTGGCATAAAAAGTTACACGAATAAAACCAAACGACATTTAAACAGAATTGGTTTCGATTTAACAAAACCAAAAAGTTTTAGATTGAATCTTATTAATATGTGTGATTATAGTCCAATTTGACTAATTAACTTGCGTAATTAGGCCAAAAAGGTAATATACTGTACATCAATATATATATATATATATATCTATATATATGATCTTTCTAATTTTCTAAAACAAACCCATTTCTTCTTTCCTAGTATGATATTGTAAGGGGTACAATTGCCTATGACAGTGCGGTCGACTAACAATAAAAGCGATTCGGATCGTCAGTACGGTACGAAATCAACAGTGCCATTCAAAATGTTATATATAATGAAGTTATATATGATAAAAGAAAGAGTTCGATATATTAATAACTCGTTTAACAGCTAGACGAGAGTAACTTTTGTATGTGCTCATAATTTTTCTAGATATATTTTTATTTTTTTGAAAATTTGCAGTATGGCGGTGATAGATCCATGACATTGACAACATCAAATACTTTTCTATACTTTTTAGTCAATACAATATATGAATAGCTTGAGATAACCACCATTCAAAGTTTCTATAGTATTTTTCTCATATCTACAAATTGTGTGCTAATTGTGTTAGGATGAAAATTGTGACAACGTAGTGCTCAAACTTGTATAACTTTACACGCTTATAAAAAAACAAATACTACAAATTTGAGAGTTTAAAAACCCAATAAACCACCTTTAGAAAGATCATTGAAATGTCAGTCAACGTAACTACCTACACTCGGTTTGAGTTTGAGTTAATTAATTCATCGTAGAAAAAAAGAGGTATACGTTTGAGATAATTAATTAACACAAACACTAAAAATAGAAAATGAAGTTTCATCACTTCATATTGAAGACAAGGACATGACTCCATAATACAAGTCGTTGTATAGAATAAGCAATCACTTGAGTCATGACTCATGAGTCTTTGTTTACTTTTATTTTGTTTAGTTTTATAATTTTGTATTTTGAGTATGTGAGTTCGTTAATATATAGCAAAATGCCTGCATTAGAAATTTTGACCATGCATTAGAAATTTTGACCATGACATTGACTCGAATGACAGGTTTGCCAGAGAAGTCGGTGTTTTAAATAAGTGTTGTTTTTTTGGCGTTAAATAATAATTTAAACGTCGGATACAAAATAAAATTGTCTAGCCAATTATATTTCGCTATTTTTTAAAATTAAAAAAATCCATAGAAGAGTTAACTTCTACTCGATAAGACAGGTTTCACGTGCAATGCCCACACACCAGAAATCAAATACATTTTTGGACTATGCTAATATCACCAATCAGGCAAAATTTAATAAGAAAATTAGAGAAATTTTTCCAAGTTTTTTTTTTGGTATTTAGAAATTTTACCAAGTTAATATTGGTCTAGTGACGTTTTGGTGTATGTATACAAAATATCGACCATAAAGTTCTAGTTTGATTCTTATTTAAAAGGGTTTATGGAAAAACGTATGCATTCCAAGCTTATAATTTTTTTTTATTAACTCCCTTCTTTAATAATCTTCTAGTTTGATTTTATTTAATAATGTTGAAGAGAACGTGTCGTTAAACTGACTTAGTAAAGTAGTGGAGATGGATTAAATAAATTGTATTATATATATTGGTGATGGTATGCTCCACGATTGTTCATGTATATATGCATATTTGATATTAATTACATATATACTTCATCTGTTTCATATTAGTTGTCATTCTACGCTTTTTATTTTGTATCAAATTAGTTGTCGTTTTACACTTTCAATGCAAATTTATGATTGATTTTCCGATTTTATTCATACTCTTTTAGCTTATTAACTACACATATCAAATGAAAAACACATTAATTAAGGGGTAAAACAAAACTTTTTAATGTTTTCGTAATTGACGTGAAATCACCTAGAACGACAAATAATATGCAACGGAGGGAGTATTAGGTTATATAATCCAATTTGTCTTTAGTTGGCCATTTTGACTAACAATTTTTTTTTTTTTGTTAAAGCTATAACAAGATAAAATACTATGATAGTTTTTGAAAATATGGAAAATTGGATTAATTTTAAAAAATCACATGTGATAAGTAATATTTTATTTTGTGATAAATAAATAATTATATCTAAAAATAACATTAGCACAAACTGAAGAAAAAAGTGAGAATATTTAATACAGTTGCTTCAATAATTAACACCAAACATTAGATAAGTCATACGCCAAATTTGCATGAGACAGAAACACTTGGAGTTTTTTAAACCAAGTCTAAGAATGATGTGATGCTGATAGAAAAGGCACCTCTTTTTTCTAAAATGATCCAACATATAGATTAATAAGAGAATTTTTCTCTAAAATTGAATAATAGTAATACATATAACCCATATAAACTAAATAACACACAATTGTTTTTGTTTAAAAGAAATGGAAAAAAAACAAAGAATAAAAGAAACGAGAGTGCATGTGAGATGGGCCAGACCTTCTGATCCAACTGGCAGTTTCTTCGAGGGACATGCATGAATGGCCCTTTCTTTCTCACTTAGGGTTTTTTGCTTTTCAACTTCGCATTTATTATTTACTTAATAAACAAAACATTTGCATCTTCAAATCTTTTATGGAGAAGAATATTGCAAGCTACATGGATTAAAACAAAATAATGGATACTTAATGACATTAACAAGAGTATCATAGTATATGATAATTAATGTGTACCAACAAACAAAAAAGTTACTACGAACTCCGTTTATCCATATAACCACAACAAAAACCGTTATTTTATACATGTGTTAGATACATAAACAATAGTACTTCCCCCGTTGCAAAATAGTTGTCATTCTAAGTGATTTCACGTGTATTAAGAAAACATATTAGAAATTCTGTTTTACCCTTAAAAATAAATATGACTCTTGCTATTCTTCATAAGGCTTGAGGTTAAATTTGGTATTTAAAGTCAAAATATGCATTGAAAATGTAAAACGACAACTAATTTGAAACAAAAAATAAAGTTTAAAACGACAACTATTTTGCAACGGAGGGAGTAGTCTGTTACCTACATTATGGTTGTTTATCTTTCAAAATTCATAACGTTATATTTGAATTTCTAAACTTAAAATATTCGTCACGGTATTTGTTTAACTGTGACGAAACCGTTTTTTAATATTAAAAAACGATTGCCAATTACACTAACAAAAGATTAAATATCAAGTTTTATATATTTGGTGATCCTAAAAATACCCAAAGTTTTGCAAATACTCAATTTATCGCCTTTTACAGAAAATGGATAATTTTTTATTAAAAAAAAATATAATTGTATAAAACCTAAAAAGTGACCAAATTAGTGAAACTAAACTAAAACCATAAACATAACGGATAAACATTATAGCATATTCATGATTGGCAATGGAAAGAACGAAATGAAGCATATATCATAAACCCCCAAATTTTATAGAGTTAATATATATTACATGATACATATTTTGGTCTCAATACTTTTTTTTTTTTTTTGTCAACCTAACTATTAATCAACAAAATCTATCCGTACTGGATATCCAAGACGGTGGAGAGCTGCTTACATACGAAAAATTTAACGCCCGGGATGTTGCTGAACATATTTTTGGAACCTTCAAGCGATTGTATTAGCGTACAATGAGTCAGTGACACACGTGTGATATACAATCGGTGGTGCGTGTGGGGTGAGGTGGTAATTGCGTGTAGCGATGGAACACCGTAAGTACAGTGAAAGCGACCAATGGTAGAAGCCCTTACTGTTTGTATAGTTTTATAAATGTCACGTCCCATCTCCAACTCACGTAGGTCCCACTAATGGTTTAATCTAACGGCTGAAAATAATTCCTTGATTTCATAAAAACCTATCATCGTACACCGTTCACTTCACCCCTTCTAATTAGCCCTTTTCTTTCTAGGGACAACCATACACTGTCCTATTCTTCTTCTTATGCATTTTAATTTCAATATATTTTTATATATTTGATTGTCCAAAAATCTATCCAATACCTTACCCGTCGACATTCCAATCTATTATATAGCCGACAGAAAATTATTATGTATAAATATAAATTTATATCTTTATAATGTGTTAATAGTTATCAGTGATAAAATACTGTATTTTCATATAGTATTTGTTTGAATTATTAGAGATATCTAAATATTTGGATTGAATCGAGACAATCAAATACTATATAATGCATCATCTTATAATACTAACATAAATCAATAGACTATACATTATCTATTAGTTATATATTGTATCTAAATATAAAATAATTAACTATTATTTTTTGAAATAATATATTTTGAAACATATAGTATTTTGAGACTAATCAAATCGTGTGAACTGCTAAAGTCAGTGTGTGATTTTGGAACGTGTCCAAGTATGACCAAAGGAATACTCTTCTGGCCAAATCAATATATACAGTAGGAGAAATTTTTTGAGTTTCTGAACCATGTCAAACGTACGAAATCGTACACAAGAATGTATCAGGATATGGAACCATCCATATATATAGACCTTCGATCGTACGTAACCGAGTCCAAATCATATGTATCTTTTGTGAATACCACCGTCAATTCATTTAGTGCAAGCAGAATTAATTTCTTATTTTGATTAAAACTCTAATATTTTCCTAATCAATGAACTCAGCTGGAAATAAACCCATAAACGACATATTACATTGATAAGCTAGCCCTTATGTTTGGTGTTAGAACGGGTTTTATTTTGTTTCAATCTTTAAAACTTCAAGTTCTATAATCAGTTTTGTACTAGATTTTCTAAACTGAGTTTTGAAGAGTTTTTAGAAAATTGCACAAGGATGTTCTAGATTTGATGAATATTTTTTAGGCATCAGGTTTTATCAAATTTTCCACAACAATCAATCGCCTGTAATTCATGATATAATTTTTCTTTGTTAACTTTAATTTACATTTCATACGACCAGAGTATGCGTAATAGATGTTTCCGTATCTTGTTAAAATCTAATTCAGTGCATGTAAATAAAGTGTTATATATTGCATACATTAATACATGTTCACTGTGTATATAATAAACAAGTACTACCTATGCTTAGGGATACTCTTTTGATCGTTATATATATGTTCACGTAGATTTTTGGTTTTGAAAAAGGCATAATCTCTATTTTATTTCTAATACTTTTTACATATCATGTTTAAGCAAGTCTCTGCATTTTTGTCTAGTATAAACTTTGTTTACAAAGTCAAATTCTAATTTCCCATGTTTCTCGTATTGGAAATGCGAAATGGAATTTTTAATGAAACAAAACAACATTACAAAACGATACTTGAATCAACATATAAGTTTTATTAACGTTTGTCTAAGGCCAAATTTTCAAACTTAATAAAAATTAACTTTACACATAAGAGTTCGAACCAACTAGCTAAGTGGTCACGTATATCAAAATTAGCCACTAAGATAGCAAACTCAATCTACTAAACGAGTTGTTTAAGCAGTGATCCACAATTTCGTTTGTTTATCGGATATGGACTGGTGAAAATCATAATTTCCCGGCAAACTATATTATTCAAAACATCAAAGTCTAACCATTAAGACAATATGCTAACACTAACTACAATACGAGAAGCTAAAATCCCTTCGATTAATTTAAACATTTCGGAAATTATATACGAACCCACATCAGCGACAATTTTTAGCAAATCCCATGTTATTGAAATATTTCAATAATTGCACTTATGATTATAACAAAATGAATCCTTAAAAGATATGACGATGGTACTGAACTGCTGATCTACTTGTATACATGATGCTGATTCCAACGTTACCCTTGTTACGTCAAGAAATTGCACGTGTATTCAAAGGACAGTCTTGTCATTTGCATTAATTTAGCTACAAATATCACTTTAATGTCCACTGTTTCAGAAGTCCACATAGAACAAACTGCAGAATTAAGCTCAAGAAATTGATATCTAATCATTTTTCTGTTGAAAATTCAATTTTTCGTCGATTAGATTTGGTGATAAACTGAATTAAGATATTTTTAATCTCAAGATCGGTCAAGCATCTTTCTTTCTTTCTTATGAGACCAACAAAATTTAATATAAACATAATCACAAAAAAGACATGTATATAGATTCCATCTTACAATTAGATTCGCAAATTCTTTAAAAAGACATGTACATATAAATGATGTTTAAAAATAGAGTATTTATATGTATATATGTATTGCCAAGTATACCCTCTCGGGCATGCAATTCGAATAATTATAATTTCATACACGAATAAAGAAAAATAATATAGAATCAGGAAACCCTAAAAGAACGTCCTGTCATTTTTATCAGGTGATTTCACTGTCTATCTTGACTTATTGCTATTTTATACATATTCCTTTAATAATTCCCACACTTTCATTTTCACATTACATAATCAAAAATAATGACGCAAAAGAATATAAACCAAGAAAATGAAAGAGCCACCACACACACTTATGACTTATCTATAAATTAATTGTGACAAACTCGCGCGCTATAAAAAGAAATTCATTATTAGTATTTGTATCTATAGATAGATTTTACTTTCTAAATTCGTAATTTTTTTGGCATTTACCTTAGATATTCGACAACTTGACCACACACCTTGGTCAATCTCCAATGTACTATATAAATTTTTATATACGTACACTATAGGAATAGATTCATATTTTTCTATACAATAAATATAAATGAAAAATTGTACTACTATATACTAAAAAACTTTAGTAGCTACGTCGACGAGTACGCAATATCGAAGATTTGAAACTCGGGAGAAGGACATTTATTTTAATTTTTTTTAAAAAGGCACGAGTCCCCAAACTGTAAATAAAAACAAAAACAAAGGGTAAATAAGTAATTTAACTTACGTCCTTTCGAGACAAACAAGTTGCTTTAAAAATGTTTCGTCAAAAAATCAAAGACCCGTTTCGTTTCGGGTTCGGGTCGCCATTGTTTCTTCTTCTTCTTCTTCCTTCTTCTTCTGATTCTCAAATAAGAGAGAGAGAGAAGTAGTGATTCAAGCTTAGAGTAGCACCACCGTATTTCGTTACCGGAGAAGAAAAAAAAACATTTCTTTTTGTAAAATCGAAAAAACAAAAAAAAACAGTCTCTTTCTTTCTATCTTTGTCTCTGTGTCTCTTTTGATTATTCTGTGTGTGTGTGTACACATGTTGTGTAACAGTTGAGCCGTTTGCATGCCCATACCTTTCTTTTTCTCTCATTTGTTTTTTTTCCTTTGAAGATCTTGATTTCTCATACTAGCTTAATCAAAGAAGAAAAAGATCTAATTTTTAACAACTTTAAAGCTCGAGATCTGTGTTGGTAACTGGTGGGTTTTCTCTGGAGAGATTCAAAGTTTTGTTCTTTCTAATGAGAGGTATCAGTGGGATTAGTACACAAGTATGAAGGAGTTGAAGAATCTAACAAGTGGGTTTGAAGTCGGTGAGAAGAAGATTGGCTGATTAAAAAAAAAAATCTGATTTTTTTTTTCTGTTTGTGAGAAGAAGAAGAAGAAGAAGAAGAAAAATCTGTTTTTTTTTAATTAGGGTTTTTGGATTGTGTGGAGATTTGGGTTTGGTTTGGTGAATGGATGTGAGGTGGAAGGAAACAGTTAAAAAAAAAAGTTTATGCTTTTAGTTTTTAGTGTTTCCTTGTCATAATCCAATCTTGGATCTTTGAAGAAATTTTTTTTGGTTTTTGAGTAACAAGAAGAAAAAATAATGAGATTGTCTAGTGCTGGTGCTGGGTTTAATCCTCAACCTCATGAAGGTTTTCTTTCCTCTTCTGTATCTATTACTATTTATTTGGGAGATTTTGTTGTTTTTGAACTTAACTTGTTTTGAAACTGAAGTTACAGGAGAGAAAAGAGTTCTTAATTCAGAGTTATGGCATGCTTGTGCTGGTCCTCTTGTCTCTTTACCTCCTGTTGGAAGCAGAGTTGTTTATTTCCCTCAAGGTCACAGTGAACAGGTTTTTTTTTTATTTCTCTTACCTTCTTCCATTATGCTTGTTTGGATTCTTCTTATCTTTTGGTTTTCTGAGTACATTTTTGTGTGGTTTTTAAGGTGGCTGCTTCTACTAACAAAGAAGTGGATGCTCATATACCAAATTACCCTAGCTTGCATCCTCAACTTATCTGTCAACTTCACAATGTCACAATGCATGTGAGAATCTTGTTTTTTTTTTTGTTTATGGTAAATCTTCTCTGTTTTGTTTGTGCTATGTAATTAGGATATGGTTTTGTTGAAATTTCAGGCTGATGTTGAAACTGATGAAGTCTATGCACAAATGACTTTGCAACCATTGAATGCGGTATGGGAGACTTTGACTTGTAATCCATTACTTTGATTTTGGAATTTTGTCGGTGTTGTGAGTTTTTTTCTTGTTTGAATGTAGCAAGAGCAAAAAGATCCTTACCTTCCTGCGGAATTAGGCGTTCCGAGTAGACAACCTACAAATTATTTCTGTAAAACTTTGACTGCTAGTGATACAAGCACTCATGGAGGTTTCTCTGTGCCTCGCCGAGCTGCTGAGAAAGTTTTCCCTCCTTTGGTAAATCATTCTTCGTCATCATTTTAAAAGTTTCTTTGTTGACTCTTCTTTAAAGCAGATTATGTTTTTTGTGCTTTCAGGATTACTCTCAGCAGCCTCCAGCTCAAGAGTTGATGGCGAGGGATCTGCACGATAACGAATGGAAGTTCAGGCATATTTTCCGAGGTTAGTTAGCATTTTAACCGAATGAAAATTCAAGTTCTTTAGCTGCTACTGAAGAAGAATGAAGAAGTTTTATTTACTCTGCATTTGTTCCCTTTCAGGCCAACCTAAGAGACACCTCCTTACTACTGGTTGGAGCGTATTCGTTAGTGCTAAAAGGCTTGTCGCTGGTGACTCTGTTCTTTTCATCTGGTTAGAAACAATTCTTCAAATTTTTTTTTTTTTTATGAATAGTACTTTTGAATCTTGGAGGTAACTCTTGTTCTTTATGGTTTAAACCAGGAACGATAAGAATCAGTTACTTCTTGGTATAAGACGAGCCAACCGCCCACAAACTGTCATGCCTTCATCTGTTTTGTCAAGTGACAGTATGCATTTAGGCCTTCTTGCTGCGGCAGCTCATGCAGCCGCTACAAACAGTCGCTTCACTATCTTCTATAACCCGAGGTACGGATTTGGATCCCATATCAATGCACCTAGTTGTTGTTTCTTTGCATTTCGTGATAAAGAATTTCACTTTTGCTACAGGGCAAGTCCATCGGAGTTCGTTATACCTCTGGCTAAATACGTGAAAGCGGTGTATCACACTCGTGTCTCTGTTGGCATGCGGTTTAGGATGCTGTTTGAAACCGAAGAATCAAGTGTTCGTCGGTAGGTGAATTATCAAATTTTCATCTATTACTCTGCTTTTTAGCATTTGACATATCCTCAAGATCTTCGTTATTTGTCAGGTACATGGGTACAATAACTGGCATATGTGATCTTGATCCTACTCGGTGGGCTAATTCGCATTGGCGGTCTGTCAAGGTTTGAATCAAAAACTAAACCTTAAGTAGAAAAGATTCAATAGTCTTGGTATACATATAAAATCATCTCGACCAAAATGCAGGTTGGGTGGGACGAGTCTACTGCCGGAGAGAGGCAACCAAGGGTTTCCTTGTGGGAGATTGAGCCTTTAACTACATTCCCAATGTACCCGTCTCCTTTTCCTCTCAGGCTTAAACGTCCTTGGCCTCCTGGTCTCCCATCTTTCCATGGTATTAAGAATTTCAAAACTTGATAAATCTCTTAAAAGTTTTTCTTAGACATCTTGTAATCTTTGGTGTGCCTCTTGTCTGTGTTTGCAGGTCTTAAAGAAGATGATATGGGTATGAGCATGAGTTCACCACTTATGTGGGATCGAGGACTCCAATCTCTAAACTTTCAAGGAATGGGAGTAAACCCGTGGATGCAGCCGAGGATGGATGCTACTGGTTTGCTTGGTATGCAAAACGACGTCTACCAAGCAATGGCTGCAGCTGCACTTCAAGACATGAGAGGCATTGATCCCGCAAAAGCTGCAGCTTCACTTCTTCAGTTCCAAAACCCCACGGGATACTCAATGCAATCTCCGTCCTTAGTGCAGCCGCAAATGCTGCAGCAGCAACTCTCACAACAACAGCAGCAACAACTCTCACAACAGCAGCAACAACAACTCTCACAGCAGCAGCAGCAACAACAACTCTCTCAGCAGCAGCAGCAGCAGCAGCAACAGCAACAACTCTCTCAACAGCAGCAGCAACAGCAACAACTCTCTCAACAGCAGCAGCAACAGGCATATCTCGGCGTTCCTGAAACCCACCAGCCTCAGTCTCAAGCTCAGTCTCAGTCAAACAATCTTCTTTCTCAGCAGCAGCAGCAGCAGCAAGTGGTGGAGAATCATAATCCGTCTGCTTCGGGTGCTGCTATGTCTCAGTTTGGTTCCGCTTCTCAGTCCAACTCGTCGCCACTCCACTCCATGAATTCTATGTGTCAGCAACAAAGTTTCTCAGACACCAACGGAGGAAACAATCCGATTTCTCCGCTCCACACTCTTCTTAGTAACTTCTCTCAAGACGAGTCTTCTCAACTGCTCAACCTCACTAGAACAAACTCTGCAATGACTTCATCCGGATGGCCATCAAAACGCCCTGCTGTTGAGTCATCTTTCCAACTCTCTGGAGCCGGTAACAACACTCAATCTGTTATGGAGCAATTGGGACAGCCTCACACAAGCAACGTATCTCCAAATGCTGTCTCATTGCCTCCATTCCCCGGTGGTAGAGAGTGTTCGATCGAGCAAGAAGGAAGCGCCTCAGACCCGCATAGCCATCTTCTGTTTGGAGTAAACATAGATTCATCTTCTCTTTTGATGCCAAACGGAATGTCAAACCTTAGAAGCATTGGCATTGAAGGCGGCGACTCTACGACCTTACCATTCACATCATCTAATTACAACAACGATTTCTCGGGTAATCTTGCGATGACGACACCTTCTAGTTGTATAGACGAATCAGGTTTTCTTCAATCATCGGAAAACCTCGGTTCTGAGAACCAACAATCTAATACCTTTGTGAAGGTATTTTTTCTTGTCCTCCCCAAAGTATTTCATTTGTTTGCTCACAACATAGTGTGATGGTTTCATGGAAAATGTATTTGCAGGTGTACAAGTCAGGGTCTTTTGGCAGATCGTTAGACATAACGAAATTTAGCAGCTACCATGAGCTGCGAAGCGAGCTTGCTCGCATGTTTGGCCTCGAAGGCCAATTAGAAGACCCTGTGAGATCAGGCTGGCAGCTTGTATTTGTCGACCGAGAGAACGATGTTCTTCTGCTCGGCGATGACCCTTGGCCGTGAGTTAATTCTTTCCCACATTTCTGCTTTTTAGTACACCCCGCAATATCGACTCATCTAAACCCGCGCCCTTTTTGTTATTTTTATCGATGACAGGGAGTTTGTAAGCAGCGTGTGGTGCATCAAAATATTGTCACCGCAAGAAGTGCAACAAATGGGAAAAAGAGGCCTCGAGCTTCTCAATTCCGCTCCATCGTCCAACAATGTCGATAAGCTCCCGAGCAACGGGAACTGCGACGACTTTGGGAACCGGTCAGACCCGAGGAACCTCGGTAACGGTATCGCATCCGTTGGGGGTTCGTTCAACTACTAGAGAGTAGAATGAAAAAACCCCTTTTGATTCAAGGTTTAAGTTTCATCCATCTTATAAAAATTTAAGTAGTGAATCCTCCTCTTAGTTTAATTTACTAGTAAAAAATCTCTCTTGATTACTTAAAGGGAGCTTTGCCTTTGCCTGTGGAAACAAACACACTATATTAATCTCTTTTCACTATGTCCTAAAATACTGTAATTATAAGATCTTTTGGTCTTTTCTTTCTTATATTATGAATATTTTTACTAAACGTTTACTTATGTCATTTTCTTTACTCAACTTCTTCAATCAATTTTGTGATAGTGAAGTGTTGTTTTGGAGGTATGTTTAGACTGTCCGACTTCAGTGGTCCACATAGAAAGTGATTTGGGTCCCAATTCCTTATTGGAAGTGAAAGCGTTTTGTGTTTTTCTCGTGTCAAACACTGAAATATTCCGACCCGCAATTTAGGGCTTTTCACTAAAATTAGATCTCATTTTGCGTCCGCAAAAACCTTCATCCTATGCCACGTATCGATCCGTAGTTCGTTCGTAGGACAGTTTTTATTGGTAGGCCAAATTAATATACGCCCTAACGTTTATATATAGCAGCATTGGTAAAATAAGGCTCTATAAAAGTTATTTCGTTTGCGTTTACGTTTGAGTTATAATGATTATAAGTTTATAACAATATGATAACATGTAAACGCAACTACAAACGAATAAATGCAAATAAACAATTAGAGTCTAACAAGTTAAAGTCGTTTATATAATCGATCAAAATTGGTGTGAATATATGGAAATGTCTAGCAAGATAACAATTTAGTGTTGGGTTTTATTAATATGGGATTTGGTTAGCTATGAATTGGGTATCATTCGGACTATAATCATTTATGATTTGCCAAACTTGATATTTGGTTGTCCATTAGGAGAATAGAGTGATCATCTAACAGAAAGACCATGTTTTTATGAATGTTTTCATAAGTCAAATAAAGAACAAATTTGATAAAGAGATATTTGTATGTATATGGTTTTGATGTGTGGTGTATGAATGTGATTCACGTATCTAAGTAAGAAAATTTGGGAAATGTTGAAAATAATGTTGAGTGCATGTGGTAGGGACATTTATAGATGCATAAGTTAGGGCACTTTCATGAGCCCTAATTAAATAGTGTATGGTGACCCATCATTTTGAAAGTTCTCACCTTTCTTTCTTTCCTTTTTACGTTTTTTATTTATTTTAAAAGTTGATTCTTTTATTTTAAAAATCAGTTATTAATTTAAATTGTTCATAGGATGTTGTAGCCATTCATTATGTGGTTAAGAATAGATTCAAATGAAGTTGTAAGAGCCAAGCTTTGCCTATCTATTCATAGAATCATATGTCATTTCTATGTCATAACGACATTTTAAATCTTATTGGAATTTTCATGACTTTAATACTCCCTCCGTTCTTTAAAGATAGATGTTTAAGGTTATGCACACTTATTAAGATAACGCATTGATTTCTACGAAATAGAGTTTTCAATAAAGTTTAACCAATAGTGTTTCAGTATTTGTCTTGAAGTTTGTAAAAGTGCATAGAAAACAGTAAAAACTCTATCTTTTTGAAACAAAATTTCTTTGTAAAGTTTTTATCTTTTAGGAACAGAGGGAGTATGGAGTATGTTAAAGAAGTTTTGTTTGTTTAAATTGAATTTCAAAAGCAAGCTAAACGTGACGGATAAAATGCTATAAAGAATTTTTGTGTTTCATAAGCAAGATATTTTGTGTTTTTATAGTATTGGTGTCAATATGATCACTATAAATAAAGTTCTCTTGCAAATATTGTATTTAATTTTGGTTGGAATGCATGTTTAAAATATGAGATAAAACAAGATTTAGAAATTGATAAATCAAACATAGAATAAGACTTGGAACCGAAGTCGAATGGAAGTATAATTCCAAACTAAAGATACATGGAAATTAAAATGAATATAAACCAAAATAAGCTTTTTAGCAATAAGGGTTTTGAGTGGATATGTAATTTGTTTTTGTTAGACCATTATTTTCTTATTTATCTTTTAAAAACGACGACCAGAAAACGTCAAATGTGATATTATTGATTCATATAAAAAGGTACTTTTGTGAGTTATAACTTATAAGACCAAAGAAAAAAATTATTTGGACCATCCTTTCATTGTACTAACAACTGTTTACCATTTTGCCGAGTGATCCCTTTAAGACATGTTTGTTTTTTGGGTAAGGTTAGTTTTATACGATAGAGCAACAATGCATTGTTTAATAACCACTATTTATTAGTAATCTTTTTAGACTTTGGAGTGACGTTTTGAGTCATTTGTTAGTAATTAAGAATTCAAGATACATATCTATAATACCACTGATTTTTTTCAATTATCTTTTACATTGTCGGAATATAAACGTATATAACTAACTTCGAATAGATAATTTAATCCGCAACACAAGTAATTACGATAAGCGATCCAATTATATTCGAAAATATGTCCCACTCTGGAATTCAATTTCCGTATGGTGGGGAAATAATACGAGATCTTAACTCAACGTCTATTTGATGTTATATGAAACTTCCGAGGGGAAATTAGTACATTTTCCCCATAATTTGATGCGTAAGATGGGATTTGAACCAAGCTAGACCTAGATACAATGAAGTTTTTTCTATTTGCACTTTATTATATTCTTCTTCGGTTACAAATTTCTAGAGTTTTCATAAACCAAAACCATGAAATATCTTTATCCGTCACCTCTGTCTCTATACTTCGAATATAAACATGTTCAGAGTTTTTTGGATTAGGGTCATTTGAATACATTTTGGTACCAATCTTTATCATAATGAAAACTGTTGGGTCAACAATTGTACTCATTAAACATTGGACCCACGTGTAAAAGCCCAAATACTATAATATAAACCTTAAGAGGCCCACGAGTCAAAGCTACAATTGCTGCTCGGTTTGCAAATTAATCATTATAAATCATTAGTTCTACTTTTGTTTGGAACTTTTGGATTTTTAGTTTTAAAATGTTTTGTTACATAACTCTTTTTACTTCAGTTTGATTATGTGTTTGACTATGTACTTGAATTTAGTTCTAAGTTATGTGATCTCAAGGAAACTTAATTTGATATCATTTGTCAATTCTCTTTTGAACTATCCAAATTCCAACACATATTGCATTCCATTTATATATTACACACATAGGATTTGAGGACTCTAATCCTTATAAAGACAAGACACTCAATCCAATGCCTTCATGAGACCTAACCACAACATATCTTGTAACTCGAACTTGGTATTCGACCAGTTTCCCTGATATATTCAGCTTCAGCCACTGCCTTCTCCGCGTCACGGGCTTTTCTAGCTTCCGCTAAAGCCCGTTTCTCCTCTGACCTTTGCTTAGCCATCGCGATTTTCTTCACTATCTTTGCTTCAGCTTCAGCTTTCATTTGCTCAACTTTAGCCTACAATAACAATGCTTTAGTGCGAGTGATCAAGAAAAGGTTTCAACAGGATCAAGAAACGTGTCAAGGCTCATATATACCTCGATACGCCGCATTTCTGCTTCGAGTTTAGCTTTCTCCTGACTTTCCCAAGCTTGGATTCTGATCTCCTCACGCTTATACCTACAAAGTTTCAGTTTCAAGAACGTTTTAAGCCTTTTACTCTTATGTTTCTTCAGATTTGAGGACATAAGAGTATACATACCTCGCGTTATGTTTGGATTTCTCGGCTTCTTCCCACGCGGTAGCTCGTTTATCAAACTCAATCCTTTGTGTCTCCTCTGTATCTCCATTGTTGTTCTCTTCTTCTTTGCTTGCCCAAGCTGCAATGTTCATCTTCCCTAATTGAACACCGAGAGCTACTATCTCTCTTCTCGTTTTCGCTTTTATCTCCTCTTCAGATAGTTGTTCCCGAGTGTTTTTCGACGGGTCTTGGGCTCCTCTAGGAGTAGAAGGAAGAGAAGAAGCCGGACTTCGAAGAGGAGTAGTTGCATCAACTGGTGTAACTGATCTTGAAGGTTCTTGACTCGGTATTGGCGTCATATCTGTTCCCATATCTCTCATACATACAGAACGAATCACAGGACCAGCTACACACATACAAAAATACTTACTTGTCAAGCTCCAATAATCTAACATTTACGCGAAAAACACAAGAAGAGAACTATCTTCTTTACCTGTTGTGGCCTTTGATGTATCCACAAGATCATTGCTTTGTGTGGATTGATTGATCAACGAGTTTCCTCTTAGATTAGGGAACTTCTCAAAGACATCAATGTGTGTGGATTGGTCTGGATCCATCCTTGATTTGTTAAGCTCGTAACCTACATTATCAGGGACAACTCTCACCGGCATTCGATTCCCTTGACCATTCTTCCTCATCACCATGTTTTGTCTACTCATTATCCACTTCTCAGCATCATTCCATTTAGATGGCATTTGTCTTGAAGGATATCCTCTTGAGACATTATTCGAACGTTCACCACGAGCTCGGTGAAACTCAAAGCTCGAAGAGCTAGCGTTACTGTCATAATCAAGATTCTCATCTTCTTGTGGTCTCATAAGATGAGCAGGAGGAGGAGGAACCATACTACTCAAGTTGTTCTCCTCTCTAAATTGTTGAGGTCTATGTTGATCAGTTTCCTTCAAAACACCCTCACACCGATGACTCGAGGCTTGATTGTCGCTACTGGTTAGGTCCAAAACCGGCTCTTTTGCCACTTTGGCTTCTCCTACATCTATAGTTGTCACCACCACTAGAAGGCACACACAACAAAAACATAGCAAACACACAAACTTTCAGACTTCAATTGTAACATAGAGCAGAGACACTAAAACAAGAACAAGGCAAAGACACAACCACACAACAAAAACAGAACAAACACACAAACTTTCAGACTTCAATTTCAACATAGAGCAGAGAGACGAAACAAAAGACAAGCTAAAGACACAAACACACAACAAAAACAGAGCAAAAACATAAAATTTCAGTCTTAAATTGTAACATAGAGCAGAGAGACTAAACAAGAACAGAGCAAAGCCAAGAACAGAGATTTTTTATGTGAGACATTGAAGAAGAAGAGAGAGTGAGAGAGACAAGAACCATTATCATTGTTGTCTGAATCAGATTTAGAAGAAGCTAACAAGCTCTTCTTAAAGAACTCAGTGTCCTCTTCAAGTTTCAGACGAGAAGGAGAAGTTCTTGAAGAGTTATTGTTAGATCCTTCTTTCTTCTTGTTATTGTGTGAACCCATTAGCTTCATTCTCAGTTTACTCGGCGAGATTATACTCTTCTGCAATATATAAACAACCCCAAACAAATTATTGAATTGAACAGAAAAAAAAAGTAAAATATATTTCTCCAAGAAACCAAATAAAACTCAGTGTAGTAACATAATGGATGCTAAAAAACCATAAAACATAAGTGAAGAGTGTAATAAAAAAAGACAAAACAGAGAAGTACACAGAAGATTGAAAACCAGAGATAATGTTGTACTTTAGAGAGAGAGGAAAATTTACCTGCACTTTCTCTATCCTCTCGTACTCCATTGTCACTTGCTAAATCTTTTAACTATATCTCTAAGTTCTATATATATGTATATATACAGAGTTACATACACATATGTGTGTGTGAAGTTCTCTAAATCTCTTTCTTATGAGGAAGAAGAAGAAGAGAGACAAATGGGTTGTTTTGTTACTTTTGTAGCTCACTAATAGGGTTTTGTGGAATTTTTTTAGATAATGATTGAACAAAGTGAGTAATTTTTGTAATTTATATATAAGTTTTGGGAATTGTTTTTTTTTGTATTTTGTGTAAAAGAAAAGTGAAGATTGGGGACTGTGCACGTCGGTCCACATTTGTGTATCTCTATCATATCACCGTTCTGATTTCGACACGTCACCTAACTCATTTGTGTTTTTAATTTACAAAACTATTTTTTGTTCTTTTTTATAAAAAAATATTTTGTTATTTTGTCATATATGAATGTACATTTTTGTTGTTTCTATCAAATTAAATCTCTACAACAACTTCAAAATTTATAATAAAAAGATATCTTACTATTTCTTTATTTTGGATTTTTGATTTTTGAAATAAATCCATTTGTAATGATTTTGAATCATTGAGATACATGTTAGAAAAAGTTGAGATACTACTAGATGCCAAAAAGGAAAAATATTAAAGATAGTAGTAATAAATTTTACTGATATCTGAAGAGTCTATAAATAGATTAGGAAAAGTGGGTTTAATTATTTACCATCAGTCGATTTCACCAGTCGCCATAATGAGCTTAATCATTTATTTTTCACTGTAGTAATCTTTTTTTGGTTATTGTAAACTTCATAATTATTAAAGCAGAACCTCTAAAATTTGAACAAAGAATCTGCTTACGTATTTCACTATTTAGTTCAGAGTAAAAAGATTCCGTTTAAAAAAAATGAGCCAATGTACAAAATAGTTAGAAATTGGATAGAGAAATTCGTTTTATACTCACAAGTAATAGCAGTAAATGCCATACTTACTCTGTTCCTAAAAAGATAAAAATTTAATAAAAAAAATTTGTTCCAAAAAAATAGAGTTTTTACTGTTTTCTATACATTTTTACAAATTTCAAGACAAATACTGAAACATTATTGGTTAAACTTTATTGAAAACTGTATTTCGTATAAATCATTGCATTATTTTAGTAAGTGTGAATAAACTTAAACATCTATCTTTAAAGAACAGAATATGTTTTATAGAACTAATAATTATACCGAAAGAAAAATCAAAACAACAAGTTATTATGATTTTTTTTTTTTACTATTTACTTTGGGTAGAGAAGAAACAGAAGAAGTGATTGTGTGTAAGATTCGCAATGCAATATAAATGATACAAAAAAATCAGTACTGATGAAACGTAAACAATCGAACTGACATTTTCTCCACTTTAGGGCATTACGTTTCTCTGTCACTTTGACCGTTGACTACCTCTCTTCTTTTATTATCTCAATAATAAAATTTAATATTATTGTAGTATATTTTTCATTTTGGAGTTTTTCACTTATGGTCCAAAAATTCCCATTAATCATGCAACAAGAATCGATATTTGGAAATGGATATATGCCCCTATCGAGCAGCAACTATGCAACTTCGTTTAGCTTAAACAATCGTATGATTATATATCAAACAAACTTTGAAGATTAATTATAGGTTAAATGTATAGTTTTACCGGGTAATACTACTAATAAATTAGAAATTTGCGAATGTATAAAAAATGGCGAGCGTGTACGTATTGTGAGGCTCAAGCTCAGCTAGATTCCTATAGCTTAACCTTGTTTTCCTCAAAAGACATCTTTTTAAAATAGTATTTTATCAAGGACATGCTTTTACACAGAAAATATATGAGATTACTTTCTTTTCCAAAGGACAAGTGTTTTTTTTAATGGAACATGTTTTTTCACTAGAAAAATAACGTACGAGATTATTCATCAAGATGTCATACGATTACTCACGTGAATGTTTTTGTTTTCGGTTAAATTACTTATGTGAAATTGTGAATCTTTTTTTTTTTGTCAAATATGAAATTGTGAACCTTATATAGTAGATTTCATGTCATAATATTCAACCGTTCATAGTTTTTCTTTTGTATTCGAAACTTTCGCTTTCCATCAAACATAAAAGTATGGGTTTCAAATATTATGTAAGTGTAAATTTAAACTTAAGTAAATTGAAACACCTATATATCTTCCAACCGATCCTACTAGTCAGTAGTAGTCACACGTAATTAAATCTTTCACTTTCATTTTTCTTATCGTTGGTCTCTGTTTCCAAAACCATATCAATACTTTTGTTGATTATTTTAAGAAAAATTAAAGTCATTGATTTGGATTGTTGCATATAGAGTGCCTTTGATTGAATGAGAGTGAACCTTTTTATTCTTCAGGGAGTGTACCAATAAACTTTTTTTGTTATATGTATAGTTTTATTCCATGAACGTTCTTAAATTTGAGTTTTTGTTTCTGTTTTAGTCAAATTTTAAAGATTTATTTTTCGTTTACATCTCTTTTTAAATGTTCTTTTAGTTTGATCGCGTTTCTAAGAATATTGTCGATGCAAGAATCATATGATAAATTTAGCACAAAACCTATATAACAATAAATATATGAGCCATATTAGTCGTCTATGTAAGAATTTCAGAGATAATGATATTAGGCATATAATCAACGTTGATGTGATTGTGATGTGCATACTGGTCGCTGATTATTTCATTTTCTCAATTGAATGATAACGAAAAGTTTGTACTCAATTTTGTTGGTCAACAACGAAAGGTTTCAACTCATTTAAAAGAATGTTCAAACTAATACACATATTACATATATAAGGGGCCTTGTGGAAATGATGCATCAATTTGATTTTGGTGGTCGGTGTATGAGATAAGTCAAAAAAGCCACTAGTACATTTCTCTCGCACACACTTTCTGACATTTTTCCCATTTCACATTGCTATTAAAATGGTTGTGAATTCAATTTTTTTTAAAAAAAAAAAATCATTTGCAAAGGTTAAAAACCATGAGTTTGACTATTAGAGTAGAAAATGGAAATGGAGACAAACCATATCTCTCTAGTGGCTCCATAAGTCACTACCCAAAAAGATTTTTCCAAGCTTATTGAAACTTATTTGATCTAAAACATAAATCGATCCAATATTGTCGTTAATTATGTTACTATTGGAATCTAGATTTGCTTTATTTTTTGAGGATCTATAACAAACATTTGGATGGAGACAAAAGCTTTTTGAAAACAGCTTAATTTCTCATGTTATATAATTTCATCTTCTTTTAGTATATATAAATGCAGATTCTCGTTCTGAACTAACACATCCAATATCAAAAGATTCAAAACTATTAGGATTTTTATTTTCATTGTGTACAATTTTGGCTTTAATACATGAATCATAAAACTTCAAATGTAAATTATATCATATGGGGATCCAGCCAATCTTTATGATCCGAATGTATCCTTTGATATTATATGTGAATTTAATTTACAAAAAAAAATGTCATTTGCAAAGGTTCAAAACCATGAGTTTGACTAACCAGAGTAGAAAATAGAAATGAAGACAATCCATCTCTCTCTAGTGGGTCCATAAAGTCACTACCCAATTTTTTTTGCCAAGTTTTTTTTCTAAAAATTCATTAAACATAAATCAAACTACAAAGTTCGACTCTAGTGCCATTGAGAGACGACGGAGCGATTGTTTTGCTGGCCTTGGCGGTTTGGCTGGTATCCATGTCATCCCATATTGAAATAGAAACTCTATAACCAACTCTTTTAATTGTTTTTTTTAACAAAAGGTCTAGACGAAATAATTTTCATCCATCCATAGTGTTGAATGTGATATTTTATTGGGTCCAAAGAGCTAGTCTTTCGATAATAACCTACAATTAAAAACTTTAGTAAAAGGTGATCGGGAGATTCTATTAGCCTCAAAAGTTGTTTTGCCAATAGTGCCGCGTAAACTCCTCAATGGTCCTAAAACCAGTTATGAAATTAATTTCTAAGAAATGAAATAACTGTTACGATGTTCTGCATGTTTCTTTATTAAATTTGACCGATGATGTAGTAATCAAAATTTCAAGCATAAAGTAGTTTCTAGATGAACTGTTTTCTTTCTTTTGTTACAAATCAAAAGATAATAAATCAAGAAATAAATTCTAAACTATAACTTGACCAAGACACAAAAATCCCAACTTAAAATAAATAAAAAACACACACAACAAAAATCTTGTAGTGATAATGTTGATATGAAAACTATGTGAACAAATGCATCTTGATGAAAACTTGATTCTCTATTCTCCATTTGTGTCTTTCTCTCTGTATGTGTATCCTAAGACAAGAAACCATAAGGTGAATCAATATGCAATACTCTTTGTTTCCTAAATGAGTAATCAGTTTTACCTTTTTATAGGTCTATTGGGACTCTCAAGCCATCGTGTGCGAGTTTTACCGAAATTCCTTCCCTAACAAACCAATCAATTGCAACAAATAAGATTATTCCTCTCTTTCTACGTATGGATTCTTCAGATAGATACTGAAGGTTTCCACAGTTTACTACCTTTTAGACCATTCTTCAAGAAACTCGTTGTCCTTGTGGTGATCAAACTCGTGAGTCATTCCGATTAAAAGGGCCCTTTTCGGACTCAGTCTTTTGATTGTGTCTAGTGTCTACAGAGAACAAAACTAAGCATACATAAACCATTTAAGAGAAACAAAAATTAACACCTTCAAGTTAAGCTAACCTGTGGGAAACATAAATGGGTGTTGTGGGATCCTGTCTGCAGTCACAGTAAACAAAAAAAGAGTAGGAATGTGAAAACATCAGGTTATAGTAAAGATGAAACTCGAAGTTTAATGCATGTGTTACCTTATATAATGTATCCAAGATAAGGAGATCCAATTGTCCACCACCAGATTTCGATATAACTGTAAAGGCAATGAATTTCTTAGATAACTTCTTCGAGTATATCGAAATAAACGTACTAAGCGATTTGTTACACTTACCATACTCGGTGTTTGGAGGAAAGCGTGAAACATCGGATATATACGCCACTCTTGATTGTTCGCCAAAAAGGAAACCAAGACAGACATAGTCTTCTCCATGCATCACCTACATAGCATAAATACAAGCAAATAAGATTTGAGTCTCCACATAGATCATCATGGAGACATGATTCACTTTTTCTACTGAGGTTTTGAGAAACTTACTGGAAGTGGTGTGAATGATAAACCTGAAGCTACAAATGGCTTCTCACAATCTTCTTCAATTACTCTCCAATCCAGCTGCGCTACTCGCCTCACTTCTTGACCTTCTTTTAGTTTCTTCTGAACCAAATACGGGAACTTCACAGCAAGGCTGTTTTCAGAAAAGTAATTAATTGTCTAAAAAACTCCTGCTTCACAGTATATAAACTCAAACTGAAACTTCCAAAGACCATCAAGAAGATGTTATTACCTGTCCATAGCATATTGGCTTACGAAAATCGGTGTAGGATCGATATCATTGGTAGGACTAAATGGTTGCACAGAACGTATATCATCTAGTCCAAGTACTGCATCAGCATGTTCATGTGTCAAAATTATCTGCAGTTCATCCAAAGATTAGTCTTCATAAGCCTTAACATCTTCGGTTCCAGATAAGAAAAACTCGAGAATTACAACCCAAGATTCAGAATTTATCTTTCCTCCTACACAAACAGGCATTATGTAGGGAATAAAACAGTTTCATCACTGACTTACAGAATCAACTTGAGGAATCTTGTGAAGAGTAAACCAACGAAGAACTTGTTCTCTAAATGTCTTCCCAACATCAATTTGTATGTATTTATGTTTACCATCACCTTGACAATAATCAATAAGCAATGAAGTATTTCCCCTGCCAAAACACAATACACAAAAACTCAGCTCTAAGATGGATCAAATCAAACACATTACACACAATCAATCTTAAAGGCTTCATATGAACACAAAACTAGATTAGCTGAAAAAAGCCCTAAATACTAACAAGTCTACATTCGAAATCCCCTGAAAACTTGCAATCACCATAAGAGAATGTACCTGTAATTAGGGTTTTTTTCAGGTGGGATCAAAAGAGACTGAGAACAAACATAGCAAGGACTATCAGATCGCTGGATCAAACACATTGCGTTAGGAACCGCGCTTGAACATCCCGTTCCGAGGAATATCAGAGCCGATCCATCACGATCAGAAGAAACGGTGCCGTTCTCAGTCGGAATCGAACAATCCATCATCGGCGATAATGGAATATTCCGGCGAAGGAGAAGAATCTCGACTAGTCTGAAAGTAAATTAAAAGTACCAGAAGAATTAATAAATTTATTTCAACGGTTTCTCTTTATTGAGTTTGACACGTGGCGTAATCTTAACGGCTCTGAAGGAATTCATAACTTCTTCTTTTTTTACTCAAGCCCACGATTTTTAATATATTTTCTGATTTTGACCTGTTATTACTTTCTATAGACTTTTCACCCTTCAATTTCAAAATCTCTTTGTGAATGGAGAGAGCTTTCGTGTTTAGTAACTGATATATCTTGTGTAGGATCTTGTGTTAGAAGATATGATGATTATACGATTGTGATTCTCATTTATTGTAAATATATATGATGATTGCTCTGTTTTAGGTACATTCCGTAATTAGACTATTGTAGGATCTTCTTGAAGAATAAAGCCCATTACGTTTGGGCTGCAAGCCTGCAAATCAGTTTGTAATCAGAAGTGTTGAAGTTTTGAATAAGTCGTCCTCTGTTTTAGGAGATAAAAAAACAGAGATAGACTAGTTCTTTTAGTTTCAAATAAGTAGCGTAGATTTCTCTTTTTTAGTTGTAAGGTCTTTATATACGACCAAACCAAGTACTTTGAATGCATTACTTTTCAGTTCTCTATTTGTGTCTATTTACATTATCAAAGATACAACAAAGAAACAACAACAAGTGGTATCAAGAGCTTATCACGAGCCTGGTACAAGAGTGAAAATCATGAGTGAAAGAGAGTCTGTAATTATTCCCAAGTTTGATGGGGATTATGAGCATTGGGCAATGCTTATGGAGAATTTGTTGAGATCCAAAGAATGGTGGGATCTCATTGAAGGAGGAATCACACAACCGGAACCGAACGTGATTCTGAATGGTGCACAACGAACGGAGCGTGCGGAGAGGATCGTGAAAGATCACAAAGTCAAGAATTACTTGTTTGCATCCATAGACAAGACAATTCTCAAAACCATTCTGAAGAAAGACACGTCGAAGGATCTGTGGGATTCGATGAAGAAGAAATATCAAGGCAACGAAAGAGTGAAGAGTTCGCAGCTACAGAGGCTGCGAAGAAGCTTTGAGATTCTCGAGATGAGAATGGGAGAGAAAATTGAACAATACATCTCGAGAGTAATGGAGATTACCAACGATATGAGAAATTTGGGAGAAGAGATGCCGGATTCCAAGGTAGTCGAGAAGATTTTGCGAACGCTTACTGAAAAATTCATACATGTGGTATGTGCGATCGAGGAGTCAAATGATGTCAAGGAGTTGACGGTAGACGGGTTGCAAAGCTCGTTGATGGTTCATGAGCTGAATCTCACCAAATATGAAGGTGAAGAAAAGGTCTTGAAAGTTGAGAGTCAATATTGGAAACCGGATGGAGGAAGAGGCAGAGGAGGTAGCCCAATCAGAGGAAGAGGAAGAGGTGGTTACCAAGGAAGAGGACGTGGAAACACGAGCAAAGACATGATCGAATGTTACAAATGTCATAAGATGGGTCATTACAAGTCGGAGTGTCCAAGTTGGGAAAAGGAGGCGAATTATGTTGAGATGGAGGAAGATCTGCTTCTTATGGCTCATGTGAATCATGAAGAGACAGAGGTAAAACAAATCTGGTTCCTCGACTCGGGGTGTAGTAACCACATGTGTGGCACAAAAGAGTGGTTTATCGAGTTAGATGAAAGCTTCAAACACAACGTGAAGTTGGGAGACGATAGAAAAATGGCGGTAGAAGGAAAAGGAAAGCTTCGACTCGAAATCAATGGAAGAACACAGGTGATCTCCGATGTGTACTTTGTACCTGGATTGAAGAATAACCTCTTCAGTGTGGGACAATTGCAACAAAGGGGATTGCGAATCGTTATCGAAGATGATTCATGTGAGGTGTGGCACAAGCAAGAGAGGAAGATGATCATGCACTCAACGATGTCAAGAAATAGGATGTTTGTTATCATTGCAAACATCAAAAAGAAAAGAGAGATTGAAGAGAACCAATGTCTACAAGTGAAGGGAAGTTCAGACAATTTGTGGCACAAGAGATTTGGACATCTCAATCCCCTAGGTATGAGATCCCTAGCTGAGAAAACGATGGTGATCGGATTGCCGAAATTCGATCAAGGAGAAGAAGAAATAGTATGCGAGATATGTATGAAGGGAAAGCAGAATCGAGATATCATTCCAAAGAGAAGCCTGTGGAAATCAACTCGGATTCTTCAATTGGTTCACACAGACATATGTGGGCCAATTACTCCGACATCGGAAAGTGGAAAGAGGTACTTCATCAACTTTATAGATGATTTTAGTAGAAAGTGTTGGACTTATTTCTTATCGGAGAAATCAGAAGCGTTTAAATTCTTCAAGGAATTTAAAGCTACAGTTGAGAGAGAAACAGGGCAGTTGCTGGTATGCCTACGTTCAGACAGAGGAGGAGAATATAATTCTAAGGAATTTGAAGCTTACTGCAGAGAGTATGGAATCAAAAGACAGCTCACGACAGCATACACACCACATCAGAACGGAATCGCAGAGAGAAAAAATCGAAGCATCATGAACATGACACGATGTATGATGCTAGAGATGTCTGTACCCAGGAATTATTGGCCAGAAGCTGTGGGGTATGCTGTATACATATTGAATCGAAGTCCATCGAAGGCTCTAGAGGATGTAACACCAGAAGAAAGGTGGAGTAACCGGAAACCATCGGTCGAGCATTTGAGAATTTTTGGAAGCATCGCATACGCTCTCGTGCCGTACCAGAGAAGAATTAAACTCGATGAGAAGAGCACTAAGTGTGTGATGTTTGGTGTAAGCAAACAATCTAAGGCGTATCGCCTCTACGACCCGAAGACGAAGAAGATAATAATCAGTAGAGACGTACACTTCGATGAGAGCAAAGGATGGGAATGGGAAGAGAAACACATGGAGATTGAGCTTGATTGTAACGAGTCTCTAACTGATGGTGTAGAAGAAAAGAACTCAGAAATCAACCATGAAGCTGAGCAAATTCCAGAAGAGAGTCCGGAGGAACCTGAAGCAGAAGAAGAAGAAAATGCAGGAGAAACTCAACATACCAAGGTTGGGAGAGTAAGAAAAAAACCGGTATGGATGAAAGATTATGCTACAGGAAACGTAAGATTTCTTGTAACTGAAGAAGATGAAGAAATCCTTGCAATGTTTATCGCTCCCGAAGATCCTGATTGTTTTGAAGAAGCGATACAACATGAAGTATGGAGAAAGGCAATGGAGGCTGAGATTTCTTCAATTGAAGAAAACAACACTTGGGAATTGGTCGAGTTACCTGAAGGAGCCAAAGTAATTGGAGTAAAGTGGATTTTCAAGACAAAGCTCAATGAGAATGGTGACATCGACAAATTCAAGGCAAGGTTGGTCGCGAAAGGCTATCATCAAAAACAAGGAGTAGATTTTCATGAGGTCTTCGCACCGGTAGCGAGATGGGATACGATCAGACTGATCCTCGCCTTAGCAGCAAAGAGAGCTTGGAAAATCTTTCAACTTGATGTCAAAAGCGCATTCCTACATGGCGAGCTACAGGAAGATGTGTTTGTGGAACAACCAAAGGGATTTGAGGTTGAAGAAGAATCCAGCAAAGTCTACAAACTAAAGAGGGCTCTGTACGGTTTGAAGCAAGCTCCGAGAGCTTGGTACAGTCGAATTGAAGGATATTTCGTGAAAGAAGGGTTCGAAAAATGCTATTGCGAGCATACCTTGTTCGTGAAGAAGGAAGAAGGCAATATCTTGATTGTAAGTCTCTATGTTGATGACCTTATTTACACTGGAAATTCATTATCTATGGTTGAAGGGTTCAAGAAGTCAATGATGAATGAGTTTTCAATGACTGATTTGGGAGCAATGAAGTATTTCTTGGGCGTCGAAGTTGTGCAAGACGAACAAGGTATTTTCATAACTCAGAGAAAGTACGCAGAAGAGATTCTTTCAAGATATGGAATGGAGGAGTGCAACGCTGTCAAAAATCCTATCGTGCCGGGTAACAAACTATCAAAGGTGGGAGTTAGAGATCTTATCGATTCAACCGAGTTCAAGCAACTTGTTGGGAGCCTCAGGTACTTGACTGCCACAAGACCAGACCTTATTTACTCTGTGAATTTGGTTAGTAGGTACATGGAGAGTCCAACCGAACAACATATGTTAGCTGCGAAGAGAATCTTAAGATATGTTCAAGGAACTCGAGGATTTGGTATTCGTTACCAACATGAAGGAGATCAGAAATTGGTTGGGTTTGTTGACAGCGATTATGCCGGGGATGTTGACGATCGAAAAGTACATCTGGCTATGTGTTTATGTTGGGAGGAGGAGCGGTCTCATGGGCGTCGAAGAAGCAACCGATAGTAACACTATCCACGACGGAGGCTGAGTTCGTGTCTGCAGCTCATGGTGCTTGTCAAGGTGTATGGCTTAGAAACGTGTTGGAAGAGATCGGATTGAGCCAAGAAGAAGGTACAGTTGTGTTTTGTGATAATAGTTCCACCATTAAGTTATCAAAAAACCCAGTGCTACATGGAAGAAGCAAGCACATACACGTGAGGTATCATTTTCTGCGAGAATTGGTGAATGAAGGAACTATCCAACTGGATTATTGTGGTACACAAGATCAAATTGCAGATGTTATGACCAAGGCTGTGAAACTTGAAGTTTACGAGAAGATGAGAAGGATGATGGGAGTGTGCGGTAAAGAAAAGTAAACTGGAATGGAGTTGATTCAGTTTAAGGAAGGGAATGAAGAATAAAGCCCATTACGTTTGGGCTGCAAGCCTGCAAATCAGTTTGTAATCAGAAGTGTTGAAGTTTTGAATAAGTCGTCCTCTGTTTTAGGAGATAAAAAAACAGAGATAGACTAGTTCTTTTAGTTTCAAATAAGTAGCGTAGATTTCTCTTTTTTAGTTGTAAGGTCTTTATATACGACCAAACCAAGTACTTTGAATGCATTACTTTTCAGTTCTCTATTTGTGTCTATTTACATTATCAAAGATACAACAAAGAAACAACAACACTTCTTCTCCTTACTTGTATATATGTAATTCTCCATATCTTCTTCAGTACTTTTGTTCAAATGATGTTGCAGTTAAGGGTTTATCAGCTTCTTCGTAGACCCTTGCTCCGATTTTCAGCTTTTTCAAATGATGCATTTTTCTCGTCGAAAAACCCAAGCTTTAACTATAATCCTGAGAGAAATGGAGTTTCTTGTGAGGAAGATGAGCAGGTACGAGAATCCAAGCAAATGGGTTTCGGAAAGCCATTGACTTTGATTACTAGGAGTGTTAGTGAAGTAGATGTTCGAAACCCTAGGTTTATTAGATTCGACGAGGTAGATGAATTAGAAGAAAATGAAGAGGAAGAAGAAGAAGATGAAGATGAGGAAGAAGATGGCGATGGTTTTGCTGTTTTGGAATCTTTTGGGAAAATCCCACAATCTCGAGAAGATGTGAGTAGATTTGATGTTGAAGAAGACGAATCTAGGCACCGTTTCGTGAGTGAGATAAGTAGATTGATTGGTCTCAGGTCATCTTGGAACCCAGAGCATGAAGCCCAGATGAGTCTTCTTTTAAGGAGACTTAAACCATCACCATCATTAGTCTGTGCTGTTTTACGCTCACAAGACGATGAACGAGTAGCTCTTAAGTTCTTCTACTGGGCGGATCGTCAATGGAGGTATCGACATGACCCTGTTGTGTATTACTCTATGCTTGAGATTCTTAGTAAGACTAACCTGTGTCAAGGTGCTAGAAGAGTTCTTGTTTTGATGAAGAGGAGAGGTATATATCGAAGTCCGAAAGCTTTTTCGTTTGTAATGGTTTCGTATAGTAGAGCAGGTCAGTTTAGAGACGCGTTGAAAGTGTTGACTCTTATGCAGAGAGCTGGAGTTGAGCCTGACTTGTTGATCTGTAATACAGCGGTTGATGTTTTCGTTAGAGCGAATATGTTGGAGAAAGCTTTACGGTTTCTAGAACGTATGCAGGTTGTTGGTATAGTGCCAGATGTTGTGACCTATAATTGTATGATCAGAGGGTATTGTGATTTGCATCGAGTCGAGGAAGCGATTAGACTACAGGAGGAAATGCCAAGTAAAGGATGTTTGCCGGATAAAGTTAGTTACTATACCATTATGAACTATCTTTGTAAAGAAAAGCGGATTGTGGAAGTGAGAAACTTGATGAAAATGGTGAAAGAGCATGGTTTGGTACCGGATCAAGTCACTTACAACAATTTAATTCATATGCTTACAAAACATGGTTATGCGGATGATGCTCTTTGGTTTCTAAACGATGCTAAGGAAAAGGGGTTTCGGATTGATAAGGTGGGTCATGGTGCTATAGTTCAGGCAATGTGCAAAGAGGGAAGAATGTCCGAGGCAAAAGATCTCCTTAACGAAATGCTGTCAAAGGGACATTGCCCTCCCGATGTAGAAACATATGCTGCAGTTGTCAAAGGCTTTTGTCGTTTGGGTGAGGTGGACAATGCCAAAAAGCTGCTTCAAGGTATGCACACACATAGATATAAACCAAATACCATGTCATACACCTCTCTGTTATATGGGCTGTGCCGAGTGGGGAAATCGTTAGAGGCAAGAGAAATGTTGAACCTGAGCGAAGAGCAATGGTGGACTCCAAATCCTATTACTTATAGCATACTTGTGCATCGGTTTCGTAAGGAAGGGAAATTTACTGAGGCCTGTGATATGGTAAGAGAGATGATACTAAAAGGGTTTTTCCCAGACAGATATGAAATTGACTATTTGCTCGTGAGTCTTTGCGAGGATGGGAGGACACATGAGGCAAGAAAATTCATGGAGGAGTGTCTGAACAAGGGTTGTGCTGTTAATTCTTGGAATTTCAATACAGTGATTCGTGGCTTTTGTCAGAATGATGAGGTAGATGCTGCTCTCTCTGTGCTTGATGACATGTACCTGATCAACAAACACGCAGATGTCTTCACATATACTACTTTAGTTGATGCATTGGGAAAGAAAGGTAGATTTGCAGAAGCAACGGAACTTATAGAGAAGATGCTTCATAAAGGGATAGATCGTACCTATACATACAGTATTGTCATCCATCATTACTGCCGAATGGGAAAGGTTGATGATCTATTGGCTATACTGGAGGAGATGATGCTGACGAAGAAATGCTACACAATATATAATCAAGTCATTGAGAAGCTTTGTGGTTTCGGAAAACTTGAGGAGGCAGAAAAACTTTTGGGAAAAGTTCTGAAGAGAGCTGGAAGATTTTATGATGCTAATACATGTCATATACTTATGGAAAGCTATCTTAAGAAATCTGAACCTCTACCAGCATATAAAGTGGCTTGTCGGATGTTTGACCACAATTTGATACCTGACGTTAATATCTGTAAGAAGTTAAGGAAGAGACTGGTTCTGGAAGGAAAAGTCGAGGAGGCAGATCACCTGATGTTAAGTTTGGTTGAGCCCTCGAAACAGTCTATGGTATCGTAAACACCTGACTAGATTTCTTTAGAGACTTTGCTAGCATGTCACTGTCCGGGTGCTGAAAATGATAAGTAGATGCAGTTATGGTTTAGGTTATGAGTTATATGCAAAATTAGAAGTTATACCATTATTATATTAAACATTCAAACTTATAAGTTATAATGCGAATTTGTAGATCCAACTCATTTTGTTTTACTAAGAACCATAACGTATGTATAGAAATACGTTGCAGAATTGAAGTATTATACAAAGCTAAATCAATCACAAGTCCAAAATAAATATTTATCATATAAGGAATGTTATTCTATTCAAACAAAACTTTGCAAGTTACTTACAGACCAAAAATTTCCCAGACAATAACATTTTGTTTGGTCTAAAAACTTAATTCAAATTGGTTTTAGCCAAAATTATACAAATCGTTAAAAAACAAATTAATTGAATAATCACAAAAGCATTCTAGGCGTGGATGACTAAATATTTTAAATTTGGGTTTTAGTACCAAAACCCCTAATGAAAATTGGGCTTTCTAAGCATTCCTTCTTTTTTTTTCAAGCCCATGATTATAAATTTATTTTCGATTTTGACTTGTAATTCTTTCTATGAGTTTTTCACCCTCTTTTCTGATGCTTCAAGTTTCAATTTCAAAATCGCTACTGTTGTTCAAATGATGTTGCAGTTAAGGGTTTATCAGCTTCTTCGTAGACCCTTGCTCCGATTCTCAGCTTTTTCAAATGATGCATTTTTCTCAACATCTTCCTCGAAAAATCCTGCCTTTAACCATAATCCAGAGAGAAATAGAGAAGATGACCAGTTTGGAGAATCCAAGCAATTGGGTTTCGGAAATTCTTCGACTTTGAACACCACGAGTGTCAGTGAAGCTGAATTTGAAGAAATTCGAAACCCTAGGTTTAGTAGATTCGATGAGATAGATGAATTAGAAGAAGATGAAGAAGAAGAAGACGAGGAAGAGAATGGTGACGATGATTTAGCTGTTCTGGAGTCTTTTGGGAAGATACCACAATCTCGAGAAGATGTGAGTAGATTTGATATCGAAGAAGACGAATCTAGGCATCCTTTGGTTAGAGAGATAGGTAGATTGATTGGTCTGAGATCATCTTGGAACCCAAAGCATGAAGGCCAAATGAGGAATCTGTTAAGGAGTCTTAAACCATCACAAGTCTGTGCTGTTTTACGCTCACAAGACGATGAACGAGTAGCTCTTAAGTTCTTCTACTGGGCGGATCGTCAATGGAGGTATCGACATGACCCTGTTGTGTATTACTCTATGCTTGAGATTCTTAGTAAGACTAAACTGTGTCAAGGTGCTAGAAGAGTACTTGTTTTGATGAAGCGTAGAGGTATATATCGAAGTCCGAAAGCGTTTTCGTTTGTAATGGTATCGTATAGTAGGGCAGGTCAGTTGAGAGATGCTTTGAAAGTGTTGACTCTTATGCAGAGAGCTGGAGTTGAACCTGACTTGTTGATTTGTAATACAACTATTGATGTTTTTGTGAGAGCCAATAGGTTGGAGAAAGCTTTACGGTTTTTAGAACGTATGCAGGTTGTTGGTATAGTGCCAGATGTAATGACGTATAATTGTGTGATCAGAGGGTATTGTGATTTGCATCGAGTTGAGGAGGCGATTGAACTACTAGAGGAAATGTCTAGTAAAGGATGTTTGCCGGATAAAGTTAGTTACTATACCATTATGACCTATCTTTGTAAAGAGAAGAGGATTGCGGAAGTGAGAAGCTTGATGAAGAAAATGGCGAAAAAGCATGGTTTGGTACCGGATCAAGTCACTTACAACAATTTAATTCATATGCTTACAAAACATGGTTATGCGGATGATGCTCTGTGGTTTCTAAACGATGCTGAGGAAAAGGGGTTTCGGATTGATAAGGTGGGTTATAGTGCTATAGTTCATGCACTGTGCAAAGAGGGAAGAATGTCTGAGGCAAAAGATCTCATTAACGAAATGCTGTCAAAGGGACATTGCCCTCCCGATGTAGTAACGTATACCACAGTTGTCAATGGCTTTTGTCGTTTGGGCGAGGTGGACAAAGCCAAAAAGCTGCTTCAGGTTATGCACACACATGGATATAAACCGAATACTGTGTCATACACCGCTTTGTTAAATGGGATGTGCCGAGTGGGGAAATCGTTAGAAGCTAGAGAAATGATGAACATGAGTGAAGAGCAATGGTGGAGTCCGAATTCTATTACTTATAGTGTACTTATGCATGGGTTGCGTAGGGAAGGGAAATTGACTGAGGCGTGTGATGTGGTAAGAGAGATGGTACTAAAGGGGTTTTTCCCAGGCCCAGTTGAAATCAACTTACTGCTCCAGAGTCTTTGCCGGGATGGGAGAACACACGAGGCAAGAAAATTCATGGAGGAGTGTCTGAACAAGGGTTGTGCTATTAATGTTGTGAATTTTACTACAGTGATTCATGGTTTTTGTCAGAACGATGAGCTAGATGCTGCTCTCTCTGTGCTTGATGACATGTACCTGATCAACAAACACGCAGATGTCTTCACATATACTACTTTAGTTGATGCATTGGGGAAGAAAGGTAGAATAGTAGAAGCAACAGAACTTATGAAGAAGATGCTTCATAAAGGTATAGATCCTACCCCTGTTACTTTCAGGACTGTCATTCATCGATACTGCCAAATGGGAAAGGTTGATGATCTCTTGGCTATACTGGAGAAGATGATGTTGAGGCAGAAATGCAGGACTACATATAATCAAGTCATTGAGAAGCTTTGTGCTTTGGGAAAACTCGAGGAGGCAGACAAAATTTTGGGAAAAGTTCTGAGGACAGCTTCGAGATCTGATGCTAAGACATGTCATATACTTATGGAAGGCTATCTTAAGAAATCTCTACCTCTGTCAGCATATAAAGTGGCTTGTCGGATGTTTAGCCGCAATTTGATACCTGATGTTAAGATCTGTGAGAAGTTAAGCAAGAGACTAGTTCTGGAAGGAAAAGGTGAGGATGCAGATCACTTAATGTTATGTTTGGTTGAGCGTGGTCATATTTCACCCCAGCCCTCGAAAAAATCGATGGTCTCGTAAACACCTGACCGGATTTACTTCCATTTTTGTTACCACAAACTTCTTGGCAGACAATTTGAGGTTTCAAGTGAAGAGATTTTGCTAGCATTTAACTGTCGGTGCTGAAAATGATAACTAGATGCAGTTGTATTTTTTTGTTGGTTACTCAACCTCCAGATCGGAAGCAAAGCAGCTAAGCCTCACTCTGTTAGCGGTGATGGATTTTTTCTTTGATGCTCTTGGTGTGAGGAAACTGGTTTGAACAAAACTAGCTGTTTTCCTGGTAGCGACCTGTTATGCCCAGTACTTGCTTCTCTACTCCCTGTTTTGAGTTGATGTGACTTCTTACAAACAAGTACTAATAATTCTGTGTCCTGGAAGTTTTACTCTAGTTAAGGCCACAATTGTTTCTTTGTGTTCACGTTTGCGTTTCCATGTTATAATGATCTAAACTTATTACAGGGATATGCAAACGGAAACACAAAGTAGCAACCGTGGCCTAAATCATGTTGTTCTCTGATTTGTATTTTACTTAATAACAAGAGTAGAGGTGTTTGACACTTCATAGTTCATACCATGCACAGTATACCACAGTGTTTGTTGATAACTTTGATTATTCTGAGGAGTGGTTTTTATAACGACTATGATGTTTTTTTGGTTGCTGTGCTTCACAGTTGGATTATGGTAAAAGGTGCAAATAGATAAGAGTTGTTGACGAAACTGAGAAGGCGTGACTATAACACCAAGAGTGTCTATCCATTTAGGTTGTCCACTTTCTCTGAACGTATATGTAAGTTAGAATGTCGATTATGTGAAGAAAAAGGAAATCGTTAGGGACAGACAGGATTCTATGGCTAGAAATAGAATTGACGAATACTTGAGGCTTATACTTGATGGGGTATATCTTACACATCGCTTTATCATCAAAGGTATCCATTATTTTCTGTATTCGGGTATAGTGAAGTAGATAAGTTGCTTGTTGCATTAACTCTCTGTTATTGTATATTTGTATTATTGTTGATTTTGGTTTGTTGTACTTAGTCTACTGTCGCAGAATTGAGTCGTCATTAATACTTTTTGTGTGAACTGAGTGATATTAGAGGTACTTATCAGACAACATTTTGGGGAAAATGCCTGCATCTTGACTAATTCTTGATAGTAAGCCAAGGTTAGAAAGTATTGCTGGGAAAGTGAAAGTGAAGAGGACACACCTTCTTCAATTACAGCTTTTGTTGTAGTTTTTTTTTTTAATATTCTGCAAACAAAATATCATGTCTGCTCTTCTTGTCCAATTAATGGTTTTAAACTATTGCCTTCTTGTTTTTCCATGTCAAGGCTGAGAGAACCCTTTTGCAAAACTCGTTTTAACTGTGCATTCTTTGTTACCATATAGTTCCAAACACAATCATGCTAAAAAGAACGTGTTACTTTCAACAATCTCTTGATTTGGAAAAGATGATTTTTGGTGATGTGATTGGTTGGTAATGCTTAAATGGTACGTCCCAGGCTACGAAAACGATTATAAGTTTATAACTATTGTTGTCTTTAAGTGAAGGACTTGTCTACAGGATTCTACCTTTGATTAATGATATTTTCATCAATACTTCAACAGTAAACGCTACTATAGCACAGGGGAGTAAGAGGTTACTTGTGGATGCCGACAGAGCGAAAACTGTTTGCTAACAATTAGGTACTGAAAATATCATGACTTTACATAAAAATTAGTTTCTAGAAACTGTAAATCTCTGGTTAAACTCTCATCTAGTAACTTCTTTATTATCTTTGGCAAAAGGTTTTGAGGTACAAAGAATTAACCTTCATGGCTAAACATTAGAATCGTGCAGTCAAAAGTTTTATCCTTGGAAAGCCTTTGTCTAACAAGATTGAACATTCGGTATCTTTTGTTAGCTTCTCTTGGTGCTTAACTCATAAACAACATTGGTGAATCTTTTTTTGCATTCTTCATGAGATGGTCGTATGTTCGCTTTCTTGAATTCTTCCGCAATGAATCCATGCCATTGGACTGATGGGTAATGCAGTTCTTTTTTTTCCTATCCACTCTCTCTAAATGCTGTGGCCAGTGTGTTTTTGCTTGATTTAGGGTTTTTAGGCTTTATGGTTTGATGGTGAAATCGCCACGCTACAAAACATTGAAAGTCCGTTTTGCTCCGTAATGTATGTTGTTTACTTTGGCAATATAAATATCTTCATTCTTTACCTACTGACGCTGAATTGATTCGCCATTGGTTCTTTTTCGTGTGAACCTGGTGATGTTTGAGGTACTTATCACTAATAATGTCAGCATCTTGGCTAATTCTTGATAGTAAGTGTTGAACCCAGACCTTCAACATAAATTTATAAAGAGATTAAATGGTTCGGAGATTCCCGTAAAATAAAGTCAAAACTAGATGATTGATTAATAGGGAAATAAGAGTTTAAATGGTTTTGTGTTTTATAGCTGCACCTCGTGAAAAGGTTGCCTACGTACCCTTAAAAAGGGATCAAGCCATTCGTAGTTCGGAGATAGAGGAAAGAAACGACCTTGTTATGTACTGAGAAGCTAAGTGTTCGAGCTGAGGAGCTGGAAGTTCGAGCCGATGAGCTGGATAAGTGCTGAGAAGCTAAGTGTTCGAGCTGAGGAGCTGGAAGTTCGAGCCGATGAGCTGGATAAGTGCTGAGAAGCTAAGTGTTCGAGCTGAGGAGCTGGAAGTTCGAGCCGATGAGCTGGATAAGTGCTGAGAAGCTAAGTGTTCGAGCTGAGGAGCTGGAAGTTCGAGCCGATGAGCTGGATAAGTGCTGAGAAGCTAAGTGTTCGAGCTGAGGAGCTGGAAGTTCGAGCCGAAGAGCTGGATAAGTGCTGAGAAGCTAAGTGTTCGAGCTGAGGAGCTGGAAGTTCGAGCCGATGAGCTGGATAAGTGCTGAGAAGCTAAGTGTTCGAGCTGAGGAGCTGGAAGTTCGAGCCGATGAGCTGGATAAGTGCTGAGAAGCTAAGTGTTCGAGCTGAGGAGCTGGAAGTTCGAGCCGATGAGCTGGATAAGTGCTGAGAAGCTAAGTGTTCGAGCTGAGGAGCTGGAAGTTCGAGCCGATGAGCTGGATAAGTGCTGAGAAGCTAAGTGTTCGAGCTGAGGAGCTGGAAGTTCGAGCCGATGAGCTGGATAAGTGCTGAGAAGCTAAGTGTTCGAGCTGAGGAGCTGGAAGTTCGAGCCGATGAGCTGGATAAGTGCTGAGAAGCTAAGTGTTCGAGCTGAGGAGCTGGAAGTTCGAGCCGATGAGCTGGATAAGTGCTGAGAAGCTAAGTGTTCGAGCTGAGGAGCTGGAAGTTCGAGCCGATGAGCTGGATAAGTGCTGAGAAGCTAAGTGTTCGAGCTGAGGAGCTGGAAGTTCGAGCCGATGAGCTGGATAAGTCGAGCAGGTAGAAAACCTGTCTGCACGACCCGATCAGGTAGAACACCTGTCTGCACGACCCGAGCTGGTAGAACACCTGTCTGCACGACCCGAGCTTGTAACTTAGAGATTTTGAAGTGAGATGTTTGGCTTTTGTCCAAGAAAAATTAGCCCCCTTCTTCAATGAGGTGCCTTTTCTATTTATAGGGAAAAAGAAGATTCAACCCTACTTTTGTTTAAGTTTCATGGGCTTTATTTATTGGTGGGCTTTTTAAAGGTTGAACTCAATTTGGGTAGAGTTTTAAATAAGGGTGCTAAACCTATATCCAACAGTAGCCCCCCCCCCCAGGTTCGTCGAACGATTGTTGAGTGAGTTCGACGAATTTACAGATAGTGATAAGCTCGATGTGGATTGAGGAAACCTTTAAAAAGGAGGGAATTTGGAACCGGTGAAGGTTGGATTCCCAAGAAGGAATTGGGAAGGTGGAAATCCTGAGAATGACCTGAGGAGGTCGAATTCCTGATAGTGACCTGAGGAGGTCGAATTCCTGGGAATGACCTGAGGGGGTCGAATTCCTGGGAATGACCCGAGGGGGTCGAATTCCTGGGAATGACCCGAGGGGGTCGAATTCCTGGGAATGCCATGAGGGGGTCGAATTCCTGGGAATGCCCTGAGGGGGTCGAATTCCTGGGAATGCCCTGAGGGGGTCGAATTCCTGGGAATGACCTGAGGGGGTCGAATTTCTGGGAATGACCTGAGGGGGGTCGAATTCCTGGGAATGACCTGAGGGGGTCGAATTCCTGGGAATGACCTGAGGGGGTCGAATTCCTGGGAATGACCTGAGGGGGTCGAATTCCTGGGAATGACCTGAGGGGGTCGAATTCCTGGGAATGACCCGAGGGGGTCGAATTCCTGGGAATGACCTGAGGGGGTCGAATTCATCGGAATGACCTGAGGGGGTCGAATTCCTGGGAATGCCCTGAGGGGGTCGAATTCCTGGGAATGCCCTGAGGGGGTCGAATTCCTGGGAATGACCTGAGGGGGTCGAATTCCTGGGAATGACCTGAGGGGGTCGAATTCCTGGGAATGACCTGAGGGGGTCGAATTCCTGGGAATGACCTGAGGGGGTCGAATTCCTGGGAATGACCTGAGGGGGTCGAATTCTTGGGAATGACCTGAGGGGGTCGAATTCCTGGGAATGACCTGAGGGGGTCGAATTCCTGGGAATGACCTGAGGGGGTCGAATTCCTGGGAATGACCTGAGGGGGTCGAATTCCTGGGAATGACCTGAGGGGGTCGAATTCCTGGGAATGACCTGAGGGGGTCGAATTTCTGAGAAGGTCGGAACCAACCTTTTTGCTCGATGGAGGGTTGGATCCTGCTTTGCGGGTCGGAACCCGGCTTACATAAGTATGACCCGTCTTGCGGCTAAGTGTGCGAGAAGTTTTCGGCTTAATTACTTAGGCATTCTTAGGAGTCTTGCGGGTCCGGCCCCGGCTTTTAGGTTTGGTCAAATGTTGTGGAGCCTTTCGAGTCGAACAACGAATTAACCTCGATACGATGAGTATCGATGCGTCTATGAGAGTGACGCGTTATTTTTTATGTGTGGTCGATACCTGGCCAGGGTTCCGACCGTATTTTTAGCTCGGAGCTGTAGTTAGGTAACCTGGGAAGGTAGGTCTGTGTGCTAAGCAGCAAGACAGATGAAGTTTATACTTTTGCGTAAGGGATATCTCTAAAAGACCCCCTACCTGGCGCGCCAAATGTTGAACCCAGACCTTCAACATAAATTTATAAAGAGATTAAATGGTTCGGAGATTCCCGTAAAATAAAGTCAAAACTAGATGATTGATTAATAGGGAAATAAGAGTTTAAATGGTTTTGTGTTTTATAGCTGCACCTCGTGAAAAGGTTGCCTACGTACCCTTAAAAAGGGATCAAGCCATTCGTAGTTCGGAGATAGAGGAAAGAAACGACCTTGTTATGTACTGAGAAGCTAAGTGTTCGAGCTGAGGAGCTGGAAGTTCGAGCCGATGAGCTGGATAAGTGCTGAGAAGCTAAGTGTTCGAGCTGAGGAGCTGGAAGTTCGAGCCGATGAGCTGGATAAGTGCTGAGAAGCTAAGTGTTCGAGCTGAGGAGCTGGAAGTTCGAGCCGATGAGCTGGATAAGTGCTGAGAAGCTAAGTGTTCGAGCTGAGGAGCTGGAAGTTCGAGCCGATGAGCTGGATAAGTGCTGAGAAGCTAAGTGTTCGAGCTGAGGAGCTGGAAGTTCGAGCCGAAGAGCTGGATAAGTGCTGAGAAGCTAAGTGTTCGAGCTGAGGAGCTGGAAGTTCGAGCCGATGAGCTGGATAAGTGCTGAGAAGCTAAGTGTTCGAGCTGAGGAGCTGGAAGTTCGAGCCGATGAGCTGGATAAGTGCTGAGAAGCTAAGTGTTCGAGCTGAGGAGCTGGAAGTTCGAGCCGATGAGCTGGATAAGTGCTGAGAAGCTAAGTGTTCGAGCTGAGGAGCTGGAAGTTCGAGCCGATGAGCTGGATAAGTGCTGAGAAGCTAAGTGTTCGAGCTGAGGAGCTGGAAGTTCGAGCCGATGAGCTGGATAAGTGCTGAGAAGCTAAGTGTTCGAGCTGAGGAGCTGGAAGTTCGAGCCGATGAGCTGGATAAGTGCTGAGAAGCTAAGTGTTCGAGCTGAGGAGCTGGAAGTTCGAGCCGATGAGCTGGATAAGTGCTGAGAAGCTAAGTGTTCGAGCTGAGGAGCTGGAAGTTCGAGCCGATGAGCTGGATAAGTGCTGAGAAGCTAAGTGTTCGAGCTGAGGAGCTGGAAGTTCGAGCCGAAGAGCTGGATAAGTGCTGAGAAGCTAAGTGTTCGAGCTGAGGAGCTGGAAGTTCGAGCCGATGAGCTGGATAAGTGCTGAGAAGCTAAGTGTTCGAGCTGAGGAGCTGGAAGTTCGAGCCGATGAGCTGGATAAGTGCTGAGAAGCTAAGTGTTCGAGCTGAGGAGCTGGAAGTTCGAGCCGATGAGCTGGATAAGTGCTGAGAAGCTAAGTGTTCGAGCTGAGGAGCTGGAAGTTCGAGCCGATGAGCTGGATAAGTGCTGAGAAGCTAAGTGTTCGAGCTGAGGAGCTGGAAGTTCGAGCCGATGAGCTGGATAAGTGCTGAGAAGCTAAGTGTTCGAGCTGAGGAGCTGGAAGTTCGAGCCGATGAGCTGGATAAGTGCTGAGAAGCTAAGTGTTCGAGCTGAGGAGCTGGAAGTTCGAGCCGATGAGCTGGATAAGTGCTGAGAAGCTAAGTGTTCGAGCTGAGGAGCTGGAAGTTCGAGCCGATGAGCTGGATAAGTCGAGCAGGTAGAAAACCTGTCTGCACGACCCGATCAGGTAGAACACCTGTCTGCACGACCCGAGCTGGTAGAACACCTGTCTGCACGACCCGAGCTTGTAACTTAGAGATTTTGAAGTGAGATGTTTGGCTTTTGTCCAAGAAAAATTAGCCCCCTTCTTCAATGAGGTGCCTTTTCTATTTATAGGGAAAAAGAAGATTCAACCCTACTTTTGTTTAAGTTTCATGGGCTTTATTTATTGGTGGGCTTTTTAAAGGTTGAACTCAATTTGGGTAGAGTTTTAAATAAGGGTGCTAAACCTATATCCAACAGTAGCCCCCCCCCCAGGTTCGTCGAACGATTGTTGAGTGAGTTCGACGAATTTACAGATAGTGATAAGCTCGATGTGGATTGAGGAAACCTTTAAAAAGGAGGGAATTTGGAACCGGTGAAGGTTGGATTCCCAAGAAGGAATTGGGAAGGTGGAAATCCTGAGAATGACCTGAGGAGGTCGAATTCCTGATAGTGACCTGAGGAGGTCGAATTCCTGGGAATGACCTGAGGGGGTCGAATTCCTGGGAATGACCCGAGGGGGTCGAATTCCTGGGAATGACCCGAGGGGGTCGAATTCCTGGGAATGCCATGAGGGGGTCGAATTCCTGGGAATGCCCTGAGGGGGTCGAATTCCTGGGAATGCCCTGAGGGGGTCGAATTCCTGGGAATGACCTGAGGGGGGTCGAATTCCTGGGAATGACCTGAGGGGGGTCGAATTCCTGGGAATGACCTGAGGGGGTCGAATTCCTGGGAATGACCTGAGGGGGTCGAATTCCTGGGAATGACCTGAGGGGGTCGAATTCCTGGGAATGACCCGAGGGGGTCGAATTCCTGGGAATGACCTGAGGGGGTCGAATTCATCGGAATGACCTGAGGGGGTCGAATTCATCGGAATGACCTGAGGGGGTCGAATTCCTGGGAATGACCTGAGGGGGTCGAATTCCTGGGAATGCCCTGAGGGGGTCGAATTCCTGGGAATGCCCTGAGGGGGTCGAATTCCTGGGAATGACCTGAGGGGGTCGAATTCCTGGGAATGACCTGAGGGGGTCGAATTCCTGGGAATGACCTGAGGGGGTCGAATTCCTGGGAATGACCTGAGGGGGTCGAATTCTTGGGAATGACCTGAGGGGGTCGAATTCCTGGGAATGACCTGAGGGGGTCGAATTCCTGGGAATGACCTGAGGGGGTCGAATTCCTGGGAATGACCTGAGGGGGTCGAATTCCTGGGAATGACCTGAGGGGGTCGAATTTCTGAGAAGGTCGGAACCAACCTTTTTGCTCGATGGAGGGTTGGATCCTGCTTTGCGGGTCGGAACCCGGCTTACATAAGTATGACCCGTCTTGCGGCTAAGTGTGCGAGAAGTTTTCGGCTTAATTACTTAGGCATTCTTAGGAGTCTTGCGGGTCCGGCCCCGGCTTTTAGGTTTGGTCAAATGTTGTGGAGCCTTTCGAGTCGAACAACGAATTAACCTCGATACGATGAGTATCGATGCGTCTATGAGAGTGACGCGTTATTTTTTATGTGTGGTCGATACCTGGCCAGGGTTCCGACCGTATTTTTAGCTCGGAGCTGTAGTTAGGTAACCTGGGAAGGTAGGTCTGTGTGCTAAGCAGCAAGACAGATGAAGTTTATACTTTTGCGTAAGGGATATCTCTAAAAGACCCCCTACCTGGCGCGCCAAATGTTGAACCCAGACCTTCAACATAAATTTATAAAGAGATTAAATGGTTCGGAGATTCCCGTAAAATAAATTCAAAACTAGATGATTGATTAATAGGGAAATAAGAGTTTAAATGGTTTTGTGTTTTATAGCTGCACCTCGTGAAAAGGTTGCCTACGTACCCTTAAAAAGGGATCAAGCCATTCGTAGTTCGGAGATAGAGGAAAGAAACGACCTTGTTATGTACTGAGAAGCTAAGTGTTCGAGCTGAGGAGCTGGAAGTTCGAGCCGATGAGCTGGATAAGTGCTGAGAAGCTAAGTGTTCGAGCTGAGGAGCTGGAAGTTCGAGCCGATGAGCTGGATAAGTGCTGAGAAGCTAAGTGTTCGAGCTGAGGAGCTGGAAGTTCGAGCCGATGAGCTGGATAAGTGCTGAGAAGCTAAGTGTTCGAGCTGAGGAGCTGGAAGTTCGAGCCGATGAGCTGGATAAGTGCTGAGAAGCTAAGTGTTCGAGCTGAGGAGCTGGAAGTTCGAGCCGAAGAGCTGGATAAGTGCTGAGAAGCTAAGTGTTCGAGCTGAGGAGCTGGAAGTTCGAGCCGATGAGCTGGATAAGTGCTGAGAAGCTAAGTGTTCGAGCTGAGGAGCTGGAAGTTCGAGCCGATGAGCTGGATAAGTGCTGAGAAGCTAAGTGTTCGAGCTGAGGAGCTGGAAGTTCGAGCCGATGAGCTGGATAAGTGCTGAGAAGCTAAGTGTTCGAGCTGAGGAGCTGGAAGTTCGAGCCGATGAGCTGGATAAGTGCTGAGAAGCTAAGTGTTCGAGCTGAGGAGCTGGAAGTTCGAGCCGATGAGCTGGATAAGTGCTGAGAAGCTAAGTGTTCGAGCTGAGGAGCTGGAAGTTCGAGCCGATGAGCTGGATAAGTGCTGAGAAGCTAAGTGTTCGAGCTGAGGAGCTGGAAGTTCGAGCCGATGAGCTGGATAAGTGCTGAGAAGCTAAGTGTTCGAGCTGAGGAGCTGGAAGTTCGAGCCGATGAGCTGGATAAGTGCTGAGAAGCTAAGTGTTCGAGCTGAGGAGCTGGAAGTTCGAGCCGATGAGCTGGATAAGTGCTGAGAAGCTAAGTGTTCGAGCTGAGGAGCTGGAAGTTCGAGCCGATGAGCTGGATAAGTGCTGAGAAGCTAAGTGTTCGAGCTGAGGAGCTGGAAGTTCGAGCCGATGAGCTGGATAAGTGCTGAGAAGCTAAGTGTTCGAGCTGAGGAGCTGGAAGTTCGAGCCGATGAGCTGGATAAGTGCTGAGAAGCTAAGTGTTCGAGCTGAGGAGCTGGAAGTTCGAGCCGATGAGCTGGATAAGTGCTGAGAAGCTAAGTGTTCGAGCTGAGGAGCTGGAAGTTCGAGCCGATGAGCTGGATAAGTGCTGAGAAGCTAAGTGTTCGAGCTGAGGAGCTGGAAGTTCGAGCCGATGAGCTGGATAAGTCGAGCAGGTAGAAAACCTGTCTGCACGACCCGATCAGGTAGAACACCTGTCTGCACGACCCGAGCTGGTAGAACACCTGTCTGCACGACCCGAGCTTGTAACTTAGAGATTTTGAAGTGAGATGTTTGGCTTTTGTCCAAGAAAAATTAGCCCCCTTCTTCAATGAGGTGCCTTTTCTATTTATAGGGAAAAAGAAGATTCAACCCTACTTTTGTTTAAGTTTCATGGGCTTTATTTATTGGTGGGCTTTTTAAAGGTTGAACTCAATTTGGGTAGAGTTTTAAATAAGGGTGCTAAACCTATATCCAACAGTAAGCCAAGGTTAGAAACTGTTGCTGGGAAAGTGAAAGTGAAGAGACACACTTTCCTCAATTACTGCTTTTGTTGTCTGCAATCAAAAGATCATGTCTGCACTTCTTGTCAAAATAATGGTTTTAAACTGTTAGCTTTTATTGGAACTTACTGAGCAGCGTGTTGCTATTTGTTTTTCCATGTAAATGCTGTGAGAACCCTATGCAAAACGCGTTTCTTACTGTGCATTTTCTGTTACCATATAGTTCCAAACACAATTATGCTAAAAAGAAAGTGTCACTTTCAAGAATCCCTTGATTTGGAAAAGCTTATTTTTTTGGTGGTGTGATTGTTTTGTTGGTAATGCTTAAATGGTATGTCCCGGTTGTGAAAATGATTATAACTATTGTTGTCTTTGAGTGAAGGACTTGTCCACAGGACTCTACCTTGGATTTATGATATTTTCATTGACACTTTAACAGTATATGCTACTGTAGCTTCAGGGGGTAAGAGGTTACAGGTGGATGCCAACAGACCGAGAACTGTTTGCTCTTTACTGTAAAGTGTTCTGTGATCAGTTGGCTAACAATTACAGGTACTGAAAATTCAAAAGTTTGCATAAAAATTTGTTTCTAGAAACTGTATATCTCTGGTTAAACTCTCATCTAGTAACTTCTTTATTATCTTATGTATTGAGAAAATACATAAGGTTTTAAATGAGTGAGCTTTGGCAAAAGGTTTTAAGTACAAAGAATTAACCTTTATGGCTAAACATTAAAATCGTGCAGTCAAAAGTTTTATCCTTGGAAGCCTCTGTCGAACATGACTGAACATTCGGCATTGGTGCTTAACTCATAAACATTGGTGAATCTTTCTTTACATTCTTCGTGAGATGGGTTGTATGTTCGCATTAATGAATTCGTACTGTGGATCCATGCCATTGGACTGATGGGTAATGCAGTTCGTTTTTGACTTTTTTTTTTCTATCCACTCTCTAAGTGCTGTGTGTTTTTGCATGATTTAGGGGTGTTTAGGCTTTATGGTTCGATGGAGAAATCGCCACGCTACAAGACATCGAAAGTCCTTTTTGCTCCATAATTTATGTTGTTTACTTTGGCAACATAAATATCTTCATTCTTTACCTTTTATCACCCATCTCTGCAAATGCAATGGTACCAACATAGATATTTTTGTTTGTTTCATTTACTTTCTGTTATTGTATATTTGTATTGTACTGAGTCTACTGACGCTGAATTGAGTCGCCATTGGTTCTTTTTCGTGTGAACCTGGTGATGTTTGAGGTACGTATAGCTGATACAGTGCCGTCTCTAAGGCATGGCCAAGTGGGCTTTTGCCTAGGGCCCATTCAAAATTTTTGCATTTTTATTAAGAAAAATAGGCACAAAAATGTAAAATAGCAAAAAAAATACACTAAAAGAGGCACGAAAAAAAAAAAAAAAGTTATATGTATCGTTTTTAGCATAGGACCCCAAACAATATTGAGACGGGACTGAGTGATACTGTCAGCATCTTGGCTGATTCTTGATAGTAAGCCAAGGTTAGAAACTGTTGCTGGGAAAGTGAAGAGACACACTTTCCTCAATTACTGCTTTTGTTGTCTGCAATCGAAAGATCATGTCTGCACTTCTTGTCCAATTAATGGTTTTAAACTGTTACCTTTTATTGGAACTTACTGAGCAGCGTGTTGCTATTTGTTTTTCCATGTAAAGGCTATTAGAACTCGTATGCAAAACACGTTTCGTACTCTGCATTCTCTGTTACCATATAGTTCCATACACAGTCATGCTAAATAGAAAGTGTTGCTTTCAAGAGTCTCTTGAGAAAGATGTTTTTGGAAAAGATGATTTTTTGGTGATGTGATTCAGTGATTGGTTGTTTTGTTGGTAATGCGTAAATGGTATGTCCCTGGTGATGAATTATAACTATTGTTGTCTTTGAGTGAAGGACTTGCTACAGGATTCTACCTTGGATTTATGATATTTTCATCAATACTGAACAGTAAATGGTACTAGAGCTTTAGGAGGGTAAGTGTTTACTTGTGGATGCCGACAGAGCGAGAACTGTTTGCTTTTTACGGTAAAGTGTTCTGTGGTCAGTTGGCTACCAATTACAAGCACTGAAACTTTACAAAAAATACTTTCTAGAAACTCTTCTACATCTATGGTTAAAATATCATCTAGTAGCTTCTTTAGTATCTTATGTATAGAGATGATACCCTCAAAAGAGTGAGCTTTGGCAAAAAGGGTTAAGTACATAGAAACAGTAGAATCTTGCAGTCAAAAGTTTTAGCCTTGGAAGCCTTAGTCGAACAAGACTGTACTCTAGGTTTCTTTTCTTAGTTTTTCTTGGTGCTTTACTCATAAACAACATTGGTGAATCTTTCTTTACATTCTATATGAGTTATATGCAGCTACATTGTTGAGATGGGTCGTTTGTTCACATTACTGAAGTCACCCGCAACGAATCCATGCCATTCTTCATGAGTTATATGCAGCCTCATTATTGAGATGGGTCATTTTGGCTTTGTGGTTCGATGGTGAAATCGTTCTGCAACAAAACACCAAAAGTCTTACTTTTCGCTCCATATCCGCGACTCATGGGTATGTAGTAGGGCTGGGCATTCGGATATCCGATCGGATTCGGGTCGGGTATTTCGGTTTTTCGGGTACTTCGGTAATGAGGTTTAGTACCCTATCGGGTATTTTATAAATCCGGATCGGGTTCGGATAAAATGACTTCGGGTTCGGTTCGGGTTCGGTTATATCCGATGTGCAATCTATTTAAAAATATACTTCAAATATGAATTTGAATAGAACTCAAATTGATCAAAAACTTCAAAACAAAAATTCAAATGAACATAGATATCGAAAAAGAAATTCGGTTTTATTACTGTTTACATGAATTATCCAAAAATACCCAAGAAAATATCATAAACAAAATTTTAAAAATTCAAATAGTGTTGATAATTTAGTTATTTTTATTCGAATATAATCCATATTATTCAAATGAACCAAAAGTTATAGAAATTATCTAAAATACATGAACATATCTAACCTTACATTCAATTATCTTTGGTTTAATTTATATTTGTGTTAGTTCGGATACCCGTTCGGTTATCGGTTCGGTCCGGGTTCGGATTCGGGTTTTCGGGTTTAGAAACATAGAACCCGATCGGATATTTTATAAATTCGGGTCGGGTTCGGATCGGGTAATTTGAGTCGGGTTCGGTTCGGTAATTCGGTTACGGGTAATTTGCCCACCCCTAGTATGTAGTTTACTTTGGCAACATAAATATCTTCATTCATTACCTTTTTTCACCCATATCTGCAAATGCAATGTGTTTTTTGTGTGATCTTGGTTAAATTTACGTGTAGTCTGTTTTCGTCTGCTTATGGTTACAATCGCTTTCTTCGTCGGCTTATTACTTTGTCTTGGAGTGGCTTCTTACGCGTCGGGAAGAGAGAAGCTCATTGGTTATGGCCATCTAAACTCTGTACTTGACCTAGACAATGTATTTTGAGGGTTTTGTGTTTGGTGTTATTCATCTTTTGCTTGATGAATCATTTTCCCATGTTCTGTTATTTGTGTTTGTCTTCCAATTTGCACTAAGATCATTGCCTATGTACGGTCACTTTGTTGTGTAAAGTCGGTTTAGGCCCTACTACTCCTTTTGGCATAGTTGCTACTGGTGGGGCAAATGAGAAAATTTCTTGGGTTTTTGGGGTGTTTCTGCTTGATCAATTTTATTAATTTGTTATATAATACATGCTCTACATCTACTAGTAAAATGTATTTCAGTCATCTAACTAAAATGTTAGAGAGAATGAAAAAGAAACTCTATAGATGTTAGGATATTCTGATTTCTAAACGAAAAGAAAAAAATATAGATGTTAAATACTCTCTCTGTTCCTAAAAGATAAAAACTTTTAAAAAAAAATTTGTTCCAAAAATATAGAATTTTTACTGTTTTCTATGTACTTTTACAAACTTCAACATAAATACTGAAATACTATTGGTTAAATTTTATTGAAAACTGTATTTCGTAAAAATTAAGGCATTATCTTAATAAGTGTGTATAACCTTAAACATCTATCTTTAAGGAACGGAGAGAGTAGTTTGTATTTTTTTAAACCCAATTGTATTTCGGTTTGGTTACAATTGGGTTTCGTTGGATTTTCAGTTTTTCTGTTTGAGAAAAACTCAACCCATATAAAGAAAACATTTGTATTTCGGTTCGATTTGGTATCGGTCTAAAAAATACGAAATATGCAACATAAATTTTAGATAAAATATTAAAGTATATTAAGGTATCAAAAACCTAATTAGGAAGAAAAAGAAATATATCTTTATAATCTAGTTTGTTTTCAAGATTTTTTTTTTAAACTGTTACTCTTTTCCAATAACTAGCTAACTAAATTTAATAAAACTAATATTATAAAGTTAATTTAAAAAACGCTAAAACTCGAACGGTTTAACAAGTTTAAACCAAACTGAAACCGAAACCAAAAGATTTATAAATGGCAACCAAACGGGTTTTTTAAGAAACCGAAACCAACTCAAAACTTGTAATTATGATTCCGTTCGGTTTGGTTCGGTTTTTTTCCCATCAATAGACCATATTTTTCAACTTTTTGCGGAAATGTGGAATCAAATACTGTGAAAAATTATCACGAAGATCAACTTTAAACCAGTTGACTAATCGCTCATAGACCTACATTTTGTTTGTTCTTTTCTTATCTTGTTTTTCTTTCTTATTTTAGTCTATATTAATCTTATTTTTTTCATTTTGTTTTCTAAAGATAAACTATGCCTAACTTTCCTGTTCATTCTTCTCTTGAAAGCGAAAAAGATCTGTAGAAATATCTTGAATATGTTTTGTCGCATTATTAGATACTGTATAGATGATTGTTCCTCAATTAAGATCAAACAGTGTCGAAATAATGTTATAAGGACATTTCTTGTTTTTGTTTGAATTTTTAGTTGAAATAATCAACGTTTAAACTTAAAAATTAAATGAACTTAGTACAAGATCCAAAGTCTTCACATACTACATACATAAAGGATACAATTTATCGAAATGTATATACATTCTATGATAAGTCGCATTGGAACGCATTTAACTCATTTTATTATCATTAATGGGAAAAGAACTATTGGAAAATGGTAGACCCACACAGATTATTCAAAACTTTTAAGAAAAAGATCTTTTTAAACCTATCAGTAAAAGATTTGATATTTGATAACTAAGAAGCAACCATAGCATTACAGCTCACTGAACATTCTTTAGTATATCTACTTTAATTTGCTGTTTATTTTATATAAAATGATCTAAGCTCGAATCTTGAAGGGGAGCAAATCCCAGAAGAATGATTGTTTTTGTATCTGATTTTATTGTATTATATACAAATAGTTTTAAAATATGATAAAGTTGTCCCCTTTCAAGACCACCTGATCTGCAAATTTTACCTGTAATGTTCCTAAACCATGGCTTGAATCTGATACATGTTCTACACTATATCAAGGCTTGTTCCAACTTTTGTTTTTTCTCTTCTTTTTTTATAGGTCTTTGCAAAAATTATTCCTAGAAACAAATTTTTTTTACCAAAAGGTCCACTTTCTTCTCCTAGCCATTTCTTTCTGATTGGTTTGGGGACTATACAATGATGTGCATATTTTTGTATATACTATACTCCATTAATTTGTTATCCCAAACTAAATCAACAATGATTTTCCAAGAGAAAAAGAAATCAATTATCATATTCCACAATTGTTAGCCCAAAAAAGAAGAATCATAATTAGTCCATTGAGATAGATTGAGCTTAACTCATCTTAGGGGATGATTACAAATTTGTGATCATTAATGGAATTCTTATTTATATGCCATAATAAAATAAAATACAATGAAAAATGGGAACCACTCCACTTATATAAAATGATAATCTAATGATCTGTCCGTTCGAGGACATGAGATTTTTTTTAATTTAAAAAATTGAAATATTAGCGATCTTGGTCTATAATTAAATTGGGAATAATGATAAGCATGTGTTGGAAAGTAAGAAGGGTATGGCTTTTTGGTAGGGAAGAAAGTTTTATTGACATCAAATTATAGCATGCACTGTCCCCTCCAAAGGGTATATGTCATTCCTTCACCCACTTCTCTTTAATATAATACATAATTGTTATCGTAGAAATAATCCTTTCCTAACGTATATCGGTATATGTATTAGTAAATATCTATAGGAAGTGACTCTGATATAATATCAATCGAAAGATTTACATTACATTACATTTTTAAAATGCTCGGTTTACTTTCTTATTGATTGACTTCTTTAAGTGTTTATCAATATTTTCGCTACAAAGAATTATATACAACTATATTGGTCACACTACTCAGTAGTCACTAGACATATTAAACTGTCAAAATTAAATTAATTAATTGTATTAGAATTTAATTGTTTTCTTGGTCGAACTTGATTTCTTAAACAACATATGTATATATATCACATACAAACACAATAACTTTGTGTTTTAAAAAAATAATATAGGCTGCTTATTTTTCTTTAGACACAAATTTATTGTGTTTTTATGTTGACAATTGTACATGCATGATATTTAGTTTTTGTCAAACATATATATATATATATGGTAAACGTAGATAACCTCTCCGTTTTCAATGTATATCATTATGGATATAATTACATCATATGTTTGTACTAATCTATAAACTTTGAATGTAAATGAATCAAACTCTAAAATGTTGTGATCTTTTGTTAGAATATGATTAGTTTGGCAATACAACAAAACAATCGAAACACAGATACTTGATAGGAAAATAATGACAGACGTGTTAGTATGTTACAACTATTTGGATTGTTTTGATAATTTGATCACAATGCAAGAGACGACTTCGGATTTACAAATATCATATAGATATTTTATGAGGTAGGGTCTAATTTTATAATTTATTGTAAAATATTGAATATTTTTAAACTTTAACAGATGAGATTTGTTTTTGGTTTTATACTCCACTATGTCCACTATCACCCAAAAATAACTGAAAACTCAAATAATGAACCAAATTTTGTGAAGAATAAATAAAGAGAAAAATATGATACAGCTAAACAAAAGGGAAACCATTAAATCGTGTCTTTTGAGTAGGGACTTCAAGTGGCAGTAGCCTACGCTAATTTGATGACAAAAAATGATATACTACATAACATGATTTACAGTATTTGCCTAGAAGCCATACATAAGTAACAAAAACTTATAGATTTGTAACTTTTAACAAAAACATATCATTTTAGATTTAACAAAATTTGAGATAATTCCATACAACTTTAAAGGAATAATAAAGAATCAAACATATAGAAACTGATTATGGACAACTTTTTTCTTTGAATTGTAACTAAACTTGAATTTTTACGGATTCCGAAATTCATCAAGATTTTGGTTTGAAAGTCTTCCCGTTAACCCAAAAAAAAAAAAAGTAGCGAAACTTTTTATTCGTCCATATCTGTGACCATGGATAATCTATGATTATCTATAACAAAAAAAGAGTTTTATGTAAATAAACCCTCAAAGTAGTTAGATTTTGCAATTTTATCCTCAAAGTCAAAAACTCAGAGATCAACCCTTAAAGTATGAGTTAACCCATAATATAACCCTCGGCCGTATATTACAAACATGTTTATTTAGAAACTTATTATAAAGAATGATTTTTTCTTAGAAGAAGATGCAATCGTTTATATACGGACTGAAAAAATTCATATATGGCCGAGGGTTATATTGCGGATTAACTCATATTTTAAGGGTTGTTCTGTGGATTTTTGACTAGGAGGGTAAACTCGCAAAATCTAGCCACTTTGAGGGTTTATTTGCAGAAAACCTAAAAAAAAAGTTATGACGTATGATTGAAAATGTTTTATTATTTAGTGACAAAACATTATGTTTTTTTTTTTTGAAAACAACAAAACATTAAGTTACTACTACTTACATTATATACAAGTCATTTTTGGATAAATATTGTTATTCATATATATCCATGAATTACACTAAATTTAATTTTGTGTTTCTATTAATTGAAATTTAATTATAACTATCTTTTTTTATATATATATATAGACTAAGAGAAAAGGAGTTTGAATCGTTCCCTACTATAAATAACTATGTCATTTAATAGGGACAAAATCATTTATTATTTTTTTCTCTATGTTAGTGAGGTAATTTTTCCCAACTGACTGTTAAATACATAATTTTTAACACAAAAGATGTTATTGAGCTAATTAACCAAAGTCATTTTTGAATTTAATGTGTGTCATATACAATATTAATATCCACGAGTTACACCAAATTTAATTTTCTATTTGTATTAACTGCAATTTAATTCTAACACCTTTTTTAATAGACTAGGAGAAAAAGAGTTTTTTTCGTTACCTACTATATATACACATGTACGTTAGTGTACATTACACAACACACATTACAACACTCTTTTTACTTGATCGTTACTTTTGTCTAAGCTTTTCCGGTGACCGGAGAAATGGACGAATCGTGGCGAATGAAAATGGGTTTTGGCAGTGACCCATTTTTCTCCATTGCTCGGAAATCAATGGATGCTCGAATCGACGCCGAAGACTTCGCCGATGTTTTCGGTGGTCCGCCGCAAAGCGTCCTCACCCGAAAACTTTCCGGCGACTTTTCCCGTTCCGATTGTTTCTACGACGAGATTTTCCGGCCACCGGGACTTTTCTCCTGCAACTCCCTTCCGTCAACTAAATCTCACGGCAGAAACTTGCCGGCGTTCAGAATTCCGTCCGGCGGAGATGGATTCTACGACGGCGTTTTCGGCGGTCGCGGCGGCGGAGGAGTGACGGCGAGGGAAGGAACCAAGAAACAGAACTCCTCCATCGCGAAATCGAGATCGAATTCTTCGTCGGTGCTCACTTCCGAAGAAGTCAGTCCTCACTATCCTCCTCCACCGGCGGCTACTTCCGGCGACGACGTTGGATTTTCATCTTTCACTTCAAGACTCCGGTAAGTTAAAAAGACAATTATACCCTTCAATTCACTACTGTTTTAAAGTTTTAATTTTTAAACATCATATCACAAGGTCAATTCCGTAATTTTAACCTCCTCTGTTTTGTTTTTGTTTAGACCGTTAAATGTCCCATCAAGAAGTCATAAACGAGAATCCAAGAAACAGAGTTTTCCGGCCAGAGATTCATTTTCCGGCCATGAAAACACACCGGAGAAAACAGATTACTACTCTAAGAACACACACTTTAGTGGATCTCGAAGAGCCTCTCCGGAGACTATAAGCTTAGATCCTAACTCCTTTAGGAGAATGGATGATTACGGACCAAGCTCTCCTGCTTCTTCTCCTGTTTCTTCATTCATTTGCGAAGAAGAGGCGAAAGAGCGAACTAACGGAGAGTGTAAAGTTGATGAGGAAGAAGAAGAAGAAGAGATGAGTTCGTATGTAATTGAGATAAACTCGGATCGGTTTGATCGTTATAGAGAAGAAGGAGGAGGAGGAGGAGGAAATTCTGACTCTAATGACATGGATGAAGCTATAGCTTGGGCTAAAGAGAGATCTCAACGTCCAGAAGCAAAGCAAACTGAAGAAGATGTAATCGATTCGAGAAGAAGTGAAGAAGAAGCTAAATCCGAAGAAGAGGTAAGTATAAATTCGACATTTATCTAGTTTTCGGTAACCAATTGTCTTTGTGCAAGTTCTGATGAGAAAATTGAATTCATTGCAGGTGGAAATGGAGATGAAAGATGAAGAGATAAGAATATGGTTAACCGGAAAAGAGAGAAACATTAGACTCCTCCTCTCAACTTTACATCATGTAAGCCACAAAAACCGCAATAAGAACCCGTCCAAGTTTTATAAAAATCGATTATTGTTAGAATGTCCCACATCGGAAGTAAAGTTATATATATCGTATTTAACTAATACATGTTTTTTTATTCATTACCAATTGATTTTGAGTCGGAAGCCTGTGATTTCTAAACTAAACCGGGATTTATTCAGGTTCTTTGGTCAAACAGCAATTGGCACGCCATTCCTCTAGCAAGTCTTCGAGATGGATCACAAGTGAAGAAAGCTTACCAAAAAGCTCGACTTTGTTTACATCCTGATAAGCTTCAACAAAGAGGAGGAACTTCACCGATTCAGAAATCTATCGCAAGCCGAGTTTTCGGCATTCTTCAGGTACTAAACCGAACAAAAACCGACATCGCTTGAATCTTTGGTTCTTGTTCCGGTCACTAACTCTTAGGTGACTTTTGGAATTTTCAGGAAGCATGGGGAGTGTACGTAGCAAATGAAGGACTTTCAAGCTAAACCGAAATTTTGCAATTCATATTCTTTCGGTTTATAATGTAAGAAGAATAAAATTTTATTGTAAAATTCGTATGAACATTCCCCACATGGTTGGACCAAATATGTGGCACAAGAAAAAAAAATATTAAAATAATTATTATTTATTTATTTTTAAAAATATTAACCTATAAAAGTATAATAGTTCATAAATTCATATATATTTTATTTTAATGGTCCAAAACACTTTTATTTATGACCCAAAATCTATTTTTTTTGTATTTTTTACAAAAATATGACTTATAAATTAGCTTAAATATAAAAAACGTGGCCCAAAAATTAACAAAAAAATTGGTGGCCCTAGGCCATTGCCTAGCCTGCCTCCCCTTTGGGTCGGGCCTGTCCATTTGTATCTGCCATTGTCAGTGTTCTTATACATAGTGAAACAACAAAATGTTGAAGAACTAGTTTAAGAAGAAAAAAGAAGTTTAAGAAGAAATTAAATCGTTAAACGATTAGAACCAAGATGAAAAAAAATTATCCAATGAAATCAGTAAGAAAATGGGGGAACAGAAATTAATAGAATGAAAGCCAATTTGACAAGTGTAATGTTCTTATCCAATCAAACCAGCTAAGAACATGTAGTATATACTTATGTCGGATCAAGTTTTGGAAGAGATTGATGTGTGGTTTGAACAATCACACTTTGATATGATGTGATCTTACAAGTAAATAATATTTTTCATCAAACGCGCCTATTTGAAGCGTCCTCCTATACACTAATCAAGCAACATTTCTAATTAAGTTGCATATTTTTAATCATCTTTTTTCTCACTCTCTAAAAGCTTCAAATGTTTGAAATGATAACGTTGAGAATCTGGCGAAAGATCTTAGAAGACCAAGAACGTGAGGAACACAGAAATGACCATTTTAGTAATCGAATCAAGCATTCATTTACATATTGAGGATAAAAACCGACTAGAGTTAATTATCTCGCTACCACTTCTTCCCGAAGTAAAATCCCTTATAATCCAATCAAATTATCCGTCCTCGAGAACGAAATGTCTATATTCGTTGCTCTTCACACATTCTCCTTTAGATCGATATATAGGTGCCTAGAATAAAAATGTTCTTTACACATGTCTACAGAAAACTGGTTTAAGTGTTTTCCAACAACATTTAGTTTTTGGATAGACAAGACACGACATTTGAGTTAAAAAGAGTGAGACAGAGGAGGACCATGACGAGCACAAAAAGAAGTTTTACGTGCAATGCACAAAGTTAAACAATTTCCAAAAGAATGCAAACAAACATATAATAAAAGGAGACCCTAAGATAAGCAATGAAAGATGATTTTACCCTCCTTTGTCTTCATCTTTTTTTAATTTGGCATATACATTTGCTCATGTGAGCACACAAATAAAGAATGGCTTCTTTTTTTGGTCACGACAAAGAATAGCTTCTATTATTATTGACTTGTATGTGTTTGTAACACATTGACCAATATTAGATGTCAAGATCAATTAGCAAGACTTTACTTTGACATACATATAATTACTCTTTTAAACATAGAAAACTATAACTCCTAGTGTTCTTCTAGAATTTTCTCTATATATATATATATATATCTTCCAAACACACTACAATTACATAATCCTTACACCCAAACATACTTTTAAGTCAAGCTTTCTTTTTTTCTTCCAGTTTTTCAATTTAATTTATTACTCTATTATTACCTACTACTATACTCATATCCAAACACACTACCATAACATAATCCACATATTCAAACATAATTTAATTAATAAGAATTTAATAATTCAATTACACTACAAAACATAAATCGATTAATTATATTAAAAAAGAAGAATTATGATTTACTCTACATCGATTAAAATAATCATTAATTTATAAGAACGAGTTTTGTTTTTGTTTTTTAGGTGAATATTACAAGATCGAAAATTGGTGACAAGTTTTGATTATATATGCAATCTTTGACTTTTTTTAATATTTGAATCATATACCATATCTTTGAAAAATATGTTATGTTGGTTTCAACTATTTTACAGGTGGAATACATTTTATAAAATATAACGCATATTTAAATATGTAAAGTTGATATTAGTTTCAACTATTTTACGGATGGAATACACTTAATAAAATATAATCGCAAATTTAAATATCTAAATTTGATCTTAGTTTCAACTATTTTACGGGTGAAATACATTTTATAAAATATAATCGTAAATTTAAATATATAAAGTTGATCTTAAATTCTTTATAATAAATTTATACTAAAACTATATTAGTTTTACTTAATAAATATTTTTTCCGCGTATAACGCGGGTACTATTCTAGTCTTAGTTAATATTATAAGCATTCATATAAGGTAAAGTATTTCACAGAACAAAATTAAACACTAAAATCAGCACAAACTAAAAAAAAATAAAGGGTTTATATTAATGCTTATAATAATATTAACTACTACAAAATTTCCTTACATACAAATTTAAACAAATGTAAAAGAAAAGGAAATATATGTCTAACCCCTAGTTTTAAATACATATATAGGACTTATGTTACAAACTCCTATAAAGACAAAGCAAAAAAGACATGGTTGCAACGAAAAGGATAAGGCTTTTAGTGCTACTACAACTTCACTAGTCTTATCTTTTCTTCTACCTTACTCTGTCTATCAATGGCTTCTCTTATTTCTTTTTCTTCTCTCCCAAAACCAAAATCCATAAGAAGTATACTTTCAACTCCTCAAACAGAGACAATAACTGAAGGTCTTGAAGAAAAATTCGGACGAAAAGGCATAAAATTTTCAGAATCAAACAATGTTCCTATGGTCGAGCTTAAGGTCAGAAATGGAAGTTCTTTAAAACTGAGTTTATCAGATGCTCATGTGGTTTCATATAAGCCAAAGGTTTATTGGAAAGACGACGGATTCGAAGAAGTTCTTTACACTGTTGATGGTGGTGATAATAAGACCAAAGGTGGGGTTGGTCTTGTAATGGTAGACGGAGATCAAGGTAATGTACCAAAAGGAGGGTCTTCTTCAGTGATCTCAGGTTGTGATTGGAGTGTCAAGGACACTGATTCCGACGCTATTGATGCTCTACAGGTGATCAATTCTATACCCTAATAGTTGATCTGTAAGATACACGTCTTGCTCCTCAAGTTATCTCCAGTACATTTTATCATATCTTCTTCACTCAAATGATGAAATCTTTGTTAAACATTTCTCAGATTGAATTGAGTTGTACGGCCGGGTTTCTCGACTTAACCTATATCGTCTCTTTATACCCGGTAAGCATGGCTACAGCTCTTGTTGTGAAGAACAATGGGCGCAAACCGGTTACTCTTAAACCGGGGATTATGAGTTACTTGAGGTTCAAGAAACGGAGTGGAGCTGGAATTCAAGGACTAAAAGGATGTTCTTATTGCCCTAACCCACCTTTATCTTCGCCGTATGAGCTCTTGTCTCCTTTTGAGGCAATGAAGGCGGACGAATCGGGGTGGTTCGGGTCAGAAGAAGCCGAAAAGCCAGGAATTTGGGCAGTAGAAGACTCTTTCATTACACTTCTTGAAAAAAAGATGAGTAGAGTCTATGGTGCTCCTCCAGCTGAGAGATTAAAGGCCGTTTATAACACTCCACCTTCTAAATTTGAAACCCTCGATCAGGTAATTTAACGGTAACATATGACTATGTTATCCTCCTTAATCCTTATATCTTACTTTGAGTCCCAACAAATTTTCATTTCAAAACTAATTTACAACATTTGAATTGTAGGGAAGAGGATTGTTCTTCAGAATGATAAGGATAGGATTCGAGGATATGTATGTGGGAAGCCCAGGATCGATGTCAGACAAGTATGGGAAGCAACATTACTTCGTGTGCACCGGTCCTGCGTCTATGCTTGTTCCAGTTGATATTGCCGCCGGGGAGAGTTGGAGAGGAGCAATGGTAATCGAGCATGATAATTTGTAAATTCCGGAGAGACTTGGAGATGAAGTTAAAGACCATATATACTACTACGATACATTTGGTAAGAATTATGCATAAATAATCAATTCTCTTATTTTCGGGTTAGCGATAAATGGCGAAAATCGATTCTCAAAACAACCAATCTGTCTATAGCTTTTACTTTCCAGTTTATCGGATTCTCAACCTGAGATAATACTCGCACACGTATGCTATTCAGTATTCACAATATTCCATGAAATCAAACAAGATTTTTGTTCTTTTCAGTATCAAAGAAGATTATTTATAAATGAAAAAAAAAAAATCCCCCAATATAGTTTTCAAACTTTCAGCTTTGCTCCACTTCTTGACGCTTCCTTTGTATAAACTTCAAAAACCACTCGTAAAAGAACAAAATCTATAAACGAAAAACTGTTTTCGCAGTTGTACAGTATCAAGAAGCAGCCACGGTACCATTAGTACCACCTGAAACTTGAAACGAAACAGGATTTGTGTATTTAGTGTTTTTTCTTGTTGTTTTCCAATCTCTTCATCAGTTTCTACTTTCTAGACTAATCCTATCAGAGAATGCAATGAAAATGGTTACCTTGGGTTCCTTCCTCTTTCTCTTCGTCGATTGTTTTCCAAACAATGTCCTTAAGCCCAGTGGTGAGGTTCTTGTAAAACTAAAAGAAGCCAAACATCAGTAACTGGAGCCATTTGACAAGAACAGTCGGGTTCCAAAGTGATACAAGGAAAAACACGAGCTCGGTTTTGATAGAACCAGAGCAGAGTTATGAGTCTTGCATTACCTTATGGAATTCCAAGGTGTCACCACCTGATTTTCGCATTTCAACCATGTAAAGCGATGGAGCAACTTGAAAAACCTGAAAGTAGATGTCAATTTACTTTAAATTCAGATTTATTTTACATTGGGAGACATAAAAAGGGTGGCCATTGGTCATTGAGAAAGCTAACCTCAGTGGCGACTGCTAACTGACCCTTGCGGCCTGATTTCTCTCCTAGAAGCTTCATCTGAAGGAGTCAGGAAATGGTAAAAGGGTCAAATCAGAAGCAACTAATGCAAGGAATTCAATAGCAAGGGTGATTGATTATATGTAAAGTTTATACCAACCTTGTAGTTATTTTTCTTGACATCAAACCCCATAGGCCCTGCTGCAGCCTCAATTTTTGTGACTATCTCATTAGCAGAACATTTAGAAGTAAATCGAGTTTTTCGTTTCACTAGCCCCTGAAAATCAAAAATGCTCATCAGTTATTACTCAGAAGTCAGAATGATTACTTCCATTAGACAAAACAGGTTTCTCGAAAAAAATTTGTGGTCACTACAAAAGCTATCTCTCATTCACTCTGACCCAATCCAGAAACAAATGTTTTAATTATCAGAAATATGTACCATTTGTTTTTCGAAAAGTGAACCGAGATTGAGACCCTGGGATGTTGAGATGAGCTCAAAAGCATTCATTGTTACTGGTGTTTTAACTTCTTCTCGCCTCTCCACAACAAGGTTTTTCGACTCCTGTTGATCAAGAAAAACAAACTAAGCAAACATCCAAGACAAAAATCATCAAAATTCGATAAACCAAATAAAAACATAAGCCTTACCCCTGATTCATCAAAAATCGCATCAACATCATCAAGGCTGACATCAGCATGCTCAAATTTAGGTGCTTTATAACCTTTGTTAAACCATTCATTTTCGATGACTTCAGCAAATGTAATCCTCTGTCCAATATAAAATCAGTGTGAGGACTCCGGAAACTAGTCAATCCAATAGAAGCTTTTGCGCCTCCTAACGGCATGGTACAAAGACCTCCTCAAATCTAATAGGGTAAAAAAAACTATACCGTTGCTGGACTGGGATCCAGAATCCTTTTGATTAACTTCTTTGCACTTGCAGAGAACCAGGGAGGGCAGGTAAATTCTGCTTTAAATATCTGTAATCATCATGGAGGAAGAAGAGTCAGGTCGCATATTACACTATACACTATCTCAATGACAGGCTTCCATACACACAAACGACACTAGCTAGAAGTGAAAAACTTGAACCCTTTTCCCATAGCAAACAAAATGAATATGTATAAGACAGAGATAGAAAAAAAACAAAGGAAGAAGAATAAAGCATAACACCTTTTTATATAATGACGTTAGATTAGAATCTTCGAAAGGTAAATAACCAGCCATCAAGACAAAGAGAATCACACCGCAAGACCACAAGTCCGCCTTCGCTCCATCATAACCTTTGTTGTTGATTACCTAGAGAGATAACAATAGAGAGTTGCTTCAAGCTCCAAAACAACTGAGTGTCAGTTTACAGAAGAAGTAGATAATACCTCTGGAGCAACATAATTGGGTGTTCCACATGTCGTGTGAAGTAACCCATCCTCCTAAAGAAGAAGGGTGACAAAATCAGCTTTTGATAACTCATGGAAAACTTTCTCCTTAGAGGCCATAATCAGTTACGACATCACCATCTAAATGTTAGACTACAAAATCAATATCTCAATGCTCACCCGGACTTGCTGAGGTAGAGCACTCAATCCAAAGTCAGACACTTTCAGAGCCCCATTTGCATCCAAAAGCAAATTTTCTGGCTGCAACCAGAAGGTGCAACCCGATTCAACACATTGAACTATAATTCCCCCATTAATTCATTCACAAGCACCCTATACAAGATCAGCAAATAAGATTCCTAACCTTAAGGTCTCTATGATAAACTCCTCTGCTATGACAATAATCCACCGCATTAATAAGCTGCTGGAAGTACTTCCTCGCCTCATCTTCCTTCAACCTCCCATTGCTTGACTAATACATTTCAATTTCAAAGAATCAAGTCCCTATACTTCACTTCTACATAAGAAAAGCCATCTTCAATGAATTGAAAGCTTACAATTTTATCGAAAAGCTCTCCACCAGTAACGAACTCCAAAACAAAGTAGATCTTAGTTTTACTTGCCATCACCTGAAAGAAGATAAAATCAGGAACTACAAAGATACCAAAACATTACATAGAATAATATTATATATACATGATTAGCAAGGGACCACAACTTCAAACGAATCTTAGAACAACAAACACATATTAACAACAACACCGAATCAAGCTTATAGATTCCATACATGCAAACAACAAGTAAACGAACAAGAAGATTCAGATCAAAACCTCAAACATACGGATCACATTCGGGTGCTTAATGAGTTTCATAGTCGAAATCTCACGCTTAATCTGCACAAGAAGAAACACAAACCAAATCAAAGTAAAACATCTACGTCTCAATCAGATTCCACAAGAACAACACAGAAGCGTAATCTCTATATATATACCTGAGCAATCATCTTATTCTTCAAAACTTTCTCTTTATCAATAACTTTAATAGCTACATTATCACCATTCTCAACATTCCTCGCGAACTTAACCTTTGCGAATGTTCCTTCTCCCAAAGTCCTTCCAAGCTCATATTTACCAACTCGGGTCCTACCCGAACTACCTGAAGAAGACCCAGAAGGTGTTGATCGTGAAGGAGTCGATCGCGACGGTGTTGCTTTAGAAGCCATCTCTTTATCTCTTACTCGATTATACAGATCTCTCTATTGATGATATTTCTTCAGGATCGCTTCTTCTTGCATGGTTGCCAAACCTGTGATTTCGCAACGCTCATCTTTATTGAACAGACCCAGAAGGAGAAAACCCTAAAAAGGGAACAAATTTTTCAACTTTCGTGTGCGGAGAAAATTCAAATTGTGGGAAGAAGACAATGACCCATTAAAGCATACACGGAATTTCGAAAAAAGGAACCCTAAAAAAGCAGAATTTGGAGTGAGATCAGTAGGAGAATTCGTAGATTGGGGAAGAAAATCGAGAAGCAGCGAGAGAGAGAAATGTAAAGGTTTCTTTTTTAGCTGATTCGAAGGAGGAAGGAATTTTTCAGCTGAAATTATTTTAGTGTAATTAATATTTAATTGTTATAAGAAATCTTTAATTAAATTCTGATTAGGGGTTATACGAGGAAGGTGTTATCTTGATCTCATTCTGACGTTTTGCATTAAATAGTACATTATTACGAATCGGGCTACGGTTATGATACATTTTATTTATTTGTTGTTAAAAATACCTAATATTTTTGTATTTTAGTTAATATTTTAATCGTTTTTTTTTTAAATATACTCTATCGGAAAAAGGCGTGGATTGTCATACGTTCGAGATAGATTGCGCTGATCTGGTCGACATGGTCACGAACCCAGAGGAGTGACCAAGCTTTTCGGTGCTACTGGAAAAAAGTACGGAGATTACAAGATTGTCTACCCAACTTCTCTTAACACGAATACCCATAGCTATTAATCTGAAGGCCGATTGTCTGGTCCGGTCTGCAAGATGACGTGCTTTCAACTTTTCCTATGTAAACACTATCCTGCCGCTTTGGATCCCAATCCGGCAGGAATTTTCTGATTAATAGTTAGGTTGTAAAAAAAAAAAAAAATATACTCTATCGTAACTAGCTACCGTAGAAACGCAACAAAATGTTACAAGGTGGATTTTTTTTTTGAAGGGTCATCATACTATTTGATCCAAATTTGAAATATTTTTCGACTAGTGTCTAAGATAATCGAATCGTCTGTTTTCATATTACCAGATAAATTGTTTAGAGAAAAAAACAAACCCCCATATAAATGTTTTAGCACATTTTCATATCTCACCAACAATTTAACTACGGCGATGTGGACATTTGTTATCCTATTAAGTTCATATCCTTTTTCGTTTTATACTCCGAGATTCCATTCCAAACAAACGTATAGTAAAACTTATAGAATTGAGAGGATATTTTAATAAATGTAGTGATGACTAAATTTAATCGTCCAATTGAACTTTTGATGTTATGGAAAAGCCGTTGGTAGGTAGGTATGAATGAGGCAGAAAAGGGGCAACCGTATCAAAACGTCTTTGGTTTATGTTTCTCCAACATTTAGTTTGCCGGATTTAAACCTATAGAATAGCATTAAAGTATTACAAATCATTTATAATCAAATGTTCATCGAATCTAGATCGACCTTGAAAATTGGTTGATTTGACATAAGCTTTTAAAGCTTCTCATTCTCAAAATTCTCTTTGCATTTCATCTCTCATTTGAGCAATGTAAGGACTCTTTCATTAGCTAGATCTGCGTTGATGGTTGTAAACAATTTCTTCGTGAATGGAGACTAACAATTTCTTCATTGAGAATCTACTCAATCGGATAACTTAGTAGATTTGCTGATGCTAAAAGTATAGTGTTATTTTTGTATTCATGGTTTATATGTCTTTGAAAGTAAGATCATATAAATATATTCATGAAACTTAATAGTTGGACTTTTTATTGTCAACCCAAATAGATTATGACTCGTTTCTAATTTTTTATAAGAGAATAAAATCATTGAGGGGCAAATTAGATCCATGAATGAACTTGCCACGTTTTCTTTGTAGATTTGACTTTGGAAATTTATAGCCCATGATGCAGACTTAAAAATAAAATAACAATCACCCATGTCATAATAGTTTAGTCGTTGAATGCTCATCTTGAAAACTGTCAGTCGAATCATTTCATAACAATTTCAAATAAGATAATCTAGATGTTTTAATTTTTTTTAAAATATTTTGTTCTGTTGTAAATCCTATAAATTAGTCGGAATTTTGTTTTGAACATTCTTAACTATAGTATATATATTTTTTTCAACATAACTTTGTCTTTATAAAAAAATGACTTTCTTATTAAGAAATGTATCATATTTGACCTTGGAAACAAATTATATTTCTACCGACCCACAAGTTCGTGTTTTAAATTGCAAGGACCGGAAAAAGAAAACTAAATTAACGGAACTTTGTTAAAGTTAATGAAAACGATCATGAACGAATGTTGGAGCCAATGAAGACTTTGCACATGGTTGTTTTCTTCTTAATTAAAAATATTTATAGTGTCTCAGAATCAAATAACACTTGCAATTATATTATGGGTGAATTAGCTGAATAATAGAATTTTGGACAAAAATTAGGTAAATAACATGTCCAAAACTATATTTAGATAACTAAAAGAGAGAAATAAAAATAGGACAAAACTACCCCTATTAAATATGAAAAATACAAAACCATTAAAAATATATCATCTTAAAAAATTTGCTCTTACGAATATTGCTGAAAAATTAAGTATAAAATAATGTAGAAAAACAAAATAATTGTATGAAAAAGATACGGTATAAGATGATAAAAAAACAATTATGTTGTAAGAGTTAACTATTTAGTAATATAGTTAACTATTTTCGTCAAAATACACATTCAACTAATCTTACCATATAGGTAACTACATCACACTATTTTGTAGTGAACTATTTTCAGAAAATATTAACTATTTATAGGCTATAACTTGATATAGTTGACTACATAGTTACCCATTATAATAAGCTATTATCGGAAACATACATAATTAACTATACCTATTATATAGTTCACTACTATAATGAAAAACAGTATGCCTACATAGTTAACTATAATTATTACATAGTTATGAGTAGCCATTAAAACCAACATAGTTAACTATATTGATTTTAAATATAGTTCACTATATCTGTTTCTAGTGACTACTCATCTTAAAACCTTAAAATCCATGATTGTATATTTCAATTCATGGGTCAAAGAAGTGAAATTGAAGAAAAATAAACGAATTACAACATTAAATAAAAAGAAAGAATTAGGAGAGAAAGAAAAAAAAGGAGGTGGAAGAGATGTAGAAGGAGGAGAAGGATAACGAGAAAAATAATAAAAAGGAGAAGAAGGGAGAAGAAGAAAGAGGTTGCAGGCTTGCGACAGATGGAAGAATAGATGACCATAAATAGATGAGATCGATTATAGTGTTTGAGTTAGAAGAAGAACATAGAAGAAGAAGAAGAGGAGAGACAGAAGAAGACGAAGAGCAAGAGAGAAGAGGAAGAAGACGGCAGATTGAAAAATAAAAAAATTAGGGTTGGTAGAGAATTTTTGTTTTTATTTTTTATTTAAAATTTGGTCAAAATAAACAGAAGGGTGAAATAGTCTTTCTATCTAATGTTGATTGTTATGCACTTAATTATTTTCTTTGTGTTGTTAGATTGTTAATTTTTTCCCTAAACACTATTATTCTAGCTAATTTCCCTTATATTTATTCACTAGCGGTTGGTGAGTATATTCTTTTCTCTTTTTAATCTTTATACATTTCCAGGTGAATAAATTGTATGTATCGGAACCATGTACAAAAGTAATATTCTTCAACTTGAGTTTGTTGGGAACGACCTTGTGTTGATGGATGGTTAAGATTAGTGAGCTTGCTTTGAATAACTTGTTGAATTAGGAATGAAAACAAAACAAAATATTTTTTAATATATACTAGTCCTAATATATTTCTTCAATAATACGGGACATCAGTTTTGAAACCGAACCTACTCGGATAACATTCCAATTTAATTGTTACCGTCCGCACATTGCCCGAAACGGGATCAAGCCGTCCCTAAAACATACCCGTACCAAATGCCGTCCCGTGTCGAATACTCAAATATTTTAGTCGTCGAGGAAATGGTTTCATCTTCTCATTACGCATATTAATATTATTATTTCCATAATATTTAGCCGATTATGACTTATGAGAAATAAAAATATTCTAGAAGCAGTGCCGGCTTAGAGGGGAGGACAAGTGGTGCACTGCTCCTGGGCCCCACTTCCTCTCCCCATATTTTTGATTTTAAAAAAAAAATTATAAATTAACAAAATTTTAAATAAAAAATAAAGAACAAGGCCTATAATTTTTTTTTCTAAAATATATTTTCGGTTTTTACGAAAATATGTATTAAAAAAAATTTTAGATTGCAATTTTTTTTTAAAAACTAAGTTTAAGGGGCCAAAAAAATTTTTTTTGCCCTGGAACCCATAAAAACTTTGAGCCGTCCTGTCTAGAAGCAATGTGAGTTTTAAATATTAGAAGTTCCATCAAGTAAATTATAATTGACAATAATGCTACAACTACAATTATTGATCTTTGGGGGTCATTTCACTAAACAACACATCCAAACGACGTCGACATATTTGTTTACAACTATTACCAAATCGGGTCAACCCGATTCCGGCTTCACGATGTTGTAACGGGTTTGATCACACCCACCCGTTACAGCACAAAAAAAAACTACGATCATCAAAATCTACACACACACACACACAAACACACTAGTTTATACAAGGGAATACAAATTCACAAACATATACAACACATACATAATTACATCTGAAAAGTGCAAACACCATGAAACTGATTCTTCTCTGTCACTTTGGTCAGAGTGGAGCAGAATGAAGAAGTCGAAACAGAGGAGGAGGAAGAAGGAAACGATGAGATTTTTGAAGAAAATATGGAATCAGTTCCGATTTCTCTTTCTTCTTCTTTGATCGTGTCCAGTACCTTCGTCGTTCTCCGCCGCATCACTGTCACGAATTGCGGGGGAGCAACCTCGGTTATGAATCTTGCCAATCTTGAGCTCGCCATATAACAAAATTTTAAAAAGGAAAAAGATTTGTGATGATTATTTAGATAAGATTGGGAGGGATTTTATAGTAAGGACAATGTCTTACATTGTTTTTAGTGACTTTGTAAAATACTAAAGTGTTTTTTATAACAATTTCTATGGTGGATACTCCTTGGAGAGTAGATAAATTTGTATTTTATTTATCTTATTGTTATTGAATTTTGGGTCAATTTGTATAATAACCAAAAAAAAAATTATAATTCATAAACTAGCCAAAAAACCTAAATCTAAGAGTTGAGATTTTGCCATATAGGACCACTTTGGCTAGTTTATAAGTTATAAATTCTTTTGGTGTTATATTGCCAATTTTTCCTTGAATTTTTTTTAAAAAGACCAAGACTTCAAAAATGAAAGTAGCACGTGTGTGATTGATGGTTACTCTTACACGTATTAAGGACTCAGCAATAAAATTGGAGGAAAACGTCATGAACTAATTAAGCTAGAATAAGAAAAATGGTCGGTTATGTTTGATGAACTAAGCTATCAATAATGGTTATTGGTTACACTTTTTAAAACGGAAAAGATAAGTTTAATAATCACTTTAATGTGAACAACTCCACCAATTTCGTTTAAGGAGTATTCTAAAATTAATGTTGTTTTTTCTTGATTGATCGTTAGTCAATATCGATCAAGTTATCAACGAAACTAAACATATACATAGTTATCAAAGAAAGAACCTAGCCTTTTTAAAAACTTTACCAAATTCTAAACAAAAAGAGAAGAAGTGGGTGTATTCGACATGAAATTTGAAGTGATTTGATTTTAATTGACTTTTTGAATGATTTTGGATGATTTAGGAATATTGTTGTGATTTTAATTGAAGTAGATTTTAAAATCACAAGTTCAATAACACTGGATTTGAAAAAAGGTTTTTAAACTCATGTTTAATTAACAGAGAATTTGTCACTTAAATACAAATCACTTCAAATTCCATATTGAATATACCCCAAATGTATTACCTATAGAATGGGGCATTTAGGAGTGTCACATGCCTGGAAGTCTAAACAATTTTGTATCCATATTTGAACTTTTTCTTATTACTTGCCAAACTTCATTATCTTCTTGTATTAACTTGGGACCATTTGGTAAAACAAAAAATTGGGACCACATCCCAATAAGAAAGTTATATATTAATGATGTCAATCTTGTAATGCATATTATTACCACATAACTTTATAAAAGGTTTTAAAACCTTAACTTACATATCGAAAATACTATACCTATGGATAGACCGAAACACATACATATCCATCTAAATCCGAAACCAAAAAATTTAATATGATTTTGTTCCAAATCTTCATTCCATCTCACGACTTCTAGACTTCGCTTTTGGAGTTTTTCCATTCGAGCTAGCCACGTTTGGTTATTAACACGTAACATTTATCATACTTATGAAAGATTACTACGAAAATCGACTCAGTTTGTTGGAAGAGATACAAATATGGACATGTAATAGGATATGGTGGATCATATTACGTACTACGTGTAACACCCTGAAGATCTAACCAAGGACCACGCCAGATATGCTTGAGCTTAAATTTAGGATATATACGTATTTGTTGCCTTATCTCAATTGGGCAGAGAAAGCCAAAACCCGTCAATGTTATCAAAGTACCATTCTCACATTTGCCGTCGGAGATACGGCACAATCCACCGGCAAAGGAAAAGAGCCAATTTTTACGCTTTTTCTCATCAATGTTTTGCCCTAATCAAGACAAAGATTTTGCAGAAACCACCAAAGTTCTTCTTTTAATTTTCTATATTTGGAGGGCCCCTTGCCTCCAAAATATAATTCTGAAAATGAAACCACATTAAAAGCGTAAAAAGAGCAAACCCTATATTCTATCTAGCCATCGTTCTCTTGTTAATTTCACGCGGTTTGTTTGATAATTACACCATAAGCATTACCTAGGGATATACCGATATAGTATCATCTCAATCAATCGTAGCTAATTTTTTCTACACCCAACAGTTTTATCTCTCTGAGCAAAGCCTGAATAATAGGTTAGATTTGACTTGGATTAATTAGTACGTTCTTTCCAAATACAACACTCCGAATGATATTTTTCATTATAATATTAGTTGCATATAAACATTTGTATATGCAACTGAACTTAAAGTACATACAAGTATACATACACATAGGTTCAAATTACATACACATAGGTTCAAAGTATACAAGTATTTAAGAAAAGGAAGATTGGGTTTATGCTTAATAACGTTTTAAAATGTCCTCTTATCTCAAAATGAAGACTCGCTATTTGGTCTCTGGATTTTGGAAGTATGAAGAAGCAAGCTGAGTTTTGAAAACTCTTTGATGTCTGTCCAAAACATGCATTTAATTCACAAAGTTGTTTCTGCTGTCTTTCTTCATGTCCTTAGCTTTGGACGTCTATTCGATTATATTATATGCAACATGCATTTTTATCTAATTACTTCAGAAAGTAACAAATAATAAATCAATCGATTTTTTCCCATTTTAGTGTGTATTCAGGGGAGTAAATTGTCAAAACTGCAGTCCAAAATTTGATAAAACTACACATTTTGAGTATATATACTTTGATATGATAGAAGTTAACAGATCTACCCTTGTCCAAATAGTACATGTTTATTTGAAAGTCATAGAAGTGACGGGTGATATATTACGAATATGTGATTTTGTTGTTTGTTTTTCTTACAATATTTATAAAGTTTTAAGGTTTTACCTTTATACACCATATACATGTTAAAATATATAGCAAAAACAATTTTATAGCGTCTATGATAATATGTAGAAAATCTGGTTAGGTATAGTATTTTCGTTGTTCCATAATAATATTCCGGTATTTAAAATAAATAAAAAAGAGAGGACAATTTCGTCTATGCAACTCCTATATAAACTCAACATTACAAGTTTACAACAGCAAAAAACAAACACACAAAACCTTTCCTCCTAAGTCCTATCTCACTAGTTCAACCCAAACCCTTTGAAATAAAAATGGTTGATACCCAAACTACTCTTTTCGTCTTCCGACCAAACCATCAGAATCTGGTCCTTCAACCTCTAACTCGATTCTCCGCAGTGACTCCTCACCGTGCCACTACCCCACGACCGCGCCGCCTCATCTCTGCCACAACCCTCGAAATGATCGTTGAGGAAGAGAAGGTACCGAGAAAAGATCGTATGAGCACTGCCAGTTCGAAGGCGACCTCTTATTTATTGGACATCAAGAAACAAGTTTCTTTTCTGTCGTACCGAAGTTCCAAGTTGTTGATGATCCTTTCACCACAAAGGGGTTGAACAATTGTGTTTTTCTTGTAATAGTTAAGTTAGTTATGTTTGATGTCTATATGGGATTTATGCTTTGTTTTTAGAAGTCAATATAAGTCCTTAATAATCTTGTGATCACTTGAAAAAATGTTTTTATTGGTTTCACAGTGAACATGTGGAGGGAAGGCCTTGACCATCCGTCCGTAGTGAATCTTTGTGATATATGTAAAATTGTTTATTGTGGAGTTATTGTGAAACTTTTCATCGTATTTCTAAGTGCAGCACAAAATCAGGTTCGGTTCGTTAATATAAAATCATCATTTACAAGAGGTTAAAAATATATTCGATAATTCGATTGATGGAAAGAAAAGAAAGGAACAATAGGTTCAAATTTTAGTGGGCCTAATTCCATTGTTGGCCCACAATTGTTTATTATTTGAGCCCAAACATACAATTATATCTATCTAAATGGTCTTTCGATGCACGTCGGGTCATAAATTTGAGCTCTTGAGTTGTTAGTAGGTAACCTTTTCACTATCATGAAAAATTGCAAAACGAAGCCTTTAACTATAATAACTTTTCAAATCAGACCAAATCTCCAAATTGTGAGCACTTTTGGTGATTAAAAAAAAAATCTAATTTCTAACTTAAAATAACGTTTTAATGTTTTTATAAAACCATTAATATATCGAAAAGTTTAATATAACATTAAATTAATAAAATATGTAAAAGTTCCAACGATAACATATAATTTTAATTAGAGTATTTGGATTAGTAAAATTGAATTGTATGTATCGTCCAACCAAAGAACAACAACCTAAACATCCATTTTTGGTGGTTGTGTTTCTAAATTATGCGTTTTTACTAAGTATCTCCGCTTCAGAGTTTGTATTTATCGTATCCTTGCACAGTTGTTTGTAGGACGTTCTCTTTCAATGGTTTGGTTTGTTTGTAACGTTTTTTATCTCTTGGTAACCGATTGACTCATGTTTCTTCTTTTAGACTTTAATTTTTATCGATATCGTTGTCATGAATTTCTAACTACAGTTGGGTTTGTCCCGTTCTAGTTTTTATACTATCTTCAGACATTTACGTTTTAATATTAAGTTTCTAGATGCAAAAAAAAAGAGTATGTATCCACTAAAATGTTATTTGAAAAGGTACATTGGATATTTTGCATAAGATGTGTCAATGTTCACAAATCCCCAATTATGAACCTAGATATGTTTTTCTAATTTGAATTAGGACTTTTTGCAATTTACCATAGTTTAGGGGCTTTTTTGTCATTTTCTTTCCATTTTTAAAACCTATAATAATTTTACGACACTAACCGAAGAATCTATAGCCGGCGGGACCAGACGGCTCTGCCTTCACTTCTAAAACCCTAATCTCTCTCAAGCTCGATTCCATCTCCTTCAATGGCGTCTTTTGAGCGTTTCAACGACATGTGTGACTCAAGATTAAAGCCTAAGATCCTCCGAAACATACTCTCCGAACATCTTCCAAACGAGAAACAATCTCTGACCAATTTTCAATCACTCTCCAAAGTTGTATCAACCATCATTACACACAAGCTTTTAACTGAGTCTCCAGTTACTTTAATTGACCTGAAACGTCAAGCTAAGTCCAAATCAGCTGTTGATGATTGGGTTGATAGGTTATTGAGTTTGGTTTCTTCTGATATGGTAGTTAAAAATTGTGTTTTTATTAGTTTTTGAATGTAAAGTTGAAGACTTTATTGTTGAGTTTGTGTTTTTTGGTTTTGGTTTTGGTTGTAGGCAGATAAATGCTGGATGGGTATTTGTTTGATTGGAGTAACTTGTCAAGAATGTAGCTCTGATCGTTTTATTGGTTTTTACTCTGTTTGGTTTAACAGTTTGTTATCACATCTTAAGGTATGTGTATGTGTATGGTGTGGTTTGTTGTATAGCTTGTAGTATTTGTTTTTGGAGTTGTATTGATTTTGTTTTTTTTTTTGTTTTGAAAACAGAATCCTGCAAGTTCTAGAATTGTTCGAGTTGCTTCATGTACCTCAATCTCTGATCTTCTTACAAGGTTTGTCATAGTTTGAATCTGTTCTACTTGCTTTTTCCATTTCTTGTTACTATTTGTTATGTAATGCGTAGTTTACTTGTTATGAGACTTTTCATATTGCAATGCACTATTATACATGATTGTTCCACTCTTGTGTGTGTTTTCATATTGCAATGCACTATTATACGTCTCTAGTACCATTTGCTTGAGTTTGCTTTTCGAGCTTTTTGTAACAAGGAAATCTAAGATGCTATTTTGACAGGTTATCTAGATTTCCGAATATAAAGAAAGATGCAGTTTCACATGCTTCGAAAGTAGTCCTGCCAATCGTTAAATTATTGGAAGAAGAATCTTCAGAAGCACTATGGGTAAGTGCTACATTTAGGAGGGTCTTGAGTTATGTCTAAGTTTAGTTATACTATTCTCTCGATGCTCGCCTTCTTGTTTGAAGTCTACTTTTATTCTACAACACTCTTGAAGTCATTCATATAATCTTAGTTTTCTGCCAAGAGATTTAGATGATTAACATGTAGAGTTAATGTACCAGTTCTTCTATTTGAATCCCATGTAGTAGAATCATAACATACTAGAACTCCTAATTTCTGTAAGAATCTAGTGATGTATCATATATGTTTTAACATAGCAGATAGTTCTGCTCATTACATTGGTAGACTTCTACTTGAATTTTTTTTCTTGGTAATGATTTTGCAGGAAGGTGCTGTCCGTCTCCTAACTACAACTGTAACCTTGTTTCCTTTTGCCTTCCGCGGTAGTTATGAGAAGGTCAGATCTCTTTGCTGCTCAAATGTATTTTTTGTTTAAATAATTTCCTGAACTTGTTAGAATCACTAGTTTCAAAGCTACATGACACTAGTTCATTGTCTAATGAATGCATGAACATATAACTTGATGGTAACATAGTCATTTGAAAAACGCCCAGTGATTATGATATTGTTTTACCGTGATATTGAGGTGATTTGAAATGCTATTCCTTGCAGGTTGAAGCAGTAATTGCTTCCAAGTTGTTTTCTGCGAGTACCAGTTCTAATATGTTAAAGGTATTCATCGTCTTATAGTGTCTCTAGTTTATAAATTGCATTAACTAAGCAAGGAAATAGTAACGTACACTTCTTCAATTTTCAGGAATTTGCTCACTTTCTAGCATTGCTCCCCAAAGCTAAAGGGGACGAGGGCAGTTGGTCCTTGATGATGCAAAAGCTACTGATATCTATTAACGTACATTTAAATAATGTTTTCCAAGGTCTAGAAGAAGGTAATTTGTTCATTTCTTTGGTCCTTTTGTTTTTGTGCTGGTATAGTTTTCCTGATCGAACACGGTGATGTGTGTTGCAGAAACAAAAGGAGCAAAAGCAATCCAACGATTGGCTCCTCCTGGAAAAGACTCCCCTCCGCCCTTGGGGGGTCAAGATGGAGGTTTGGATGATACGGCGTGGAACTCTGAACAATTGATTGCATCTAGAGTTTCTGCACTTATGTACTGCAGCTCAACGATGCTAACTAGCTCGTACAAATCCAAGGTAGTGCCGTTTCTTTTTTTCTGTTGGATTATGTACAAACATGTCATTTGCTTCTGGAAGATCCTGATGTTTCAGTCTTTCAACCTTCAGATTCATATTCCAGTGGGCTCATTATTATCCCTTGTTGAGCGAGTGCTGGCGGTGAACGGTTCTCTACCACGAGCCATGTCACCCTTCATGACAGGGATCCAACAAGAATTGGTTTGTGCAGAACTTCCGACTCTGCATTTGTTTGCTCTGGAACTCTTACGAGCTACTATAAAGAGTATCCGCAGGTAAACCGGCTTCCTTTCTTTCTTGCTAGTAGTATAGAAGCCATTATTTACATGTAACCTGGTTTGTTACCTCCCTTGGCCTAAACTATAAATATGTACAATCTCAGACACATTAAAGATTATACTTCAACTGAAACCTGATCTTAATTGACAATTGAGCAGTTGTTCCTATGTCTTGGCCGAAAACAGTTTCAGCCGTAAGAGCAATATTTTTGTAGCTTTCCTATAGGGAACTAAAACAACATTTCTCGTATTGATTTATTTTGCAGCCAACTATTACCATATGCTGTATCCGTGGTGAAACTTGTTACTAGTTACTTCGGGAAATGTTCATTGCCAGAATTAAGAATAAAGCTCTACTCCATCACTAAAACCTTGCTCAAATCCATGGGTGTAGGTAATTCCACAAGATCTTACCTTTGCTTGCGTTTGCATTTCTCAGGTTGATGTGATCATATTCATACTCACTTCTGCTAACATGCTTCTCTGACTAGGAATGGCGATGCAACTGGCACAGGAAATTGTCACCAATGCCTCTGCGGATTTAGACCATACAAGTGTAGAAGGAATTGATGCAGTATCTAGCAACAAACCGTCGCTTACTAACGGAGCTGTTCTTCAGGCATGCAGTAAGAAAAGGAAGCATCCTACTAATACTGGAGTGGAGGCAGAGAATTCTGCTTTTGAACTGAGAGTACCTCACAATCACTCGAGTAGCCCGGTTTCGTTGAAGATAGCAGCTCTTGATGCACTAGAAACTCTTCTCACCATTGTAAGCTCTTTTCACTCAAAACTATGAGTATTCAGATTTTTGTCGACACTGTTGAAAACTTAGTAGGAAGTTAAACTCAAGTGGATAGTTACTTGAATCCTACACATAGGCACTGTATTTCATTTTTGTAAGGTAAAAGTTAAAATGATAGGTTATTGAATATTCTTCTTTTATATTGTGTTTCAGGGTGGTTCTTTGGGGTCGGTTAGTTGGAGAGAACGTGTCGATAATCTTCTGATGACCACAGCAACAAATGCTTGTGAAGGGAGATGGGCCGTTACAACGGGTCTGGTTGACTTTCAGCTTGCAGCACTTCGTGCCTTTTTGGCATCTCTTGTTTCTCCATCACGAGTACGGCCTGCGTTTTTAGCCGAAGGCCTTGAGCTTTTCCAAACAGGTAACTGAGACTGTTTCACTGGCTTAAACTAAGTTTTTTTAAAGCCAGAAACCATATATTGTTAATGCATATATCTTGCTTTGAACAGGTAAACTTCAGGCGGAAATGAAAGTTGCCGAATTCTGTGCTCACGCTCTCATGTCTCTTGAAGTTGTGATTCACCCGAGAGCACTTCCGCTTGATGGTCTCCCGTCACTTAACAACCTCTTCCTGGAAAGCAATTCTCTGGCTAGCCAAAAACACAACACACCTAATCTGAATATCTCAAACGGTATTGGTCATGATGGTGATGATAGGTTAGAAAAAATGCTGGACAATGTAGGTGTTCCTTCTAACAACGAGATTCCTAAGACCTTAGACACGAGTTTACCTCTCCAAGAGAACAAAAGATTGAAACGTGGGAACGATTTAGCCACCGTCACATCTCTGAAAGGTAATACAGATATGGTTGCATCAGAGAATGTTCAACAAGCTGATGTGCCTGAGAAGAAGGTTCCTGAATCAGCTGAAGCATCTCTAGGACATGGTGCAGACGAAGATGCTGCTACAGTTCCCAAAGAAGATTATCGAGAAGTAGTGAGTGAGACTAAAGAGGGAGAAGATGTAGCGGTGAAGGATAGTGTCATGGAGGAAGCAGGAATTGATGGTAAGAAGAGAGAGTCCTTAGGTGAATCTGATGATGATTCTTCTGTTCCAAGTCTTAAGAGTGATGATTATCTCCCTAATTCTGATTCTGATTCTGATTCTGATATTGAATCTTAATGCAAGCCAAAAAAAAAAGAGCTCACATTATCTGTCTTAAGAGAATATTTGTTTGTTTCTTAAGCTAAAGTTTTGATCATGATTTTTTGTTTCAAGACGTTCGATTGAACTATAATGTTTTAAAAAGTCAAATTTCTTAAGAATTTTGTATATTTTTGTTTTGAAGGGAAAAGCTCTTTCGCTTTTTAACTTGGAAATACTAATTTCTCAAAGTCTTTTGCACCTATGATTATTGGTAGTAATTATAAATTTATATTTGGTATAATGTGAAAAATATCTAAAGTAAAATTTTTAATTTTAACTTATAATTTAGAACTACCAATAATCATATCTAAAAGTAAAATTTATATTTGGTATGATTACTAGGTGGGTATATATCTAGTTCCTATGGTTATTTCTAAATGTAATTTTATATATTGTTAAAAAAATGTTAGAAATCAAGTTTTTACTTGGTTGGTACGTGAAAAATATTAAAGTATAATTATATTGAAGATATAAATATGTTCTATTTTCCACATACATAAAATTTGGGTACTTTTGTACTCATATTATAAAATCTACTTTGATATGATATTTCCTTGACTACTTCAGACGTGTATATATGATCCAGTTTAGTAGTTGATTCGAATCATATAATTGAGATTTGGTGGAAAATTTAAGCAAATATAGTCTTTTCTTCATAGATATCAAAATGAATCAGTGATGGCAAAAGCCATAACAGAATCAAAACATAACAGTCTACAAAAACTTGGGAAACTCAATATAGAAGAAGAACCAGACAACATAAACACAAAACCTTCCTTGAAGCTTTTCTCCATCCTCCTGCATTATCATTCAATCCAACAATACACAGTTAGTTACACACTTCATTAACTTATAAGATCACAAGATTGAAAAGATTCATAGAAACTTACAGATCTTGTTGAAGGCAACAATGTCACAGCTCTGGACGTATTCATTGATTGGTTCAACAGTGAGCTGCTCTTCGATCATGGTGTCAATAGACACAAGGTCATCAACAATGGTGCACATGATCTGCAACTTCTTGATACCGTAACCAACTGGTACAAGCTTTGATGCTCCCCAAAACAAACCTTCATGCTCAATGGATCTTACACATTCCTCTAGCTTCTTCATGTCGGTCTCATCATCCCATGGCTTGATATCAATCAAAACCGATGACTTTCCGGCTGATCAAGAAACAAAAAAGACCGAGATCAGAAACTCACACACATCTTCATACCGTAAAACTACAAAGGTGTAAAGAAAGGCAAACTTACATTCCTTCTTCTTGGTAGATGCCTTCACGGAAGCAGCTCTCTCTTCAGCAGCTTTCTTTTCCTCTTCGGTCTCTTCCCCGAAAAGATCAACATCATCATCATCTTCTTCATCAGCAGCATCCTACAATCACAAATACATAAATCTTAGTGCCGTACAACAACAAAAGGTCATCACGAGATCGATAACAGAAACAATCGATGAAGAAGTACCTTAGAATCAGCTGCAGGAGGAGTAGCAACAGCTTCTTCTGTGATAGGAGCTGATCCCTCAACAATAACACCACTTCCTTCAGCAGTGACACCACTACACAGAGGCTTAACGTAAACAACATTCATACAAAACCAAACAACAAAAACTGTAATCCAAACAATCGAAGACGGTGATTGAACTTACGAGATCCTCAAGAGAGCATCGATGTGGCTGTACCAACGAGAAGCGTTGACATACGATGAAGTTGGGGGCTTTGCAAGAGCTGTAAAGACGGTGATATCATCCTTTGAAGCCTGGTACCTGCACACAAACAACAAGAGTTACTCCTATTGTTCACAGCTTAATTCAGACAACGCTTGAAAAACAGATCAGACAAAACTTACCCAGTGATGTAACTGCGAGTGAGAAGATGCTCATCGAGCTTCTTCAATCCAGAATCAGAGTTAAGGTTAGGGAAAGCAGCCATTATTCTCTAAAGCTCGAACCTTTTTTCACTGATATAAACAAATCAAACACAAAAACCTCAACGATTCAGCTAAAAAACGAAACTTTATATAGCTAAAAGACAATAAACATCGATTCACTAAGACCCTAGATCTAGAGTTCTAGTATCAACAAGATTACGTTTGATAAATCTATAAAAATTTCAACTTTCTCATCAAATACTACTTACAACGATGTGGACTTTGAGATCGAAGCTAACCCTAATGGGAGACGTAAGAGGAATTGATCTAAATAATGAAATCGAAGAAGAAGAAAGAACGAACCTTTAGGAACTTGCAGATTAGGAGAGGAGGAGCAAGGGAGGCAGAAGAGCGTTGAGGCAAAGATGTATTTAATCTTCTAGGTTTTCTTTAATGGGCCTATATTGGGCCTCTATTAATTAGTTACTTAGGCCCTATTTCCTTTTCGATCTAAAGTTATCCATTCTGATTTTGGGGTTTCTTTTCGATTTTGTTGATATATCTAAAATAGAAGTTATTTGGTTTAGTTTCGGCTCAGATTCAAATCTTATTATATAAAGTATATACTAGAATAGTACCCGCGGAATAAAATATTTATCAAATAAAACTAATATAGTTTCAGTATAGATCTATTATACGGAATTTAAAAACAATTTTACATATTTAAATTTGCGATTATATTTTATAAAATGTTTCAATTTCACCCGTAAAATAGTTAAAACCAACATAACATATTTTTAAAGATACGAATATAATTCAAAGATACACAAAAAATAAAAAATTCACATATAACCAAGTATTTGTCACCAATTTATGATCTTATAAATTAATGATTATTTTAATCGATATAGATTAAATACAAATTCTTCTTTCTAAAGCTAATTAATTGATATATGTTTTGTAGTGTAATTGAATTATTAAATTCATATTAACAAAAAGTAAGTTTAAATATATGGATTATGTTATGGTATTGTGTTTGAATGAAAGCTTGACTTAAGAGTATGTTTGAGTATAGAGATTATGTTATTGTAATGTGTTTGGATAGGAGTTTAGTAGTAAGTAAAAAAGGAGTAATAAATTAAATCAAAAATGAAAGAAAAAAAAGAAGAGCTTGACACATAAGCTCAAAATGTTTCTTCTTTAATATATGGAAGATAATGTAATCTAAGAGTTTAATTTTGTGAATTATTATTTGAGCAACTCTCTTAATCCCATATCATATTTCATCGAAAAATAATTCAATATTTGACCAATTTTGTAAATAATATTTACATTTTTTCTACTCAACTTTTTGGCGACACAACCAGATCTCACTAGAAACCCTATAAGCCATACCACCTCATTTGGTGAATCTTGTGTCTTTGCCTTCCAGCTTCGTACACCAATTGTTCAAAGGTTTCGTCTCATTTAGAAAAGCGAAGGAGGAAGGAGACAGGAAAAATAAAATAAAGAGTTAATAGGGGATATTTAATTGATCTAACGATTGAAATCTAGAGAAAAAACGAACCTGAGAAGAAGAGCGAAGGAGGCAGAAGTGAATTGAGGTAAAAAGTTAATGATATTTAAGCTTCTAGGTTTCTTAGTAATGGACATATTTTTGGCCCCAATTAGTGTAAGCCTTTTTAGCTATATTTCGTTTTAGAGATAGTTTTTTTCCAGTTTTATTTGGGTTGGGTTTTAGCTTTTTGAATATAGAACAAAATGAATTTATTTAAACCATAATAAAATATGATTTGATTTTTAGATCAATTATTTTAATTTAGTTCGGATCGGAACGGTGAATCCAAGTTAAACTTCTCTAATGAATTACATAAATGAAGAGAATTATAAATAAGACATTGGTTGGATTAAAACTATCATTTTTTAATCCGCGTATAGGCTATTTAATTATGATTTTTCATATATATATATATATATATGTCCTCCATAGCAATAATACAAGTCCATAATAAATGCAATCTAGCTCAATGTCAATGTAACTAGATTTTATATATGTATAGATATAATGATAATCTAAGAGTCCAATATTGGGAATTGTTGTTTGAGCAACTCTTCTAATCTCATATCATATTTCATCGAAAAATAATTCAATCTTTCACAAAGTTATGTAAATAATAGTATCAATTTTTCCACTCAACTCATCGTCGACACAGCCAAATTTCACTAGAATCCCTATAAACCCTACCACCTCATATGGATCTCGTGTTTTTGCCTTCTAACTTTGTACACTAATTGTTCAAAAGTTTCGTCTCATTCTTCAATAACTCGAGATTTCACGATGGTGGTTTTGACTACGAAAGCTCTAGTTGTGAAGACTTTTATTAAAAAGTATATAACATGTACTTGGGTCATAATGCTTAACCACCATTTAGTATTTTGCTTACCCACTGCTACATTTTGTAAACGAATGTCATATGGTAACTGATAACAATTGATTTGAAGAGGAAGAGCGAAGGAGGCAGAGTAAGAATAATGCAGAGAGTTGATACGGAATTTATTTAAGACTTTAGGTTTTTTTGTGGGCCTGTTTCTAGGCGTATTGAATTACTCAATTAGGCATTTTAAACTATTTCCTTTTTCGTTTAAACTTCGCTCTATCCAATGCATTCCGATTTATTGAAAACCTATATTATAGATATGTGGATAAAGTCTCGATTGAGAAAACGGTGAACACATAATTGATGAGAATTACAAATAAGACATCGGTTAAATTCATCTATTTGATTGTGATTCTTCTATTATGTTATATGTATCACTAAAAAGACCTACAAAATTCGGTTAATATGTGTCTATGTCCATTCTTCGACCATTAATTAGATTCACAAGTTGTTGGAGTTGTTAAGTTTCATAAACTTCTAATTTAACATTAGGAGCACAAACTCAAGATAATGCTCGGAGTTTTCTAATTAAACATTAGGAGCACAAACTCAATATAATGCAATCAAACCCCCACACGGCAATGTTATTAGAGTTTCCTTAGCAATTTTCGGCCATTAACTAAATTCACGTGTTAGTGGGAGTCATGTTGCATTATAAGATAAGAGCACAAACTCAATATAATGCAATCAAGTTCACAAACAATTGTAATTAGAATTTTCTAGCAATATAGATTTATATATGTGACAAAAGTGTGCGATTCCCAAAATTGCCGTTTCAACAACTCTCCTAACCCCATATCGTATTAATCTAAAAACAATTCAATCTTTCACTAGTTTTGTAAATAACAATTACTTTTTCTCTTCCATTTTCTCTAAATAGAGCTAGAATCTATGGTATCTTGGATTCATTTTAAACCTCTACTCCAAACTGTTTGTAAAGCATGAAGTAGGCAGAAACCTTCACCTTCAAGTGCGCTTATGTTTTTGGGAAGGTTGGAAGAATTAGCTGTCACAAATATAAAAGTTTTCTCTTTTACTTGTCGAGATAATTTTCCCACTGTTTTAAGCCAAAAAAAGCTTTATTAAAAAGCAAATAAAAAGAAAGTATAAAATATAAACTAATCTTATATATATCACTCATGATAGGGTAGGAATATATTACAAATCAGAAAATTCCTACGTCAGGCCTTTTAGTCGTAACAAAATATGACGATACACAATATTTATTTATACAAGTAAACCAAATAAAGCTTAGATTCGTGAGACTACATGAATCGGGAAGATAATATGATTTCAAATTACGTATATGTATGTAGTAGTAATATCATATCGTATTCGGGTATTAATTTCTATATTGAAATTATCAAAAAATAATGGTAGCCGAGACGTGCATGTGATTATAGTTAATAGTTTACACACCTTTGAAGTTGGTCCGTCACATCACACTTTTGACGCATGATTAAGTTTAGATAATTTGACGCCATTCGTTAGTGTGAATGATCAGCTATTAGAGATATGTCCAAATGCTGGTTTATAAAAAAACCATTAGTCCAAATTCATGACTTGTAATACTAACCGAGTTTGACTAATCACATCTACTACAATTCAATCAAAGCATTTCCTTTTCCCTGTGTATTATATACTTTTGTTGTCTTGATCAGAATGACAATGATCTTGGACCAAAGGTTGGTACTCACAACAAATTATTAAAAGTACATATATGTGTTGTTATTTTATAAAACCCAGTTTCCCACCATGAACAAAAACAGAATTTCTCAGAATTTATTTAATTTAAGAATTAGAAATATAATTAATGAAAATTTATCGAAATACAACAAATGTATTTGCTATTTTTTCTACATTTGGATAAGATTCCCCATTAAAATTGGTAAACACTTATGTTAACATTACATGGAAAAAATTACATTAAAGTGTCCACATTAAATGATGTACAAATATACATATATTTATGTGGAAACCTCTTGTGTAATCTTTCTAAAATAATATATTTATGTTTAGGGAGTTAAAAGTTTATTTTCAAAAATGTCAAACCATAATTAATCGATTCACATGCAAAGCCTAATTAGAAAAACTAGAGAAAAATAGCATATAGAAAACACAAGCAGTGAACTTTTTTTTTTTTTTTTTTGTCAACTTATATACTACAATTTAATTAAAGAAAACAATATTGGGAGCTGTCGTAAGGTACCTAGGTAGTCAACCTTAGCTACAATACAAATAAAGAAAACAATTAATGAGTTATCCAAAAAAGTAAATAGAAGCATAAAAATATAGTAAAAGAAAAAAAAATTGACAAGTGAATGGATTTTTCTAGTAAGAAGAGTAGTCGTGTTCCATTGCAATTCTCTATTGATTCATCACCACTTATCTCTCACCAAAAAAAAAAAAATACAGAACACAACAGAAAAACTCACTCTTTATATTTTTTGTTCTGTCTCATTAAACTCAACACTTCAAAACTTCTAAACCTAATATATTTTGTTTATAAAGAAAAAAATATGGAAGGAGGAATACATGGAGGAACAGATGTATCAGCTTTCAGAGAATGTTTTTCACTAACATGGAAGAATCCTTATGTTCTTCGTCTTGCTTTCTCCGCCGGAATTGGTGGCCTTCTATTTGGTTATGACACTGGTCAGCTTCTTAATCTATAGATTCACTATCATACATGTGTTTGAAGTTTCATAGGTTAGGTACTTATGTTACATGTATGTATAAACACATGCAGGAGTTATATCAGGAGCTCTGCTTTACATCAGAGATGATTTCAAGACTGTTGACAGAGAAACTTGGTTACAGGTTCTTTACTTTTTTTGAGTTAATTATGTGTTAATTTTCACTTCATTTCTTAGGAATTTTCTTTAGAAAATGATTGGTGAAGTAATTAAATTGTTTTTGTACATCTTACAAGCAAGACATAGATATAGTGACACATGATTATCGATAAAAACTAAGAGGTTTTGTAACAAATGATTATTTGCAAAAGCTTAAAAAGGGTTTTAACAAAATTTGGTGAAGCAAATAAATAAAATCAGATCACAGGATTAGTACCAAACACCATGTAGTTTTGCACTTCCCGTTGTACACATCATGCTGTTGTTATTAACCGTTAAGAAGCACCTAAAAATTAACGACCCAAGTTTCATGAGCATATATAAAAGTTACAAACTAACACTAAGCTCCAAGCAATTTTTTTTAAAAAAAAATAGGAGATGATAGTGAGCATGGCGGTTGCAGGAGCCATCGTTGGAGCTGCGATAGGAGGTTGGGCCAACGACAAATTCGGGAGGAGAAGCGCGATTCTCATGGCGGATTTCCTCTTCCTAGTAGGAGCTATCGTTATGGCAGCCGCTCCTAACCCGTCCCTCCTTGTCATTGGCCGTGTTTTTGTCGGTTTTGGGGTCGGGATGGCCTCGATGACCGCTCCTCTATACATCTCAGAAGCATCTCCAGCTAAGATCAGAGGAGCTTTGGTCAGTACTAATGGGTTTCTCATCACTGGAGGACAATTCTTGTCTTACCTCATTAACTTAGCTTTCACCAATGTAAGTGATAAAAACCCAAAGTAAGTAACGGTGGTTTTTAATCTGAATTTCGGTTTGAGTTTTTCGGGTTTTCGGTTTATTAATATTAATCGATTTTTCGGAATGAACATTTTGAACGGAAAATTCTCTATCACTTTGGCTTATTTTGAAGGTGTTATAATGTTCTGTTTTCTCTTGTTGTAGGTGACGGGAACATGGAGATGGATGCTCGGAATCGCAGGAATTCCAGCTCTTTTGCAGTTTATCTTAATGTTTACACTTCCTGAATCGCCTCGTTGGTTATACCGCAAGGTACTTTTGATCATTTCTTTTTTCTCTCCAAGATTTAGTTACGTACCATGATGTGTAATATATGAATGTGTTCAATTTTAGAAAAATGGTTACCAATATACAACCAAATCTACCATGCATCGGTAATTGGTATCATCTTTCTTTCATGTGGCTTTCGGTTTTTATAGGAATTTAAAATTTTAATGTTCCATGGTTATTCGGATATATCTAAATAATTTTCAGTTTGGTCCGGTTTATCTCGATTTAACATTTGTAACAAATTGTATGTTTTTCCTAATGTGAACAGGGAAGAGAAGAAGAGGCTAAAGCAATCTTGAGAAGGATATACTCAGCAGAAGATGTAGAACAAGAGATTCGAGCACTTAAAGACTCAGTCGAATCAGAAATACGCGAAGTAGGATCATCCGAGAAAATCAACATGATCAAATTATGCAAAACCAAAACCGTTAGGAGAGGACTAATAGCTGGTGTTGGTCTCCAAGTGTTTCAACAGTTCGTTGGAATCAACACTGTTATGTATTACAGTCCAACCATTATTCAGCTCGCGGGCTTCGCTTCAAACAGAACAGCTATTCTCTTATCTCTAGTTACCGCAGGACTTAACGCATTTGGTTCCATCATTAGCATTTACTTCATCGATAGAATCGGAAGAAAAAAGCTTTTGATCATTAGTCTTTTCGGAGTTATAATCTCGCTAGGACTACTAACCGGTGTTTTCTATGAAGCGATTTCTCACGCTCCCGCGATTAGCTCCCTGGAGTCACATAGGTTCAAGAACATTACTTGTCCGGATTATAACTCAGCTATAGAAACCAATGCTTGGGATTGTATGACTTGTTTGAAAGCTTCTTCTACTTCTTGTGGATTTTGTTCATCTCCTAGTGGAAAGGTAATAGACTTTACGAAACAAACCCGAAAATGTTTTTAACGATCGAAAACGTTTTAATGCCAAATTCTTCTATGCAGGAACGTCCCGGGGCGTGTTGGATCGCTAATGATTCGGTTAAGGACTTATGTCATAACGAAAACCGGCTTTGGTACACAAGAGGATGTCCAAGCAATTTCGGTTGGTTTGCTCTTCTTGGATTGGGACTTTATATCATTAGCTTCTCTCCGGGAATGGGAACTGTTCCATGGATAGTTAATTCAGAGATATATCCATTGAGATTCAGAGGAATCTGTGGAGGAATAGCTGCGACCGCGAATTGGATATCGAATTTGATTGTGGCTCAATCATTTCTTTCACTGACTGAAGCTATTGGCACTTCTTGGACATTTCTCATATTTGGAGTGATATCAGTCATTGCTCTTCTCTTTGTTGTGGTTTGTGTTCCGGAGACAAAAGGAATGCCAATGGAAGAGATTGAGAAGATGCTTGAAGGAAGATCTTTGAAGTTTAAGTTTTGGAAGAAAAGACCACAACAACTTGTTGAGAAACAAAACCAGAGTGCTTGAGAAACTCTTTTTAAGGATTTCATTAGGAGTTTTATGTAACAGAGTAGTTAATGGAACTTGAGTAACTTTTTATATTGAAACTTGGTCGTAAAAACTTCATGATCCTTTTTTTTAAGAAGTTGTGTATCGTAATTTTTTGAAAAGTAAGGTTGATAATCTTATATAGATGAGATAACTTCCTTCAAAACTAATGACTAGGAGAATAAATATAATATAACTTGTTTAGAGAAAAAGCTGGAACTAGAAATGACTAGTGCGATCAGTATCAAATTATCAATACAAGCAAGACGATTCAAGAGTTCTGAGATGGAAAAGTATAAGGTTGCAATTGTATTACTAATTGAGTAATTGTCTAAAGAATAATGTATGTTTTGTACATTTGTTTTCGAAAATTTAGTTTATTTGTACGTATTACTAATTATATAAAGAAGAGTGTAGATTTTGTACATTCGTTTTTCAAAACTTTAGTAATTTGTATTATAGATATACACATGTGTTGATTCTATTTGATGAAACATGTGGTTTTTGTGATTTTGATTATGTGGTTGCTTGTTGTTTGTGTTTTTGTGGTTCTTGTTATACACAGGTTGGTAGATTACATATTGGTAAAACCCTAGCTGTCCACAATGCTCCTAGATGAGACATATATGAAAGAAAAGTTTATCACATGAGCGGTTGGTGGTTTTTTGTTGGGATTGCTATTGTTCATTACATATATTTTTCCCTACATCAAAAAGGCTGGTGACGAAGAAGAATGTGGGCAAAAGAAGACATTGATGAAGAAGATGCTCACGAAGACAGGGATGCAAGAGATGCTTACCAAGCAGAAGATGCTCAACAAGAAGACGATGCTCAACCAGAAGAGATGATAGCAAAGAAGATGATCTTCGTAAAGATCCGACCTATAATCCTCGCATAAGAGCCATTACATCCTCTCTCTCGAACCCGTCCTTACTCTCTTAGCACTGAAACCTAAATATAATCCTCTTTTTGCATTGGTCTTCTTAAACAACAATTTTATAAAATTTTGGAATATTCATATTTCTAAAGGTATGTGATGATATAAGAAGTGTGAGTGAAAGAAGTATTGACACTAAGATTACATATATGTTTTCCCCTTTTATCTTTTTTTATTCATTCAATTCACCCACAAAACATTTAAGAAATTTTTGAATAGCTATTTACAAAGAAGATAAAAATATTCAAAAGACACCATTAATGTATACACAATCATGAATATAAAGACACCATTAATCATGAATATTCAAAAGACACCATTAATCTCTCCTCCGCAGAGTTGCCGCTCAAGCAACAATTTATAGCATCTGGAAACAGAGGAATAATTTGCTCCACAACTCCCATTTGATTCCTCCGCAGATCATCTTCAATCTCATAGACCGTGACATTCGGATCATCCTTCTTTCTAGACGGTTTAGGCGGCGGTTTAAAAATCTTTTGGAGCTCTAGTTGTCTTGATGCAAGCTCTTTCTTTTGTTCTTCTTAAGTTTCCTTGTTTTTTATTCTTTTTTGCCAAGGAGACTTTGTTGTAGGGTTTGTAATATTTTGTAAATCCTAACTTTCAATATATGATATTAACGTTTTAGCAAAAAAAAAAAAAAAAAAAAAACTATAAGAACCACTGACTAATTTGTTCCAAAGTGTGTTCCTTGACTTATGCCAACTCCCATGTCATAGTTTTGCTCTCGACAATTTTAACTAAAATTTCTCATGAATCGTAGTCAATATTATTGAAAACTTTATCATTTATAATTTTCCAAAAAACTTTATCATTTCTAGTTTTTCAAATGCACCTAAGAATACATAGAAAATTTTCATTCCAATATTCATGTATAACTTCCAAAATAAGTAATCAAAGTATCAGTACACCGATATAAAGTATTACAACTGCAAACTAATACAACCATTTTTGTTGTTGTAATGTAACATTTAACTGCAACAAAACAACTTCTTACAATGTATATATCTAAATATGAAGTTTAATGAAGAAATCAATATGATTGTGTTATCGAGAGAAAAGAAAGGTAGAAAAAGAAAAATGGAGCTTAGCATCTTGTGCTAAACTAGACTTGGAGTAATTCGTTGTAACTTTGGTCACTTAGAATTTAAATGGAATTGAGTTTATCACGCACCAGTTTATCAATGTAACTGAGATTCATTTATTGTAAAACTGTTTTTTGGTTGAATATTAATTTTACATTCATTCAAAAAAAAAAAAAATGTAACTGAGATTCATGCATACAGAGTTGCTGTGTTTTGAACTTTTGATGTTGCCATCGATTTCTTTGTTCGCATATATTATAGGGAGACTTACTAGAATAACCTTCTTAGATTTTGGCCTTACTCAAACAACCTTCTTAGATTTTAATTACTGGGGCTAATTTCGAGTCCGTTTTACCCTTTTTCCTTTGATAACAAAAAACGTATTTACAAAAATGCCATTAATGAAATGCGCCGCGTAGGCGCGAAAGTTTCCCGCCTAAAAAAAATAAGTCTACCGCTATGTGATGGTAGACTTATTTTTTTGTCCGTAGACTTATTTGAGGAGCGGTAGACTTAATTTTAAGCGGTAGACTTATTGTGTCTCCTTTGGTGGTAGACTTATTTCCGAACGGTAGACTTATTTTCTCTGCGGTAGACTTATTTTCCCGTAGCGGTAGACTTATTTTCTGCGGTAGACTTATTCTTCGAATGGTAGATTTATTTTCGTAGACTTATTTTCAGTGGTAGATTTATTTTTCTTCGATGGTAGATTTATTTTTGACTGGTAGATTCGTTTTCTTTGGTGGTAGATTTTTAGTCATAGCAGCGGTAGATTTATAGTGATGGTAGACTTATTTTAGTAGCGGTAGACTTATTTTTTGCGGTAGACTTTTTTAGCGTGGTGGTAGATTTATTATGTGTTTAGTAGTGGTAGACTTATTGTCGTAGTGGTAGACTTATAGTTAGCGGTAGACTTATTTCGTATTTTCGGTCAACGAAACCAACCGTTGACTGGTAGACTTATTTTTTTAGGATCAATGGTGGTAGACTTATGCGTTTTTAGCGATAGAAGCGGTAGATTTGTTTTTACCCTGGTCTAGTGATGGTAGACTTTTTATCAAACTTAGTGACGGTAGACTTTTTTTCACATTAGACATTTGGTAGACTTATTTGTGATAGCGGTAGACTTATTGTTGTTGGTGGTAGACTTATTTCCTGTTTAGGAATTTACAGTGGTGGTAGACTTATTTTCTAACTTAGTGATGGTAGACCTATTTGTGATAGCGGTAGACTTATTGTTGTTGGTGGTAGACTTATTTTCTGTTTCGGAATTTATAGTGGTGGTAGACTTATTTTCGAACTTAGTGACGGTAGACCTATTTGTGATAGCGGTAGACTTATTGTACTTGGTGGTAGACTTATTTTCTGTTTAGGAATTTATAGTGGTGGTAGACTTATTTTCGAACTTAGTTACGGTAGACTTATTTGTTATAACGGTAGACATATTTGTTATAACGGTAGACTTCTTGTACTTGGTGGTAGACTTATTTTATGTTTAGGAATTTATGTGGCGGAAGACTTATTTTTGAGCGGTAGACTTATTGTGTCTCCTTTGGTGGTAGACTTGTTTATTTCCGAACGGTAGACTTATTTTATCTGCGGTAGACTTATTTTCCCATAGCGGGTAGACTTATTTTTCGAAGTTAGTGACGGTAGACTTATTTGTGATACTGGTAGACTTATAGTACTTGGTGGTAGACTTATTTACTGTTTAGGAATTTATAGTGGTGGTAGACTTATTTTCGAACTTAGTGACGGTAGACTTATTTGTTATAACCGTATACTTATTGTACTTGGTGGTAGACTTATTTTGTGTTTGATGGTAGACTTATTTTCTGTTCGATGGTAGTATTGTTTTTGTTTGATGGTAGACTTATTTCTGTTTGATGGTAGATTTTGTTTTGTTATGGTAGACTTATTTTCTGTTTGATGGTAGACTTATTTTTTTTAATGGTGGACTTATTTTCTGTTTGATGGTAGACTTATTGTGGTAGGTGGTAGAGTTATTTGCAGGGAACGGAAATGTCGATTTTACCCTTTCAAAATAGACTGCACGAAAACCAGCAACAATGGTGATGAACTAGGGTTTCCAGCCGCATAGGTTGATCTTTGCGAAGTGATTTTTTTAACTTTCCTTGTTTTCTAAAGTGCTTTTCGAAGGAGTGAACTTGTTGGAGTGAACTTGAACGAGGTCCAATGGAACAAATTGTTCTTGTCTGTGGTAGATGGAGTTTTTCGAAGAATGGATGGGCGTTCGAGGTTGACAACTCAAAAGGTGGTAGAGTTCTTGGGTTAGATCATGCAACCTCGTTCAACAATTTCCTTCGAATGGTGTATGAAGATTTCGGAATCGATGAACAAATTTTTGAGGTAAAATTGAGTTACCTTTTACCAAGCTTCGCTGTAGATACACCACCGATTTTCGTTGCAAATTCAAGACAGTTCAAGAGTTTTGTACAACAACATAAGAAGGAAATGATTCGTCTATGCGTGGAGATTAGTGAAAAAGCAAAAAAACAGTTTAAAAGAGAGAGAAGTGGATGCAAGAAGGGAGAACCTATAGATGAAGATGATGAAGATGATGAAGATGATGATTGTAGATTTGACTATTGCGACGATTCAGACGGTGCAAGCTCGGACGATGATGAATACGGGAGGCGTGGTAGACTTTCAGATGATGACGACGCCGCCGCCATGGAAACTCTACCACCGAAGAAAAGGGGTCTACCATCCATTCCAGATGGCGTGAAGTTAGAAATGAGGTCGGTAGACTTAGCGGTTGGGCAACGTTATGCCACAAAAGAGGAGTTGGAGAGGAGATTGGAGATTATTTCTGTTGCACGTAAGTTTGACTTTAACGTCGGACACTCAACTCCAACGTTGTTGACGGTTAGTTGTTGGGTGGAAGGATGTACGTGGAGGGTTCGTGCTTCAACTATTGGAGACAGTCCCAGTTTCCATATCAAGACTTATAATGGAAACCACTCTTGTTCTGTGACTGATCGTTCAACCCGTGCTCGTAAAGCAACGTATCAGGTGTTAGGTCGTCTCTACAAAGATTTCATTGGTGGTGTTGGACCAACAGTCTTGCCAAGTCATGTTGCCGATGCTATAAGGAAACGTTTCAGAATAAAGGTACTTTAACCGATGGTAGACTTATTTTAGTTTGATGGTAGACTTATTGTCTGTTTGATGGTAGACTTATTTTGTGTGTCATGGTAGACTTATTTTCGGTTTGATGGTAGACTTATTTTCTGTATGATGGTAGACTTATTTTCGGTTTGATGGTAGACTTATTTTCTGTATGATGGTAGACTTATTTTCTGTTTGATGGTAGATTTATTTTCTGTATGATGGTAGACTTATTTTCATGTTGATGTTGATGGTAGACTTATTTTGTGTTTGATGGTAGACTTATTTTCTTGTTGATGGTAGACTTATTTTCTGATTGGATGGTTACAGGTTGAGTATTGGAAAGCCCATCGAGCATTAAAGTATGCAAGGCAATTGGTTAGAGGAAGCGCTGAGAATGGGTACGAAGGACTTCCCACGTACTTATACATGATTAGGAGAGCTAATCCAGGGACACTTATAAAGCTGGAAGTCGATGGTGAAAATAGGTTCAAGTTTCTTTTCCTTGCATTTGGTGCAAGCATACATGGTTTCAAGTATATGAGGAAGGTAGTTGTGGTGGATGGGACATATTTGAAAGGTAAGTACAAAGGTACTTTACTGATTGCCACGACACAAGATGGAAATTTTAACATATTTCCTATCGCTTTCGGTGTTGTTGATACTGAGAATGATGAGTCTTGGGAGTGGTTCTTTAGACAGTTAAGCCGAGTAATAGCAGATGATGAAGGTCTTGCGATTATCTCAGATAGGCATAGATCAATATCGAAGGCGATTGGGAAGGTATACCCGCGTGCTTGTCGTGGTATTTGCACATATCATCTGCATAAAAACATTTTGCTGAAATTCAAAGGTGGAGAATCATTCGGACTAGTGAAGAAGGCAGCGAAGGCATATACACTTCAAGAGTTTAATGAGTTATTTGGGCAGATTGAGTCGTTGTATCCTGCTCTTCATACTTATTTAGAGGGAGCCGATGTTCGTTTATGGACTCGTGTGCATTTTCCCGGCCATAGATATAACTTCCTGACAAGCAACATAGCGGAATCTATTAATAAGGTCCTATCTCCTGCGCGCGGGTATCCAATAGTGGAACTTCTGGATACTATTAGGTCGATGTTGACAAGGTGGTTTGCTACAAGAAGGAAAAAAGCAAGTTTAATGACCACAACCTTGACCACTGCGGTGGAGAAACAGCTTCAGGTAAATTATTTGTTATGGTAGACTTATTTTCTGTATGATGGTAGACTTATTTTCTGTGTCATGGTAGACTTAGTTTGTGTTTGATGGTAGACTTATTTTCTGTATGATGGTAGACTTATTTTCTGTGTCATGGTAGACTTATTTTGTGTTTGATGGTAGACTTATTTTCTGTATGATGGTAGACTTATTTTCTGTGTCATGGTAGACTTATTTTGTGTTTGATGGTAGAATTGTTTTCTGTATGATGGTAGACTTATTTTCTGTGTCATGGTAGACTTATTTTGTGTTTGATGGTAGAATTGTTTGCTTTTTTCCGGAAACAGGATAGGGTTGAGAACGCTAAGGTTTGGACTGTGCAAGAGATTAATGACAACGAAATAGAAGTGACGTTGGGGTCATCATTGCATGTGGTGAATCTGACATTAAATAGTTGTACTTGCAAAAGGTTTGACAAGGATAGAATTCCTTGTGTTCATGCCATTGCAGCAGCGGAAACAGTGAAGAAGTCACGGATCGCCCTTGCACATCCCTACTTCCATACAAAGAACTTGTTCAAGGGTTACTCAAAAAGTATTATGCCACGAGATATTGCGCTTCCAGCGCCGGAAATTGTGGTAACAAAAGTCTGCAAACCTCCGGTTGTGCGGGAACCACCAGGTAGGCCAAGACTTTCCCGGATTAAAAGTGCTTTAGAAATAGCCATGGCTCGGAAACGAAGTAGGAAAGAACCCAAGTGCTCAAACTGTCTTCATCATGGCCACAATCGTGCGACTTGCAAAGCTTAATCATGAATGTTATGTTATGTAATTTGATTAACATAATGTTTGCGAAAGACATAGGAAACAGATTATACGTCTACCATCAAACAAAAAATAAGTCTACCATCAAACAAATATAAGTCTACCATCAAACAGAAATAAGTCTACTATCAAAGAGAAGATAAGTCTACCATCAAACAGAAGTAAATCTACCATCAACGAGAAGATAAGTCTACCATCAAAGGCACATAAGTCTACCATCAAACAGAAATAAGTCTACCATCATACAGAAAATAAGTCTACCATCAAACCGAAAATAAGTCTACCATCATACAGAAAATAAGTCTACCATCAAACCGAAAATAAGTCTACCATCATACAGAAAATAAGTCTACCATCAAAGGCAAATAAGTCTACCATCAAAGGCAAATAAGTCTACCATCAAGAGCAAATAAGTCTACCATCAAAGGAAAATAAGTGTACCATGAAAGGAAAATGGTCTGATTGTAGGTTTATGGAATTAAGTCTGAAAATGTTGTCAATACACTACAGAAGGACCACTAAATCTACTCCAATGGTGATACTAAACATGGTCCTTCGAAAGTATGCAAAATATCCAATAAGTGTACTACCAAATGAAAATAAATCTACCACTGCATACACAAATCCGACTATAAAGAATCTGTCTGTAACGGAACTTTGTCGTCTGGATTACTGCGTGGGTTTGGGTCGGACACCTGTATGGCCAAGTCTACAGGTGGTGCCTCCTCCAGGATATCAGCCGCAAGTTTTACACGAATAGGAGCCACAGTTGCATCGCAAAGCCCATCCATTGTATGTCCTAGAGCTAGACACTCTAAGAATTTAACAGTGTAGACACCACAGTCACCTGATTGGATGTTTTGGGGTATGTTTGATTTTTTCCTGTAGAAGTGAAACGCAGCCTCACTCATCTTTTTTTCTGGTGGTGCAGCAGCTTTAAGCAACTTAGGAATCATCCTCGTGTATGGTCTGCATGACTCGGCCATAGCGTTGTCCTGGGAACTCGAGAGGATGCTATCGTACACTTTGACAGTCCTGTTAACTAGGTCTACCACAACACCCACCCAATGCACGTCGTCGATATTATGAGCTATGTACAATGTATCCACATCCGTTACCCATTTCTGGTGGGTTGGATTATACGAGGGTAATCTGCCAGCGTACATGCTTAAATACCCCTCGCCGAATAAAAAGGTCTTCTCTTTACCTTTGAAGTTCCATTTGTACTCCTGACACCAAAGATTCCCAAATATCGGATCCAGAAAGGCTATCCTTTCACTGGTAAAAGGGGTAGGACGTTGCATAGCCCTTTTTCGCAACATGTTCATTGCAGCCCCCATTTGCTGAAAAATAATTTAACCAAAAGTAAATAAACCTGGCACAAAAATTATAGATAAGTCTACCATCGAACAACAATAAGTCTACCATAAAAGGAAAATAAGTCTACCATCCATCAAAGGCAAATAAGTCTACCATCTAAGTCAAATAAGTCTACCATCAAACAGAATATAAGTCTACCATCAAAAGCAAATAAGTCTACCATCAAAGGAAAATAAGTCTACCATAAAAGGAAAATAAGTCTACCATCAAAGGCAAATAAGTCTACCATCTAAGTCAAATAAGTCTACCATCAAACAGAATATAAGTCTACCATCAAAAGCAAATAAGTCTACCATCAAAGGAAAATAAGTCTACCATCTAAGTCAAATAAGTCTACCATCAAACAGAATATAAGTCTACCATCAAAAGCAAATAAGTCTACCATCAAAGGAAAATAAGTCTACCATCTAAGTCAAATAAGTCTACCATCAAACAGAATATAAGTCTACCATCAAAAGCAAATAAGTCTACCATCAAAGGAAAATAAGTCTACCATCTAAGTCAAATAAGTCTACCATCAAAGGAAAATAAGTCTACCATCATACAGAAAATAAGTCTACCATCATACAGAAAATAAGTCTACCATCAAACGAAAATAAGTCTACCATGAAAGGAAAAGAAGTCAATAGTAGATTTAATTACCTCACTATTCAGCCATCCATATCGAGTGTGTGGCCAGTTTTCTTTAGGTGTCATAATTCCCAAATAGAACTCCACTAGTGGCAGAGTGTTTTCTAATGGGTTGTCTCTGATAGAACCATATGTCAAATGCTTAGAAGGATGAAATTTTTGGTGCATTGAATAAGACGTTCCTATTAAAAGGAAAAATGACTTACATATCTTGATTCACGTAGTCCGTCAACTTTTCCAGCCTATGCTCGTCCACCGGATCAAAAGGATCGTAGACAGCGGAAGAAGGAACTGTACCAGCCATGATTCGTACGGTCCCGGAGTGTCCTATAAATGGGGACTTCTGAGACGGAGCAAGATTTTTATTGCGAGCTACGGGAGGAACCTCGAATTCATCTTTGTTTGACAACTTTGTAATAGCATCGTAAGCAATGGTCAGTGCATCATTGACCTGCTTCGCCCTTATATCAATTTCATCATCAGATGAAGATGAGCACGCGTAACGCATCCTTCTGCGCCTACTAGGAGGTGTAACAAAATCAGAATCAGATCTTTCCTTCTCTTTCCCAGCATCAGCAATAGCATCTTTTGTCTACAAGTTAAGGATTGAGTCAAATAAGTCTACCATAAAACAGGAAATAAGTCTACCACTAAGTACAAATAAGTCTACCGTCAAACAAAAATAAGTGTACCATCAAACGAATATAAGTCTACCATCAAAGGAAAATAAGTCTACCAGCAAACAAAAATAAATCTACCATCAAAGGAAAATAAATCTACCATGAAAGGAAAAAGTCAACCATAGAACTGAAAATAAGTCTACCACTAAGTACAAATAAGTCTACCATCAAAGAGACAATAAGTCTACCATCAAACAGAAATAAGTCTTCCATATACGTACCAGATCGTGGATTTCGACACAGTCAGCTCCTGTCTTCCTTATAACCGGTGTAGATTCCGTTTCCTTCCACGTTAATCTTTTACTCTACAACTCCAAACAATGTATAAGGAATGAGAAAATAAGTCTACTATCATCAAAGGCAAATAAATCTACCATCAAAGGAAAATAAGTCTACCATCAAACAAAAAATAAGTCTACCATCAAACACAAAACAAGTCATCTATATACGTACCGGATCGCGGATTTCGACACACTCAGCTGCTTTCCTCCTTTTATCCGCTGTAGATTCCGTCTCCTTCTCTTTAAGAGTTTTTCTTTTTCTCTACAGCTCCGACCAATGTATAAGTAATGAATCGAATGGCAGTAAGAAAATTTGTTGAAAATCAAAGTACAATGGAGAATAACTTCCCACCTTCTTTTTAGCTTCAACCTTCTCCAAGGCTATTAAAGCTTTGCTTTTCTGTTTGCTTTTCTCCACAGGTGGCACAGATTTGCTTTTCCCTTTCCGCTGGTCAGTTCGTGTAGCCTTTTCATCCGGCTTTTTAACTACACGGCTAACTGCCAAATTTGTTTTTGTTGTTGGGTGTTGTTCCATCCAAGACTGTTAAGAAAAAGAGAGGGAAAATGTTCAAACAGCTGTATAAGTTCATATAAGTCTACCATAACACACTAATAAATCTACCACGCCTTAACATAGAAGTTCAGGAAAACATGTAAATAAGTCTAAAACATGGTAGAGTCTTGCGTACCAGATCATCATCCTCCTCAGATGCATCTCCGCCATCTCCCGTGGTTGACTGTTCATCTCCCACAGCTTTCAAGACATCCCCTTTTCCCTCTAGAGCTGTAATCCTACTATCAAAGTTGGCAATTGTTCTCGCCATTCCCTGTAGGAGCTTAAGCACTTCACCAATAACTCCACCTTCGGTCTCCTTCTCCTTCTTTTTCTCTTTCTTTTGAGCCGGAGACTCATCCTCACTTTCATCAACAACAACAATAGCCTTCATCTTCTTGCTCTTCGCTATGTTCTTTTTTTTTTGAACAGGAGAGTCATCCTCATCCTCATCATCATCCTCACTTTCCTCAACCACCTTAGCCTTCTTCTTCTTTTTCTTATAACCCGGAGAGTCATCCTTAGTCTTAGTCTTCTTTTTCTTAGCAACCGGAGCATCTAAAACCCAAAAATCTTCATCCATGCATCCACCAAGAATGTCGCGGATCATGTTATTAAGTTTGAAATCTTCTTTATCAATCCATGTAGGGTAAATGAATTCCAGAGGCTTCACCACTAAGTGTCTGATACGAACCTATAAAGAACATTATTGCAAAAAAAAAGAATGACATTATTAATAAAAGTCTACCATTAAATGAAAATAAGTCTACCATCAAAGTGCTAAAAAGTCTACCATCAAACAGACACATAAGTCTACCATCAAAGTGCTAAAAAGTCTACCGTCAAAGACCTAAAAAGTCTACCATCAAAGTGCTGAAAAGTCTACCATCAAAGACCTAAAAAGTCTACCATCAAACAGACAAATAAGTCTACCATCAAAGTGCTAAAAAAGTCTACCATCAAAGACCTAAAAAGTCTACCATCAAACAGACAAATAAGTGTACCATCAAAGTGCTAAAAAAGTCTACCATCAAACAGACAAATAAGTCTACCATCAAACAGACAAATAAGTCTACCATCAAAGTGCTAAAAAGTCTACCAGCAAAGTGCTAAAAAGTCTACCATCAAAGACCTAAAACGTCTACCATCAAACAAACTAAGTCTACCATCAAAGTGCTAAAAAGTCTACCATGAAAGACCTAAAAAGTCTACCATCAAACAGACAAATCAGTCTACCATCAAAGTGCTAAAAAGTCTACCATCAAAGTGCTAAAAAGTCTACCATCAAAGACCTAAAACGTCTACCATCAAACAAACTAAGTCTACCATCAAGTGAAAATAACTCTGCCATCAAACAAAAATAAGTATACCATCAAATGAATATTACCTTGTTGTTGTTGGAGGATTTCTTATCCTCCTCCATCACCTGTTCCAGGTTGTACCTTCCTCGGCCTCCACCCCAACGTAGCATAGGAACACCTCCTTCTCTTCTCTTCCCAAATCTTTCCCCTAAAATGGGAACTGCCTCGTAAATCCAAACAAGCAACGCATGAACACACCCATGGAGTGTGATCTTTTTCATGTCCGTCACTTGCATGGACGAAATCAGACATTGAAAGGACACTCGTCCCCATGGATACCTCTCGAAAGCCTCGGGATCCATCACCCTTTTTGCAGCTTTCAAAGGGATTCTACTATCACGAGCGTAACCATACACTCCAACATGCAAAATAAACAACAGCGCTATCATTCTCTTCTTCTCCTCACTCCACGTCCTGATTTTTTCAAACAGGACCAACAGCTCAGACCACTTTGGTCCCTCCCCAACTGGGACACCAATTTCTTCCCAAAACTTTGTGTGGTCAATGTCCCAACCATCATTTGCATCAACCTCACCACAGTTCATCTGGGTTACCTCTTCAAACTCATTCAACGAAAATCTAACTGGCCGACCACCAAACAAGGACCACATCTCATAGAACCTTTCAGTTTTCAATTGGTTAGCCAGGAAATGAGTCACCGTCGCACCTGAGAAATTGAATTTCCGTGCAGCAAGCTTCAGAATAATTCCAACTGAGGAATTATTCATTATATCATTGTACACGTCTTCACCAACCGCTTCCCCCATTTTCTCAAAGTCGTTCAACATGCAATTGTGATGCATGCTTCTTTGGCCCGATGGTGCCAATCCAGCCGGAAACCTTCTCGGTGGATATATCTTTCGAACAATCGAGGAAGTCATATCTGCACAAATCAGTAATTATAAGTCTCCATCACAACAAAATAAATCTACCATCAAATGAAAAGTAAATTAATTATTCAACATAAAATAAAATAAATCTACCATTACATAAAATAAATCTACCATGTCATAAAATAAGTCTACCATCAAATGGAAATAAGTCTACCATCAAACGAAAATAAGTCTACCATCAAACAAAAATAAGTCTACCATCAAATGAAAATAAGTCTACCAAATAAATCTACCATCAAACAGAAAATAAGTCTACCATCAAACAAACATAAGTCTACCATCAAACGAAAAGAAGTCTACCATCAAACGAAAATAAGTCTACCATCAAACAAACATAAGTCTACCATCAAATAAAAATAAGTCTACCATCAAACAGAAAATAAGTCCCATTAAACAAAACATAAGTCTACCATCACATAAAATATAAGTCTACCATCACATACAATAAATCTACCGCTACTTAAAATAAATCTACCACCACAGAGATTAACAAATCTACGATACCAATCTTTTCTCTTACTTTTATCTGCGAATATTGACGCCGGAATCTGGGTTTTCACAACCGAAACTGAAATAAATATACAGATTTCAGATTAGGGTTTTCGTCATTCATACAAGACTTCCACAAACCAAACCAAAAACGGTTAAATAAACTGAATACCTCTTTTCAATGCACAAAATCGATAACCCACCGCTTGACGGAACTTTGCTTCGCCGGAATTTCGAAAACCTAAAACCGACGGACGCAAAATTTACTTCAATTTCCGTAAAAACTCCTTACCGAATGCTCCTCATGGATAGAGAAGGCGAAAACTCATTAAAGAAATCGAAACTTACCGTCAAATCAACGTCGCTTGAACAATCGCCAAAATCGTCGCCGGTTACGCAGAAGTTGAAGAAGAAGAACGTTTTTTGGGTTTACGTTTTTTTTTCCTTTTTTTTAATATGTTCATTTTTTTTTTTTTAGTGGCAAAACCGTTAATAAACGGTTTTGCCATTTTTTAAAGGTCTTTGTAACCTTTTTTAGCAAAAAAAATTAGAGCTCAAACAAATAAAGGTCTTTTGAGTAAACCATATATCTAAAAAGGTCTTTTGAGTAATTATCTCTATATTATATATATGATGCTCTAAAACGAGTAGCAACATAGTATTATGTTATACAACCATTTGCTTTAAAAATGCCCATGGTATGTAGGTAATGATTTGTGTTAATGTAGTCATTACTCATTATGGCTAAAAAACCCCTATTGTGTATTTTAAAAAAATAAATAAAACGAACTTGGAAATTATTTTGATCTATTGAGAAGTGATGTGATTGATGAGAATCGTGAAGAATAAATTCTCAACTTGACTATTGGCCATTTGGCCATTAATTTTCTTTAGTGCTTTTCCTTTCGTCTTTTTTTATTTTCCTCACATAATTCTTACTTTATTCAATTAAAAATGTTCTATTTTAACTACTTTACGATATCAGATTTGATGTGATATAATATACCTATGTATTTGGATTCAGAAAAATTTGTATGTAATGTTTACTTTCTTTGATCACCAATGTATAATGGAAATACAATATGAATATTTGAGCATTTGTGTAAATAACACCGACGATTTGAGTTAATTGTACAAGTATAGCTTGATTGAGTCTTTAGTAAATAATTCGAATTGACATTTGTATGTTTGGTCATTTTTGTTTCGACTTCTACATAAACTCAAACATATGTCTTCGTCATGCTATATAACAACCTTTGATCTAACTTGATCAATATTCATTAGTAATAACTATATGTAGTAAATATAAACTAATCACTCTTTTAAAGATTCTCGTAAGAACATTTCTTTGTTATACCCAAGAAATTATATACATCTGCTTTAATTTTATCTTCTTTAGTACATACAGCTAAACAAAGAGAATATACCTATGTATTTATTCATAGCTATTGTTCTCATGAGATTTTCTAACGACTTTATCACAAATTAATATACACTATAGTGCATGATAGGACAATTAGATTTGATCTTTATAGATTCACGACATACAAACACTTCATGGTCCATACTCGTAATTAACATTTTGTGCCTCTAATGCGCGAAAATACGTCGAAAACCATAATTTAGTACAACGTTGAAGATTTCCACTTTTTGTGTAAAAACAATTAATTAAACATTTAGTTAACCACTTGAGCAAATGGCTTCCATGATAGATAACCATTTAATAATGCTTTACAACTAAATTAATTTACTATACTAAAAAATTGGCATTATACTCATAATTTTTTTATCAAGATACGATCCAAAAGAAATGAAAATCTACACATTTTTTCTCACCGAATTTTATGTTTTTCAAATAACATATACTATTTTTGAACACATTAATTTTTCCATTTCTATGTATGTTCGCTTGTCTGCCGCGCGCGGCTTCGGCTGCGTCATGCGGCCAGACGCTGCGATTGTTGTTCGTTTGACAGCCGCAATGTCTGGCCGCAGCGTCTAATCTCTGTTTGTTTGTCTGCCGTTGCGGCTACGTCTCAAATTTTAGCCGCGACGCTAATTTTTAAACGCAGACGCAGCCGCAAACCGCCGCGGCTGTCAAACGAAGAGACACCTAATTTATACTACATGATTAGCGTTATTGGCTAAACTCAGTGACAAAGAAAAATACTCTCTTTAATTACAGTTTTGAACCAAAATTTTGGTTTATCTAACGGGAAAATTCCTGAAAAATTCCTCAACTTAATTTAATTTGCTAAAACAATACCCTAACTTTTTTGGCTTCCCGATTAATGCACCGACTATTTAACATTGTTATTTATATACTCGAACTTTCAAAATGTTTTGGTTTTACTACATCAATATTACCGGTGTTACCTAGATTAACGGAAGTTAATAATCTCCGTTTATTTTTAAAAAGACGGTTTTGCCCAATCTATTTTGCCCCAAATCGATTTGGGAGTGGAAGAACCCTAAAATTATTTTTCTCATTCTTCACCAAAATTCGATTGGGAATCAAGGGTTGAATATGGGTTTTACGTTATGAAAGTAGAAGAGCAATAAGATCGATTAGAGGGTAAAGACGTGAGGGTAGACACGTGTGAGGACAATCGGAGAAGATGAAGTAATTTTGTGTTCAAAGACAAAATCAATTTGTGTCAGGTTTTATGAGGCTCCGATTTGTCTTTTGGTTTCTCTTGATTTGTCTGGTTCGATTTCCTGTTTAGTAGTTTTCATATGTTCACGACTTCAAGATCTTTGTCGGTCGGATGAAATTATAAAGAGGACCCATATTGTTCAGTTCTGGTTAATTGAACTCGCATATGAGCCTTAATTTTGACTTCTTTCTATCTTGAGAGAGAGCTTGTTTGTTTATGGTGTTAGGGTTCTTAAAAAAGCTAAATTGATTTGGGGAAGAAAGAGAAATGGCAAAACAGAGTTTCGTTCTTGTATCAGACACATGCAATTAAAAATAAACGTAAGTTAATCTAGTTAATACCGTTAATATCGATGTAGTAAAACCATAACATTTTAAAGTTCGAATATATAAATAATAATGTTAAATAGTATGTGTATTAATTGGGAAGCAAAAAAAGTTTAGGTATTTGTTCAGCAAATTAAATTAAGCCGGGGAATTTTTCAGAAATTTTCCCTTTATCTAACAAATAAACCCTAATAGATTTTGAGTGGCAGAATCGTAAAAACGAAAAGAAACAAAGGGTAAAAAAGAGAAAACAAGAGAAGCAAAGTACTAATAGTCCGAACTGTGTAGTTGTCTTCCTTTGTCCGAATGCTTAATCTCTGGATATTTCTCTCTTACAGGTAAACACACTTTCTCTCTCCTTCGATAAATTTCCCATTTTCTTTCTCTTTCTCGCCTGATTTTCCTGAGAAAATATAAAAAAAACATCCTTAAACCCTAGTTCAAAACGAAACACTTAACTGTTTATATTTTGATTTGATTATTTCAGATCTGTGAATCTTTTTTAAAAAATGGTGTTTTTATGATGAGATCTAAGCATGAGACAAGATAAGTGAGAAAGAAGAAGAAAAATAATATTTTTTTTCTTTCTCTCGCCGCCATTGTTGTTCTTTAGTAAGCTTGACACTTGACACCTGTTTATCCAAACCCAAAGTGAGTTTCTCTTTGTTGCTGATTGTTGAGGCAAACCCATTTCTTCTCTCTTTATTTATTGAGATTTAATACCAAACTTAAAAAAAAAAAAATTATCTTAGATTTTTTAGGGCAAGAAAAAGCTTCAAGCTTCAAAAACAAAATAAAAACATTCATCTTCTTCTTCAACTAAAAATCTCTTTTCTTTCTTTCTTGTGTGTATTTATTGTTTTGCTAAAACTTTTAACTCAAAACTCATAAATCTTTATAAAATCATCCCTATAGGTATAGGTCTAAGGTCTCTTTTTTATGTATATTTAATTTAGGGTTTCTTAAAAGCCTCTTAAGCTATGAAGCTATGAACATGACTTGGCTTTTGCAGATCTACAAATTTTGTTATTAAATTAAAACACTAATGACTTTAATCACTGCAACATTTTCAGGCTTTTTCTTCTCTATCATAACAACAAAACTTTGGAAAAAGCATGAGAGTAGTGTTTCAATGGAGGTCGAAGAAGAACAAGAAACAAGAACAAAGATACAAAGACTGTCTTCAGACAACACAGAAATGATGAGAGATTGGAACAATCCATCTTCAAGAATCATTAGGGTTTCTAGAGCTTCTGGTGGTAAAGATAGACATAGCAAAGTCTTGACTTCAAAAGGTTTGAGAGATAGAAGAATCCGTCTCTCTGTAGGAACAGCTATTCAATTCTATGATCTTCAAGATCGTTTAGGTTTTGATCAACCAAGTAAAGCTGTTGAATGGTTAATCAATGCTGCTTCTGATTCAATCTCTCAACTTCCTCCACTCAACACAACAAATTTCCATGACCAAACTCAACAACAACATCAAGATCAGAACCAGAACAAGAATCAGAATCAGACAAGATCTAGTGGTGGTTGTAGTAGTGGAACATCAGAGAGTTCTTTGTTGTCTTTATCAAGAACAGAGATTCGTGGTAAAGCAAGAGATAGAGCTAGAGAAAGAACAACAGCTAAAGAACAAGAAAATCCATCTTTTACTCAGCTTCTCACTGGTGGTTTCAATAACCGAACTTGGACCGGTTCTGATTCTTTTCTTCCTCAAGAAACGTCTCTGAATCATCAGAATCAGAATCAGTTCTCGTTTGTACCGGATTATAACTTTGGAATCACTTCTTCTGATTCTCCTGTTACTGCCATTAATGGAGGTGGTTACAATGGTAGTAGGGGGACCCTTCAGTCCAATTCACAATCTCTCTTTTTAAACAATCAAAGATCGATTTCATCGTCGTCTTCTTCGTCTTCTCCAATGGATAGTCAAAGTATTTCGTTTTTTATGGCTACTCCTCCGCCTCTTGAGCAACATAACCATCAGCTTCCAGCGAGTTTTGATGGTCGGTTATATCTTTATTATGGTGAAGGTAACCGGAGCTCTGATGATAAAGGAAAACATAGGAGATAAAGAAGATAAATGCTTCATTAATTGGTTAGTATTTCTATAACTTCAAGAAGTTGTGTTGTTAGTATTTTAGAAAAGTGGTTATGGATTAGTTAATTTGGTAGTAATAGTTATGGATTAGTTAAATTAGTAATATAGTACCATGTTTGTTTGCTTTTTGTCAAAAATTTGGTTTCTTGATTTCATAAAAGAAAGATGGTTTATTGGGGCGTGGTATTGAGTAATATCTTTGGTTTTTTTTGGTTTCATGTTTGATTACATTTTGTGTTTTTCGAAGTAGTGACTTTTGATTATAGTGTAATTGGCATGTGGATGAATTTGAAAAGAGGGCTTCATTTTTTGGTTTGTCTCCTCATGTGTACTATGTTGGGTTCCCTTTTTCCTTAGCATCACATCTTGTTCATTTTTTTTATTCAATTCACATCATTATATACATAATTCAAGATGTTTGAATTAGTATTCAAGAAAATATTTAATATGGACAAATGTAGTGAGTGGTTTGATGAACTGTTTTGGATAAGAAAGAAGTTAGTTAATGTATAAAATTGGTAAAAAAGAATCAAATTTTTGATAGAGACTTTTTGTAGTGAAAGAATCAAAGAAACTTGTCTTTTATATAGATTAATACTCCCTCCGTTCCTAATTAATAGATGTTTAAGGTAATGCACGGTAATTAAGAAAACGCATTGATTTCTACGATTTACAGTTTTCAATAAAGTTTAACCAATAGTATTTCAATATTTGTTTTGGAATTTGTAAAAGTGCATAGAAAACTGTAAAAACTCTATTAATTTGGAACAAAAATTTTTTGTAAAAAATTCTACATTTAGGAACAGAGGGAGTATTTTATTTGTTGACAAATTAAAGATGTGAAAGTTAAGTGTGTGCCTGGCAAAATGCAAAAAATTGTTTTAAAATTTGGCCTCCTAAAATGGTACCACATGCTATGTGTCGGAATCTAACCCATCTCTTCATTGTTGTCCCATGAGCTCTTCCTTTTACTTCGGATCATCACATTTTTAGGTCCCTTTCACTTTACATTTACATAAAATATTAATTTGTAGTGATTGAGTGAGAAAATTAGCAGAGTGTATAGACTTATAAAGTTTCTAAGGCTGAATCAATGAGTGAATTAATTGATAATGTAGTTTTATGTGAAGGGAAAGGTTATACTCCAATGCTTATATACATTACTTGTACATTTCGGCTTTCTGGTTACTTATAATGGTTTTTCTAGCACTGGATATGGTTGATCAATGAGGTGTTTCTTGAAACTAAAATGCAGGAGAGGAAGTGTAGTTTTGAGGGAAGATGATGTATGCGCAGCCCCGAGCTTCTATATGGATCTTGAACCGCGATCATGAGCTCGAGAAGTTATCGGACCGCGAGGAATTGTTGTTGTTCGATGAGAAAATGTGTTATGTAATGAAATATGTTGTTTTATTTATGTCTCACTCTGTGTTCATTGATCGCTTTTGGGGTCATCCTCATTTCTGAGCTTCTAGGTTACAATTGTGAAATAAGAGTGGTCTGGTTCGATTGATGCGGTCCATGATTGTTGAAGATGCAAACCGTAAGTAAAACGAGTAGATTGAGCAGAAACAAGAGGAAATATCATATAAGCGAAAGAAGATCAATATCTCAAGAACAGAACATCAACACCTCGAAAGAAAGCTTAAAAATCCTTTATTACAAACTAGTTTCTAACATTATCCCTTTCGTATTACCCGGTGATTCCCATCCTAAGATGTGTCTCTTCTTAAGTCTTTAAACATAGACCAAAAAAACCATGTTCTTGCTCATTCGCAGACTTCATTTACAAGAGTGTGTATGTACAATGGCCTTTCTTCGGTTTCATACAAATTACCTTATATATGCATACACATGCCTGCAGATTCGAGGAGATCATATTGTGGAAACTCGATCTCCGCATTATTGGTGTATCAACTTATGTTGGATCAGAAAGTTTTCACAGTTTGGCTATATTACATATTTGTGATCTCTCTCTGTTTCCTTCTTCCTTCCTTCTCCAATGTACAATGTGGATTTGTTTGTTCCCACCATCTGCAAAATGAATATGATAACACCATTAACACCTTCCCCATGCATAAGACTCGATGTTACATATGAACGGAAAAGCCGCAAGTTTTATTCGTTTTGGCCACAAATCAATCGAGGAAAGCCATAGCGAAAAGAGAGTCTAACACACTAAGGTCATGCAGGTACTAATATATTCTCTCCTCAAGAACATGAAACCTCAAGCTTAAGAATAATAATCACTACAATACAATTCAAACAACATGAGCAAAAAGGGCAACAAATGCCACAAAGTGAAGCTAATTCCAACAACCAAAACAGAGCAATATAAACAAATCAGAGAACACTATCATTGTCTATATACCTGAAAACCGTGCGTAAATGCGAAATCAGAACGAGTTCATCTCAAGACAATAAGTCCTCCTCTTGAACAACAACTTAGCCGCAGTTCCAAACGGTTCCTCAAACGCATTCAACAACCAAGAAGCATCACAAACTTCCTTCTTTGACTCACTCGGCCTAATAGCTACCAACGTAGCACCTTTCAACACAGTACCATCAGGTAAATCCAACTCCGGAGCATACCACAACCTCATATTCAACGCAGGCACTAACGTCCTTTTCGAAGCAGAAGAAGCTGATAAAGGAGTAACTCTAAGCTCTTCAAGCTGTTCTCTATTCATAGACAATACACCTTGTCCATCAGCATCAGATAAAACTAAACGATCTAACGTCTTATGCTCAGTGATTATCGGTTGAAGAAGATAATGTCGAGCCGAAGCAGCGATTAACGAGCTTATAGTCCATACTACTCGTAGCTTAAGTCCACCATTAGTGTAAAACGATTCAGGTATATTACCATTGTCACTATCTTCAATAGAATTCGAGTTTTCGAACTTGGTAGTAACGGAAGAAGCACCAAGAATCATACAATTATCAAGAGTAGATCCAAAATCAGCTCTCCATTTCAATAACACACCATCTTCGATACCTAATTCTCCAGTAGGTAATTCGATTCTTAGAAACCTAATCTCAGCGAAGTTTTGTAATACCTGAGTCGGAGAATGATGCGTAACGTTTCCTTGATCTGAGATTTCATCTGAAGAAGACGATCGTTTAGGACCTAGAAGCTGACCTAGAACTTGAAACGGTTTGAAAATCGGAGCGAAGACGAGACGGAATAAGGAAGAGAAAGAGGTACTAACACCGGAAGGATCTGAAATCGAAGCGGAGTTTAGTGAGAAACGACGATCTGTATCATCATCGGAGATTACACAATCGACACGGACGAGTACGTTTTCGACGAAAGGTATAAGAGAGTGAAATCGATGGGATACGATGCAGCAACGGCCGAGATCTTTGACGTCGGAGACTTTATCGAAGATTATGAGGAGGAGTGAGTCAGGGAGGAGATCGAAGTGGTCGAAGGGTTCTAGGGTTTGTGGTTCTGGGTGAATACGAGAGTAGGAATCGGAGCGGAGAAGGTAAGACATGGCTTTAGAGAGAAGAAGAGAGATCTGAGGAGGAAGAGAGAGACGCCATGGAAGGAGGTCTCGTGAGTTTTTTTGTCTTGTAGTGAGAGAGGAGGAGGAAGAAGAAGAAGAAGAAGAAGAGTAGGTTTATTAAATGAGAGATCTAACTTAATTAGTTTTATCTAATTAATTATGGATTAAGTTAAGATTGGTAAAACTCTCTTTACTAATTTAGTAGTAAAAATATTTCTCATAAATTTGTGTTAATTAATCTGGATTACTTACATTTTGGTATTTTAAGATACAGTAAAAACTTTATAAAGTAATAATGTTGGGACCACCAAAATTTATTATTTTATAAGTTATGCTTAAAATAAATTAAAAAGAAATAATTAATTAATAAATTCATAATAAAACACAATTTAACCACTAATAAAATAATTTACTAAATATAAATGGTTAAAACAATAAAAAATTAATTAATTTTTTAGTAAAAGTTGAAAATATAATATATTTTAAAACAATTTGTTTATTCAAAAACATTACTTACTATGAAATAAAAAAATATATTGCAGTTATTATTTTATGATATTAATGAAACTATATATTTGTATAGGATTTTTAAAAAAAATATTATCTTATCATTTTATCGATTTGTGTTAAATTTTGCATTGTCCCGACTCGAAACCCACAAATTTTATTATTTTATCGAATTTATTACTTTATCGAATAATACTTTATAAAGTTTTTACTCTAACGGAATAGAAAGTGCCTAAATCAGTAAATTTTTATTTATAGCACTATGCCAAAAAAGACATCCACAACCACATGTTAGCATTGTCTTCGGCATATTTTATACTTTCCATAAATAATTTATCGATTGTACAGTATAGTTAATGATTTTTGTTAGATGTGCAGGTAGTTCCATAAATTTAAATTTAAATTTAATATCCACAGCAATTTTTAAAAATAAATAAATTCTGATGTTATCTTTTACAGTTTTGAAATCATGCATTGTTATAAATTCGAAATGATAAACTTTTTTTTCCCTAGTTTTATACTCCCTCCGTTCTTTATTATTTGATGTTTTATACTTATTTTTTTGTTTCATTTTGATTGATGTTTTTAATTTTCTATGCAAAAATAATTGTGTTTTTGTTGTTTTTGACTTTTTAAATTCTACAGATTATTTTTTTATTGGTTGAGATGTTTTGGAATTGATAATAAAACATGTTTTATTTTGAAAAGATTAAAAATTTAATGATTTATTAATTTATGTGTAGAAACCTTAAACAGCAGAGGGAGTAATATTTATTGCCTTTTTAAAATTAAATTATTTATGGCGGTTAAGTGAGACCGGGTAGTGCACAGTGTACTCTTGTATGATCGTCGCCGTCATGTGTTGGTAGTGGTACCATACTGTTTTTTCCCTAAATATTTAAGAGATAATGCACAACTAATGTAATAAATTTTTAAAAAGAAAAAATATATTTTCATATTGGTTATTGGTGGAATTGAAACCAAGAAACCAACCAAGTCGTTTTCAATATTTGGATACGTAATTTCTTAATTTTGTTTACATTATTTAGCACATGGCCGGAGTATATAGTTTAGTACATTTCCACACGGTTAAATTCGAATATATTACTATTATTACTGTTACTTAATAGATTTCCATCGTTAAAGCTTTTGGTTTTCAAATATCATGAAAAGTCTAAATTTAAAAGAAATAGCTATGGACCAAATATAAGGGTATTCGTTATAACAAAAATTTATTAGAGGAATTCCCTTATATACCACTCTTTGAAGTTTTTTTTCAAAAAATACAACCTTAAAGTTTTTTTTCCAAAAATACCACATTTTTTTCCAAAATTCCAAAAATACAACTTTTTTTTTTTTGATCCAAATAGAAATTTCAATTAAAAGAAACCTGGTTTAGCCGGTCTGGGCCGGTACATTGGTAAGAACTGATTTTGCAATCAAATCAGCCTCGACATTTTTTCCCCTTTGAACATACTCAAGGGTTACACACAAATTTGAAGCGAGAAGAGAGATGTCCTGAAGTATCTCATATATCTCGATGTTTCCTTCTTTCCTATTGACCAGGTTGATCAGGGTTTGGGAATCTGAGGCCAATCGAAAGCTGTGTTGATCCGTTGCTGCGGCATACATCAGAGTTTCTCTCATTGCAAGCGCTTCGGCTGCGAGAGGCGATGAGACATGAAGAACTGGTGTTGCTTGGCGATCGATTGTTTGATTTTGTTGGTTCTGGATCACCCATCCGAGTCCTGCAGCGTTGTCCTCCTTTCGCCAAGCTGCATCTGAGTACCAGCGGTTTGTATAGTCAATTTGTTTTCGTCGATTTTCTCCTTGAACAGGGATCGTCTCGATTTTGTTCGAGTCTTGGTCTTAAGCTAGAACCCATTCTTTTGTATCCACAATTGATTTGGATATGGTTTCTGCTGGCGTATAGGTTCGATTACTGAAGACATGGTTGTTCCTAGCAATCCATATGTTCCAACAAACCCAGGGATAGATGGGACCGGCACTTATCCCAACTGGTGGCAGATAAGTCAGTTTTCTTGCTTCCCTTAGTCCTGTGTTGACATCCTGGAGCTGATGGATAGATATTTGTTCCTTCACTGGGAGAGAGTGCCATACCTGTTGTGCAAAGTCACATTGGAAAAAGATGTGGAGGGTTGTTTCTGGTGAGCCACATCTTTTACATAGTCCATGTGCAGTGACTCCGCGGGAGTTTAAAACAGCACCAGTGGCCAGGGCTCCACTTAAAGCCTTCCAAAGGAATAGTTTCAGCTTTGGAGCGGTGTTCAGGTTCCAGACTTCAGTGTTCCAGTTGGTGTATGGTTGTTGAGGGGAGGGTTCTGGTAAAGAGCTAGCTTTCGCCGAATGGTAGCCAGATTTGGCTTGGTACTCCCCTGAAGTTGTACCTAACCAGACCCACTTATCCAGGGCTCCCAACTTGCTTGGTTTTAATCTGAGGATATGATCCTCATAATTTGGAAGTAAGTTTCTGATCTTACCAATGTCCATTCTGTGTTGTTTTGTTTGAACAGGTCTGATACATGTAGATCTTTTGTGGCCTCTGTAGGTGGTCCCATGGGTCTGCCTGGGTGAGACAGAGACAACCAAGCGTCTGTCCATACTTTAGTAGTGGAACCATCACCAATGGCTCTGCTTAGTTGTCCCTGCAGGAGGTCCCTTCCTATCATTATACCCCTCCATCCGTGTGAGGAGTTATTGGGGGTTGTAGCATTCAGAAATGGAGTAGAGTGACAATATTTGCCTGTTAGTACTCGAGAGAGCAGACTTTGTGGTTTTGTGAGGATTCGCCAGCTCACCTTAGCCAAGAGGGCCTGATTGAACTCCTGAATGTCTCTGAAGCCTAGCCCACTTTTTTAAAAGTTGATTTTTAAGGTTTAGAATTTAAATTTTTTGGGTTTGGGTTAACTATTTCAAAATTAGGGTGTAGTTTTAGGGGGTAGGGTTTGGGGTTTAGGGTTTAGTTTTGAATGTTAAAAATGATTTTTTTAAAAAATTGTATTTTTGGAACTTCGGAAAAAAAGTGGTATTTTTGGAAAAAAAACTTTATGGTGGTATTTTTGGAAAAAAAACTTAAAAAGTGGTATTTTTGGAAATTGCCCAATTTATTTTCTATACGAAGGTTGTAACAAAATGTTAGGTATTTTGACAAGAAAAGATGTTAGGTATAAATGTATAAAATTTCAATCGCATGGCTTTTTCCTGAGTTTTCTCAATTATTATTCACAACAACAAAAGTAAATGAAAGCAAGTTCTTACTTGTAATTCTACCTATATCTTTATCTTTAGTCATATCTTTAAATATATCAAGATAACTTAGTGACACTCAAAAGTAGATTATCCTTCGGTTATTCAATTGGGTAGAAAGACAAATTTTTCTCATACTTTAAAACCTTTGGTATTAGTCCAAAAATTTTAAACCAAACATTAAAAATTAAAGCGATGTTACTCTAAAACATCTTTCTGTCAAAATCTATGGAAAAACTTCTTATTCGATTGTCATTAGTCAAGTTACAGTATTCCAATTTTGTAAATGTTGATCATCATTAGTTCACTTCTTAATCACATATCCTAATATCACATGTATATTACTCTATACCTGAAAAACAATATATGGTAATGTACTAATGTAAATGTCCAACTATATCTGAATAAGTACATTAGGTAGCACTCAATTGTCAACCAAATCTATGACATTTTTGTGTGGATATATTAGAGTATTATTTTTGTATTTAGTGTCATTAGTCTTCTCTGGTGTACGTTTCTTGTATCGTTCATAGATTTATAAGGTTATATATGTAAGTATGTACATATCCACATAGTTATGGGTCGTTTATAAATCGTTTTTTTTGCGATCTTCGTTTATAAATAGCAATATATGGGTCTCCACCAAGTGACATTGTTGGTTCAACTTGCATTTATATCAGTTTTATAATCATTCTCGTTGGACGTATGATATCTTAACTAATAACTATATGAGATTAGGTATATTCGTAGATTGTGGAGACTAATTCGGTATCTAATCTTTCTTTTCGCTCAAGCATTCAAAAGAAGATATTTTAGGTGCTCAAATCCACTGTAAAAACTTGAGGCGAGCTAATTTTTTATGGCTGGAAAAATATTTGTGTTGCTTAGATTTTGTTAAAACTAAGCCTCGGAAGAGTCATTGGATACAATGTTAGTGGAGTGAACCTTGGTTATCCACCATTTCGGCAAGTCCATCTAGAAGTTTAAAGAGAAAATTGGATTGTATATCTTAAAACTTGTTGAATATTGAAAAAATATACCAAATTTTATAACATTGGAAAACTACCCTTAATATTGAACAAATTATCATATAAATATGTAGACAATTAAAAATTGATTACTGCAAATTATAAAATTAAGTTCAAATTATTAACAACTCATATTTATGTTTTAAAACAAAAAAAACTATATGGTTAATTAATCATAATTTTTGCAACTAAAATTATAATTAAGTACGTCGATTTATTTTACACAGTTGATTTATATTTTTCTTCGTTTTTTACTCTATTGATTTATTTAAACTATTGACTTATTTCTTTTATGTTCGTCGACTTAATTTTCAGTTTGATCGACATATTTTCAACTATGAATTTATATTTGTATTGGTTGATTTTTTCCTTTGTCAATTTATATAACCTTTAACTTATTTTTTTGTGTTCGTCGACTTAATCATCATATTCGTCGATTTATTTTCAACTATGCATTTATATTTGTTTTGGTTGACTTTTGCCTTTGTTGACTTATATAACCATTGACTTTTTGTTATTGTGTTCGTCAACTTAATTTTCAGATTCGTCGACTTGTTTTCAACTGTTGATTTATATTTGTATTGGTTGATTTTTTTTCTTTGTCGACTTAATATAACCATTGACTTATTGTTTTTATGTTTGTCGACTTAATTTCCTATATTCATCGATTTATTTTACACTATCGATTTATATTATGGTTCATTAACTTTTTACTTTGTCGACTTTTTAAGCCACTAACTTAATTAATATGTTCATGGATTTAACAAATTAATATCTAAATTAATTAAACTGTAAATTAGTTTTAAATTAAATATTTAAATTCGTAATTATTTTATATAAAAAAGTAATATTCGTAATTATTTTATAATAAAAAATAAAAAAGATTAAGCTAAAAAAACAAATGGTTGGATTAAATATTTATTAATTTTAAAAATTATATTAATTTTTATTTAAAACTGAAAATCAATTCATTTTGTTTAAAAAAAAATAGAATGATTAATGATTAACATTAACTAATGGTAAAAATATCATTTCAAACTAAAAATAGGGTAGTTTTTAAATATTAACAAATTTGGTATAGTTTTCAAATTTTCAAACAAATTTAGGGTACTTATCCAAATCCCCTAAGTTTAAATGTACGCATATGTTAGGAGTTCGCAAGTTATAATTTTTATTTGACACATATCACAATCTCGTGAGTTATAATTTTGTACATTCTCTTTTATAAAAATAAGATAGATATATATATATATATATAAATTCTTTCGACTTCAATCCTCCTTTGATCCCTTATTTCGGCAAAATATAGATTTTAATTTTGTATATGTTTTCATCGTCCATTATATCACATCATAAAACATTTACAATTATAAGCTACAAATAATACTTTCAATGTGAAACCATATCTCGTGATTGGAAAAATGCGAGAAAAATTATTGGTTGGAAAGATTCGCCAGATCATATTTGCTACACTCAATAATTAGGAAAAGTACAGGAATGCATTTGCAATTCCCTATCATTAATGAGGCCTTCAGTAATACATCGATAGTATTTGGTTACTGCAATAGATTTTTGAGTAAAGTCTTCGCATTGACCGGACTTAGCAATCCATTTACACTTATTTTTTCCATTATTATTTTGCCATCTCCATCACAAACTATAGTAATTATCTTCTGCTATTTGCCATCTCCATCACAACCTCTACATGTAGTGTAGATATAATTGTTGTAGTTTTTTATTTTATTTTTATAATTGTTGTAGTTAAGGGATTATTCCTCTATTGGTGTTATTATTGTTATAGCAGATTTTAAAGTAGGGAGTAACATGTCTTGTAGTTATTGAAATCTGTTCCAAGGATGACAAGATAGTAATTTATGATTTATGATATATATCTATCAAAAGCATATTTGAATTTGATAGAATTTCCCAAACAAATCAAGAAGAATGTTACAAGTTTGATACGATAAAACAATACTTTCATTTAGTTTGATTAACACACATTTTTATTGACTTAATAAAATCATGAATCCAATGACTTTAGAGTTTTAGGTTTTTCTCTTATTTTTTTTTTGTCAAACACATTCTTTTTTCATTCATTAATCTTCAAACAATACAAATGAAGGAATTAAACATCCTCTAACCAAACACTACAAGAAAAAGAGGATATTGTGACAAAAAAATATGACCAATTTGTTTGTCACAATATTGTGACGATTTAGATACAAAATTGTGACAAATTTGTTTAGTCATAAATTCGTCATTATTTAGTCATAATATTGTAACAAAGTTGGAGGTAACAAACTTTCGTCACAGATTGTGTCGAATTTGTTACAAAAGCTGGAGTCACAAGAATGTGACGAGTTTGTAACTAAATCTAGTAACTAAATTGTACCATTTAGTGACTAAACTTTACGTCACTTATTGTTACAGATCGTTTGCGACTACTGCGTCACAATTAGTTACTGTTTTAGTAACGTTTTTACTTAGTCACAAAAACGTGACATATTTGTTACTGTTTTGCCACACAAAAAAACCACATGAATTAAAAAGTTAGTTGTAAAATAAAAGAATAATTTCGGTTCATGATTTTTTTTAAAAAATGCATAACATGTGGAAAGTAGCAACTGAATTAAGTAAATTAATACAACAATTAGTTTTTCATGTTTCTTGCAATCATAATCTTTTTATTCGAGTTGTACTTAATCAACAATGACTTATTATTCAAACTCACAAATTTGCTATCGTCCATACGTCTTTCTTATAATCATAATAAAAAGTAGAAATACTTAAAACGAATATAACCAAAACATTGGATTTATTTAGGAAAACAAAGAGATACAAAAACAAAAAATCAAAATCAAAAACAACTTAGGGATCCTCAAAATACTTAGGCACATATATCTTGAGCATGTCTCTTATCATAGGTCTCTCGAGTAAATAATAATTAAATTATCATATCAATAGCTTCTTACCTGTTCGACTATTAAAAGTTCAAAACACGTTCGAGGAAACAAATTCGTTTAAGGGAGAAGCTTTGAAGTCCTTCAGCTGAGATTTGGTGGTTTTTGTTCTTCTCGTAACTAAAGCCTCTATGAAATAATTAAAGCATATATACATTCACTAACCTATTCCAACAAGGAAAATATATTACGTCTAATATATTTTATAATTCTTTTTATATTTTTTATTAAGTCTTATTATCTATATTATTTTGTTCTAATCTGATAATTGTATTATTTCTTAGCATCGAATAAACATTTTTTTTAGTGAAAGGCTTGTTATTATTATATGTTAATATATTTTCAGAACTAACTTAATGTTTTTAGTAATATCATATATAAATTCATGCTTACCTAAATACAGAAAGATAAGGAGAGAGCATCGTCTCTTTCAATTATCTTTGCCTGCTAATATGTTAATGTATTGATCTGTTCCAATCAATGGGCTAAGAAGAAACAGATGGTGGGGGCAGCTTGGGTTTTGCGTGATGAAAATGGTTGTGTACTTCTTCACAGTAGAAGATGCTTTAAAGAAGAGGGCACAATCGATGATGCTAAGTTAAAAGTGGTTGTATGGGTGATTGAATGCATTAGTTTTCACAAGATATACCATGTTATTTTTGCTTTGGAGATATCAAATTTGGTGGAGGCAGTGAATAGGCCGAGTGCTTGGCCGTCTTTTGGGTATCGAGTCGGGGAGATTGTGAGTGCTTTGGACCGTTTTACTTTTTGGAAGATCATGAAGGAACAAAAGGAAGCAAATAGAGGAGCATCTCTCATAGCTTTAAGTGTAATCAAGGAAGACCGGACTCAATCGTATGTCGCGGCTAACTTTTCCTTATGGTTACAAGAATTGTTTGTGAGTGAGAGTGTTTAATCCGCTTTGTTGTTGGTCCTCATTTTTTGGTGTATAGGTAGTGCACGAATTGGTCTTTAGGACCCTTTTGGTTACGTGTGGTGTAACCCTACGGAGTGTGTAGGGGTTAAAGAAGTTTGTAAATGTTAAACCTTCTTGATTTTGAAATACACGAACCATTCAGATGAAAAAAAAAAGATCTGTTCCAATCAATCTCTTTCAATTATGTTTCTCGTTGCCACAATACTAAGGCTGATTCATTAGCCAAGTTGGGCCTAATTCATGTAATGGGCTGAGTATACTTTTAATGGAAAATCATGTGTTGCACAAAACAAAACAAAACAAAAACAAGAAAAACGAGAGAGCACCGTGAAAATCTTTTCATTCAAGCGCTAATTTTTTTTCCATTAGAGCTAAAAATTTCACCTCACCGATTATTTAGCCATGTCTCTTAAAACCGTTTTATCACCACTACTCTTAAAGCTATTAGTTTCAGATTTCATTCATCTCATTCAAAAGATAAATCGACAACCTCTTCTCAGAGTTTGAGAAGTTGAATCAGAATTCAATTGCTCAAAATCGTGATTTAGCTTTTTGGGTTTGTAAAACTAATCAATTATATAATTTATCTAATGTTTGATTTTGGATATTTGGGTTTGTATAGTAAGTTTGATTTTCGATTTCTGGGTTTATCGTAAGTTTGATTTTTGATTTTTGATTTCTGGGTTTGTATAGATTATATCATGGGTGTTATGATATGCGATTGAGTAACTTATCTGGTTGGTCTTCTAGAAAATATAGTATTATGTTTGATTTTGGAATGTTAGGTTTGCATCATACATGTTCTAGTAAACTCGTTATATCATTGGTTTCTTGTAGATCATGGTTCTTCTATAAAATCAAAAAACTTGTTGTTTGAAAACATTTGAGAAAGATTATAATTTATCACCGACTAAAGTAGTAAGCAAGTGACGACCATCATGAGTTTTGTCATAATATCTAAGCATTCATTGTTGGTTTTTGTTTATTAGATTTGTAGTTGATTACTGAAATTTATCTTACTAGACTTAGAGATTGTTGAATGAAGAACTGATTCAAAAGTTTTAAGCACTCCCTTAGTAGACTTTTGAGATTCATAAGCTCTGAATTTTCATGTGTTTGTTGTGTACGTATGGAAGAGCCACATGTCGATCGTACAAGTTTACCCATGTTGCATCCTTCTCTGGCAAAGGAGCTAAATGGTATGGATTTCTTTCCTAAATACCACTGATTTTATTCACATATTTAGTAACTCATTAAGTGATTTATTTCATTGAAACAGGTTTAAACACCACACTGAAGTATCATATGCTGTGAGAAAGGTCATCCGAAGTTGCTTCAAAGGACCATGGTACTCTTGGAAAAAAAGTGCCACATTTCTTTAAACAGACATTGTTTTCTCTGTTTAAGGTATTCCTTTTGTTATATTTCATCTAAGCATCTACATAATTATTTTTAATATCGTTCAACATGACTGCTATGTTCTTTTTTTCAGCAAAGATTCAACTGGGATGTTGCCATCAACTATCAAGTTGAAGCAAAGTTTAACAAATGTGTTGCTTATCGCCTTAATGGAATGATAAGCCTTGTAAAGAAAGCTGGAAAACCAGATTGGATTTTGAATGACTTTTGGGTAATTATGGAAGCTTATTGGGCAACGCCCAAAGCCAAAGAAACCAGTGAGAAGGCACGCGCTTCTCGAATGTCAATTCGCAATGGTTTAGGTTACCATTCCCATGGAGCGGGTTCATGTTCCTATGTCAGACATCAAGATATTTTGGTAATTTGTTATCTTCGTTAGTATTTTAACTTGTTTATTTGGTGTCTACTAGATTCATTTGGATATTGAATTTGTTTGCTTGTTACTCTTATAGACGTATAGCATAGTAGTAATGAATGTCTTTATCTTTCATTCACACTTTATGGAGGTCACACACTTTAGTTTGATTGCTTATCCACCGCTGATGCATAAGGTTTAGGATAGTTATTGTTGGCTGGGAATATTAAAGTATTCTTAAATGTACGTGTCTTTGATGCTTTTGTCTTCTAAATTTAGACAATTAAAAAGGTTCACAACCTCTTCTCGGTTCTCACTATATTTGACTTATTGAATCTTCTTGTCCCTAGACAATTGACATGTGCTGTGAATTGTGATATATAATTTTCTATTATCTCTTTTTCTAGAAAGCAAGCAATGAAGATTATTCTTTCATTGTGGTGATGAAGAAAACACATCAGAAGCCTGATGGTACGTATGTTGATCAACGAGCGCGGTTGGTTGCAGAAACTTACGAGAAGCATGTACAAGAATACTTGGGACAACTCGAACCTTCTACAGAAGAGAATGTGACAGCTGAAAATCTAGGCTACCATGAGAAAAACAAAATTTACGTCAAGGTAATTCTAAAAAATTATAACACAAAAGAAATTTAAAAACGAGTTTATTTCTTATAGATATGATCAATGCTAGTTTGTGGATATGTGTACATGTGTCTTATACTTCAGTTTAGCTTGGACTTAGTGGATATATAAATAGTACTCCCTCCGTCCCATTTTAGATGATTTTCTAGGAGAAAATTTTTGTTCCAAATTAGTTGATTTTTTCAATTTTCTATGCAACATTTATTGTGTTTTGGTTAATTTAATTCTGCAGATTATTTTTTCATTGGTTAAATCATCTTGGAATTGATGTTCTATATTGAAAATATGAACAATTAAATGGTTTCTTAATTTATGTGTAAAAACCTTAAAAATCATTCAAAATGGGACAGAGGGAGTATATGATAAAGCGAGACTTCAGTTTAGCTTGGACATGTTTATGTTATTTTTACTTCAGTTAGCTTGTATTTAGTGGAGCATTAAAAAATAATACTAAGAAAGCATGTAATTCTTTAAGATTATTAAAGTATAAGAAACAGAGTTGATAAACAATATGAAGTGTATCATGGGATTTTAATTTGGTTTAAAATGATATTAATCAATCTTTTTCGGCATGGTCTCTTTATTTGCGATGTTAATGGATTGAAACCTCACCAATCTTACGTCAATTTATACTTCACAGAACCGTCATTGATATTCTTGTATGTTTGGAATACCATATGTTTTTACATTCATGTGTTTCTTGTGATGTCTGTAGTTGTAACTATCTTACTTAATCTTGTTGTCTAATCTGTTTTTTGCTCATGCATTTCGTCTTTTGTTATAGGTTGCTGGATCATCTAAACAAGGCTATGTCTTTGGAGTTGGAGCAATGCAAAATGAAGTTGTACCATCTCTTGATGCTTCTAAAGTGCACCACAATCTGAGATGATAACCAATCGGCTTGAAGAGGTGGAAACATAACTAAAACAAAGCCGCGAAGAGAATCTGAAATTTCAGGAAAGACTTGAAGCCATGGAGAAGCTTGTTGATTCTCTGGCAAGTCAGAATGCTTAGGTGATAGCACTTTCTGCCACCAAAACGTCCATTTCATGTGGAATCTAGTAATTTTAGTTGTTATTTGTTTTTACTATTGTTTAATTTGTATTTTGTTAAGATCATGTCTTTGAAATTGTTTGTGTTTCAACTTTGTTCTGGATGCTAGTTTATTATGTAAATTACCAGTTTGCTTCTTCTTTATTTGTCTTTTTTAATGTTTTAGTTTATTTAAGTTTAAAAGAATTTGATTGTTTTGACTACCATTAAAACGTTTGGAAAGAATTTGTTACTAAATTTTCTTGGTAGAGGACACATTTATGGTCACAATCATCTAGGAAAACGTCACAAATAAAAACAATTAGTGATATTTTGTGACTATAATTCTGTCGCTAATTGTGACAAACCGTGATATTTTGTTCGGTAACAAATTGTGACCGCTACGTGACTATAATACGGTAACAACTTGTGACAAATTTGTGACAATTCTTTCATCACAGTTTGTGACCAAATTTGTGATAGTATTTTCCGTCACGAATTGTGTCGTTTCTGTAACTCTTTTTATATCGTCACAAATAGTGACGATTTGTTACCGATGTTAATCGTCACAAAATCTTGTGACGTTTTTGAGACCAAAATGAATTTGTGACCATCATATTGTAACGTTCTAGAATTCGTATCATTTTCGTCACAATAAAGAATTTGTGACGAATTATTCACATATTGTGACTGAAAAATTGGTAACAATATCCTCTCTTTTTTTGTAGTGAAAATACAACATAATTGAAATTCAATTGAAATTAAGATAGAGATTTCATCGCATAAGATGGACAGCGGATCCGAGGTATATCCTGGATGCGTCAATAGTGACTTCGCAACAATGCCGGAGAGTCTCAGGATAGTCACTTTGCCATGTGACTTTGAAGTTCCCGGCAAAAAGCTCGGGAGTTCGACCACTCTCCTAGAGAGGGAAGAAAGTACGACCATACTCGGAAATATGGAAGAAGGAGGAATTGATCGCTCCCATAGGGTTACAGGATTTGAGAATCCAGAAAACTTTATCATTCTCAACCAAGAGATGCTAACTAACTCAAAAGCATGTACTATTTTTCCTATTCTGATTTTTGAGAACCTAAGAACTGGACCACAAATAGGGAGCATTAAGCTCAAATTGGGCCCCAACGAACTAGGTTTAGACCAGCCCATTAGCACTTCATGAAAGCCCACAATCAAAAACGAAGCACCACGGTGGATGATCGAGTGATATCGGGGCAAGAGGCACCAAGTCTGTATTACCGGCGGTCGACGTAACGGTGGTTCGGCGAATTCAAACCAAGCCGAGTAAGATCTCTCATTTAGCAAATTCAATCTATGTCGCGACGAGAAGGAGTCGGCGGGGAGATTGGGTTTCATTCCGTTCGATGGCGAGTGGGGGAGTAGAGGTGGGTTGTGGTTTTGGATCCACGGCGAGGAGGGTGAAACATTCTTGACCGTCAAAGCCAGAGCAAATCCAGAAACAAAAAGGTTTCCGGTGAATGATGACTTGTGTGGAATGGAGGTTTCGAGTATAGACTCCGGTGATTGGTGAGTGCTAACAACGGTGGAGGATCTAGAGATAGATCTACCGTTAGCTATGTCACCGGAGGCCACTAAGAACCGAGGAGGACACCTGAGCAGAAGACGATTAAAGCCTTGCCGTGGTGAGTTTGGAGGATCTGGAGGGTCCGGTGGCTCCGGTGCAGAGCTCCGGTTAAGCCCACCAACAAACACAGTCGCGGCAGAAGGAGCAAAGTTAGAAGCCATAGCTGCCCACGGATTGTTGAGAGGGAGTCTCGTCGGTAACAAGGGAGATCCGGTGGGAGACGAGATGTAGTTCATTGGAAATCACGAGTAGCCCAAGGTAACGCTTTTTCCGGCAAGAGGAGGAGGAGGATTGTCGCCGTGACGGCTACCTCGAACTCCGAACCAGAGAGCGTTTAACCTAGGTTTTTCTCTTATTATGTTACAAGTTTGATACATTAAACGGAAGTGTTTGAAATTCGTAGAGTAGAAGTCGTAAAAATTCATATATATTTCGAAACGTTTCACATTTTAGTATACCTTTTTAACACAATAATTCAATAACATATAACACTAACATTTGAGATCAAATGCACGAATGCGTATGTACGTGTTTGCATTTGCTTTGCGTGTCATCCGCCATAGATCAAGTGGAATTGTTTTTCTTAATTAGATCTTTTAAAACTACATTATTGTTACATCTTATCAAAGAAACATTAATTTTCCATCGTTCAAATATTTGAGTAATGTATGATTTTAGTTTGTTGACTTGTAATTATATTGAACGAATTCACCGGAGACACGGCGTAGCATGTGTCCTGTCGGTACCTTTTCCCGGAAAATTCGTACGGAGATTCACTTCTTTTTATATTTGTATTTACAATATCATATTTTTGTTAAGTAAATTATAGTGTCATCAAATCGTATTCCATATGGATGGTTCAATTATCCCAACTAATAATGCTACCGTTAATCAACAAACTTATAGAGTATGGTTATTTAGAAGCGTAAGTAAGTTATACATGCAGTTAACATTCTCTTTACATTTCAATATTTGACCAAGCATGATTCATGAGTGAGATAACTTTTAACACCCACAAAAAACATTGACATTTAAGTTAATGATTGGTTTGATTGGTAACATCTTTCTGCAAACAATAAAGAGTATACTACTTTAATATAGTTAATAATTATAATACTAGTAATAACTAGCGGTATTTTTTCATTGTTGTTGTATCATTATTCTTATCTATTTTAACTATTCAGGTAACAATAATTACCATTCTCTTTTATGTTAAAAAAACTACTACCGTTTTATATCACGAATAGTTACCGATAATTAACAAAGTATTTGAAGTACTTTAATTTTTAAAACCTGTGAATAAGTTTTACAATAATATTGTCTAATTTTACCTAGTACAATGTTAATTCTATAGTTTACAAAAACAAATAACCCTAAAAATTTGCATCAATGACTTAATTTTTTTTGAAATAAGCATTTTTTACGTTTTGAATTTTGAAAACCATTTTTTTGGCGTTAATTTTGAAAAGCTTATGTGTGCAATATTAAAGATGTATACATTTTCTCTCATTTATATTCTTTTGTAAAAAAAATCCCCCAAGACCATGAAAAAATGTCTACCTCTAATATGGTAGTCATGGGACCAACCGCTCTGAAATAATTCAGAAGAAAAGCTATGGTATATTTATGTACATGCTAAAGCTTGTATAACATTTAAAGCCTTGTCTAAAGCCTGTTTCTTTTGTTTTCCTTCTTTGGTCAATTTTTTCCTTTATTCGGAGCATTGAAAAAATTATGTTGTGAAAGCTATTTTTGGACTTTTAATAGTCTTTCTACGATAACTATCGAAAAAATTATGGGAATTGTCATTTTTTTTTTTAATTTCTTGTCAAATGTGTTATTGCTCTAATTTTCTTACAAAATCTATCATTATCTCAATTTTAATGGCAATTTGGTTTGAGTGAAAAACAATTTTGCTATTATCTCACTTTTTTTTTTGTCTTATTATATATATTGTTCATTTCCGTCTTAATTTGTCCTCCGACCATGGTCTTCATCGTGATTTAATCTTCCGGCCACCGTTTCCGTCGCCAATTTTGTCATCCGGTCATCGTCTCCGTCATTATATTGTCTATTGCTGTTTTTATTTTGTCCTCCGACCACCGTCTTCGTCGCTATCTTGTCTTCCGACCACAGTCTACGTCGTTATTTTGTCTTCCGACCACCGTCTCCGTCGCTGTCTCGTCCTTCAACCACCGTTTTCATCGTTATTTTGTCCATCAATTTGCGATCTTGTCCACCATCGATGCCTCCATTTTGTTCACCTTCAATGCCTCCTTCGTCATCTCCGTTGTCACCACCGGCCACCATTATCTACCATTTTTTCACTAAAAAAATTAGAATTTGTAGTTAAAGAAGAAGAAAAGAGAGAAAGCGTGGGTCAAACATGTAATTTACTTTTTACTAAAAAACAAAAAAAATTGGCAAATAACAGATTTTATAAAAAAATTAGAATAATGACATATTTGACAAAAAAAAATTGAAAAGAAAATATAATAAGAGGAAAATCGATATAATTACATACCAAGCACAACTAGTGGACGTATATACATACTTACATTACATATATCAGGAAATGCTTACAATTTCTAAGTCACCTCTAGTGACATTTTTGACTTTGAATATTTATCAGAAAAAAAACTCATAACTCTAACGATGCCTTTCTGACATTATTAATTTCCCTTCGTCAGTAATTAATTTGTGGTCCTGTATTTATAGAAAATATAAATGTTTTTAAAATCTGATCCGAATCCAATTTCACTAGTACTCATTGGCTTGTTTAACTTCGAGTCATTTTCATATCTTCTGCATTTTTTTTCTAACTTATTCATCATTTGTAATTATTAATATGCGTGATAACAACAAATCCATTAATGTCGAGGATTCTACAAATAAAAGAACACTACCTTATCTTTTGATAAGACTTTTCTTCTACAAACAAAATCATCATATGAATTCACTAGCATGTGTACGGAAGTTGGAGGGAGATATCCTTAGTTGAGTAAGGAACTAATGGGCCTTAAGTTTTCTTGATGCCCATAAAATATTAACAATGACCCAATATTTTTCTATCCCTCTTAACTAAGTATCATCAAGTGGCATATAATCCATTAAGAGAGATCATATTCATCCCCACCAAGTGCAAGTAGCTATTGGTTTGGTCGTTTTTGCCTTTCAAAAGAGAATGTGCTCCCATAACCAGAGTTCAAACTTTTGTGTGTGAAAGATTTCATTTCCGATAAAAAGATGTATGTATGTGTTGGCCTAAAATCATCTAATTAACTAAAAAAAAATGCGGTTATTCAGTAATTTTAAATTTTACTTTAACATATGGTGTTATTAGAAATGATATTTGTAAACATATTTCAAAGATTTTAAATTTTAAAACATGATTATTTTGAACTTTTTTTATAAGTTTTAACGGATTGAATCAATACACCTCAAAATCCATTGATTTACGTCCGTTTTCATATATTTCAACCAAAAATTTCGAACCTTATGGTGTATGTATAAATATTCTTTTCGATCGGGATACTAGATCCAGGACCGGTTTTAGGGTAGTGCATTAGGTGCATTTGCACCATGTGCAACTAATTTTCAGATTTTTCCTTTGGGTTTTATAGCAATTTCAAAAAATATGAGGTTTTTCAAAAAAATTAGTAAACTTTAGGGTGTATTTTGCAATTCTTGCACTATGTTAATATTTTTATTGGACCGGGTTAGTTTGTGACAAGATTTATAAGCCTAGTTCTTCCTTTCAAGTGTAGACACATGTAACATACTTACATAGATAACCAATATTATATGGTTTTGTTTTTTGGCATTGAGCTATTTATTGTATATTATATATCTATGTTTTTTTTTCTAACAACGGACCAAAGTGTGCATTTATCAGTAACTATTATCATTTTCATGTCTATATTAATAATTTACATGACCGACGACTGCAAAAATAGTCATCCATCTCCAAGTTTGAGTAAAAAGAAAAAGAGAACTCTAGTAACCAAAAAAATATACTACTATGAGCAATTCAAATCAACTAGACAAAGGTTGTGATTGTGATCTGATCTGTCTATTGAACCGTTGGATAAACTCTTCGACTCTTTTATTTAACTCTTCGTCCGACAGTTTTGAAAACTCTTCAGATTCTTCTTTAACATTCTCCCATTTCTCTTGAACAACCATCCATTTCGATCTATCCGATTCGCTTCGTCGATAACTTTTACGTTTGGCCTTTGTATCTCCGGTTATCTTCACCTTCCGTTGCTTATCTGATTTGCTTCGTCCGTACGGTTTAGGGTTCACATAGTTTCTTGCTTCACAAGCTTCTTCACTAGCGACAATTTCATCAGTAACGGGTTTGTATTTCTCGATAGCTAGATCGTTTCTCGGTCTCTCCTCGCTCACAACTCGTACAATTTTCTCAGGAGGCGAAGAAACGCACACGATCTCTTTGACGACCGGTTGTTCTTCTTCTTTAGGGTTCTTGATTTCTTCGTCTCTTGGATTTCCTCGGCACGTCAAGACCGGAACAGGATAGTAGTGATCCGCACTGCTTCTCATAGCCGCTGCGGCAGTAGTGTATTCATTGTAAACGTTGTGATTCTCTTTATCAGTGAAGGCGCCATAATCCGCGGCGATTATGAGGATAATAGTATTGGAGATGAAGAACAAAACTTTTGTGTTATTAAAGATCGAAGATGGAGACACTTCGAAAACGTAAAAGATCAAAATGTAAGAGAAGATTGATAAGAAGATAGAGAGCATCGAAGAAGAGTAATAGTATCGTTTCTTTGGCTTGTATGACTCGAATTTAGGGTTTTGGATCACGTACGAGGGCATTTCTGTCATTTTAACGTGTTTAGGAGAGGAATTCGAGAGATTGAGAGAGGTGAAGAGTTATGTCTATGTGGTTGTATTTGATATTTTGAGGTTACTAATAGTCTTTATATAGTGGTTTATGGATATGAATCATTGAGTTTTCTAAAATGTCGAAATTGCCCTTAGTGTATATATTGAATATTGATGGATACTTGACACGAATCAAGATTTGTCGCGTCGTGGTGATTTACGTATGAGTTACGTGGAAACTAAAGGGCACTCACATTTGAAACATCTTGGTAGGTGCCCGGCAATTCATATTTAGTAATTAATATAGAATGCATATCTTGTCTACCTAAGAAATTACATTGTATAAAAAATTAATAAAATGTTACGGTAAGATAGATACAAGACTAAATTAATTCGTGAAACATATTTTGTCTAGGCGAAAAAAAAATAAAAAATTGTCTAGGCGATGATCGCGTCGCGAGTCGCGACCATTGGTACAGCAGAATATCGACATGTTATCATTGGACAACAACACAAATCAGAAATATTCTCGTTTTTTGTTTTTATAAAACTTTAAAGTAAAGTTTAGACTCAATCGATGAAACAATATGTATTTATATATTTGGGAAGATCAATATTTTTTTAACTGGTATAAGTATTAAAAAATCAATCCACTACAATATTCGGTAAAACTTGAATCTGAAATCAATACGTCAAAGGTTTTATCTGTGGGCTGTACGATTGGTGTACCCTACTCTATACTTTAAATTTACCCTAAATTATAAAAAAAATATAAATCACCGTCAACTTTTTTTTTTCATTGAGCTTTTTTGAAATGGTTTTGAATAGACCTTGTTGTTTTGTTTTATTGCAAGAATTCTAGATTCATGATTTGTATGGAGGAACATTTTTCAGTACCTCAATTAAATTGGACTTGGGTAATATCTTCTTTTTCTTTTTGTTGAAAATTTAGTATCTTATGTCATACAAATATATTTGTAGATGATTTTGTATGTGTGGTAACGACTAGCTAGCTAGCTATTCTTCCACGTAAACGTAAAAGTGAGTTATATTTTTCTTAATTGCATCTTCTAAATGATTCACTATCACTTTACGAATAAAATATATTGAATTCTGGTTTAATATGATTTTATCGTACCTTTCGATGGGTTCTTTCCTTTTTTTATTCGTAGTTAAAATAAGTTTTTTTTTTCGTTTTGTCCGCTCCTCTGAATATCTTTTACCAATTTTTTGATTAAAACAAATTACAGTCCCTTAATTACTTTCTATATAAAACATTCAGAAAGTTTTTCTTGATTCATAAAAAAACAAAATATGAGAACAGCTAAAAATTTCTAGCATACAATATTTATAGAGCGCTTTCTAGGATTTGTCTAAACTCTATCTTAGTGATTTTAGCATTAAATGCTAATCTAATAGGAGTTGTCTAAACTCTATCTTAGTGATTTTAGCATTAAATGCTAATCCAATATTCGACTAACATCTAGCTTTTATTTTTTCAAACCTTAGAATTATTGTCACTTTCTTTAGATTGTTGACTTACTAATAAACGATTTTCCATTACTCTAATCAACTTTGTGTATATAGGAGACCAATATCATAATTTTTCATTAGTTCTTGACTAAAAAAAACGAGCAATATATGATTTATATGACAAGCTTAGGATACCTTGCGCAATCTTTAACACTTGCCACGTTGCAGCAGCATCAGCAAGTAATTGTCTTTTAATAGTCATGTAAATTTCAGTTCAATTCCTAGTCATCACCTTAGTCATTCGTATAATTATTACTTAATTAGATCGTAATTGATTTATGATTGACGTTGTAAGAATGACCATAATCATATACAAAAGATAAAAAAACAAATTTGTCGTCTTTTGATAGATATATTTTTTTTTTAATAAAATCTTTTGATAGATATTTGCATCCTCCATGTACTTCTAGGCATCTTTTGAAGCTAAAATATTATTTTCCTTCTTGTCTATGATCTATGTAAATAATTACAACGTTTTCTAAAAAAAGAAATATTACAACGTCTGCCAGATCATGTATCATCTAATTTATTTGTATTACATATCATAAATTTAGATACAATCGTGTAACTAGTACAAAATAATAAATGTATGTGGAGGTGTCTCTGAATTTCTTGGAAATTTACTTCTCGTTAAAGTCTCGTCTTCTAACAACGGAGGGAGTAATTAAATGAATTTTGTTTGTTTTTGTAAACTGTTGTCGAAAGTCATATAGTATTTATAACAAAAGGACATCCGACAGTCTCTCGTTCACATTTTAAGATAAGATAGTTTCCTAGTGCCTTCGACTCCCTGAAATTTGTAAGTTAGCTCTAACGTAGACCATAAATACTATTTAAGCAAAAGATATAGAGCATTAACGAAGATATTTGATTTGAAACCTATTTTTTGTTATTGAGGTTTTTCACGTCATGTTGTGGCTTTTAAATGATGCTTGGTGACCTACGAGATTATATATTTTTCATTAAAAAGTATCAATCTACAAAATCCTTCCTTCGGATAATATGGTGTAAAGAACACATAAATATTTGAGAAAACTTTTCGTTTGACTTTAGTCGAAAAGTAATACTATAATACATATAGCTCACCAACTATCTCTTCAATAGTAGTATAGTTTATTTTATTATTCGATTTGATGACTAGCCACAGATCAATGTCGTGCATTTATTACTAGTTAATCATAGAGTTCGTAACATTTTGTAAATTGAGAATTCCAATTCATATACTCTCACTACAAAAAATAGTGTTTGTTGCATCAGATAAATAGTACTCCCTCCGTTCTTTAAAGATTGATGTTTTAGAAAAAAAAATTGTTTTAAAAAGATTGATTTTTTACATTTTCTATGCAATAATAATTATAAATTATAGATTTCAAGACATATTAATTGATTTTATTGGATTGTTATTGGGTCAAACTTATGGAAAATTGTTTAGCACAAAAACCAATACATTTCTAGTCAAACATTAATTTGTTTTCTTAACATGTGTGAAAACTCTAGAAAATCATTTTTTAAAGAACGGAGGGAGTATCAAATAACTAAATGATACTGATTTAAATCACTTATTAAATAAGTGATGTAAAATATAATATTTAACATCATTTCTTATAATTGATGTTATTATTGAATAATTTCACATCGGTTAAACAAAAATGACACAAACTTATATTAGTTTGCATCCTTTTAAAAATTGATCTAGAAATACTTCTTAACATCAATTAAATAATTGATATATTTATTTGTTTTCATTAATAAATATACGTTTCCTATTATTACCTATATTTTTGGAGTAAATTAAATTATGAAACAAAATCTTTCAACAAAATGAACGTGGGATCCTTAAATATAGATGTCAGTAGTTTAAATTGCTGATACACAATTCTTTAAAATTGTTTTTAAAGCAGTTATATCACTAATTTTTTATGAAGAGACACACAATTTTTTTCAATATATATGAAACCGTCTCCATTTTTTGTAAAAAGAAAAAGTTATAAAGTTTCATGCCAACGCCGGCCCTGGTTTAAATAGAGAACATGTTGCGGAACATGATAGGAAGGATGCGGGACGGACGGAATTGTCTTGTCAACGATCTATAACAAACTAGAAATACTACACGTAGGATATAGTTGACAAATAAAAACATAATTATTGATTTAAAAATTGACTAAGAAAACAAGTTATATGTGGACTTGGTGTTTATTTTTTCCGACTAAACCGATCTTTGATAATCAGTTCTGACTTTTCTATCATAGAGCCGAATCAAGAACTTATAGCTCCGTCGTGAAAAAAAGGACACTCGGTATTCTGAACAATTGGTTAAATTTTAGAGTCGTTTGGTATAAAACGTTACGAAAAAGTTAAATAAGATGATTATGAATTAGCAATCTATATCTTTGTCAATAAAGATGATTCTCGAATGAGAAAAAAAGAAACAAGCTGCATTTATAGTTTGTGTACTTGGTTGTGTTATGTTCCACTTTCACTTAGCACATGAGTAGTTTCATTCTCCATCCTTCATTCACCATTTCACTTTCATCTTTCATTTCCAAACATCAATTTTCCTTGATCTTATCTCCATTACATAAATAAAAAATGTAATATACACTAATATATAGTTTGGACACGAGCGCAAGTTAAAGTTTTGGAAGATTGGATTAAAAAAACATAAGAAAAGAGTACTGAAAATATTTGCTATGAAAAAGAAAAATACTAGTTTGATAATGAATAGAATTTTAAGAGGTATTTTCATAACGCAATTAAGAAACTTTGTTAGTCTTGCGAGAGAAGGTTGAGACACGATATTCATATAATAATAAAGTTTCGAGAGCTAAGAAGAATTTATCGTTTATAGTGTTAGAAAGAGTTGACTATGTTTGTAGCCGTTTGCTTGTTTTAGAGAGACATGTGTTATATTCTTTGTTGATATTTCTAAAGTCACTGAGTTAGCTAGAAATTAGTGATGCGTTCAAAAGTGTCGTCTTTACCCGATTAGACAAGGTTGTGTATTATAAATTTGTAATTGTGTATTACAATCCAATCGGTTTGACATTGAACATAAGAAGGTAAAAGAGAAGAGAGTTACAAGTGTTTTTGCTCAAGGAGCTATCACACTATTACAGATTCAAGAACTAACACAAAGAAAAAAGAGAGAGTCCAATCTAGACGAAGAAGAAGACTCCATATATCTAATCTAACGATTCCCACCTTCTTGTTTCTTAACCTTCTCATTTTACAAACCACAATAACATGCCCAAAATCTAAGCACATTTCCAAGATATCTTGCTGGATTGACCTTAGCCCAAACCATTACTAAGCCCACGTACTCCAACAATTTCTACCTTGGACTTATTCTTCTATCAATCCTTAATTCTTTATCATGTCTTCATCATTTTAATGCTAAAAATTAAATATTTCATTAAAATAAAAACGTTTAAGTTTACAAGTCGAAACAATATAAATCCATTAAAATGGTTCCATGGCAAAAAAAATTAAAAACAAGGAAGCATATTTCATTGCGAATTTCAATCATGTCTTCATTTTGACTTTCATAAGACCTACATAAGAAACACTTGGACAACACAACCACTTGGCCAATTAATTACATTGATGAGCTAGGCATCAAGCTCGATGGACTGATGAAAATGACAATGCCTTTCCGAGTCATCAACTTTTGTTCGTTGTAGGGATCATTTGGACGATGTCTAGGTAGAGACCCTTTTTTGGCGGTTCTTGCAATCTCCAAGACTATATGTCGTCTAGTTAGATAAGGTTCTCTCTGACCATGGACTATAAGGATGTTTCAACGTTCGCACTTCTTGTAAAATCTCATTAAAACTTCGCCTACACTTTTGATATCTCGGTTCGAAGTTCAATTTGGTTTACTTTGTCCGCAATTGGTTAACATAGCTACCACCATGCTTCGACATAAACCTAGTTTTTGGTCCTAGTCGTGTGGTATGTGGATTCAAAGATAAATTTTATCTGTTGGATTGGTTAATGGAAAACGGGACACTAGGAAATAACTTTCTTGAAACAACTTCTTGACAAGTTAATAAGAAAGAATCAGTCGATCACATAAAGCTTTGATGTTTCTTGAATGAATCTTTAAACACACCATATAGACTAGTGATACATAATACAATTAAAATTCCACTTGGATTCTATCAAAGATAAATTTGCAATAAAAAATTCAAATAACTAGAAGAAAAAAAAATTATTTTCTTGAATGGCTATGGTAAGGTGAAGTGGCTTGAATTCGAAATTTCCGTTTTTGAAGAAAACTTTGAAGAGATCTTTTCATTGAAGCCTTTGGATTTGGAAAGTTTTGAATCTTTTGATGCTGATGATGATGAACTAGGGTCGACTTTTTTGGAGGATCCGACACGTTTGAAGCTGACCTCTCTTCTATTTCTTTGCTCGCCATCGATATGATCGATTTAGCTTGAAGATGTGTAACATCCGAGGAAACAAACATTTTTCCATTGTAGAAAATTGTTATTCTTTGAGATTCTTCTTCCTTTGCTTGTTGTGGTTTCACAAAGCTGCTTGACTCTTCGGAATCGGAATCGGAATCATAAGAAGAAGTGGGAAAAAGACGAAGCTCCAAGTCACATTTTTTCTGCATATTCATGTTCATGTTTATGTTGTACGAAAAAGAAGAAGAATTGATGATGATGTTTGTATTTGGATTGGTATAAGTGTTTATATTTATATGAGTTTGTGATTGTGTTGTTATGTGACGGTGGAAAACAGAACACGGAGTTTATAACAGTGATGTGTCTTTAACACAAACAAAACACAGCTTGCTTCTTTTTAATTCTCTCACGTGGAAAAGGTTTTTTCTATTTTTATATTCATGCAACTAGTTTGGATTTTATTTATTTTTATTGATTTTACGAGAAAAAGCTCCAATTCATTTTTTAGTATAATACTTTATCCTAGATTTCTACTGGCGGTTTGGAGGCATTAGCACATTTTCCTTGTTTTAAATACATCTAATATTTCAGTTCGTTTGATTGATTAATTATTTGTTAATGCCTGTTTCTTGTTAGTATTTGATTTCTTTATTAATTCACCAGTGTATTAAGAGTTGTCCATTTGGCGACGGCTTTTCCGATCCCATTTTTTATTTTCTGTTTATATCCATTTTCACTAAAATAAATATACTTAGAATAATTTAAAATGAATATGAAAAAGTATATATATATCTGAATTATTCGTTTAGATAACTAAATTAAAAAAAAACACATTAAAAATCGAATTATTCAAACATGTTTTAAAATAAATATTTACCAAAATCAGTGAAAATTCGATAGTAGTTTTAAGTTTTTGACTATCAGAATTTATCAAAATCTGATATGTTATCTGAATTTTTCTTCCCATATTCTATTGGTAATATACCCTAAGTTGTTAATATATATATAATTTACTTTTGATAAATATCTGCTATTTTTAAGTTTAGTCCGAAATAAACATGTTCTAAGGAATAGTGTGTGGAGGCGTGACCTCTTTTTGTCAAAGTTTCGACTGCATTGTAACTAACCGGTTTAATACAAATTTACAATGTATACTTTCCGACTTATTTATGGCGGCGTATTATATTAAAGCAGAATGTGTGATCAGTGCTCACGCACTAATTACAATATTGGCGGTGTTTTACATAATTTGATTTAATTATTTAATTCGAGCAAAGATACTAATTGATTCGTAAACGTTTTTAGTTCCTTATATTGACCAGATTCATAAATAAATTCAGTGTAAACATCTTAGCCGAAAGTAACGATCCACGTTTAAACAGAAAACAAAAAAAGGTAACGTTCTAACTTACAATTTGTATTTCTTTTTCAATGCTAGTTAATTTTTTTTTTTAAAAATTAGCATTGAAATTCATATTTCGTTTGGATATATAAACTCACTGTAATTTGTAGAATGCTTTTTCTACAAAATAGGCGATCAATCCTTTCAGTGATTGACATTTCATACCTAACTCATTTGTTGTCATTTTAGTCAAAATTGTTTCTTTAATTAAGGCACGTGCTTGTGTCTCCATACACATACACTTTTCCGTTCAATATTTCTTGTTAAACTAATTCTTCTTCTTTTTTTGCTAAAAAAAACTAATTCTTCTACAAGATTAATTATGGATATACATTGTTGGGAACCTATTGGGGCTAATCTAGATCATAATTGCATTCCGAAGACGAGTATTCTTCGTAAGGAAATATGTTTTTTCATTCTTTTTTTGAAGAGAATATGAAAATAATGTCCGGAAAAAATTCAAGCAATTTCAGTTGGAACCAGACATGTTTTCTACATCTGCTACCATGTTAACTAATTTTTGAAAATTTGTTACAAAAGAGGAGATTCAGTCGCAAGTTTGGACCAACATGACAAAATTTTAATAAGGTGAAACCATTTGTGTACCACTTCGAAAATGTATTTTAAATTTAGTTTGTTATAACTGAAATCATGGATTAATCCATTAATTGCCTATATAACATGCTTTAATCATTAAGTCTATAGACCTCTACCCGAAATGATGTGAAAGAAGATGGTTAAGAACTTAACTTAAGAGCCATTAACTTCATTCAAGATATTCAAATTTTAAAAAATATCTTCCACTAATTAGTTTCCATTAGAAAAGGTTTTATATCCTAACAATAACATATTAAAAATTTATTTATGTTGAATATGATTCCTAAAACATATTAAATGATTTTATTTATATATGTATATGAAAAATTTAATAGATCATAATAATTTAATATACATATTTCTATATATATAATTCATGATATATTTTATTTATTTTTGACTCAAAGCCGTTTTTTAGCATGTGCAAATAGAACTATACTATTGGTGATTTTGTTAAAATAAATCAAAATGTAACTAAACATTTTATTTGCCGTAAGAAAAGAAACTACCATTTTATTTGTTCTTTTAGTCAATATTTAATTTAATTTTGGTAAGTAAATAACATAAAAGTAAAACACGTGAGTCACGAGAAAGAAATATTAGTAAACGACCTTATGATTGTTGGTTCCCCATCCACCATTCATTTGGTTCACTATTTCATAAATATCGTTTTCTTTTCACTCGAAAAGTAGTCGACGTAATACTTTTATCTCATAAACCAAAACCAAAACCAAAATCAAAAGTAAAAGTCGTCGACGAATCTTTTTTGGACGTGCCCATGTACCGGCGATATAGAAAACAAGCACGTTGAAAATAAAAAACAAATAATAAGTCCCTAAGTCAAATGCTATTATCTCTACATTTGGGACCGAACTTAACATGTGGTTGGTCTTGTACAAAGTAACAAACAATTGAACGTAAGTGGAATGTAAATCCAAAGACAAAGCTATCTAACAATCTACACGTTCATGTCAAGTTTGCAATTGGCACGATTTAATTCCGTACGAATCCAACATTATTTTGGTTTGATTTGAATCTAGTTGGATGCATAAAATGATAAAACCATATAAAAAATTTGATGATAAGAATTATCGAAAATAAATGGAAGTATGTGATCAGTAACATTTTATTGAATAGTAATATTCAAAGTATAAATTTGAGATTACAATGGACTATATCACTAATAACAACGATGAAGAAACAACCAAAAGTCTATGTTTTCCGTTTTAGAAACCTTGGTGTTACTTTCGACAAGAGAAAAATTGTAGCCTCCACATAGATCCGTTGTTGTTTATCTTTAGCATGATTCAGAGATTGGTACACTAGTATTGTAATAGATAAAGTTTCTTTTAAGTGTCATGTAACCTTATACTCTTTACTTCCAATAGTCATGTAATTCAAGTAATTTGCTTTGATGCAATGACATTTTTTTGGATGGCTAAATCTTATAATTCCAAAAGCTCCAACTTTTTTCAACTATGTAAGCTTTATATACTTTTTTTGTCGCAGAAGATTATGTTATTTTGAATGTTAAACGAGTTTGAATTATTTATCAGGTTGTTGAACTAGCAAAGGTGGCAATGTAAGTTACTACAAGCTACACAAAAACAATGACTTTATTAAAGAGGTACACAAAAATATTAACTTTTCTTCTAATCTTTCATATTCTTGTTTACATGTGTTTTTCGAACGATGAAGTTGGAACTCACCGTTTCTGGTTTGAAAGAAACTGATTCAGGAGTTAGACCGAAAATGTGAATGAGCTCAAATAGAATCTGGTAAGTGGACAACTGATTTGGTTTCGAAATTCCTTCCATGGCTACTTGACTACCCATTTGGCAAATTTACTCACAAATTTTCTATATCCCCAAAACAAGTTGTACTTTATTTTAGTGGACATGATTGAACATCATTTTCACATGAGGTGTCAATAAAGAACTCTTGTAATGTAAAGATCAAGATCAATTGATCAGAGCCACAAATTTGGGTCTAACGAAAATAATATAAAAGCCTCTAGTATTATATATTCTATTTGAAAATTTGGGTACTTCTCTTGTTGATAAATCCGCACTTTACATGATTGTACATCAAAAACTCATTTTTCAAGACAAGAACTAGTACAAACTCGTAAAAGGAATAACACATTTGATCAGATTTCAAACTAATTTACATGACCATCGATCTATTATCGACTCTATACATGACAATATATCATAATATTTTTTAGACGAATAAGTATAAATTTCATAACTAATATGGTTAAAAACATCATTAACTTGCAGGATTGTTTTTTAAACCTGCATGAAATCAAGTGATATCAAGGCTTATCAACAATACAAAGATTAGATGGGATTTATTACAAACCAATCAATGAAAAATGCAAAAGTTTAGTTTCTGTTATCAACAGTGTTCACTTGATTTTCAATTGATTTATACCAATCTTTCCTTTCGATGAATGCTTTTAAATCCCTTAAAGAATGTGTGTGTGTGTATTCATGACCAAGGCCAACTAGCATCTCGCCACGCAAATCGACATCCTCCAAAACTAGTACTACTACAACCGATGGATTGATCAGAGTGTGATCCATCTAAACCGCCACGATGGAGTTCTTGATCCCGTTTTGCAGATTCCTCTCTGTATGATGGGTTTGAGTATCTCGGATGTTGTATGAAAGGTACATTCTTCCACCAGAGTTTAAGTGCCTAAAAACGAAAAAATGTTACAAGTGAAATCGAGTCTTCAGATAGATCAACATCTTGAGTGTATATGTACTTAAAAGATCTGAGTGTATTGTCACTTACATGCCAATAGATCCATATTGCAACCTTATGAGGCATCAACCAGAAGAAAACTGCAGGATCAGACACCTGCGTTGAGGGTATTCTTTTCGCCTTTAATGTCGCAGAGAAAAAGTTACCGTGTTGAGGATGCTGCGATTCAATGGAAACAGATAACTCTTCCCCTGGTTCATTTGCTCTGATTTTCCAATTCCCAAGCATATCCTAAAAGGTTATACATAAACCCTCTGATCAATCCAACAAACTTCTAAAGACCATTCAAAAGACGATAAACAATATAAGAGAAACATACCATGAATGGACTGACTTGTAATGATTTAGCAACCAAGTCAGATTCAGGATCGAAAACAAACGTCACTCGCTCTCCCCATGGCGTATTTGTAACCTACAAAAATCCTCTAATCATTCTCAACATAAAGATTAATACCATACATACAATTCATCTAAACGATTACACATTCTCATTTTCAGGTCTCTGAAACAGTGAAGATGTTAACACCATGTTCAGATTACGAATCATCGCTATGCTACAACCAAATCAAGAAACATGTACCTGAGCAATGCATTTGCTTAGCCTCTTACTCAATCCATCCAAATCATAACAATAATACAAACTCAATGGATTCTGTTCATATCCAACACTTGGAGGTATTGTCAATAGAAATCTGCAACAAAGAACACTTATCTTCATCATCACATACAAATCCATGAAGAATCTTCAAAATTCATAAGATTCAATCTACAAATTCCAGCTTCAGAAATAACCTAATCACACTGATTCAAATCAAATACCTAAACCTCTAGATCTTACAGATTATGGCTAGATTATGACCTAGAGTCTCCGATTTCTACGATAGTGATGTAATTGCGAATAGGAAGACGAAATAGCTTACATCGGACCGGAGGTAGTAGAAAGACGGCGAGCTTCATCGGCGGAGAGATGATCGGGCGGAGAATCAAGGGAATTATCGAGGTCGTAAAGAGCGTAACGAACGGAGTAACGGAAAGAGTGACGAACAGGACGGAGACGGTGGTGCCAAACGGTGCCTTCGTAGAAAGAGACGTTGGAATCGACGACGGCGCGTGAAGAGAAGAGACGGTGATGGAGAAGACGAAATGGGAGGAGGAGAGATAGGAAGAGAGATGTGGTTGAAGTGTAGATGATTGAGCAGAGAAGATAAAGCAACTCCATAAATCTCTGAAAATGCAGAGATTGACATTGATGATAATATAAACGATTCTTATATTAACTCTTTGGTCAATTGCTACTTCCTCCGTTTCGTATTACTACTATTTTTCTTTTATATCAAATTAGTTATCGTATTATATTTTCAATGTATATTTTGGTTTTAAATACCATATTTAACCTCAAGTCTTATCAAGAATAGCAATAGTCAAATTCCTTTTTAAGGGTAAAATAGAAATTCTAATATGTTTTCTTAATACACGTGAAATCACCTACAATGATAATTATTTTGCAACGGAGGAAGTAATAATTTATTAGTGTTATTTTATCAAATTTAAGATCGATTTTTAAATGATGTGATTTATATAAATTAATGAAGACAAATTTATAATATGATACAAATAGAGTTGTCGTTGTTGTAATTTTGTGCGTTAAAGTATAAAATTGTTTATTGTGAGCATAGTGGAAATAGAATTGTATGTCTAAATCTTTGTAAAGCAAGTATAATCATTGGATGAAGAGTGAAAATTTTATAATGAATTAGATCATAAGAAATAGGGAATCATGTAGATCTTATGTAAAAGTTACAATACTTTTGTTTGTAATTCCAATAACTCGGATTTTGAAATGGGATATAAACATAATTTGCCAAGACCTTTTGTGGGATGTTTAAGAAAAAAAGAGTTAGTAATCATGGATTTTGTACTATTAGTGAACAAAACATTACCTTGTGTATTTATATTAGTGAAAGTTGGAAGCAAATTTGGATGAATGTGTTGTGTGGACACAAAATTTTAGAAAACTTTATTATTTTGTTCTTTTTGTTTTTGACAACCAATTGTGATAAGGTATAAATCTTGAATCTTGATTGCTGCGTGGACGTTACTGAACCACCTTATAAAATTGCATATGGATAAACCTAATTAGTATTTTGTGTGTATGTTAATGATAGTATAATTAGTTTTGAATTGCACATATATCGCTCAAATCTTTAGGCGGCAGCATGTTTCATTGTTTTTGAATGGTGAACTTGTTATAACATAGCATAGAGTCGAATCAAGGGAGATTAGAATAACTACACTAAGAATCCAAACAATCGAATAAGCTAAGCAATTCAAGGTTTAGATATCGATTTAAAAATCCTAACAATACAATAAAACTAAGCAAAACAAACAAATGATAATGAAAATGAAAGATGAACAAGACTAGATAACTAAATTGAAACTAAACAATGTTAAAGCAAACCATGATCAAGCTTAAACAAAATCAAATGCAAAAGTCAACCAAAAAGTCAATGATCTAAAAACTTGTTCAAATATGAAAATGTATGGACTTTGGGCAAAGCAATGGACTTGAGGTGACTAATAACTAACTAGTGATGGTAGAACTAACAATTCTAACTTAATTCTATAACATGAATCACTAAAACAGACTAATCTACTTCCATGATAATAATCCATTCATTAATCATTAAATTAGACTAATTTCCCAATTGCAATTAAATGATTAACAAGCATTAAACTCAAGTTCGTAAAGTCACTAATTACCTTAAACATCAACTTTCATTGGTTAAGAATAAAAAACAAGATTAAGATTGGCCTAGACATTTCATCGAACACCTTCTGGGTATAAAATCTCCATGATCTAGATTTAGATTGATCAAGTCTAATCTAGCATTAAACATACCTTAATCTTTAGAAATCATAAGAATCTATCCCTAGACATCACTAATCATTCATTAATCACCTTTAATCTACTAAACCCAAAAATCCATATAAAAATTCTGCTTAAGGTATTTAAAGTTGGGGGTGTAATATAAGGCACATGCACCCAATCAAATGGTAGACGAAAAATAAGGCACCTAATTAAACTGTATTATTACTGGGCCGATACATTTGAGGCCCATTGTTACCCAAATAAATGAAATCTCAAAGTTTAGTTAACGTATTTCGGTTGGTCCGAGTGGTTAAGCGAACCCCAGCCTAACTCTACAAGCTTGTTCAATGAGTAATACACATCCAACAAATTAGATACACACACGTGAAAATACCGTCGTAAACTACCACGTGTCATATTATAATTGGTTCTATACAATCTAGACGCCACAGGAGATCACAAGTACCGCCTGACGATGAAAACAATGTAAACATGTGGGTTTAATCGCACAACAATATACATAACCGAGAAATTTGCAATAAATCCTCAATTTTTCAATTTTTTATATATCTAGCCTCTATACGCAAAAAATGCTAAAATACCATTAAACTCACTAAAACCTTTACAATATAATTTACAACAGTAAATTTCATTTTTTATAAATCTAGCCATTATTTGCAAAAATATCTAAAATACTATTAAACTCACTACGACCTCTGCAATACAACTTTTAACAATATATAAGGCGTGCTCGTTTGCAAGTCGCTGCCGCTATGACTGCGACAATGCAAAAGACGTTGTGACGAAGATATAAAATATTAAAACGGTCGCTAAAAGTGAATGTCGGTGCTTCGGCAACGTCTTCTATAGTCAATGCAAATTTCGGCGATAGCTTACATGTGCATCGCGATCATTATTGCAGTCGCAGCGGCATAATTTTCCCTCCACACCACTGTAATTAGTCTTGTTTTGCACAGAGATAATCGGAGTCGCAGCGTTTAAAAAAACACACGCCTATAGACAATAATTATAACGATGTTAGCAGCGATTACAATAAAAATAATTTATATTATTTTCGTAATCACGCAACAAATTTTTGCATAACTAAATTAATATAGTTTCATAACATATATTTAGATGATAAAATGTTTAAGCAAGAAAAGCCTTGGAGATTGAGATAGATTGTGCAAATTTTATGTTTATGACTAACTAGTTTTTAGTGCATATTTTGACTATTTCACTATGGTAAAACAAATTTTTGTATATTTTTGTTTTAGTTCATCAACTAAATATATTAAGTAGTTTTAGACTCAATAACACATACTCCCTCTATTTCTAAAAGATAAAAAAATTACAAAAAAATTTTGTTCAAAAAAGATAAAGAGTTTTTACTGTTTTCTATGCATTTTTACAAATTCCAAAACAAATACTGAAATACTATTGGTTAAACTTTATTGGAAACTGTAAATCGTAGAAATCAATGCGTTTTCTTAATAAGTGTTCATAACCTTAAACATTTATCTTTTTGGAGTAGAAAATAAATTTGCAAAAATAAAAAAATTAAGGTGTTATTTGCAATTTCCCGAAAATATCGTAATAAAAATGAAAAGAAATTCGATTTCACAGCTTTCTTTATAAATCTTCGATTTCTCCGCTCATCACTCTCTGTATCACCATTTTTTGTTTATATACAACAAACACTTGTATATATACACACACAACTATCCAAATCTCTGTGTGAAAAATGTCTGCTATAATCCATGGAGCTGGAGCTGCAACGACCTTATCAACGTTTAAATCCATCGATTCCAAGAAACTCGTTGCTCCTTCTCGCACAAATCTTCCAGGTTCGGTTTTCGAATTTCGAATTTGAATCGATCTGCATTTGATTTCGATTTAATTGATCGATTCGTTGTTTTGATTTTTTTGATGTAGTGAGGAGTAAGAGATTCATTGTTGCTGGATCTGATTCGAGTAATGGACTCAGTGTTCGTCAATCTCAGAAATTGATTCCAAATGCTGTTGCGGTAATCTCCGGTTTTTGAATTTCTAGGGTTTATTTGAATCTCCCATTGATTAATGGTTTTTCGTTTTTGATTTTGTAGACGAAGGCAGATACATCTGCAACCACTGGTACTGGGTATGTATTGCATGCTGATTGAAATGATTTAGATTCTGCTTTGAACAAAATCTCTGATTAGATTTTTAATGTGTTTGTTATACAAATGCCTTTGGTTATGAGATTCAGATTTGGTTTAGAGAGTGAGCTATATGTGCTATTCATTAAGGTGTGTGGGTGATGTAAGATCTTGGCTAGTTCTTGATTTAGAGAAAGTCTTTGTTGAAAAGAGTGATGATTAGGAATATAGAGATGCTGGTTTACGAATTGGTAAGTGATTGCATAAGCTGAATGTGTTGCATGTTTTTGCTTCCACTTCCAGTAAGCTTCCCATTGATGCCTTAGTTGTAGTTATTATGCTAAATGAGTAAGTTAAACCATTTAGTTACTTCCCATGGACATATGCTAATATCCTAATTCAGTTTTCCATAGAAACATTTTGTTTGGAATTATTGCATATTCTGCAATTGGTTTGGCTTGTGTGACATACACAATTCATGCAACTTTCTATTTCATTATACATAGACAAAGTCTTTGTTGAAAAGAGTGATAATTAGGACTATAGAGATGCTGGTTTTCGAATTGATAATTGATAAAAGCTGAATGTGTCGCATGTCTTTGCTTCTAGTAAGCTTCTCATTGGTGCCTTACTTGTGGTTAAACCATTTAGAAAACACTTCAGTTTTCCGCAGAAAACACTTTGTTTGGACTTCTTACATGTTCTGCAATTGGTTTGGCTTGTGTTACATACACAATTCATGCGACTTTATGTGTTGATTATGTGCTCTTTCCTTTTTCTATCCGTATTGTTTCCGTTAAGGATTTGTGTTGTTTTCATTTGCACATAAGCAATTCATGATGATTTCACCTATTGCTATTCTTTCATGTATTCATCAAAGTTCATGATGATTGCTCATTTTCAATCAATTTCATGTTGATGGCTATTCCTTCACAACACAAATTATAATCTTTGATCTTCTGAATTTGCAGACATGAACTATTGCTTTTCGAGGCTCTTCAGGAAGGTTTGGAAGAAGAGATGGACAGAGATCCACATGTCTGTGTTATGGGTGAAGATGTAGGTCACTACGGAGGCTCCTACAAAGTCACGAAAGGCCTTGCTGATAAATTCGGAGACCTCAGGGTTCTTGACACTCCTATTTGTGAAAATGCATTCACTGGTATGGGAATTGGAGCTGCCATGACTGGTCTTAGACCCGTCATCGAAGGTATGAACATGGGTTTCCTCCTCCTTGCCTTCAACCAAATCTCCAACAATTGTGGAATGCTTCACTACACATCCGGTGGTCAGTTCACGATCCCGGTTGTCATCCGTGGACCCGGTGGAGTGGGACGCCAGCTCGGCGCTGAGCATTCACAGCGGTTAGAATCTTACTTCCAGTCCATCCCCGGGATCCAGATGGTTGCTTGCTCAACTCCTTACAATGCCAAAGGCTTGATGAAAGCAGCCATAAGAAGCGAGAACCCCGTGATTCTGTTCGAACACGTTCTCCTTTACAATCTCAAGGAGAAAATCCCTGACGAAGAATACATCTGTAATCTTGAAGAAGCGGAGATGGTCAGACCCGGCGAGCACATTACCATCCTTACTTACTCGCGGATGAGGTACCATGTAATGCAGGCAGCAAAAACTCTGGTGAACAAAGGGTATGACCCTGAGGTTATCGACATCAGGTCGCTGAAACCATTCGATCTTTACACGATCGGGAACTCGGTTAAGAAAACCCACCGGGTTTTGATCGTGGAGGAGTGTATGAGAACCGGTGGGATTGGGGCTAGTCTTACAGCTGCCATTAACGAGAACTTTCACGACTATTTAGATGCTCCAGTGATGTGTTTGTCTTCTCAAGACGTTCCTACACCTTACGCCGGTACACTGGAGGAATGGACCGTGGTTCAACCGGCTCAGATCGTGACCGCGGTCGAGCAACTTTGCCAGTAAATTCATATTTATCCCGTGAACCATTATACCTCTCCATTTCCATTCTGTTTAGCTTAGTTTTGTCTAAGTTGTTCTGTTTTGTTTAAGTTTGTCTCCTTTGTTGTGTCTTTGGAATATGGTTTTAAAACTCAGAAATGTTTGGTCTGTTGATTTATCTCCCACATTTTCATTGTTAACTTTATAATTTTCTTTACTTTTAGTTATAAACATATACACAACTCATCCAAACAAAGGTTTTATCACAATGCCCACACAAAATAAACTTCTAGTACAATAACTAATCATCTAAATTTCGTTGTACTAATTCTAAGTCCAGTAAAGTTGAACCTTTACAGTTTTCTTTACACTTGATTATACAAATACACAACTCATGTCTTCTTTCTCCAAAGTTCCAAAGAGTTTATTACAAATAACCCCACCACGTAATAAAGATATCAAAACCTTCTAGTACCAATAACCAATTTACAAAAAATGGTAGGAAAAAACCCCCTAGAGAAAAGCTTTTATGCATTCCAAAAGGGTTCTACTAAAAAGAACCCCTAAAAATAGAAAACAACAGTTTACAAAATGTAAAAAAAATAATACAAACATTGAGTTTTGGTTTCTTATTACCATTTGGCTGATTTACATTTAGCAGCTCTTCCTGTATCATTCAAGTAAGAACCAAAAGTCTTCATGACTTCATCGTAAGTAGGCCTCTTGTAATCCACTGCTTGCTCTACCACTTCTTCCGGTTTCGCCCATTTCCATTCTGCAAACTCTGAATCCGCTGCTTCGTTGTTCGCTAGATTGATCTCTCTTTCGTCCTCATCGTTTCTTAGTCTCACTAAAAACCTGTAGATATCATTGAACCATTAATTCTCTTGTTGTGTTCAAATGCGAAAACCTTTACGCAGTATTGAAGTCCTTACCATTTTTGGGCTTGGCCATGCCATTCACCGCCCCAAAGACGGTTAACTTTTGCTTTTACTGCAGGTGGGAAATCATATGTCAACCAAGTTGGAACCTGTTTAAACATCAAAAACCATAGATAAGTATATTTTCCGACTCATCTCGCTTTTAAAGTCTTTGAAGTAAGAGTAGAAACCTCAGCGATGATTTCAGCTGAAACCACTCCAGTTTCTTCTTGTAACTCTCTCATTGCTGCTGATTTCGGATCCTCTCCATCTTCAATGCCTCCCTATAATATAACAAACAAGAAAGGCGGGGTTTTAATATAACTCAGAGCATTGATGGATCAAGATAATCGCAAAGCAGAGAAAACATGCCACTAGTTCACCAATCTTGAAACAAATTCTCAAGATTCTTGATCATCTTTTTTCCAATAAAATGGTGTTTAAACATCAGTAATACGTTTTCACTAAAGACAATGATCATACATACCTGTGGCATCTGCCATGCTCCAGGAACATTCAATCTTGAAGCTACAAAAACCTGAAAATTCATAATCAATGGTATTATTATTACTAGTGACAAAAACAGTAACTTAATTAGAAAGCTAAATTGGATTATGAAAATATTACCAGATTATCCGAGTTAATTAGACAAACACCAACATTAGGACGATAACCAGGTGGTAGATTCTCCATTTTTTAATATCTGAAATCAATCACCAATTAACCACTTAATACAATTAACAAGAGATTATGATATTACACAACATAACTTTTATACTTTTGCAAATCCAGTCAAGTTTATATTATTACAACAAGGTGTAAATTTTTGCAAGAAAAATAAAACCCCTTAAGATTTCAATATTCTCCTAAAGCAAGACTTAATTATTACTTTCTTGACTTCATTTGGATCAAAGAAAACAACCTACAATACTCTAATCACTAATCCAAGGCCAAAAAAAAACCCAGAAATGTTTCCATTTTCACTTTAAAATCCAAAGAATAACAAAAACAAAAAAAAGAGAGAACTCAAAATTATAATCAGAGTTAATCAGAACACAGAATCAAGTTACAAAAAAATAGGAACATAAATCTAAAACATCCAGATCTGAAGAAACAAAAACAAAAAAAATCAAGAATCAAACCTTGAATATATATTTTTAATCTTTGACTACACAAAAGCAAGAAGAAAAAGTTTATTAACACAACGAAGATACAACGAAGAACATGTGTGTTGTTACAAACACAAGTACACGTATAGTGGTTCACACATTTATATATATATATATGGAATTGGATTCGGTACAAAACGATGACGTTTTATATAATCAGACTCTGACTATTTGGCATCTTATTCTAATTGAGCCGGGCCCACCGACGACTTTTTTATACATTAAATCCAACTGCCACGTGTATGATATGATGACAACAAAAATAATAATGGTATTTTTTGATTTTTAGTGTGATTAATTGTGAAATGTTTATTTGTTTGTCAACGTTTTAATTTAATTCTTTTGTCTTTTTATCCCATGACCTGGTTCTGATTTTCAAATTAGTTGACGAAAGTTTAAATTAGGAATTTGTTTAACTTCTAATGTAAAATTTAGTTGACTTTAGTTGGGAGAAAATTCATTCCAAAAGATATAAAATATGTATTTACGAAAAAGTTGAATTTGACGAGGGAAAAAGTGTGATGTCATTGACATTTTGTGATAAGGACAAGCAAAAAAAGAAATAAATTAGCAAGTTGGCAATAATAAAAGAAGATTTAGAAAATAATAAGGTAATAATGATAAAATTAAAGGCAAAGCGCACGTTAACGATAATGAGGTGTAAAGTAAGTTAGCGAAAAGGAATGTGAGAGTTGTGAAGGCGTACGATAGAAGAAAAGGTAAGGGGATTGAGTCAATGAGTGGACAGAGAGACGAACGTGCGGTGGTGGGGAAGCGAAGGAAGTTGACTTAATAGTGAATTAATGATTATTTTTAGTTGTAATTTATTTTGTCATTATTAATTACGACAAATATGTAATTATTATAAATTTTGTCTTTGCACTCAATCACGGATCATAGATAAAGCTGCCACCATCTTTTTATTTTCTTTGGGAGGAAGGCTTTTGATTCACCATAACCATGACCATGAAATAATTTCATTTAAAAACCCAAAAACCCAAATTAAACTGAAACTGTATCATATTGAAATATATGTCATTCTTTTTCAGTTTATTTACTTCAAACATTTCTAATTTTATTTTGAATTGGTTAAAATCTATTTCAATTTGTTGAACTCTAATATTACTGAAATTATGAATTTCAACATAAAATTATTGTTAATGGATAGGAAAACTCATATATTTTGTACACTGATGATATTGAGATATTTTCATTTGAATTTAAAATATTATAACACACTACTTTCTAGTATCTTAAAACCAAAATGAAGCTATTTGGATTAAAATTTAAATCGTAATTTAGTTTAGTATGATTAGACCGTATTGTCCGAGAGTTAGCATTAGAAACAAAAGTAGTAGGTGAAAAACACAGTACCAAAGCAAACCACTAGATTCAAAACGACATCTTCATGGACGTGAATTTGTGATCCTAACTTGAGCAAATAAAACTCTATATATATACTAGGTGAAGGACCCGTGCGTTGCACGGGTTTGTTGTTTGAATTATTATTTATCATTAAATTATTGATATGTTTGTTTAATACATAGAATAAAAGTGAAGGTTAAAGTTTATAGATGAGAGATTGTCCAATAAATAGCTATAAACGATAATCGTAGAGTAAAAGATCTTGTTTAAAATATTAAATGAATTGTTATTCAATAATTAATACATACAATTCTTATGGAAACTGATCGATCAAAATTCGGACATGAAAACTCTCTTTATAAAACACGGACATCAAAATGGGAAATTAATAAAATAGGAAAATAGAAAGTATGATATTAATTTTAAGCCCAGTAAGATCTAATATTCGTATGTAACCGAGCCATAAAAACCCAACAGAGAAACAAAACGTAGAGTTCTTGGTCGATGTAACATTTTGCCGACGGGATTATCTATCCATCTCTCGGCCAATCGTCGCGGTGGTGCTAGGGTTTCGATCGATGCTCCGCTTCCTCCATTGGCGCTACTTCTAGTAATTTTTCGATTTCGCTTTTCTTCCATTTCCTCCTTAGTCTTCGTTCTCTAAATCGATAAAATTGTGATTCTGGGTGTGTGTTATTGACTGTGAGGAAAAGTAATCAAGCAATTCTTGGCAATTTTGGTTATAGTTTTAGTATTATGAAGTATCTTTCTGTAGTTTTGCTGATGTGTTTGTTTATAGTTACACAATGGGCTTCTAGAGAAGAAAGCCTAGGTGTTTGAAGTGTATAGAAAAGTAGAAACTGCCACCAAGATGAGATTGTCTTTTGTTCTTGCTAGTGTAGGAACAGAGCAGAGTCTTTGTCTGATTTGTTAGTGTTTGCAAAGTGTGCTTAATCTATGAGCCCTGATTTTCTGGTTTCTGCGGTTGGAAAAGCATTCGCAGCTGCTACTGTTATCATCTTTGGCTCAGCCACTTTGGTTTTTGGAACGGCAGCCTCGAAACTTGACATGCGTAATGTAAGATTGCAATGTTTCTATTGTTTAACTCTAAATTTATTCTCTTTTGATTCGTGTTGCTCTAAATTTTGTGCCCATTATTGATTTTTGGTTACTGTCTGAGTTTGTTTGCTTGTGTTTTTTTTTTGAAGGTATCAAGGCATTCCAACACTGGTAACATTGGTGTGAATCACGGTAAGTAGCAAAGTCAGATTTTGAAGTTACTGGAAGTTTGGGACTTTAATAACATTTAAACTCACAAATTGTATGAGAAGCCTATGTCATTATAAAAAATAAAATAGAAAACAAAATTAAAAAAACAAATCAATATTTTCTTCGCTGTCAATTCTTTCTTCTGTTTGTCTTGTAGATGAGACGTTGTTGAAAACTTCTTGAAATACAATATTTTCCACAACGTTATTGTCGTAGTGTTTTGTTTCAGCTTTAAGAATCTGTAGTCCTGCAGTTGTTGTCACTCTTGATAGCGCAACGTATAACTGTCCGTGTGAGAAAACAGGATTGGGCAAATATAAACCAACTTTGTTTAAGCTTTGTCCTTGGCTTTTGTTGATCGTCATTGCATAACAGACTCGAAGAGGGAATTGACGCCTCTTTAACTTGAAAGGCCATTTTGCATCTGTTGGTGTGAGGCTAATTCTAGGAATAAGAACCCGTACTCCCTCATTAGTTCCAGTAAGTATTTCTGCTTCGATAACCCTTGTTCCTAGGCGAGTTATTATTAATCTTGTACCATTGCAAAGCCCGGCTCTTTGGTTTATATTTCTTAGCAGCATGACTGGCGCACCTACTTTGAGATTTAGTTGGTGGTTAGGAATACCTGAAAATTTAAAGTATTCAAAAATTCAGTGGGGTAAAGAATATGTTGATTTGCCACCTCTTCTTTGTCGTCTCCGATACTGTCAGAACTCAAATACTCTTTTAGATCTCCTTTTAAGCAAGATAACATGTAGTTATTGACTTCGTCCACCGTTTCGTTTCTTGGAGTTAGAATTGCTCGCTCAATTAGATAATCCTTGTCCTTAAAAAGAACATCGAAATCATGATACGTAGACTTTGCAATGCATTCAACATGATCTCCACTGTTTTGTAAAAGCAGTTTGTTGTCTATTTCGACTATGTCATTTTCATTGTTTGCTTTCCTATATTTTGCAGGCTTAGGAGCGGTGCCGTCACCGATTCGTAATATCCATTTTGCAAAATCTCTTTCAGCTTGGTGCAACCTCATATTCTTTTCAAGAGTGAATATATTGCAATAGTTCCATAAATACGACCGGTTTATTGTTGCCATAATTGTTTCTTGCCTGCTGCCTTGCGGTATCACTGGTAGAATTTGTCTAAAATCGCCTCCAAGGAGCACTGTTTTTCCTCCAAAGGTTTTGGTTGCTGCATCTGGATCTGACATTGAGAGTAAATCTCGTAAACTCTTATCAAGAGCTTCAAATGCAAACCGATGGCACATAGGTGCTTCGTCCCAAATGATGAGGTCTGTTTGTTCAAGTAATTCAGAAAGCATCGTATTACGACTTATGTTACACATGCTGTCTTGATGAAGATCTATTGGAATCTTGAAACGTGAATGTGCAGTTCGACCGTTAGGTAAAAGTGTAGCTGCAATTCCGGATGAAGCGACTGGTAAAACAATTTTTCGCTGTGATCTTAGCCTTGAGATGATCGTCTTATACACGTAAGTCTTTCCTGTTCCACCTGGTCCATTGAGGAAAAATAGTTTTCCTTTATTATTCTCAATCGAGTCGATAACGGCATCGTAGACGTTCTTCTGCTCGTCATTTAACGTTTTGATTAACTTGCAATGTTCTTCTTCTTGTTCTAGAATTTTGTAGTTTGTTTCATCTTGGACCATTGAGTTTTTCATCTTTTTCAACAATTCCTTGTCTGGCTTTGGCATATCTTCAAACTCAGTTAATGATCTATCGTTCTGCGCCAGGATTTTCTCTAACTCTATGAGTGTATAACTTTGTAATTCTTCGTCGGAGAATTGTTGACCACTGAAATTGAATGTTTTTCTTTGTTTATTAGGTATGTCTTCAGCTAGGTGACGCCAGCAATGCTCCCACAAAGAAAGAGGGCTACTTAATTCGCAATATAGCATCAATGTCACAAAGAGATGGCGAAGTTGGAAAGGATATGCATAGTGTGCTGCTTCATCCATAGCCTCTTTCCATTCTGAATCACCATTCAACATCCCTCGTGCATAACACGCTGCTTTGAATGAGGTATGTTTTACATTATCTACTGTTAGTATATCATCAAAGCTTGTCGGACCTTCGAGTATATTTACCAACATTTTCATATAGTATAAGTCTTATGATCTTGGATGAATGTTCACTACTCTTCCTATGCTGAATCCTTTCTGCCTTCTTGTCCAAATTTTTGCATCTGAATCCCACACATATTTTGTAGGAAACTGACTATATGTAAGTTTTCTTGCTTCAGGGCAGCTTTTGCACATCTCCATGTACTCTGTCAACATTGTTCTATGAATTCCATCTTTTGAGATAATATTTTCAAGATCGCTTTCTTCATTGTAAATGATTGTTTGTTGGTCTGGTAAATGCAACGGTAGCCTTGTTACCGCAGGTTTACGTGCATGAATATCGAAGGCAAAGATTCGCCATGCAGCTTCACATGCAGAGAGGTAACGACATTCCAAATAGTTTTTTATCTCACTGATCTCTTCTTTTGACTTATCTTCTGCATTCTGATCCACGACTTGTAGTTTCTCGATCAACATTGTAGCCATGTCTACTCCTTTTGTGATATATTTGAATAGATACTTTATGGCAGACGATCTATTGCACCATTCGACATTAATGTGAGCTTTGTACTTTTTTAGGAGTGAGAGATTGTGAGGCACTACGTAGCGATTATCAAGCTTAGTGTCTCCTTTCATGACATATTTTGTATCATCAGCTCTCCGACGATAGGTTATATAGCCAGTTTCACTGATACTTGTGGTGTTATTGTACGGTCTTGGAAATTTTTTTGTGCATTTGTTATCATCCATACACTTTCGTCCGCATGGCCCATGCATCATAAGTTGTTCAACCAACTGAAAACCTTCTGGGTCAGCCACTTTATCTGGTAGTTCAGATGTAATGAAACTATCGATATCGTCTGGAGTTGGAATTTGTTTTGAATCTTGCAACCACAAAAGTATATGTGCGTGAGGAAGACCACGTTTCTGAAACTCGATTGTGTGAACAACTGTTTATAAGAAAAGAAAATGATGTGTAAGAAAATGTAAAGATTGATTATATTTTATTATTATAAATGATATTTGTACCTGCTTTAATAGGACCGAAGAAGACACCATCTTGTAGGTCTGTAAGAAGTTCTTCTAACTTCATTTTGAATACACGACATTCAATATCCGGTCTATCATTTGCATTTTCGTTTCCAGCCTTCTTTATATGATCACTGATTTCTTCCCACTTTGGATTTGCAGTAATAGTAATGAAGAGGTCTGGATTTCCATACCATCTGCATATTGCCATTGCATCTCGATAATTTTCTACCATGTATCGCGGTCCACCTGTGAATGAAGATGGAAGAATTACTTTTTTGCCTAGTTTTGTAGAATCTGCGTCCCCCTGTACAACTGCATCACATACATTATTGTAGAGATCTGCTCTAAGCTTTTTTTTATTGTTATGGTAAAAGTTCATACGTTCTTGTTCGATAGCAGTATATGCATCAACAATGTATTGATGGAAAAGGCGACCTGAACGAACTATTGTTCCTAGAGATGTTAATCTCGTATGTATTTGGTATGCATAATACTCTCGCATTGTAACATATGATCTCTTGGTAGCATATCCCCGAGAACTATATGGAATGCTTCTCTCGCTATAACCTTGTTCACCATATGCAAATAACAAAGGATATTGTAGTGGCATGTACGATGGATGTAAAAAGCTAATCCATTGAGGTTTATCCGTTCTAGGATGCACTATTATATCCCTGTCACAATTTGGAATAGACATGTCACCCACAATAAGTCCCGCAATCTCTTCTCCTTGTGGAAGGTCAAACTGTCTGCCACGTTCTTTGTTTTTAATGAGTCTAATTGAGAATTATTCACTTCTTCCAGTCTCGTATCTATCTCTAGCCATTCTGAATACTTTAGCTAACTCGTTGAACTCGTCAACCATTTGAATCAATCCTCTTAAGATATCTTCATTCAGTTGATGTTCCTTTCCTTTTGTTAGTGCAGTGAGACGGTTTTGTACTTCATGGAGGGTATCATATATGTATAGCTGCGCAAAGCGTGGTATATGTCCTTCTTTTGGTAGTAGGGATTCAAGTTTATGGTAATTCTGACCATGCATACGAAACGTGTAAAGACCATAACCTGAATTGATATCGTTGTCAATTTTTCCTCCCATTGATGTAAAGGCAAGCATTGAATTGTATGCTCGTATATTGTTACGAAACGACGTTGATTGTGATAATAAGTACTCTAAGTAATCAGGAGGTTTCCTAGATGGCGGCAACTCAACTCTTCCTTGCTGACAGCATATCGAAAATTTTAATTCTTTCCCATTCAGTTTTAGACTTTCTGATTTCCACACTAAAGCCTCGCAGTACATACACGTCACCAATTTGTTGGCTTTTTCTTGACTGTTTTCATTTATCCCTGTACAAAGAATAACACACATTAAAACAATAACGTATTTGAGTTAAGGAAGAACAAATATTCGTAATGAGAAATATTAGTTTGAATTTGTTGGAACTTAATTTATGAGATTCTTACCACGATTGTATTTTCTCTTTTTTCTTAGACATCGCCCTTTTATTCCGGCTATATTTTTTCCCCCGTCTGGATTGCCATCAAAACTGTTGTGGGATTTACATTCTTCTCTAAGATTATCTTGAAAGATATCTGCACTTGAATTTGATGGGCTTGATTGATTGCTAGTGCGAGCTACCTTTGCTTTTCTGTTGTTGATCCTGCAATATATTTTTTGTTAGATGTGAAAGTAGTAACTGGGATTTACTTATTAGATATATAAAAACGGTTCTTACCAGTTTCTAAGTTGCGCAGTTGTAATTTCAGGACCCTATATTTTGTAAAGTAAAGTTAGAGTAATGAATTTTGAAATATAAATCATACAAAATTTGAGTTTTATACTTACCCATTGGTTTAGATTGTGGACCCATGTCTGAAGTCTCTCCAAATTCAACCGTATATTAGGTTCATCTTTAAGCACCTTCTCGATCATAGCAATCTGATCATCATTCATGATACGTCGGTTTCTTTTGCTCATTGATTTTTCTGATTTCTCACTAATTCTCTTATTCTTTGTAGAGTTGTTGGTTAATGTCACAATTGAGATTTAAGCTTATTGCAACGTCTCTTGGTCTAATCTTATTATATAGATTAGTAGATGTCTTTTTCCTAATAGCATTAGGTAAATAAATGATTTTGCTTCTCGAGGAAAAGGAAGTTTATTCCTTTTGCCAGTAGGATTAGTGATTAAACCTCGAATTGGCAAAAATAATAAAATTGATTTAAGCAACGATACTGTTTTTAATCAATGTCAACAATAACTTAACGCATAATGTGTCCGGGACCTATGTTAATTTTTTAATTCACTTTTATATGTTTTTTTACTTCACTTTTATATATGTTTTAATAATTAGCATTACGTAAATAATAATTTTGCTTTTATCCAGAAAAAGGAATAGCATAGTCCTTTTGCCAGTAGAATTAGTGGTTAAACTTTGTACTTGTAAAAATATAAAAATGATCTTAAGCAACGATACATTTTCTTACTTCAATTTATTTTATTATTTTATTTTGACGATGACATGCATTATTGAAACGGAATTTTAAATTGTTGTGTTCCCCAAAATTGACATGAAGGGAACTTTAATAAGATATATAAGATAGATTTGAATTATAATAATGATCAACGTGAGATCAAATAAGATCAAGTATCTAATTTAAGTAGAAAGATTTTGTTTCTTATGATGATTTGGATATATAATGGTATCAAAAGTATGTAAATCTGATCTCTTAATAAAATAAGTGTTATGTATCAGGCTCGATATTTTTTTATTAAAACCTTGCATTAATATAATAAATTCTTGTCTTATGATGATTTGGATATATAATGGTATCAAAAGTATGTAAATCTGATCTCTTAATAAAATAAGTGTTATGTATCAGGCTCGATAATTTTTTTATTAAAACCTTGCATTAATATAATAAATTCTTGAAAAAAGGACAAATAAAATAAAACCACTAAGTTAAAACTATCGTTTTCTTAGAATAATAGACATCTAAGAGACAAACTTGATAGGAAGAAATAATTAAAGGAGAACTATCTTATTTATTATTATAGAAGATCAAAGATAAATTCAGTCTTCAGTTCGTGGTTTCTTCACTAAAGCTCCGGTGGGTTCGTCGTGTTCTTCGTAATCTGGACTTTTGCTTTCACAGTTCTTGTCATCCGAATTTGTCTAAACATAAAGAGACAAAAAAACATTGTGTTAAATAAAATAATAGAATGAACCGATATCTTGTAAAGACAAAGTTGTAAAATATTTTTCACCTCTAATTGGTCTAGAACCTTTATAACTGTGAAATTTTGATAGGATGCCTCAAAATCTTTTTTCTTGATTTTAACCTCGAACAAATAAGTTTTTCCTACAATTGACTGCACACTTGAGGGAATATCTTCCAATCCTTGCTCGCTAGAATTATTTTTGATCTGTGTTAACAATGGTTTAAGAATTAGTAGAAATATAAGTCAGCATCACTAATGTATAGATTAGTTTATTGTGGAGAACTATATATATAAATATAAACAATTCTTACGTCTTCAGCCGTTGTGCCAGTGATTTTTGAAGCAGCAGCATCAAATAAAACAAAAGTTGCAGAGTCGTTTCCATCATCTACTATTATTTCAATTCTAAAACTGAAAACAATAGATTTGTTTTAGTTAGTTAGTATTCTTATATATATGGACAATGTAAATTTAAAAATTAAAAGTACAATGAATAATACCTCAAAACTCCTACAGATTGTGATTTACCACATTTGTTGCACCTAAGTGAAGATGTTGACTTTAGCAATTTTGTTGAGCAAGATGAGCATGATATGTAATTCCAACCATTACGTAATACAATATCAATAATGGTTGCTTTACACACAAATATCTTGTCCTGCATTTAAATTTTAGCACATATGTTAGAATTATGTGAATATTATAAAGATTTAGTAAGAGATATTAGAAAGGAAATTGGTTAAAATAACTAAATAATTAAAAATTAGTTGTTACCTGAGGTTCAGCAGATGTGTAAAATTCCCAAATATCATTAATTGAGTGTTGAATTTCAGGACGGGTATTATTCGGTTCATGATGTTCAATCATGCCGCCAAGATTAATTGAACAACCACCATCGTATTTTAAACTGAATGAATACAATAAATTATTATTAGTGCAATATATTTGTTTAATCTTAATGAGTAAATTGTTAAAGAAAAATTACTAATAGCATACCTTTGTCGAAACGCAACAACGGAATCAAAATCTTGATTTAAATAGAATTTAGTCGCAGAAGATGCTGACAAACAGATTGAACCTCGATACATCTTAATCAAAACACTTGTCATGATTAGAATGATGTCGTCACTTTTAACTCCACGATATTTATCTTCAAATTGTTCTGCTTGTTCAGCCCATATGGTTGCTTGTATTTCAACGCTACTGTTTATTAGTAAAAGAGAATAAATTACTTTATTAAAAGTCATCATGGAAAATAATATATTAATACATGCATCCTACTAATTAATGCATGCATGTAACGTTAGTTTAGAATTCAATAATCATGCTGAAACATGCTAGACAATACATGTAACGACAGAAAGGGACAAAAGAATTGAGTAAAATTATGCTGGAAAAATATGATGCGTAAAATTGAGTAATATGATACCTTTCTAACAACAGAGTCAAAATTACTCTTCGAACAGTTGATGAATTATGCGTACGGACATCCGACTTTTCCATACTTTTAATATAACCGATTGCATCTAAGGAAGAAACCAATGTTAGACATAGATACTCATATATATAAAATTTAAATTTAAAAGTTATGAATATTACCGTATAGATCATCTCGCGTATCTTTGAGTTTAGCAAAATTATCATAATTTTGAAATCGAAACTTTTCTAAAGATATTTGACAAACTTGATGTTCCATGCAAGCAACTGTTGTGCTTTCACTAAATCTTATTAGAAATTTGTGGTCAGACACACGATAACTTTTACTGCAATCTTGCAAATTGAAATTGCAAATTTCAATTAAAGTTCCTTCACATAATTTGTTTCCAAATTTTCCAAGAAGCGAATGATGCACTGAGCCTTGAATAGTATTTTCCTATGTTAAAACAAAACCAAATTGTAGTTAAATATTAATCAAATAATTAATTATGGATGAAGATTTTTAGTGGCATAAAATACAAAAAGACTTACCTTTTCATCAAGTAACAGAAGATCCATTCCTATGAGTTCATTATTTTTATTAAAATTTCTCGCCTCCCACTTTCTGATGAGACGTACCACAATACGACGATAAACACGTTTTTTATTTAACTGGTTTAGGGTTAAATAATTGGTGTTTGTCTTAATTTGAGCAGCCATTGTTTATGTAATGATGGAAAAAGAGTTTTGTGAATAGATTATTGAAATTTGAAATTGTTTGGTGAGAAGATTGAGGAATCACAGAAGCACCTTATATAGATAAGATATTGCAATCCTTAAAGAGTTTGGATTTGTAAACCTAAATCTATTTGGACTAAAATAATTTATTAGACATGTATTAATCTTATTTTATTATACGAAGAAGATATAACGTAAGAAAAAAGAAGAATGACAAATTACAAAATAGAAAAGGAAATCACAAAAAGATATAACGTAATTAGGAAATTCTAAAAAGAAGAATGACAAATTACAAAATAGAAAAGGAAATCACAAAAACATATAACGTAATTAGGAAATTTTAAGATAGATACAAAACATAAAATAAAAATTAATAGTTATTAAAAAGTGACACGTGTCAAAATCTCGATCGATCGATTTGACACGTGTCGCGATCAAAAACATATAAGGTAATTAGGAAATTTTAAGATAGATACAAAACATAAAATAAAAATTAATAGTTATTAAAAAGTGACACGTGTCAAAATCTCGATCGATCGATTTGACACGTGTCGCGATCTTGTGAATTATTATGTTTGACGCATCAAGCTTTATATAATAAGATACTGTAAAAACTTCTATAAATTAATAACGTTGGGACCACAATATTTTATTAATTTAGTGAAATATTAATTTATCGAGAGATTAATTGGATCGAAAACTTAATTTGGAACTTGAAAATGTATTAATTTAACGGGGTATTAATTTATCGAGTACTCCCTCTGTTTCATATTAATTGTCATTTTACGTTTTTTGTTTTATTTCAAATTAGTTGTCGTTCTACATTTTCAATGCACATTTATGATTAATTTTTGGATAATCACAAAACTGCCACTTTTGAATTACCACTTCACAAATATGCCACACCCAAAACTGATTTCACAACAATGCCACAAATTTGGTCTCAAATGACAAAATTACCCTTGATAAAACAAGAGTCATTCCAAAACAGATTTTCTTTTCTAATTTACGTTCTCTCTCTTCTCTCTCTCATCTTTCTCTCTACAACAATGGTGGGTAAAGATCTTTTTTTTCTTCTATGAAGTTGAAGAAGATCAAACAAATACGAAATCTCTCTCTCTCTAGTATAGATCCAGATCTATATCCGATTTAATCATTTTTGTTGTAAATTTGAGATTTTTTTTAATTTGTGTCTCTTTCTCTATGAGGTTGAAAAAGCAAAATCAGTATGAATATATCTCTCTCATATAGATCCGGATCTAGATCCGAATTTTGTCACTTTTTGTTGTAAATTTTGTTTTATTTGATTTGTGTTACAAGTCTGGGTTTTTGATTTGGTTTTCGTAGAAATTAGGGTTCCACATCTGTTTTTTTTATTTTTTTCTAGGTTTTGACGTTTTTTCCCATCACTGGTCCTTATGATTTTTTATACGGTTTATAAGCATTTTGTATGGTTTATAAACGTTTTGTAAGGTTTATAAACGTTTTGTAAGGTTTATAAACACTATTGTATGGTTTTCTAATGTAAATAAAAACGTTAAACCCCAACCCTACACCCCCCCCCTCCAAAAAAACTATACCCTAAATATAAAATAGTTAAACCAAACTAAAAAAATTTAAAAATGTTTTTGAGTTTGCGTCTAGGTTTGCATATGAAATTTTACAAAAAATATTACTTTTTTGTAAGGTTTATAAACGTTTTTTGTAAGGTTTATAAACGTTTTGTAAAGTTTGTAAACGTTTTTTGTAAAGTCTATAAACGTTTTTTGTAAGGTTTATAAACGATTTGTATAGTTTATAAACTATTTTTATGGTTTTTGTACAGTTTATAAACATTTTTAGGAAATTTGTGAGACACTTTTATTGTAGGGCCAATTTGCAAACTAACACAATTTGCTAATTTTATTTGTGTATTAGCTATGTAATAATTTTATTAAGGTGAGTAGCCAATGCACATGATATTTTACCATTTCCTCCTTTTCACGTGAAAAGCAGCATGTGCATCTAAAGCCTAATTTTGGAATAGTTAACCCAAACTCAAAAATTTAACATTCAAAACTAAACCCTAAACCCTAAACCCAAACCCTACCCCCTAAAACTATACCCTAATTTTGGAATAGTTAACCCAAACCCAAAAATTTAACATTCAAAACTAAACCCTAAACCCCAAACCCAAACCCTATCCCCTAAAACTATACCCTAATTTTGGAATAGTTAACCAAACCCAAGAATTTAACATTCAAAACTAAACCCTAAACCCCAAACCCAAACCCTACCCCCTAAAACTATACCCTAATTTTGGAATAGTTAACCCAAACCCAAAAATTTAACCCTAAACCCTACACCCTAAACCCTAAATCCTAAACCCTAAGCTGAATCTGGCAGTAAGGGTAAAATTGTCCTTATACATATTATACACAGCAGCTGTTCATAGCACAGTAATTTGCGTTAGGAGTTTAATTATTAATTTTTTTTGCGTTATATAGTCATATATCCCTTTATTGTCAATAAAGATGTTAAACCTTAACCCTACCCCAAAAACTATACCCTAAATGTGAAATAGTTAACCTAAAACTGAAAATTTAAAAACGTTTTTGTGTGTTGCGTTTGGGTTTGCATATGTACTTTTCTGGGAATATTCTTCTTCTTCTTCTTCTCTTTCTTCTTCTTCTTCTCTTTCTTCTTCTTCTCAAATCCACGAGATCCAATTTCATATTTATGTTTTTTCACCAAAATTTCTTTTCGGATTTTTATAAAGAGGAAGATTAAATTTGGTTCATAGTGAGAGAGAGAGATAAGATCTCGTAGAGATGAGACGAGATCTGATCTGATTCGATTCCTCGTTTTATAACAACGAGATCTCAATCTGGGATCGAGAACGAAGATGGAGAAATCGGAGATCTAAGATGAAGAAATCAAAGATCGGATGTTATAGATGGAGAAATCAAAGATCGGATGTTATAGATGGAGAAATCAAACATCGATGTAGAGATTTTGGGAGAGAGATGAACAAATCTGAGAAAGAAAGAGAAGATTTGGGGAGAGAGAAATAAAAAAAAATGAAAAAAAAATGAGTGTAAGAGAAAAAATATTTATTTTATCATTAAGGGTAATCTAGGAATATTAAAAAGAGATTGTGGCAGTTTTGTGAAAATGTATTTACCCGTGGCATTTTTGCAAAGTGGCATCTTGAAAGTGGCAATTCTCAAAATTTCTCATTAATTTTCCATTTTTATTCATACTCTTTTAGCTTATTAATTATATATATCAAACAAAAATTACATTTTCTTAATTGATGTGAAATCACCTAGAACGACAACTAATATGAAACGGAGGGAGTATTAATTTATAGAGGTTACGTAACCCTAACTCTCACTTCCAACAAAAATCTCTAAGCTCATTCTTTTTTATCGGACTCAAGCTTATCTCTCTCGGGGCTTATTAGTCTACTCGATCGAATGTTTTTCACCTACTTTTTTTGTTTCTATAATAGCGAAGTCCTTTTTTACTTTATTGTTTCTAACTTCTATCAATATACAGGGTGTAGGATTTGATTGGGCCTCAACTATATTAAGCCCAATGGATAGAAACCTATTGAAACTGTTGCGCCGCTAAACTGTTCGATATCAATGAGCACTTTTTGGTCCATAACTCTTAACCTACAAATATGTCCCCCGATTAAAATTGGCCCTTGTCATCTACAAAATATAATAAAAAAAATTAACAATTATTAGCTAGCACAATTTGATAACATTATGTTCATTGATATTTGGTTGGAAATGGATTCGAACATTCAAATCAATATCTTATCACACATGGCATTTTGGACTTAGGAGTATGATCTTGAGACATGTTGAGGACACGTTTGCTGTTATTTTATTTTGGGCCCTCAAAGGCCCATTAACCACATGACATGTTTCAGGCATGCCCCCTCCTCCTAACACGTACGTCTTTAAGGCTCTGCATGATTTGGAATTTTAGGTCACATCATCATGGGTGACCCAAACTCGATGATGTTAATAATATGAATCTTCAATAATGATCTACCATCACGTGGGATATAAAGTTTAGGTTAAAATACTACATTAAAAACGGCAAACAGTGATCAGGATGTGAAATATGTAAAAGCCTAAAAGGACCTGACCCATATTTTCTTTTCCAAAACAAACTGCAGAAACATGGTTGGAATTTGGAAATACGAGACTAGGGTTTGATAAAGAGGAAGAAAACAAATTCACGTGATAACAGCTTTGTTAAAAGCAGAAATATTCATATATGGACAGATTTTCCAATTTAGCTCGGGACTCAAATAGTATATACACACTAGGGTTCAAAATTATCAATGCACATCATCGCATTAATTTCTAGCTACTAGGGACTTGTTCAATTTGTATAATGTACATAGTATCAAATTTGACTATTGATTTTCTCTATTGATTTGCTTCCGGAAGCTAATTTATCAGATTAGTCCATTTTTAAATTGTCCCAAAGAAATGTAGTTTTGTTTCATTCAATTTTTATAGTAGTTTTTTTTTGTTTTAGTATATACAGACGATATATACGCATTGTCGACATACTATTTATTTATTATTATTTATTTGTTGTTAACTTTCGACACACAATTTATACATAACATAATTGTCATATAGTTAATATATATATTTGTATACAGAAATAATGAAGAATGAGTTTAAAGGAAATGGGAACAGACGTGAGACCAGGTGGGAGAAGGATCGATAGAGAATATATATATGCTTTGAGTTTTAGACTTCACATTTAATTTCCTGCCACGAAACACATCCTATGCGCCACACACATAACTCAATATCCTCTATTTGTTAACTCCATTTTAGGAAAATAATTTTAGTATGAGTTTCTGTTTGTCTTATAAAATCATATTATAGTATAAGGGTGCATAAAAAAATAGGCCGTCGCCTTGGGCCCCACTTGAAATTAGAAAATTAAGGGTCCCCAAATTTACCATTTTATCTAGGCGAGTAATTTATTTTACAATAATAGTAAGTATCGACAGAGTTATTGAGTAAATTTATGTCAAATCTCTTACTTTTTTAAGTGAGCTTTCAAATTACAAATAGTTAAGTATCCTCATAGTGCCTTAATTAAGCTAGTTTACTTTTGATGTCTTCTCTTTACTTCGATTTGATCAGTTTTTATTATAACATAATTTTCTTAATTTATTTGACTTTATATTTTTCAGCATAAGTAACCAAAATTTAAGAAATGAAGATACACACATAATTTTGTAGATAATGTTTCTTATTATGAAATATTTATATCATTATAAAAAGCATAATATTTTAAACTTCATAATTAACATGATCATGACTTGTATAAACCAGTCGATTATATTTTTTTCATGGATTATAAGATATTTTATCATAAACCCGCCTATATGCGGATCTTTTATCTGATATATATATATTAAATTTTTTTTCTTAATCCAACTTAATATATATATAAAGTTATTGAATATACTTTTATACATTATACTGAATATACTTAAAAGTTTATATTTAATATAATATATATTTAAAATTTAAATAAGACAATATTGTTAAATATCGCCTTAGGCCCCAAAATTACTAGGCACGGCATGACCTTAAAACTTACACGTATCACGGTGCATGTACATAATACATGAAACCCTAGCTTAGAGTTTTTTAATGTATAGAATGTATGTCCCTTCTTCGTTCGCAGAGGACACTAAAAGCTCTATAGCCCAACCTTTGCGCAAGAGCCAAACCGCAAAATCTTTCGTATCTTTATTTTTTATTCTTTGTTGTCATATTTTCTGACATATTGTTTTGCAAACAGATGAGTATTTTATGTCAACAACGTATGTCTAGAAGCTTGTGCACCCAAGATTTGGTTAGATAATCATTTGTCATGTGCAGAAATTCATAACTAATCCAAATAAACACCACAACTAGTATATTCTATAGAGAAAAATTAACTTTGATCTATATATAAATTTTTTGGAGCGCAACCATTTTGTCGTACCGGCCATGTTCAGTGGAAATACATAACTATTTGTGTTGAATTATTTCACTTGAGATAAACTAGACCATGTAAGTAATATTCTTTTTAACATCCGGGTTTTGTTTTTGGAGTTCGAATATAAGAACCTAAACTTAACCAAGTCATGAACTAATGGTGCTCAACATTTTTAAATAAAGCTTTGCATTTTTGTATATATTTCGAAAATCAGAAACACATTGTTTTTTTTTTTTTTGCCGTCAGAAACACATTGCTAATTAGTTACACTGGATGTTTGTCAGTCATTTAGTAATATATATGTCCTTTTTCTTTCTGAAATGTCTAGAAATCGCTGTCAAGTTGATTCTCGGGAAACCCAAGTTCCCAGGACATTGGAAGTCTAGATTAATGGTGAACCATTAAAGTGTCTTTACTCAATTTTTTATATTGAATTTAACAATAAAAAGGTGTTTAACATTCAGTACACGTCACGTGTCCTAACGAACCCCGTCGTTAAATTCACTGTGCAGAACTTTTTTATTGAGTTTCTTTAATTAAATAATCAGATTTACTTAAAGACACCCCAATTACTTCACCAATAAAGATGCTCTCCTTTATTCGTGGCAGAGTTCTTCAATGCCATGTGTCCTCGAGTAAGCTTAGAAAAAGATTTCGTTCAAATACTTATTTAATAATTATAATAATAACCAAAATAATATATAAATTTCTTTTGCTATGGAGCCAGGATGAGAGCTCTCGAAGAGGCAAGCAAAGTATTAGTTGAGTCGTTTACATAGACCTATAGTCCATCTTAGTCCAGGTACAGTCCACAAAAACCCTATGGAGCATGAGGTCGAACAAGGTCCTGCCACGTTTATTGACGCGTGTTACATCGACAGAAAGTATATAATCTGTTGTGCTATTATGTATTTTAATATAGGATCACAATGTTTTTTTTTTTTTTGAAAATAGGATCACAATGTTGTTAACGTGTTCGGGTGATGAATGTAGTCTTATGTACATATGCATGAAATGAGACATTCTCGTATTGACACTATTGCATACTGTGTCGTGTTTGATCCGTCTTTTTCCACGTAATACTATTCGAAAGAATTAACGATACGTAATGGTCCAGTGGATTAAACGTTTTATTTTGAATGTGTAGGAACCAGAATCGAGTATATACTCCTTCATAATTGCTCAGAAATTAGTATTTTTCAAAAGAAACTACATTCATATTTCATAATGTAGTTTCTTTACTAAAAGACACTACTAAATAAATAAAAATGTTATAATATAGATAGATCCATGTAGTTTAATTTACAGATTTACATTTATTATCAAAGTCAAAATACACGAATTATCTATATTTGTAACATTTTGATTAATTTAGTAGTGTCTTTTAGTAATGTTTTGACATGTGTGAAAAAAGCTTTTGTGCGCAAATTAACGTGAAGACAAAGAATTAAAAATAACATAATAAACCATTGAAAATGGAATCGAATTTCTTAGTGAAATAATTGTAATTAAGGGGGAGTGAACAAGTCCATGAATTTACGGAGTAAGCTGACGCCTCCCACACCCTTTTTGACTTTTTCCTAAAACACAACGACCCTAACTAAAAATATTATTGACTTTGTGTTTTTGTTGTTTTGTATTTTTTATAAATTTACTTATAGAAATATAATTACTTTAGAATAAAACAAGTTATGAGGTAGTCAAAGAAACAGACACATCTGCCACCAAATATGGACTGTTGGTCTGGAACAACAGAACCTCTATTCACTTTTACGTCATGTGTTATCTCCATGATCTTTGACGTGCATAGTTGAATACGTTTTTGTAGTATACATACTAAATATCTACGGATATTTTTATTTTTGTCGACATCTACGGATATTTATTAGAACAGAAAATAGATATTTTTCCTTTATTGAGATTTACAAGTATATTTATACTTTCTTAATCATGGTATAGGACTTGGTAGTAGACATAATCTCTTAGTGTACTTCATCATATGAATGTACCAATCCTAAGGTGTTATCTTAAATCCATGAATTCATTAACAAGTGTGGTGACTGGTGAGGAATAAAAATTCTTTTCATTTATAAAAAGCGGTAAACTGAAAAATGTGAGGATGGATTACTCACGATAAAATGTTTTTCAAATGAACTGATCATGATATCATCCGAACATAATTCAAAATAATCATCTTTCTTCAAATGCAAAAGTTGAATACAATTTAAAAGTGTTTTTGTACTTCGTTGAGATGCTCTGCATGAATCTCATATGTTTCATTGTGTGCTCAGTTTGATATAATTTTGAAAATTCTCTGTTAATGACAATTTATACGAGATATTAACTCTTTTATCTGAAATCTATAGGTTTACCACAGAATTAACAATTCAACTCATTTGTGTCTGTCCGTAAATCATATGATTATTTATAATGCTAAGATTAAGTACAAGTTTTTCTGTTTCATGCCAAACTGGTGACGTATTCTTTTATGGTAAATATTTTTTCATAGAACGAGCAATTGCATCAACCAATTTTCGCAGATATTATATTTTACTTTGATGTTCATCATCCTAATTGCTGCTAAGAAAGATAAATAACCACTCTACAATTTTCATGTATATATCAAATATATTTGCATCTAATCTAATATACCATTAATTCTCTAAAACTTTTATTTGCTTTAAAATTTTTTAATATCAAAATATATTTAATAAAAATCAATACAATTCTTTTTGTTGGAAAATCCGGACAACAAAATAAAAAGTGACAATTAAAGCTCGATGATGTGGAACTTGTGAAATCGGAAATTTTTATTCTATTATTTTTAGTATGTTTCTACTTTGACTTTGTGTTTATTTGGAAGTGAGGAAATTATATGATACAAAAAATACACTATATGTACTCCATGAACTACGCATTACGTCACAAAATACATTAATTGCATGAGTGATTTAATCATCGTAATTAACGAGTCGACGTTGGTGCTTCACTTCAGTTTAATCCATCGTCTTCCACGTGGATATGACGTGCCAAATTCACGATATTCGGATTCTATCAAACCATTTTCTCTTAGAACAAAATTTCTGCATTTGTTAACCAAGTTTTTTGTTTAATTTAATGAATGTCTGAGAAAAAAAAATGAGAAGAATTGATTGGGATAATCCAACCCCATTGTGATCCAAATCTGCTCAGAGAAAGCTTTCCATATAGGGAGTCAAACTGGTGACCATTATAATGGACAACTATCTAATGTTCCAAATGTTTTGAATTTTTTTTTTTTTTTTAAATTGTTTAGTTGAAAGTTGAAACTATGGTGGACATAGATAATTAAAATTAAGTATTGAGAATGATTTGAGTTTATGACAATAGAAATTCCAATGAGTTTTTTTTGTTGTCAAGAGGGATTTGGTTTTTTTTTGTCAGCGTTCAAAAACTCATTTGTTTTGTAAATAAGTACTAGTATAAACGGGACAAACTATTGTTTTGGCTTTCAACTTTTCATTTTAGATGAAATGGCGAAACAATATCTTAGATAGGGACAATTGAAAGTTCTCCTTTTAAAGAAAAAGGTAACCAATGAGTTATATGGTCCTCACACTCTCACTGTCTCACACACAATGGTCGGCATAAACTGTCCCCGCATAGAGACAACTATTTCGATTGCCTTGCTCTTAAGTCGTTATATTTATGGTGTTTTTTACAATAATCTGCTTTTTCTTCAATTAATGATTTTGTTTTGAGGGTCCATGGATATAGATATGTTCGTTCTGTAATGAGAATTTAAGAAAATAAAATATATAGTGTGTTTAATTTTAAAAAGTATATTGGCAAAATCCATGACTTGATGGTCTTGATGCACACCATTATTGATGGTGGCTCCTTCAATTATTAGGTAGATTGCTGATAAATACTAGTGTAAATACGATGTATTCTTGTATTGTCTGGTTATATGATAAAATGTTCGAAGTATGGGATAAGGTTCACAAGACAACCAAGGATAAGTAAGACTAGCGGCCATGGTCGAGTGGTAGTTGATAAATTTGTGTAAGCTCCCTTTTTCCTTTGTACGACTATCACTAGCAACCAAAAAAACATGTCTGTTAGGTCAGTTCACCTTAGACATCGACCCGGTGCTTTTTATGATGTGTTTGTACTGAACGATTTTGCATAATTTAGAATTAGTCGCATTTCGGTTTAAATTATTTTAATTATCAAAAAAAAATATGCAATAAAATTATTATTGCGACTCTTTTGTTCTCCTTTTGGGATATCCAAAAAAATTCAAATTAATCTCCGTTATTACCACTATGTAAATTTCATAGTAATATATGTATATATAGAAATCAATTCTTGGTATAAAGTATAAACCTACAAAGCGATAATCTTATAGTTTTTGGGTGGTAAACTATCAAATGATCAACATTTTTATTATTCTATTATTTTAATAAATATAAATCCTTAGATTTTGAATAGTGACGCTACCTCATAAATTATGACTCATAATAGACTTGATGCGAGATATCATATATGCATGCATACTAATATCAAACTTTATAGAAAAACTGACACCACTGCAATGTTTTGTCCGTTTGTCTCCATCTAGGTTGCATGGAAACTCCATTTTATGACGTTTCACGCTTCGGAATCGGAATCGGAATCGGAATCGGAATCTCTTGGAATCGTCGTGGAATCGCGATTCCAAAAATTACAATTTTGGAAGCGCCTTGGAAGCGTCTGATTCCAATTTGGAAGCGTCTGATTCCAATTTGGAAGCGCCTTGGAAGCGTCTGATTCCATTTTGGAATCGCGATGGAAACTTCTTTTCATTTTGGATGATAAAAATTAAATATTAGAAAACTTAAAAAAAGTTAGATATTTTTATAACTTAGAGAGAAAAACCCCTAAAAAATATGAATCATCACATCCCTAGTCACTAAGAAGTAAGAACGATTAAGATTTCGCTCACAATCTCTGTAGAATGACTCTTTAAGCTTCCAATGTATCTCTCGGCAATCTTGTAGAAGAACATGATATATTTCATAGTATATGTAATGAAACTATTCTTGAAAGATATGAGTTTAAAGATCTTTCCCTCGACAAACCAGAGTTAGGAAGCAATTTTATTTGATGGAGTAAATGAAAACCAACATGATAGTCTAAATCTTTGATTTTAGTACTATGGGTTGTTTATTTTAGTTAAGTTACTTAATACTTTTATGTTTTAGATTTATGATCCAATTTGTAAACGAAGTTTTTCAATTTGGTTTAGTTTTGAATGTTAAAAAGTATTTATATATATATATATTTGATTTAGTTCTACGCTTCCAAAACGTACCCGCTTCCTAAATTTTTCAAAAAAATCGCTTCCGCGTTTCCGAACGTTTCGCTTCCACGTACCCGTTTCCGATTCCATGCAACATAGGTCTCCATTCAGAACTTCAATGTTTTAAACTAATTAAGTTCAATTAATTCAAAAGAGATTAAATTTTTTTTTTATCTTAGGCAGCAATGCCGTCTTGTTATATTAACGATTCTCACCTAATTGCTAAAAAAATTAGTTTACACTTTTACTCTAATTATGTTTGTTCCGACGAGACAACAACGACCAAAGCCAACTAACTACCACCGTTCACCAATCACACTCAGTTACTCACTTTTCAAAGTCTTGTCTTTTGGTTTCCATAAGAGTTTTATTACGAAATTTTCAACACTATTCTCTATCAAAGATTCACAAAATCAGTAATGATAATGATAACTTTATGTTAATAAATAATTTAACACCCCACCTTCATAAATTGGTCGGCAGAACATGTATAATAACATTAAATATATGAAAAACACATTTGATTTCTTGATATATATTACTTTCACTAATTTAATTAACATAAATTTTAATTAAGACACTAGGAATAAAAATGCAACAGAAACCAGCTGAGCTCACAAAACTTCTACTTACACATGCTTCAAGCTGGCTCCATTAAAACAAACAAAATCTATTTATATCTCTTCTAATAAAAAAAAATCAAAATCAGCCTATGTTCACTAAACCAACCATAACCGGGTTCGGTTTACTTCATAACTAAGCCTGATTTACCATATCAACCGAATTCACAAACGTTCCGTGAAAACCATACGGAACTCTTGACGGCAACTTAACGATCGCTTCTATTTCCAACGTAACGGCGTTAACAATCTGAAGCTCTGATTCCCAACTTTCTTCATCGTGAACAAACGACATAATATAACCGTCATCTTCTCCGTCACTTTCTAACCCTCTCGGTAAAAAAAAAGGTTCACCACCATATTTTTTACCACCGTAAAAATGATTTTTAACTTCACCAGTCAAAAGATCAACTTTAGCGAAACCGGACACTTTAGGCCACGGTTCAGCTATAGCTAAATAAGCAAACCGGGTCTTCCTCCCGAGTAAATTCCGGTTTACCATACCAGCTTCTAAATTCATTTGAACCGAACCGGGAATTATAGTTTTTCGTGTTGATTTCCCGGTTTTAAGATTTAACCGGATTTCAGACAAAACACTATTAAGCTGCTCATCACACTCGTTGAAGATCGAATCCGCCGGAGTCATACAAGATCCAATCACCACCACTTCGTCTGTCTCCGGAGACTCCCAAGCATTCCATAAATGGAAACAAAACGTCTCCGGCGACTCAATCCAAACCATCTCCGTCGCGTCTTTCGCGTCTCTTGGTAAAATACCAAACCGGGAAATTTTATCTTCATCATATTTAACCGGAGATTTCCCTAAAAACATATCGGTTAACTTAAAAACCACTTGTTGGTCCGGTATAACAACGAAATTCTCGGTTATTGCGAAATCATGCATCATCGTCGGACTCGCCAGTGGAATCTCAACGTCCGGTGACTTTTCCCCGTCCGGCGAGAATTTAAAGTATTTCAAATACGGTTTTTTAACAACGTCGTAGCTCAACGCGAAAAGCTCCTTCGTTATCGGGTCGATTTTCGGGTGCGCGATCATCGCCGAGCTTAATTGTCCGGCGAAATCGAATCTTCCGGCGGTTTCTAGATCGCCATTTCCGGTTACACGGACTTGGTAAGGTAAATCATCTTCAGACATAGCTAATAACCGGTTATGAAAATAAACCAAACCGGCGTTAGCAACACCGGTTCCTTTATTGTGATTTAATAAACCGAATAAACCACGTGCGTAAAACAGCATTAACCGAGCTATACCGGTGTGACCATGTAATTCCCCTATAGCTTTAGGAAAAATCGGTGAACCGATTTTTTTCTCTTGAACCAATCTTTCGGTTTCAGTAAACCGGCATGAGTAACTCGCGTCTCCGTTATTGATTTTAACGGCGTGAACCATTCCGTCACCGTCGAAGAGATGATGACCAGAGATTGGTTCGAAGAGTGGATTAGCGCCGTTACGGAGGTAAACGCCGTTAATGCAGTAAGGGATTTTACCGTTAACAGAGAGTGAGGATTTAACGGATTGTTCTTGAACCGGAGCGTAGTTACCGGAGAGTTGACGGCGAGGATCGACCGTTTTAGGAAGCGGTTGAGAACGCTCACGCGAAAGCAATGCGGTTTCAGCGAAGTCTAAAGCGGTTGAAGCGGCGCGTTGGAGAGCGTTTAAATGAGAAGTGTCCTTTTCGGGGATTATGGGATTTTGAGAAGGGTAATTTTGGAAATTTAAGTTTGGGACTGTGACGGAGTTTGTTGAGAGATTACGGCGTTTGGGGTTAAAACTAACGGAAGATGACGGAGAAGGAGCGTCAAGATCTAACGGAGCTAAAGAGAGATTGAGTTTGGTTATGTTTTGTAATAATACGTAAGAACAAGCCATGAGAGAGAGAGAGAGAGAGAGAGAGAGAGAGAGAGAGAGAGATTTTGAGATATATGAAGTATGAGAGAGAGTTTTTTTGAGTATATATAGACTTTCTTTTGAGGTTTGGACTGATAAGTTATTAAAATACTAGTATTATACCCTATGTTATGCACCCGTAAGTTTACATATAGTTACATTTGATTAATTATTTCTTATTTTGTAAGCAAATGCTATTTTTTCTTTCAATTTAAATTTTGAGTTTCCTATTTTTGTGAGTTATTTACTTAATTACGTTATATTTTTTTCTGATTTTTTGTTTTTCAAATTAAATTTTGAATTTCCTATTTTTGTGGGTAATTTACTTAATTACGTTAGATTTTTTTTCTGAAAATAAAAAAATTCTGCTACACTTGCCACCTGTCATACTCTTATCGGTGAAGTGACTTGTGTTTTAGTAGTAAAGGATAACATATACCATTTTTTATTTCTTATCATAAAAAATATTATTTATTGTAATTATTGTTATGTATTTTATTTGTCTCCAATCAGGAGTAGACATTTTTTATTGTATAATCACAATCAGTTCAGAATCCGAACCAAGCCAATGCCGAAGTACTAAACCATTTTAAGACGAGGTAGTGTTTCAAGTCTTCTTTTGGACTGATAATTTATATTTTAAGTGACTCATCATCAAGAGTTTACGTGCTAAAATATTAGCAAGAGTGTACATAGTAATTTTTTTTTTTTATAAACTGTATCGGTTGATCCGGAAAGACCCGGTAGGAACGCACCGGAGTGCTACAGAGTAGACTTCTCTCCGAATAGCCACCACAATGCCTATCCCGAATTTGGAATACTTTTTGACTAATGTCTGGGGTAGCCGGATCGCCTGTTACCGAAAACTGCCAGGGCTTTTGGCCCAAACTTAGACTTCCCACGTAGACATGATTTTGTTTTTAAAGAGACTCGAACCCTGGAGAGTGTTGTAGCACATTTCCTATAGTAAATATTAGATTATTAAGCATCAAATTGTAGGAAGTAGAAATTCTCGAGTTATCACTTACCATGCACGTGAGGTTACGTCATTGTATGTCCGTTTCCTTTTCTCAAATTATACTTCTTACAAAATGGCTAATCTTTCACATGAAAAAACTAGTGTATAAAAAATCTAACATTGTATCCTTTTTTTTTTTAAATCACGATAGAGTGACACCGTAAATAGAAAATATTGTTAAATATCAGTTTGGCTTTTCTAACCCTAAAAATAGTGTACAAGATCAACACGTTACACATGTACTAAAACTTGAACTTTCTTGTATGTATTAAATCTTTTGTTATGAAGTTTGAAATAATTTCCGAGTCTATACAATATCTAATTGGTTTTGCTGTGGATGTGCGACAAAACAATCTTTTACCACATATTTTTCGGGTTAAATTTTTAACTGTAGAGTCATCCATATTTATAGAGTGATTAAGGTTTTTTCGACGTATCTTTGTCAACAATTCGATCTCTTTGTCAAATAAGGGACCACAAATCTCCACTGGTCGATTTTCGAACCGTAACGATAAGTTGAGGATTTGATAAATTTTAAGAAAATTTATGTAGTGAGTAACATAAAGATTACCAGCCGAAAGGTAATCACCGGACTCGAATTCATCGACTACGAAATTTACACTCAATGAGAAAGTGTTAAAAGTATGGGAAAATTCCTGAAAAATGTTCTTATAATATATAGATTTGGTCGGTCCACGTGAAATTGTGTTGGGCAGGTGGGCCGTAGCAGAAGAAATCAAGAAAATACTTGCAATTTTGGGTCCACTCAAGACAATTTCTACGTGATGACTAATTCGGTCTTTGGTTCTCTTTATTTTTCTTGTTGATCTCCTTTAATGTTCAAAACCAAAGTCTAGTTTTATACTATTTCGGTTGAATTGCAAGAACAATTGCACATTAATATAAGAGATAATTACTCAAAAGACCTTTTTAGATATATGGTTTACTCAAAAGACCTTTATTTGTTTGAGCTCTAATTTTTTTTGCTAAAAAAGGTTACAAAGACCTTTAAAAAATGGCAAAACCGTTTATTAACGGTTTTGCCACTAAAAAAAAAAAATGAACATATTAAAAAAAAGGAAAAAAAAACGTAAACCCAAAAAACGTTCTTCTTCTTCAACTTCTGCGTAACCGGCAACGATTTTGGCGATTGTTCAAGCGACGTTGATTTGACGGTAAGTTTCGATTTCTTTAATGAGTTTTCGTCTTCTCTATCCATGAGGAGCATTCGGTAAGGAGTTTTTACGGAAATTGAAGTAAATTTTGCGTCCGTCGGTTTTAGGTTTTCGAAATTCCGGCGAAGCAAAGTTCCGTCAAGCGGTGGGTTATCGATTTTGTGCATTGAAAAGAGGTATTCAGTTTATTTAACCGTTTTTGGTTTGGTTTGTGGAAGTCTTGTATGAATGACGAAAACCCTAATCTGAAATCTGTATATTTATTTCAGTTTCGGTTGTGAAAACCCAGATTCCGGCGTCGATATTCGCAGATAAAAGTAAGAGAAAAGATTGGTATCGTAGATTTGTTAATCTCTGTGGTGGTAGATTTATTTTAAGTAGCGGTAGATTTATTGTATGTGATGGTAGACTTATATTTTATGTGATGGAAGACTTATGTTTTGTTTAATGGGACTTATTTTCTGTTTGATGGTAGACTTATTTTCATTTGATGGTAGACTTATGTTTGTTTGATGGTAGACTTATTTTCGTTTGATGGTAGACTTCTTTTCGTTTGATGGTAGACTTATGTTTGTTTGATGGTAGACTTATTTTCTGTTTGATGGTAGACTTATTGTTGTTCGATGGTAGATTTATTTGGTAGACTTATTTTCATTTGATGGTAGACTTATTTTTGTTTGATGGTAGACTTATTTTCGTTTGATGGTAGACTTATTTCCATTTGATGGTAGACTTATTTTATGACATGGTAGATTTATTTTATGTAATGGTAGATTTATTTTATTTTATGTTGAATAATTAATTTACTTTTCATTTGATGGTAGATTTATTTTGTTGTGATGGAGACTTATAATTACTGATTTGTGCAGATATGACTTCCTCGATTGTTCGAAAGATATATCCACCGAGAAGGTTTCCGGCTGGATTGGCACCATCGGGCCAAAGAAGCATGCATCACAATTGCATGTTGAACGACTTTGAGACGTGTACAATGATATAATGAATAATTCCTCAGTTGGAATTATTCTGAAGCTTGCTGCACGGAAATTCAATTTCTCAGGTGCGACGGTGACTCATTTCCTGGCTAACCAATTGAAAACTGAAAGGTTCTATGAGATGTGGTCCTTGTTTGGTGGTCGGCCAGTTAGATTTTCGTTGAATGAGTTTGAAGAGGTAACCCAGATGAACTGTGGTGAGGTTGATGCAAATGATGGTTGGGACATTGACCACACAAAGTTTTGGGAAGAAATTGGTGTCCCAGTTGGGGAGGGACCAAAGTGGTCTGAGCTGTTGGTCCTGTTTGAAAAAATCAGGACGTGGAGTGAGGAGAAGAAGAGAATGATAGCGCTGTTGTTTATTTTGCATGTTGGAGTGTATGGTTACGCTCGTGATAGTAGAATCCCTTTGAAAGCTGCAAAAAGGGTGATGGATCCCGAGGCTTTCGAGAGGTATCCATGGGGACGAGTGTCCTTTCAATGTCTGATTTCGTCCATGCAAGTGACGGACATGAAAAAGATCACACTCCATGGGTGTGTTCATGCGTTGCTTGTTTGGATTTACGAGGCAGTTCCCATTTTAGGGGAAAGATTTGGGAAGAGAAGAGAAGGAGGTGTTCCTATGCTACGTTGGGGTGGAGGCCGAGGAAGGTACAACCTGGAACAGGTGATGGAGGAGGATAAGAAATCCTCCAACAACAACAAGGTAATATTCATTTGATGGTATACTTATTTTTGTTTGATGGCAGAGTTATTTTCACTTGATGGTAGACTTAGTTTGTTTGATGGTAGACGTTTTAGGTCTTTGATGGTAGACTTTTTAGCACTTTGATGGTAGACTTTTTAGCACTTTGATGGTAGACGTAGACTTATTTGTCTGTTTGATGGTAGACTTATTTGTCTGTTTGATGGTAGACTTTTTAGCACTTTGATGGTACACTTATTTGTCTGTTTGATGGTAGACTTTTTAGGTCTTTGATGGTAGACTTTTTAGCACTTTGATGGTAGACTTAGTTTGTTTGATGGTAGACGTTTTAGGTCTTTGATGGTAGACTTTTTAGCACTTTGCTGGTAGACTTTTTAGCACTTTGATGGTAGACTTATTTGTCTGTTTGATGGTAGACTTATTTGTCTGTTTGATGGTAGACTTTTTAGCACTTTGATGGTACACTTATTTGTCTGTTTGATGGTAGACTTTTTAGCACTTTGATGGTAGACTTATTTGTCTGTTTGATGGTAGACTTTTTAGGTCTTTGATGGTAGACTTTTCAGCACTTTGATGGTAGACTTTTTAGGTCTTTGATGGTAGACTTTTTAGCACTTTGATGGTAGACTTATGTGTCTGTTTGATGGTAGACTTTTTAGCACTTTGATGGTAGACTTATTTTCATTTAATGGTAGACTTTTATTAATAATGTCATTCTTTTTTTTTGCAATAATGTTCTTTATAGGTTCGTATCAGACACTTAGTGGTGAAGCCTCTGGAATTCATTTACCCTACATGGATTGATAAAGAAGATTTCAAACTTAATAACATGATCCGCGACATTCTTGGTGGATGCATGGATGAAGATTTTTGGGAGTTAGATGCTCCGGTTGCTAAGAAAAAGAAGACTAAGACTAAGGATGACTCTCCGGGTTATAAGAAAAAGAAGAAGAAGGCTAAGGTGGTTGAGGAAAGTGAGGATGATGATGAGGATGAGGATGACTCTCCTGTTAAAAAAAAAAAGAACATAGCGAAGAGCAAGAAGATGAAGGCTATTGTTGTTGTTGATGAAAGTGAGGATGAGTCTCCGGCTCAAAAGAAAGAGAAAAAGAAGGAGAAGGAGACTGAAGGTGGAGTTATTGGTGAAGTGCTTAAGCTCCTACAGGGAATGGCGAGCACAATTGCCAACTTTGATAGTAGGATTACAGCTCTAGAGGGAAAAGGGGATGTCTTGAAAGCTGTGGGAGATGAACAGTCAACCACGGGAGATGGCGGAGATGCATCTGAGGAGGATGATGATCTGGTACGCAAGACTCTACCATGTTTTAGACTTATTTACATGTTTTCCTGAACTTCTATGTTAAGGCGTGGTAGATTTATTAGTGTGTTATGGTAGACTTATATGAACTTATACAGCTGTTTGAACATTTTCCCTCTATTTTTCTTAACAGTCTTGGATGGAACAACACCCAACAACAAAAACAAATTTGGCAGTTAGCCGTGTAGTTAAAAAGCCGGATGAAAAGGCTACACGAACTGACCAGCGGAAAGGGAAAAGCAAATCTGTGCCACCTGTGGAGAAAAGCAAACAGAAAAGCAAAGCTTTAATAGCCTTGGAGAAGGTTGAAGCTAAAAAGAAGGTGGGAAGTTATTCTCCATTGTACTTTGATTTTCAACAAATTTTCTTACTGCCATTCGATTCATTACTTATACATTGTTCGGAGCTGTAGAGAAAAAGAAAAACTCTTAAAGAGAAGGAGACGGAATCTACAGCGGATAAAAGGAGGAAAGCAGCTGAGTGTGTCGAAATCCGCGATCCGGTACGTATATAGATGACTTGTTTTGTGTTTGATGGTAGACTTATTTTTTGTTTGATGGTAGACTTATTTTCCTTTGATGGTAGATTTATTTTTCTTTGATGATAGTAGACTTATTTTCTCATTCCTTATACATTGTTTGGAGTTGTAGAGTAAAAGATTAACGTGGAAGGAGACGGAATCTACACCGGTTATAAGGAAGACAGGAGCTGACTGTGTCGAAATCTACGATCTGGTACGTATATGGAAGACTTATTTCTGTTTGATGGTAGACTTATTGTCTCTTTGATGGTAGACTTATTTGTACTTAGTGGTAGACTTATTTGCTTTTGATGGTTGACTTTTTTCCTTTCATGGTAGATTTATTTTCCTTTGATGGTAGATTTATTTTTGTTTGCTGGTAGACTTATTTTCCTTTGATGGTAGACTTATATTCGTTTGATGGTACACTTATTTTTGTTTGACGGTAGACTTATTTGTACTTAGTGGTAGACTTATTTCCTGTTTTATGGTAGACTTATTTGACTCAATCCTTAACTTGTAGACAAAAGATGCTATTGCTGATGCTGGGAAAGAGAAGGAAAGATCTGATTCTGATTTTGTTACACCTCCTAGTAGGCGCAGAAGGATGCGTTACGCGTGCTCATCTTCATCTGATGATGAAATTGATATAAGGGCGAAGCAGGTCAATGATGCACTGACCATTGCTTACGATGCTATTACAAAGTTGTCAAACAAAGATGAATTCGAGGTTCCTCCTGTAGCTCGCAATAAAAATCTTGCTCCGTCTCAGAAGTCCCCATTTATAGGACACTCCGGGACCGTACGAATCATGGCTGGTACAGTTCCTTCTTCCGCTGTCTACGATCCTTTTGATCCGGTGGACGAGCATAGGCTGGAAAAGTTGACGGACTACGTGAATCAAGATATGTAAGTAATTTGTCCTTTTAATAGGAACGTCTTATTCAATGCACCAAAAATTTCATCCTTCTAAGCATTTGACATATGGTTCTATCAGAGACAACCCATTAGAAAACACTCTGCCACTAGTGGAGTTCTATTTGGGAATTATGACACCTAAAGAAAACTGGCCACACACTCGATATGGATGGATGAATAGTGAGGTAATTAAATCTACTATTAACTTCTTTTCCTTTCATGGTAGACTTATTTTCGTTTGATGGTAGACTTATTTTCCTTTAATGGTAGACTTATTTTCCTTTGATGGTAGACTTATATTCTGTTTGATGGTAGACTTATTTGACTTAGATGGTAGACTTATTTTCCTTTGATGGTAGACTTATTTGCTTTTGATGGTAGACTTATATTCTGTTTGATGGTAGACTTATTTGACTTTGATGGTAGACTTATTTGCCTTTGATGGTAGACTTATTTTCCTTTTATGGTAGACTTATTGTTGTTCGATGGTAGACTTATCTATAATTTTTGTGCCAGGTTTATTTACTTTTGGTTAAATTATTTTTCAGCAAATGGGGGCTGCAATGAACATGTTGCGAAAAAGGGCTATGCAACGTCCTACCCCTTTTACCAGTGAAAGGATAGCCTTTCTGGATCCGATATTTGGGAATCTTTGGTGTCAGGAGTACAAATGGAACTTCAAAGGTAAAGAGAAGACCTTTTTATTCGGCGAGGGGTATTTAAGCATGTACGCTGGCAGATTACCCTCGTATAATCCAACCCACCAGAAATGGGTAACGGATGTTGATACATTGTACATAGCTCATAATATCGACGACGTGCATTGGGTGGGTGTTGTGGTAGACCTAGTTAACAGGACTGTCAAAGTGTACGATAGCATCCTCTCGAGTTCCCAGGACAACGCTATGGCCGAGTCATGTAGACCATACACGAGGATGATTCCTAAGTTGCTTAAAGCTGCTGCACCACCAGAAAAAAAGATGAGTGAGGCTGCGTTTCACTTCTACAGGAAAAAATCAAACATACCCCAAAACATCCAATCAGGTGACTGTGGTGTCTACACTGTTAAATTCTTAGAGTGTCTAGCTCTAGGACATACAATGGATGGGCTTTGCGATGCAACTGTGCCTCCTATTCGTCTAAAACTTGCGGCTGATATCCTGGAGGAGGCACCACCTGTAGACTTGGCCATACAGGTGTCCGACCCAAACCCACACAGTAATCCAGACGACAAAGTTCCGTTACAGACAGATTCTTTATAGTCGGATTTGTGTATGCAGTGGTAGATTTATTTTCATTTGGTAGTACACTTATTGGATATTTTGCATACTTTCGAAGGACCATGTTTAGTATCACCATTGGAGTAGATTTAGTGGTCCTTCGAAAGTTTGGTACACTTCTGTAGTGTATTGACAACATTTTCAGACTTAATTTCATAAACCTACAATCAGACCATTTTCCTTTCATGGTACACTTATTTTCCTTTCATGGTAGACTTATTTGCTCTTGATGGTAGACTTATTTTCCTTTGATGGTAGACTTATTTGCTTTTGATGGTAGATTTATTTCTGTTTGATGGTAGACTTCTTTTCCTTTGATGGTAGATTTATTTCTGTTTGATGGTAGACTTCTTTTCCTTTGATGGTAGACTTATTTCTGTTTGATGGTAGACTTATTTTCCTTTAATGGTAGACTTATTTGCTTTTGATGGTAGATTTACTTCTGTTTGATGGTAGACTTATTTTCTCTTTGATAGTAGACTTATTTCTGTTTGATGGTAGACTTATTTGCCTTTAATGGTAGACTTATTTGCTTTTGATGGTAGATTTACTTCTGTTTGATGGTAGACTTATTTTCTCTTTGATAGTAGACTTATTTCTGTTTGATGGTAGACTTATTTGCTTTTGATGGTAGATTTACTTCTGTTTGATGGTAGACTTATCTTCTCTTTGATAGTAGACTTATTTCTGTTTGATGGTAGACTTATATTTGTTTGATGGTAGACTTATTTTTTGTTTGATGGTAGACGTATAATCTGTTTCCTATGTCTTTCGCAAACATTATGTTAATCAAATTACATAACATAACATTCATGATTAAGCTTTGCAAGTCGCACGATTGTGGCCATGATGAAGACAGTTTGAGCACTTGGGTTCTTTCCTACTTCGTTTCCGAGCCATGGCTATTTCTAAAGCACTTTTAATCCGGGAAAGTCTTGGCCTACCTGGTGGTTCCCGCACAACCGGAGGTTTGCAGACTTTTGTTACCACAATTTCCGGCGCTGGAAGCGCAATATCTCGTGGCATAATACTTTTTGAGTAACCCTTGAACAAGTTCTTTGTATGGAAGTAGGGATGTGCAAGGGCGATCCGTGACTTCTTCACTGTTTCCGCTGCTGCAATGGCATGAACACAAGGAATCCTATCCTTGTCAAACCTTTTGCAAGTACAACTACTTAATGTCAGATTCACCACATGCAATGATGACCCCAACGTTACTTCTATTTCGTTGTCATTAATCTCTTGCACAGTCCAAACCTTAGCGTTCTCAACCCTATCCTGTTTCCGGAAAAAGGCAAACAATTCTACCATCAAACACAAAATAAGTCTACCATGACACAGAAAATAAGTCTACCATCATACAGAAAATAAATCTACCATCAAACAGAAAATAAGTCTACCATCAAACACAAAATAAGTCTACCATGACACAGAAAATAAGTCTACCATCATACAGAAAATAAATCTACCATCAAACAGAAAATAAGTCTACCATCAAACACAAAATAAGTCTACCCATAACAAATAATTTACCTGAAGCTGTTTCTCCACCGCAGTGGTCAAGGTTGTGGTCATTAAACTTGCTTTTTTCCTTCTTGTAGCAAACCACCTTGTCAACATCGACCTAATAGTATCCAGAAGTTCCACTATTGGATACCCGCGCGCAGGAGATAGGACCTTATTAATAGATTCCGCTATGTTGCTTGTCAGGAAGTTATATCTATGGCCGGGAAAATGCACACGAGTCCATAAACGAACATCGGCTCCCTCTAAATAAGTATGAAGAGCAGGATACAACGACTCAATCTGCCCAAATAACTCATTAAACTCTTGAAGTGTATATGCCTTCGCTGCCTTCTTCACTAGTCCGAATGATTCTCCACCTTTGAATTTCAGCAAAATGTTTTTATGCAGATGATATGTGCAAATACCACGACAAGCACGCGGGTATACCTTCCCAATCGCCTTCGATATTGATCTATGCCTATCTGAGATAATCGCAAGACCTTCATCATCTGCTATTACTCGGCTTAACTGTCTAAAGAACCACTCCCAAGACTCATCATTCTCAGTATCAACAACACCGAAAGCGATAGGAAATATGTTAAAATTTCCATCTTGTGTCGTGGCAATCAGTAAAGTACCTTTGTACTTACCTTTCAAATATGTCCCATCCACCACAACTACCTTCCTCATATACTTGAAACCATGTATGCTTGCACCAAATGCAAGGAAAAGAAACTTGAACCTATTTTCACCATCGACTTCCAGCTTTATAAGTGTCCCTGGATTAGCTCTCCTAATCATGTATAAGTACGTGGGAAGTCCTTCGTACCCATTCTCAGCGCTTCCTCTAACCAATTGCCTTGCATACTTTAATGCTCGATGGGCTTTCCAATACTCAACCTGTAACCATCGAACAGAAAATAAGTCTACCATCAACAAGAAAATAAGTCTACCATCAAACACAAAATAAGTCTACCATCAACATCAACATGAAAATAAGTCTACCATCATACAGAAAATAAATCTACCATCAAACAGAAAATAAGTCTACCATCAAACCGAAAATAAGTCTACCATCATACAGAAAATAAGTCTACCATCAAACCGAAAATAAGTCTACCATCATACAGAAAATAAGTCTACCATCATACAGAAAATAAGTCTACCATGACACACAAAATAAGTCTACCATCAAACAGACAATAAGTCTACCATCAAACTAAAATAAGTCTACCATCGGTTAAAGTACCTTTATTCTGAAACGTTTCCTTATAGCATCGGCAACATGACTTGGCAAGACTGTTGGTCCAACACCACCAATGAAATCTTTGTAGAGACGACCTAACACCTGATACGTTGCTTTACGAGCACGGGTTGAACGATCAGTCACAGAACAAGAGTGGTTTCCATTATAAGTCTTGATATGGAAACTCGGACTGTCTCCAATAGTTGAAGCACGAACCCTCCACGTACATCCTTCCACCCAACAACTAACCGTCAACAACGTTAGAGTTGAGTGTCCGACGTTAAAGTCAAACTTACGTGCAACAGAAATAATCTCCAATCTCCTCTCCAACTCCTCTTTTGTGGCATAACGTTGCCCAACCGCTAAGTCTACCGACCTCATTTCTAACTTCACGCCATCTGGAATCGATGGTAGACCCCTTTTCTTCGGTGGTAGAGTTTCCATGGCGGCGTCGTCGTCATCATCTGAAAGTCTACCACGCCTCCCGTATTCATCATCGTCCGAGCTTGCTCCGTCTGAATCGTCGCAATAGTCAAATCTACAATCATCATCTTCATCATCTTCATCTATAGGTTCTCCCTTCTTGCATCCACTTCTCTCTCTTTTAAACTGTTTTTTTGCTTTTTCACTAATCTCCACGCATAGACGAATCATTTCCTTCTTATGTTGTTGTACAAAACTCTTGAACTGTCTTGAATTTGCAACGAAAATCGGTGGTGTATCTACAGCGAACCTTGGTAAAAGGTAACTCAATTTTACCTCAAAAATTTGTTCATCGATTCTGAAATCTTCATACACCATTCGAAGGAAATTGTTGAACGAGGTTGCATGATCTAACCCAAGAACTCTACCACCTTTTGAGTTGTCAACCTCGAACGCCCATCCATTCTTCGAAAAACTCCATCTACCACAGACAAGAACAATTTGTTCCATTGGACCTCGTTCAAGTTCACTCGTTCGAAAAGCACTTTAGAAAACAAGGAAAGTTCAAAAAATCACTTCGCAAAGATCAACCTATGCGGCTGGAAACCCTAGTTCATCACCATTGTTGCTGGTTTTCGTGCAGTCTATTTTGAAAGGGTAAAATCGACATTTCCGTTCCCTGCAAATAACTCTACCACCTACCACAATAAGTCTACCATCAAACAGAAAATAAGTCTACCATTAAAAAAAATAAGTCTACCATCAAACAGAAAATAAGTCTACCATAACAAAAAAAAATCTACCATCAAACAGAAATAAGTCTACCATCAAACAAAAACAATACTACCATCGAACAGAAAATAAGTCTACCATCAAACACAAAATAAGTCTACCACCAAGTACAATAAGTATACCGTTATAACAAATAAGTCTACCGTCATTAAGTTCGAAAATAAGTCTACCACCACTATAAATTCCTAAACAGTAAATAAGTCTACCACCAAGTACTATAAGTCTACCACTATCACAAATAAGTCTACCGTCACTAACTTCGAAAAATAAGTCTACCCGCTATGGGAAAATAAGTCTACCGCAGATAAAATAAGTCTACCGTTCGGAAATAAACAAGTCTACCACCAAAGGAGACACAATAAGTCTACCGCTCAAAAATAAGTCTTCCGCCACATAAATTCCTAAACATAAAATAAGTCTACCACCAAGTACAAGAAGTCTACCGTTATAACAAATATGTCTACCGTTATAACAAATAAGTCTACCGTAACTAAGTTCGAAAATAAGTCTACCACCACTATAAATTCCTAAACAGAAAATAAGTCTACCACCAAGTACAATAAGTCTACCGCTATCACAAATAGGTCTACCGTCACTAAGTTCGAAAATAAGTCTACCACCACTATAAATTCCGAAACAGAAAATAAGTCTACCACCAAGTACAATAAGTCTACCGCTATCACAAATAGGTCTACCATCACTAAGTTCGAAAATAAGTCTACCACCACTGTAAATTCCTAAACAGGAAATAAGTCTACCACCAACAACAATAAGTCTACCGCTATCACAAATAAGTCTACCAAATGTCTAATGTGAAAAAAAGTCTACCGTCACTAAGTTTGATAAAAAGTCTACCATCACTAGACCAGGGTAAAAACAAATCTACCGCTTCTATCGCTAAAAACGCATAAGTCTACCACCATTGATCCTAAAAAAATAAGTCTACCAGTCAACGGTTGGTTTCGTTGACCGAAAATACGAAATAAGTCTACCGCTAACTATAAGTCTACCACTACGACAATAAGTCTACCACTACTAAACACAAAATAAATCTACCACCACGCTAAAAAAGTCTACCGCAAAAAATAAGTCTACCGCTACTAAAATAAGTCTACCATCACTATAAATCTACCGCTGCTATGACTAAAAATCTACCACCAAAGGAAACAAATCTACCAGTCAAAAATAAATCTACCATCGAAGAAAAATAAATCTACCGCTGAAAATAAGTCTACGAAAATAAATCTACCATTCGAAGAATAAGTCTACCGCAGAAAATAAGTCTACCGCTACGGGAAAATAAGTCTACCGCAGAGAAAATAAGTCTACCGTTCGGAAATAAGTCTACCACCAAAGGAGACACAATAAGTCTACCGCTCAAAAATAAGTCTACCGCTCCTCAAATAAGTCTACGGACAAAAAAATAAGTCTACCAGAGCTCAAATAAGTCTACCATCACATAGCGGTAGACTTATTTTTTTTAGGCGGGAAACTTTCGCGCCTACGCGGCGCATTTCATTAATGGCATTTTTGTAAATACGTTTTTTGTTATCAAAGGAAAAAGGGTAAAACGGACTCGAAATTAGCCCCAGTAATTAAAATCTAAGAAGGTTGTTTGAGTAAGGCCAAAATCTAAGAAGGTTATTCTAGTAAGTCTCCCTTAATATAATGCTTATTCACGTTCTCAATGTATTACTTTCATATCTTACACAAAAAGTCAGTTAAAAAGTATTTCGATCATTATAAGACTTTGGAGGGTTTTGCTTAGAATTTAGAGTGTATACACATGAAAAAGCTGAAAGTTTTGGAGACAAAAAGTCACGAAAAGATGGGTGCATGAATCTGATGTCGCTGGCCTTTCTAACTTAATTCCCCATTTGAATATTAATACTGTACTAAACATATCCAAATCTTTTGTCAATGTTTTACTAAAATGTCCATTTACAATTTACAAACAAAGAAATAATAAAATGTTCGATGATTATATTATTTTTGTGTAGACCACTCTCTCTAATCATGTCTTTCGGCGTTTATTCTCACATCTTTTCGGTGAATCTTCTTATTTTTTTCTCTACTAGCCACTACTTGGTATTTTCTATGCATAGTTGGCTAATTTCTTCTATATTTTGTGTATGAGTGAATCTTTATATTATACTTGTAATATCTACGTGTATTTTGTCTGTGTTTTTCGGTTAGAAAATCATTTGATTTTGGTATGTAATAAGATTTTGTTCGCACGTTGAGAAAACTTATAATAAGAGAGTTGAGAGACAGTAGAGGTGTGCTGATGAATAGGTTGAGAGATTAATGTTACTGTCTTATATCAACACTCTTGTCCTACCTTTATTTTCTTGCCTACTTCCTGTTTTTCTTTTGTCTTTCGAAATTATATTTTACAATTACTATATTTGATAAGTGAGATATTTTTTGGTCCATATATGTCTATTTGATTACTAAATTTATAACTAAATTTATACGAGAAACTTCATTGTGTCACTAATTCTCTATTGGGTAATGTTTAACTAGTAAGCTATATGATTTCGCGGCGGTAACTCAATCGAGCAAGTTGGCCACCAAAAGATAAGAATTTTTAAGGTTACGAATTCGAGCAGCGACGATGGAAAGAAAACTAATTATAGGTTTAGGTGCGAAACTTCTTGGTTAATGAAAAAGAAAAAGAAAATTAGATGATAAAGAAGGACTCCAAAAATAATAGTAATGATAGCATCGGAGCCATTAGACGAACTCTTTAGCCAAAAATCTCACGTAACATTTGTAGGGCTAGCTAGATTATATAGTTTTGGTATTTATATATATGTAATATCTCCTAGCTATGAGAACTATTTACATGTATCTTGATTTTGGTACTAGCTATGAACAAAACAACATTAATTACTATTTACTATGTTGTCTTAATCGAAGAGAAGAAGTTCTATCACGAAACTTACAAATGTTTTAGCCAACCCTGTCTGAAGAATCATGGTTATAATTCCCTATCATTCTCTTCAAATCTTGTATAATATATTATAACAAATGGCTAAAAGACTTTAAACGATCCTTATCTAAACCAAGATTCGAATGGTCTAACGCTTACATCATTCACTTTTTGAGTTGAGAAACCAATATTCGAAATTTCAAATAACAATTTCGAACATGGTTTGGCCATTACATAAAAATATTTGTTGCTTACACGGATTTCAAAGATCAATGTAAGATTCGGTTCGAAATTCTCCCGTTAGATAAAAACAAATATTGGTGATAATGATAATTATTATTTTCTTTCCAAATCTTGTATAATAATAGTATTCAAATGGATGCATGCAAGCGTAAACGGGAACACAAATATATCTACAAAATCACACATGCATGTGGACATGGATCAACCATGTCCTCTTGAGTCACTTATGAATTATGATCCTATCCTATCATGTAGAATTGCAGATGCAGACATGGTTTGTCACATTAGCTACACGATCTGATCATGAACTGACAAGAGAGCGAAATATGCAACTAAAATTGGACTTTGATACATACATATATTCATGCATACACATATGTGGAAATGCATGTGTAGTAGTGCAAGTAGTTCTATATATATAAAGCTGTCGTCGCAGCACATTTACATGTTAGAGTTGATGATCATGTGTAGGGTCAATTTTTGGGTTGGCAAGAGGTAATTTGTACTTGAATAAAACTATAAAAGTCTCGTGAATTCTTAGTTTGGATGCAAACCTAACTTTATTCAAATTTGGTAAAAGTAGGAAGAACTTGTACGATATCCACTTGCTATATTTACACATTCACAACCCTTAGATTTTCGAATAGGCAATATATATTTCTTGTAATAAATTTTATAATGTAGGTTTTAATTACTACTCAATATTACATGCGCCAAATCCAAACAAACTAAATCTCTTTAGATGCATGCTTACAAACATTTCGGTTGTTTTATTTCAGTAAGAGACACAAATCACTACATCTTTTAAATCAATATAGTATAAGAGAGCTTCACATATTATATCTAGTTTCATCAAATTTATTGATCCATTTCATAAAAAGTGTCATTCTAAGTATATTGAATTATAGCAAACAAAAAGATATATTTTATGCTAACTATTAAAATAAGATTATTTGTAAAACAGAACGAGTATACTTTACTCTAGCTAATATTAAGTACATTGATAGCTAACTAAAATATGGTTATATGTATCAAAACAATTTAATTTTACGCTGTAAGAAAAAGAAAGATTCAAAAGTGATATTGGTTTGTGCACAACCTATACGCGATAATACTAACAATGTATGGAGAAATTATGAAATATATGTAAAAAAAAATTTCATACAAAGTATATGTACAAGAATAATAATAATGCAAATAACTGAAAATATCTCCATTCTTGCAAGCTGTTTATACATTTTTTCCTATCTTGATGAGTTACAACATGACAGATCAAATCACTGATCAGAGAGACTTTTCAATTATGCTTTAGTTCTGGATGCTGCCAATGGCTGATCACTCCAATCTATGTGGACTAGAAAGCAACTTTGAAAAAGTTTCAAGTTTCCAACCACTACTTATATGTATACTTTTAATGTTATTGTCTTTTTGTTCACTCTATATTAGTGTGATATTTTTTTTATCCTAATCGTTTGTGCTCTACTTACAATGATAAGTCACTCAGAAAAGCACTAACAAAATTTCACATGTCTTGATTATGAAAGGATAAAGTTAAAGAACCATATATAGTTTAAAAGTTGTATTGACATAAAAAGAAAACCAAGAAGGAAACAAAGTGATTTGTTTTCTCAAAAAATAAATAATAACAAAGTGATTTGGGCATGACCACTCGTCAAAAAACGAGAGATCTCATTGGCCAAATTAGCTTTCAAACTAAAAGAAAATCTCATTGGTGTGAAAGTGACAATCCAAACAAGTGGCTTCATCGTTTGGAGACAAAATGTACTATGTTTCTCTAAAGTTGATTTTGAAGGCATCTTTCACTATTTTCATAGTGCCTTATGACATGGTTTTTTCTTGTCTTCTCCTTTTTTTTTGTCTAACTTTTTCTCTGTTCATAGTGCCTTAGTGGATGTCTTTTTAGGCTTAGTTCGTTTGGCTTCATCGTTTATTTCTATGATCCACGGCATTGATAATTGAATCTTACTTATTATAAACACAACTTATCATTCTAAAACCTCTAGTTACTCTGATAATTCTTGTTAGATACACGACTAGCTATTGTATAGTCCGCTTTTATCGCTTTTATCTAGTCCGCATTCCATTTAGTATAGATAGTTGAGTGTACTAACTCAACTCTCCTTTCATCCCTTGCTACAAATCACTAAGATCCATCTAATTACAAATTACAAGTAACAGATTAGGATTTTGTGGAACATTTCTGGAAATTTCACATGAACATTTCTGTAGCATTGTGTTATTTCTTCTCCTTGTTTTTGTCCTTGGAGTAAGTATCCATCAAGTCTCTAATCCTTTGATATTGCATTCTTATCATTGTATAGTTTCTCGGATCCTAGAAAGGCTTCAACTGTGGTAATGTCTACGAGCTTATGATCAAGTCATAACAATTATCAGATAAATCAGAGATACAAAATAATATAAACCTAGTGGATACATCTTTCCAAGATCAGCTCTAGATCATTTATATAGCATTAGCTTGTTAAGAGAGTCCAAATTATTTTACTTTTGAATGATGACGATCTTGCGGCGCTCGAGCTCATAGAGCAGTTCCACGACTGCAAAGTCGAAGGAGCTCTTTTTGTCAGGCCTGGCTTTTCCGGTACACAATACAGTCTCCCGATTGGGTATCCTTAGTGTTATGGTCGATATGAAACTGCTGAAGCTAGTCCGCTTCTCATCGCCATCTATGAATTCAAACGCAGTTCTGCGCAGTCACAAGAAAGTTATCATCAGTTCAAGATAAGTCAGGACTTAGAGGGAGTAGAGAGAAATCCAAAACCAAAATAAGACATAGAGTTATGAATTTACCGAGATTTGTCTTCCACGGTGTCAAAAGTAGGCGTTGGCCAGAGATGCTTCTTGCAGAACTCATGTAGAGTTCCACGAGGCCCGCCTTTCTTCATGTTTATAGGTCCAATAACTGAAAAATCTTCAAATGCAGAACCTCGATGCCTATAAAAATGAAGAATCTCAAGGTAAAGAACAATGGATGCTTACCTGGGATCACTACACTCTGATTTTCAATAGAATCTGAAGCCGAAATTTCTCTGTCGCTATGATTGCAAGCAAGATCGACAGTAACAGAACTTTGATTATCCCCGATCGAAATTTTACGTGAAATGTTTCTCTCCTGAGAAACCAAAGAAAGTTTCAGCAAATGAATACATCATGACAAGTGGAAACATCAGGACATATACCTCAAGCTGCTTAAGCAAATCGGAAGCTGCTTTTCCCAATGCCAGTTTATTTGTCTGTTCAGCTCCAATTCCGGTCAAAAGAACATCTTCCAGCTGCAACTGGATCGTGGCTTGTGCCTTCACACCATCATTTGTGCATTTCACACGGGTGAAATACCCAAGAGAGTCGCATAGCTCATTGAGCTCCCGGTATGGAGCAAGCTGAAGTTCATCCGGAGTTACAAGTGGAGAAAGCAGTGGCTCAAAGACTCTCCACACCTGATCAAGATCTAACCTTGTATCAATCAGCAATGCTCCAGCGATACTCTCCACCATGTCTCCAAGAGCCTAAACCAAAACAGTTACTTGTCATCATATTTGCTCTCTTTGTAACTGAGCAGGGCTTTTAAATTGTTACCTTAGGTCCCTGTATCGAAGGTATTGATCTACCACTTTCATTTGGCGTTGCAAAGGACATCAAATACTCATTTATTTGAGTCTCAAGAGTTTCAGCACAGCGTTGAAGGTGGATATGCAGATTATTCTTCACTGCAACTTGTGCAAAGTTTTCGTTGTTTACACATGCAGCACGGAGATCGCTCATCTCTCCAGGCCCTGTCTGTTCGTATTTGCTAAAAAGATGACGGGTGATTAGAAAATCCAGTACAGAATCACCGAGAAACTCCAATCTCTGTTTGAGGAACAAGTTAATAGAATAAGATTAGGAAAACATGGAAGAAGTCAGCCAAATATGCAGAGGCTAAAATTATAATAAGTCATACCTCATATGAATAGGATTCATGAACAGAAGAATGTGTGATAGCCTCTTTTAAAAGGAACTTTGCAGAGAATTCATATCTGATCTTTGTCTCCAATTCCGTGATCTCATTGTCTTTAGGGATGTAAGACCGTAGAGAAACTCTATTGATAGCTTCAGTGACTAGTTTTGTGTCAATCTCAACGTTAACACCAAGCCATTTCATCATATGAAGAGCTGCTGTCAATCCACCGCTAACATAATAGGCACCAATCAACGCCTCTGCGCAATCTGATACAGATTTTGAAACCATCCATCTATGACCCATGTCACAAGACTTTCCAATTTTTGTAGTAATGTTCTCAGTGAAGAACTTTGGGTCCAATGGTACTTCTCTAGTATCAATCTCACACTTGCAAGGAATGGGAAAGAGACCAAACTGACCAGGTGCAGTCCAGCGACGCGGTTCAAAGGCACCGTTTCTTATGTATCCCTATAAAACCAAAATCCTAATGGAAAGATAGTTCTTTACTTTTACGGTCGATATGAATATATTAGAAGATACCTGTAGTTTGTGATCTGTTGCCAAACGGTGAAGATTTGAGTTAGATATAATCAATTGCCGCTGCCGCGTAAGCTGTCCCTCGTCTTTGTCAGGATACTGAAGGTATAGATAGGAGCTTGCAACATACTTCAAAACTGAATCTCCAAGCAACTCCAACCGCTCCATCGAAAACGTTTCAGCGCATGTCATTGTTGTAAGTGCTTCAAGAATCTGATTCATTGAACCAATACAAGGGTTAACTGAGATATATATAGTTTCATATCTAAATAACGGAGACAATGTCAAAAACCATACTGTTGTACTCGATATACTGAAGTTATCGATGCTGCAATCAATATCTTCTTTAAGCTGGCTTGCCAACATTAGAGACTCGAGGCGGTGCATCACTGAGGGCAGCAAGTAGATTGACTTTACCACATCACGTGGTACGTCAATTCTGACCAAAAGCTCCGGAGGCAAATGCCCATGGATATTTCTTGGTTTTCTTTTTCTAAAATTACCAGCTACTGATTCCCTCTTCACAAGCACTGTTTATTTACATTGGAGACAACATCTTAGAGCTTTGTGAACTACAATATCCTCAGAACATACACAATGTTGGAAAAAATCTCAGAAATCAACTTACTATCTTCATTGAAGTTGACTAAAAGGTTGTGTGCATGGTAACTCTGTTTCAACTTCAACAACGGCTGGTTCACGTGCGCCAATACAATCCCATACCTGATTAAAGGGAATGACATTGACTACCGAGTTATCATAAGTTACCAAAGTAAACTGAGAGAACAGAATCACTTACTTTTTATTAAAATATTCTGCATAGCTAGCATATGCATCATCCTCAAACGGGCTCATAGCAGATGAGTCTTTTACAAGATCAACTATAGAGTATATCCTTCCGGTATGAACTGCAATGACCACAACTTCTCCCAGACTATTTTTATCAGACGAACCATTGGCAAAATGAATTAGATTTGTTTGATCTTTTTCATCCATGAGTAAAACCTCTTGACCGAGTGAGGTGTTGCAATTATTTCCATCATTAACCCCAAGTTCAGGGAGATGAATTTTCTTCAAGAACTCAACTACCGAGGCACATGAGTTGATAGCCGACCAATCAATCATTGCACTTGAAGTTAGACCATTTGTTTCAACCGGTAGCAGTAGAAACATAAAGGAAGGGTTCCAAAGAGAACTTGTGTCAGTTTGAAGCAAAAATTCTCTCTTTGTTCCCAGTGACTTGGATCCAACAAACAACTTTCCAAACATGCCATTGAAGAAAAATTGCTGAAAACACTTTGCTTTGTTCATCTGCATCATTTCCCAAGACATGAATAAGAAACTATAAAAATCCCACAGTTCAGAGTGTGATATGATAGGTACCTCTTCGTCACTCAAGTGTATCTGTCCATAAGGTAAGACGGAAGCCTTCACGAACTTCCTGACCAAGTAAAGGTCTATCTCAACATTACCAACATCCTCAGCAAGGGTTGACTCAATCAAAAGAAAGAAACTCGAGTACAGATCCTTAGAAATATTACAACAGAAGTCAAACTTATAAGCCTGAAAGACGGCACCATCAAGATTTTCTCCCCAGGTTCCTGACAATGCATTTGCACGGGTTGTCCCGTGCAACTCCTTACGTTTTTTTGAACCTGTCCAAAGAACAACAAAAGATATATACATACATAAAAATTAAGAAAAACTCCATGATTCTAGACATACGGAACATACCTGCAGCCGATGAAGATGATTTACTTTGTGAAGAGGCAACCTTCTTTTCTGGCGCTGCATCGTTATCCAATGCGTCCAGTTGATGTAACTGCTTACATGGTAACTGCTTATTTGTACAAGACGGATCAATTATAGTTTGAGTAGCAGCTGCTTCCTCTTTTACTGTTGTAGCAAGCGTTTCCACACCTTTCTGCTCTTCAAGATTAAAAGCCTGATTGCAAAGTAAAAATTGCAGAACATTAATATGTGAACTAGTATTTCTTTCCTTGTTACACAAAGACAATGTACCTGTGAGTCCATGAGGTTCTCAAGGTTTGCTACTTGATCTGCACAGTTCAAGACATAGGAAACATCTAAGAGACAGTTAAGCAAGATCTATGGTTTGACATAGAGAAGAAAAGATAAAGATTAAATAGCATGCCTTCTCTAACGTCGCCAGACATAGTTAATCCAAATATCTTCGGTTTGTCAGTAGATTTGTGATAGAACTCCTTCACGCAAACCCGAAAGAAAACAGTTTATAGTCACAGAGAATACATATGGAAAATATAATAAGTCTTATCATTAAACACCTTCATTATTTGTGCATAGGGATGAGATCCAGTAGTGCGATGGCATTCATCTATTACTAGAAGAGATACCATCACTAATTTCAGGAATCCACTTCTGAGTGCAGCCAACAGTATTTGCGGCGTCATAACCATAACCTTGAACCAGACAAAACATAATATCATTGCAGATAATAGACACTAGACAGATCAATGCACTCACAAATCTATAAAGAGCAAACCAGTCAAAACAAGAATCAACAATGGAAGAGAACCAACCCCAAAACTCTAGGCACCAAATGTACTAACAGATAAACAAACAAAGAATCAACCTCAAAGACCATTCATGACTAAGAAGCTTACATGGTGGTTGGTAACTTCCTCTTGCCAGCGAAGGGAAGTCCATTTATCAACTCCTTTAGCTCCAAAATACTCTCCAACATTGACACTGACATGACCTTTGATCACACAGCATTGCTAAAACAAAACACAAGAAAAGTGATTCATTTCATCGAATCAAAAGTGATTCATTTTCAAAAGAAACAGTCTTTCTTTCTTTTCAGACATGCCTGTTTAACAAGATTAACAGTTGGAGCCAAGACAATGATGATTTTAGCGGAATGAGAAAAGGACATAGCTTTGATAAGCATGTTGGTTATCTCTGACTTATCAGTTCCAGTACCAAGACGAGCAATTATGTTCATCTGCATTGCAACCTCACACAACTCATAACTGCTGATAAACAAAAAAAAGAGTAACTTTAGCCTAAAATACTCAAGAAAGATACTTAAAAAGAGTAACTTTATCCCAAAATACTAAAGTACAAGGAAGATAAAAGATACCCATTAGAGCCCGAGTCGATCATCATAGGAGAAAAGGAAGAAGCATCGATTTCAGAGAATTTTCTCTTAAGCGAATTGCTTCCTCCATCTTCTTCGCTTCTCTCAGGCTCCAACGCTGAATCCATGACACAGGAAGATAGATTCGAGTAGTGAAAGGAACTTGGAATTTTGGGTTTTGTGGATTCTCTTCTTGCACTGACACAGGACAGTGTATACTGTAAACTGTGTGAGGTTATTAGCAAATGAGTTTTATTGCTTTTTTTATTTACTAACACACCATATCCATTAATTAATTTATAACGTTTTAGATTTTACCGATCAAAGCTATATAAAAACTTTATAAACAGTGTTACACGCTTTATGGTACAGCTTAATTTGTACAGTTTTATAACTTTGAAAAACTTGTATAACTTTCGGTTACCAATCGGACCCGAACATATCGTTGGTGATACGAAAATATTGATTTATAAAGTTTTGATTAAATAAAAATAGGTGACCTATATATGCTTCATCAGTATGTAATACTTGAAAATGAAATATTTAATGAAAGACGAATATCATAAAAAAACATTTTTAAAAATGTAGTTTAAGAAAAAAATGAATCAAGGTGCATTAATGAGGACAATTGGATTATTCAAATTGTTGTTACATTGCTAACTTCTTAATCCTCCAAAGAAAATTTTCCAGGTTGAGTAAACTTCTTTTCGAGTTGCTCCATTTTGTTGAATCTAAAGCCTCTGATTCTTATTTCCTCTGGAACCGATGTGTCTTTGTAATCTACATTTTCCATGGTCCAACCATTGTTCTTAATCAAACCTCCCAGTTTTACCTGTTTTTTTCAAATGTCACATAAGTTGTCTTTATATGATAAGTTGTCTTTATATGATAAATATGAATATTCAAAGAGATAACAATGGACTACATACCTCTGCATCATCAATGGAATCAATAATAAGAGCACCGTCCAAGGAGAGATCTTCGATGAATACATTGCGACCTTTAATTGCCATCGTGGATTTCTGAGAGATCTCGCAGTTTCCGCTGACTTTTGTTTTGATATCAGAGAAGATCATTCCCCATTTCGGTTTCCATGTGATACGAGACCATACTTCAACTTCTTGGCCGTTCAAGACTTGCTTTACAGGCTCTTCTACTTTGACACCAGCCTGAGAATTAGTAAAACCAAATACAAATGATGCATATGTACCACGATAAACTAGAATCATGTTTCTCTAGAAGCATGTGTAGTAAAACAGATATCAATACCTTTTGAAGAATAAGACTGTTGGCACGGTAAATCGCCATTTCTCCAGAAGTTGCACTGTGATATGGGTTCCCCTTTGGTACCTTCATTAGAGAAAAAAGAGTCCAACTAGTTGATTAGTCAGAAGTACCTTAGCAACTTAAGAAACGAACAATCATTTAAGAATTTTAACCTTAGCAGCATCCTCGGGATTATTCTTGACGGGTGCATAAGCAAGCCATATATCCATCACCTACACAAGGAAAACATCGTCACAACAAGCAAGAATAGTTTAAGTATGGTTTTACTCTACAGATAGCAATTACCGTGAATCCAACCCGTGCGGTTGGAGGCAATGTCTTCGGATAATCTTGCATCATACACTCCAGACGAGTTGAAGATTTAAATGATGTTTTGGTGCTATCCTTGTATCTATTATATAATCCAGAAACTATATGTCAAAACATAGAATCACTGAAGACAATGATAGTTTCAAGCAGTGGAGAGAAAAGAAGAATTACTTTGGATTAACAAACTCCTTAATGGCCCCTCCAGTTTTTTGCAACTCCTCTTTGTATGGACCGAGTTCCATAATCAACTGCATTGAACAAACACAAACAAAATACTAAGTCTCGAAATTTTCCAAATCTGAGCTCATCGAGTAGAGGAACACTCACTTGATTAATATTTCCCGGGAAAGGGGAATATCCCGTCTCGCAATTAACATCCCCATCAGGGAATCCAGAAGCTCTAAGTAGAGGATCAAGTTGATTGTATTCCACATTGATCACCATAGATCTGCCTGGAAACCATTTGAATCAGTCCTCTTGATCATCAAACGGAAATACGAACAATGTATATAAACTGTGGATTTTGTTATTCACTAAAGTTACCATCGGCGTGGGTAAGTTTAGTAATTCCTCCAATAGCTTCTTTCGCTTTGCGGGGAACAGCGAGAGAGTTAACATGATACTGTTTGGTAGCACTCACACCTAACGAAGCTGGAATTGCCTGGACAAACAAATTGTGAATTTCCAATAGAATTGTATGAATACTTAACACATAAGAGCTGAGTTCTTGCTACTAACATTGAAAAGAAGTCCATTTGTATCTTGGAAAAACAAAACCCATTTCAAACCAGCACCAAGCCTGAAATTGCAACCATAACAAAAATGGTTAAAATGTTGGCAACAAACATATAAAATGCAATATATGCAAGAACATATCTGACAGAAGAAATACCATTTATCAAGAAGACCACTGGAATAAAGAAGCGAATGTACATCACCATGTCCATGAGGTTTTGTCTATGAATAGCCAAGAAAATAATAGTCAGTTTGCAAATATTGTACTAGCTTTGGAAACATCACTAGACTCATAGTGATATGGTACCTGGATCATGTATTTGTTGTGAGGGTCTAATGCAAGCCTAGCATCATTATCATCAAGACATGCAACTTTTTCCTATAAAAAAAGGTACCGTGTCTCAAGACATTTTACGCTTTAAAAAAACTCTTTTCAACGCACATAGTAGCTGATCATATACCTGTTTTAGAAGATGAACTTGACTAGATTTCATCCCAAAATAAGAGTTTAACTCTAACAGCTCTTGTGTACGTGAATGTGTATCATCAGAAGTCATGATAACGAACGGGATATCTCTCTGACATCCATCTGCAAATGTACAAGGACGATTAGTGTTGTGATAAGTGAAAACGTAATTTTTGTTGTAAGATACCAAATATCTTGAAGCAGGGAAAATTGTGTCAAGAAAAAAGTTAGAACACACACCAGAAGCGATCTTGTGGCTAGATTCTTGAAGAGCCAATATAGATTCAATGTAGTGCTGCAAGAAGCATGTCCCTGTAGTTGTCTCCCTTGGCAATGCCACCTAAGAAATTGATTCATAAATGTTAAAATATTTACAGATTTATATCCTCAAAACAGTAAGTAAGTCAATGGTTATGCTCCTCAATTTCACAAGTTTTTTACACCTCATTGCAATATTGATGAAAAACATTGCATATAATACCTTGATTCCATTATAACCAAGACGTTCGCCAAGACCACCAGCAACAAGAACAAAAGCAGCATTCCTAGCTTCAACGACACCTCTTTTTTCCATTTCGATAAAGTTCTCATCGCCAAAAGTAAGATTTTCTCCTGAAGGGACCTACAAAACCACATGAACCCTTTGTTAAAAACACATGACAACAATAAAACTTTTTAAATTGATAACAAAATGATTTATGTTACTTACAGAAGGAGAGAAACCATCATACGGGTTCTTCCCTACTTTAGAATCCGCAAGAAGCTCTTTCGCAGTCTTAATATACGCTGCTAAACCTCCAGGATAGCTTGAATTTAGGCGAGCAATCTAAGAAGCAATCATTTTATAAACATGAGAGGCAAAGAGCGAATTGAATTCCATCGATTAAGAAATTCAACCAAAGAAGAACCTGATCGAAAAAACTTAGTTTCTCGTTGTCAGAGACTCCAAGTTGAGGCCAATGAAGGAAGAGATGACTCTGACCATTCTCTAACAAGATTTTCGCCAATTCAATCTGCCACAAAACCAGCATAAGAATCAGAACGTATCACTAGTCTTGACACGAACAGATCACAAATGCAAGAGTGTACAAACCTGATCTGGAGACAGAAGTCCGAGGTTGCTTTGGAGAGATGGAGCCGATGAGAAGTAATCGGAGATGCTTGAATCCATGTTACAAAGGAACAAAGAAGGCTCTGTTTCTGTCGGAATCTGATAAGAACGAAACTGATCACGACAAGATTCAATATCCTAACCTATGGATTCATGGAACAATTGAGATTGGTAATTTAACTCGAAATCCAGAAGATCAGATCCTAAATCTAACGCAGTAATAGCGAAATTCAACCGGAATTATGTGAATAATAATCCAAATGATAAATAAAATATCGAATCGAGATCGAGAAAATTACCAGCAAAACTCAAGATTTCCACTCGAGACTCCTAGGAAAAACGAAACCGCTTAAGAGCACCATTACTGGTGAAATTCTAGAGTATCAAAAGCCCAAAATTCATTATTATATTATAATTGGGTCTCTTTAAAGCCCAAAGAAAATCAGTTTACTGATCCGAAATACACAGTAAACAGAACACTTGTCAGCTCTTCATTGGTTACAAAAATTAAGTTTTGGACAAAACCAATTTTTTTTTTTCATTTTCGCGATTTGGTTTCGAGAGAAACCCTTTTCTCCCACATCGACGACGAAACAGATCGAAAGTTCTGACGAAACCTAAATCCTCGAAAGTTCTCGTCGGAGAAGATAACTATGCAGGGTTTAGCGGCGACCACCACCACCACCAACCGTGGCTCTCTTACCTTTTTCGCTCCCAGGTTCTTCCGATATTTCAATTGGATCTCGCTTCTATGTTCTTCCTTCTCCGATTTCTGAGTTTCTCGTTCTGTTGATGATTTTTGTTGCATCGATTGATTCTGGAATTGGATCTGTTCGAAACTTTGAATCAATGAATTTCGAATCAATTTTAGCTTGAGATTTCGCTTAATTTCGCTATATAAATTGGATTTTGCCCTAATTGATGTTTCTCTCAATTGTGTTCTCTTTGATGTTCATTGCTTTCACAAAGATATGATGTTTTTTGAATCGTGATTTGTAAAACAGGAACCATCATAGTACAATTCTAAACAAGTATGTGAATCAACGAGTATGCTTCCCCAAATCTGATTCATTCTCAAAATTAAGCTTGTCCAAAAGCTCGATTTCGCAGAAATGTCTTTGAGCGATTCGCCCTCTTTCAGGTATTATCTAGATTCAACGATTCGACGATTTTAAACCGGTTTATAGAATCATGTTACTGATACTAAAGCTTGTTCTGCAGCAACTGCACCTATGGAAAGCACGACGCGATTGGTGATATGATTTATTTCATCCCGGGAGCGATAAACAGATGGCCGCATTGGTTCTTCATGGTGTACTGTTACTTAGGTTACATGTGGGTAGTGAAGAACAAAGATTTGCCTCATTACTTGAGGTTTCATATAATGATGGGTATGCTTCTCGAAACAGCGCTTCAGATCATATGGTGTACGAGTAATTTCTTCCCGCTGATTCATTTCAAAGGTCGATTTGGGATGTATTATTGGATGGTCATCGGGTTTACTTACATATGTCTGCTTCTTGAATGCATTCGGTGCGCGCTCGCTGGAGTTTATGCTCAGATTCCTTTCATGACTGACGCTGCTTTCATTCATACTCTCTTCAACTTGGGAGATTTCCAGAGACCACTCAGATGAAAAAAACTGGTCCTCTTGGTATTGCATACTTGGGATAGAAACAAGTCTGAGTGATTTTTCTCCAGAGGTGGTTTTTGTGTGTTATCGAGTCCAAGTCTTTATAGCTTTAGTGTCAGTGTCTCATGTGTAAAACATAATTCTCTTTGAGCTTGAATCAATATTTTTAGTGTCACATATTTCGCTACTAGTGGTCCATGATTCACAAGTATGTCAAATCTGAAATTTTGATTAGTGAAAAACAGGTCGACAAAAAAAAAAGATTAGTGAAAAACAGAGAAAATTTAACAAGAAAAATCGTGATTAGTTTTGCCTGATTCTAAAATCAGTGAATTTTACAAAACTTGATCGAAATACATTGGGGTAATTGGATTAAATAATAATTGTTGATCGAAATACACTAGGGTAATTGGATTAAATAATAATTGTTGGGTTTTATTTCAAGCCCATAACCATAATAAATTTGTGTTTTATAAAAAAATTTATATTTATCCACAGTAATTTGATCATTTTTTATTTTTATTTTTTAATTTTATTTGTAAACATTAATTAATTTCTTTTTTCTTATAAAATTTAAGTATCACCAATAAACACTAAAAAAACAGAAATATCATATTGAATCTCAACTAACACAATTAATACTAAATAATGTTAGTGATACTCAAAATAGTATCACCAATAATCATGCTCTAAGAACCAGTTTCATACATCAAACTTTTAATAAGATTTAGTATTCTATTATTAATTAATAACGATTTTTGATTATTTTAAAAATGGATATAATATAGAGAAACGAATAATCAAATTTTATTACTTAAAAAACATCATTCGAAAATAAAAAGAGACCAAAGAAAAAGCCAAAATTAACAAGAATTGAATGATTCGAAACTAATTTTGTTTTATGAAACAAACGTAACAACCAGACATTTTAGCTCCTTATAGAAGTGTAGTGATGTTTGATTCGTCGCGAATGTTTCAGCTCTTCCAATTTTTGTTTGGTTCTGAAAATTGGGAATGGAGAAGACGTGGTTTTTCTACCTATTCAAATACAGACTAATCTATACTATTAGCGTATGTTGCATGGAATCGGAAACGGGTACGCGGAAGCGAAACGTTAGGCAATGCGGAAACGAGTTTTTCAAAAAAAAAGAGGAAACGGGTACGTTTTGGAAACGTCTATATATATACAAGTATATATATATGTATAATATTACCATGGTACAAAAATTATTAAAAATCAAAACCATATTAAAAAGTATTTGAAATAACAAAAATTCAATACATAAATATTAAATAGCTTAACTAAAAATTAAACAAATAACATTCAAATTCAAATATTTAGATTATCATCTTCATTTTAGGTTATCATAATGAACTATTATAGAAGAAAAATAATATGAGTGTTTCATAATATGTTTTTAAACTTATTAAATAATAAATAGATCCATATATTTTTAAAATATTTAATTTATTTTCAAAAAATTAAAAATCGCGTTTCCAAAATAAAGACTCGCGTTTCCAATGCGTTTCCAAATCAATATTTTTAGGAAACGCGTTTCCACCGCGTTTCTTCGCGTTTCCTCGCGTTTCCGATTCCGAAACGTTTCCGAAACAGGAAACGCTCATCGGATGGAGTTTCCGTGTAACCTAGCTATTAGCTTGTGTATCAAATTATCTACAAGTGTATTTATTTTTTTATTTATTGAAGCAACTATCGCAAATCTTTGGTTTAAGATTTGAGTAGTCAGCAGACTATTAGATATCTTTGAAATAAAAAAATGTACGATGTGTCTTCGAAATTAGAAACTCACATAAAAAACAGTTAACCGAAATTAAGCTTAAAGATGAAACACAATCTCAATCCTAGACGAAAAATCTAAGCTAATTGTTCAATGGGAAAATTAAGAAAATAGGCTGAAAAACTTTTAAAATTAAGAAAATACACCTTATTTTTTTAAATTAGAAAAATAGGTTACCATAGACATTTTTATCCTTCTTAAAACAAATTCATAATTTCATATATAAATTATTTAATAAAAAATACATAATGGAAAAAGGAAATCAAGAATACAAAATAATCGTGGAGATGACAAACGACGCCGACGTCTTCGACGCCGCCGCTCCGTCTATCACAGACCACCGGTTGATGACTCTAGACGTCTTTTTAGGGGCTGTGGACCGATGAGGACGAGATCGAGCTCGTCTGTGGTTTCCTTGACTACATAACCAGCCACCATAGTAGCATCTCACATCCACTGAGACGTCGCCATTTTACGACGAGAGCAAATCTCCGACAATTATCGATGTTGGACTCCAACTTCATGTACTTAACTGAGTCTGGTTCAATCAAGAACTGCGGTTCTCTAGACGTCATCGAGTTTTATCGAAAGGTAAAAAAGGATGGAAATCTAGGTTTTTGGTTTGTTAAATCTATAAATTGATGGCATAGTCTCAAGTTTGTTCTGGCTATCGCATCATCTACAAAAGCTATACCCTTCTTCTTCGTAAGTTTTACTCCGAGTTACATGATTCTGAAAATATATTCAATTGAAACAGCTATTGCATTGGTGTTATTGAAGATGGAAGCACAAATTTCAAAATCGACACGCAACACCTAAGATATATTAGCTTCCGGGTTGACTCTATCTACCAGTTCATTGGAGAGCTCGACATTGAGCCCAACAACGAGGCAATTCTGCAAGTGTGTAGTAATGGCCAAATGACTCGAACTTGCAATACTAGTCAAACTTCATCTACTAACTTTACATCCCTTTGTTATTTATGGTTCAGTCTTGTTTGGGTTATTTTTTTTGGTTAAATAGGTGTCTCTTGATGTGGAAATTGATATTACAACGATCTATATATGTTCAGTTCTGTTTTGGTTAGGATTTATGCTACTTGTTAATTGAGAAGTTGAGAGTGATACAAAGATATTAAATCATGAATGCTCTAGCTTTGTCTGGATCAAAGATTTTCTCAGTCAAACTCACCCAAAAGTTTTTGTATACTTTTCTTACTAATCAGTAACTCCATAGAATTGAAGACATTGCAATCTTTGTGTTAAATACATAATTAAGAGTAGAGCTTGAAAAGTAGTCAAAGAGATTTTTAATTCAACAAAAGATTCTCATTACAACAAACACACACACAAACGAAAACAAAACAGAGGACACAACAATAAAACAGAGTATTGAGAATTGGGCAAAGCCACTTATTTACACTGACCATTATTATCAAGAATGAAGCAGATTCAATTATCTTGGAGGGAGGTTTGGCAAATCAGTTGAACCGTTCTGGTTTCGATAGTGAATTAGAAAAAAAGAACAAAAAAAAATCCACATATCAACACGAAAAGAAAAAAAGACTTAAACGCACACTAATCAACATAAATCAACACTGGTATTAATATCCTTGAATCCTTCGTCATTCATTGTTTAAAGAGAGCCCTTGTTTAAAAGAGGGATAAAAATGTCCATGATAACCTATTTTTCTAATTTAAAAAAACAAAATGTATTTTCTTAATTTTGAAAGTTTTTTAACCTATATTCTTAATTTTCCCTTGTTCAATATTACATGCGGTTTTTGGCCAAGATAGAAACTTCAAAAACGAAGAAACATACCTTGCATTCCTTAACTTCAAGAATGTTTGGAAGACATTTCAAAAAATTAGTACACAAGTTATGATAAATTTGTGATGTAACTTTCACAAATATTAATATTAATATTGATGCAACAAATATTAATCTTTAGAGTTTTTTTTTTTGGTTTAATAATCTTATCAATGTCGTCCAAACAACAACAGAATATGATTCATCGGAAATTAATCTTTATACCACCTTTTAGATGTGATTCACTTTTACTTAGGGTTTGTATAACAAATCACTAAAGAGGATTTATCATGCGATTAATCTTTTTGCAACTCCTAAACACAATATGTGACGTCCGTGAACCATTTGTTTTTTAAAAATGGAGGGGCTGTCGATCGACACACGTGGTGTATGTCGATCGACAGGTTCCTTAAGGGTTGTCGTTCGACATACCTAGTGTGTGTCGATCGACATGACCTTATTTTGGTCGGTTTTCTGGTTCGATTTTAATCGTTCAGTTGGACCGGGCCGGTTTGGGGAAAAGCTAGGGTTGTATATAAGAGTTTGAGAGGAGTTCTCTTGTTCCTGATAGTTTTGAGAGTTAGGGTTTCGTTCTTGAGTGAGTTAGAGTAAATTTTCGTGGTGGTTGTCGTGGATTTCGTTTCTAGCTTCAATTCCATCAATTTCTACCAATAATCCAAGGTGAGTGCGTGACCATGGCTTCTGGGCCGGTGGATTCGTTAGGGTTGATTGGTGATAGGTTTGGAACATGAGTATTGATGTTGTGTGGATTGATTGCGGCTGTGGATTGTTGCTTGTTGTGTGTGATTGTTGTTTTCGTGCAGGTTTTCGTGTTGACGCAGAGGAGGAATCGATCCGAGAGGATTATGATCGATTTCCCAGGATTCTGCGCAGGGCCTGTCGAATGACAGCCAGTTGACAAGCTGTCGATCGACACCTAGTGGTAGTGTCGATCGACAAGCATGTACAGAAGGTGTCGATCGACACCTAGAGGTAGTGTCGATCGACAGCCTGTCTGATTGGCTGTGGTTGAGCCTTTGTTTTGTGTTTGTGTGCTGTGTGATGTATGTTTGCCTGAGCGGTCCATCGTGCCTGAGTGCGCAGTCGTAGATGGGATGACCGTCTCACTGGGTATTTATGATAATACTCACGCATCTCTTTTTCCCATGTGATGCAGGTAAAGGCAAATTGTGATCGTGGAATCACGGCTACGAAGAGGGAGATCATTTGGGTCTCGTGTTGATTTCTTTTATCGTTTTAGAACGGATGTTAGGTTGCTGGATTGTGGAACCTGTTGTTTTGGATTTGTAGTTGAACCGGTTTAGAGTTTTAATGGAATTTGGTTTCTTGGTTGAATTTGTTGGTTATCCGTTGTATTTTGTCTGTGTGTTGCTTGGTCGTTGAGGATAGCATTTATGGGAATGCTAGTCCGAGACCAAGGTTTGTATGTTTAAAAAAAAAAACGGGTCGGGTCGTTTCACAATATAATACAAATTTCTGTAATGTAGAAACTGCATGACCTCACTAAAACTTCGTCGACTAATGGTAAGCTCTTGGCAAAAGCTGACTCATGTAAGGAGGTTTCGAAAAGTCGTCATCTGCAGAGCAACCTTGAGTTTTGAAGCCACAGTTTCTTTAATCTCAAACCTACCTGACTAATCCCCTTTGAGGCTAATAAACTGGAGATAAGGAGCGTCAATATAGACTGCTTGGCCCATGTCCTATGTAATTCTCATCGTCAAACGTAAGATTTTTTCCTGAAAAATTTTACAAGAACACATGAACCATTTGTGTTAAAAACACTACACACATCACAATAATAGAAGTCACAGCAATTAGTTAGTTTTTTGCATGGAATCGGAAACGGGTACGCGGAAGCGAAACGTTAGGAAACGCGGAAACGAGTTTTTAAAAAAAAAAAAAGGAAACAGGTACGTTTTGGAAACGTATATATATATACAAATATATATATAAAATTATCATGATACAAAAATTATTAAATATCAAAACCGTATTAAAAAGTATTTGAAATAACAAAAATTCAATACATAAATATTAAATAGCTTAACTAAAAATTAAACAAATAACATTCAAATTCAAATATTAAGACTATCATCTTCATTTTAGGTTATCATAATGAACGATTATAGAAGAAAAATAATATGAGTGTTTCATAATATGTTTTTAAACTTATTAAATAACAAATAGATCCATATATTTTTAAAATATATACTTAATTTATTTTCAAAAAAATCAAAAATCGCGTTTCCAAAATGAAGAGTCGCGTTTCCAATGCGTTTCCAAATCAATATTTTTAGGAAACGCGCTTCCACCGCGTTTCCTCGCGTTTCCGATTCCGAAACGGAAAACGCTCTTTCGATGGAGTTTCCATGCAACCTAGGTTTTTAGATTGTAATTTTTCGGTGTTATTTTTGCTAATTTCTCTAACTAAAACCAGTTTGGTGTTATTTGATGTAACTGATCATAGTTTGTACGAATTTGGAAACAAGAACAAGAAAGTGAAAGAGGCAAAAACATCTACATTACATAAATTTGCATTTTATTGTGTTTTATATCAAATCTATCATTGTCTTTTTTTAGAAAAATATATCATTGTAGTTTCGCATACTTTTCGCTTCGCTTCATCACCACATTCTCTTCTAGAAAAATTCATCATTTTTATTCTCGACAAATTCTTTACGATTCATCAAAAAATGTCTGGTAATACGATAAATGGAGAAACCGACGTTGGGTTTCAGGGCGGACGCGGTCGTGGGTTTCACGACGGACGCGACTCAAAACCTAAGTAATCTTTGTTCTTTTCTTTCCTTTAAGAATCAGCAAGAACTACTCTCAAGACTCCTAAAAATCCTTCGTTACGTTTATCTTCTGTTAAAAATTGGAAACATGTATGTGAAATTAAAAGCGGCAAAAACATATACATTACATAAATTTGCATTTTATTGTGTTTTATCCCAACTGGATCATAATCGTCTTTTTATTACATTACGAATGTAAAGACGAAGAGTTTCAAGACGAATAATTGAAGGATAAATCCTCTCTAATGATTTGCTATACAAACTCTAAGAAAGGTGAACCAGATCTAGAAGGTGGTATGGAGATTAATTTCCGATGAATTATATTTTGATTGTTTGGACGACATTGATGAGATTATTAAACCAAAAAACAAAAATGGAAAGATTAATATTTGTCGCATCAATATTAGTATTAATATTTGTGAAAGTTGCATCACAAATTTATCATAACTGTGCAAGTTGTTGCATTAATATTTTTTTTTTTGAAACGTTTCTAAACATTCTTAAAGTTTCAAACAGACAAAGTATGTTTTTCGTCTTTAAAGTTTTTATTTCGGCTAAAAACCTTCTGTAATATTGAACAAATTAGTTTAGTTTTCTCGTTTATGATTGAGCTTCTGTTTCATCTGTAAGCTTAATTCCGTCAAACGTTTTTTTTTTTAAACCGTCTGCTTCGAATCACTCAATTTTTGCAGATTTTTTTTTATCTTGTAAGGTTTATTTAAATGAACTCGAATTGGGTTTTAAAATAACATAATTTAATTAATTATTTAAATGTTTAGAGTTTAATTATTTATTGAGTATTTGTTTATATTATACCCTTTTTTTATTTAAATCGAAAGGCGTTATTAAAATACTAAACCTGGTAAAATCGTCTGGCGTGGATCAAGATGGAAGGCATACCCGTTGTAAAATCGTGATGTAACAGTTTTCATAATTTGTATTGAAATAATAATAAAAATGCAATGTTAAAAAAAAAAAAATACTAAACCTGGTTATTAACACAAACACGACGAAGAGTAGTTGCATTCCAGTAACCAAACATCCCAGTGACAGTTTTAGTTTGGCTCTTTCGTCTCGTCTGTGTGAGCGAATCAAAGCGGTTTCGTTTTCCCTGGGAGTCTCGAGCTGAAATCTTGAGCTTTACTGGTAATTGTCCCGATCTCGATTCGATTTCATCTTCGAATTTGATTTATCAGATTGATTATTCGCTTAATTCCTTTTGAATCCTTGCTAATTTTAGGTTTATTTCAATGAATTTTTATTTCAATTCGATTTCTATTACAGATTCTTGAGTTTCAATTTTGAACATTTTCAGGTTTGAACAAGTCTTGATCATCACTGTGTATTTTTGTTAATTGAAGATGCAGAGAGTTAGGGTTTCATCACAAAGAGCAGCTGTACACAAGCTTGGTGATTCTCACATGACATTATCTCCTAAATTTAGAGTAGCTACATCGATTCATCAATCACCATTGTTTGATAGAAGAACACTGGAATTAGAATTGTCTCTTAGAGGAGAACCATTGGTTCCTGGTTTACCTGATGATGTAGCACTAAACTGTCTTTTACGTGTTCCTGTCGAAAGCCATTCTTCGAGTAAATCCGTTTGCAAGAGATGGCATCTTTTGTTTGGTACTAAAGAAACGTTTTTCGCGAGGCGTAAAGAGTTCGGTTTTAAAGAACCGTGGTTGTTTGTTGTAGGGTTTAGTAGATGTACAGGGAAGATACAATGGAAGGTTCTTGATTTGAGGAATCTTACTTGGCATGAGATCCCTGCTATGCCTTGTAGAGATAAAGTTTGTCCTCATGGTTTTCGATCAGTTTCGATGCCTCGGGAAGGTACTATGTTTGTATGCGGTGGAATGGTTTCGGATTCTGATTGTCCTCTTGATGTTGTGTTGAAGTATGATATGGTTAGGAATCATTGGACTGTCACGGATAAAATGATAACTGCGAGGTCGTTTTTCGCTAGCGGTGTGATTGATGGAATGATATATGCAGCGGGTGGGAATGCTGCGGATTTGTTTGAGCTGGATTCCGCGGAGGTTTTGAACCCTTTGGATGGGAAATGGCGGTCTGTTTCGAATATGGTCACACACATGGCGTCTTACGACGCAGCTGTTTTAAACGGGAAGCTGTTAGTAACAGAAGGATGGTTATGGCCGTTTTTTGTATCTCCGCGAGGTCAAGTTTATGATCCAAGGACGGATCAATGGGAATTAATGGCGATGGGGTTAAAAGAAGGATGGACCGGGACAAGTATCGTGGTTTACGATCGATTGTTTATAGTGTCGGAACTAGAGAGAATGAAGATGAAAGTTTATGATCCGGTTACGGATTCTTGGGAGACGATTAGTGGACCGGAATTGCCTGAGCAGATTTGTAGACCGTTTGCGGTTAACTGTTACGGGAACAGAGTATATGTGGTTGGTCGTAATCTTCATCTCGCGGTTGGGAGTATTTGGAGGTCGGAGAATAAGTTTGGTGTGAAGTGGGAGGTGGTGGAGTCACCTGAGCGTTATGGAGATTTAACTCCGTCGAATTCTCAAGTTCTCTTTGCTTAATCAAAGGAGATTGATAAAAATATCAATCCGTTTGGTTTGGATTGAAATGAAATGTTTGTGTAGCATATTGTATGTATAAGTAAAATTGTATAAGGAAATACCATGGTTGTGTTTGTACTCTTGTATCATATTCATATATATGTGTGTATAATTTGAGTCCGAAAGTGTTAAATAATAATACTTGATAATTTTATTTTCATCTCCAAAATAATAGTTCTGTTTTATGGTGTAAGACGCAAAAACAATATGGTCCAAATCAAAGTAATTGTTTCCTAAGTAATACTCAACCCATTTATTTTGGTGGTACCGGTTTTGTCTAGTTATGATCAGCCACGGCCAAGAAACTAGAGCACATCGCTTCCGGTTACCATAGTTTAAGAAATGGAGCATTAAAGCTAGACACTCATCCGAAAATGTAATTAATTACATGAAAAGAGATGTATGTAATATATTAGGGGGGTGTATTGGATGTGGAATTTGAAAGGATTTGGTAGAGTTCTGAAATCTCCTGTTATTCAACTAGTGGTTTTAAAATCCCTTTTAAAATCCTATGTTATTGAACATGGAATTTATCTAAAATACATCAAAATAATATACAATCCCTTGTTATTCAACTTATGATTTGTTTGACTCATATCAAATCCTCTGTTATTTAAAAGTTAACAAAATCCTTTGGAAAAGAGATTTTATGAGACTTGAGATTCATTTCTAATTATAAATTAAAGCCATTCAAATCACACCTCTATAGGTGTGATTTGAACATAACATCTAAAAACCCTATCTAATAACCGTAAGCCATTAATTAAAAATATTCTTCTTGGTTCCGATCATACAAGCTTCATCGATCCATGTTTTGATAAATAATAGTTTTAAATCAATCTAGTCCAATCATTGCTTATGGTTTCATCAATTCATATTCATATATGGTCATGCTTAATAATCTGTTTATGATTTGGTGGGATTTCTAATTTTTTTTTGCGGGTAAACTTTGGCTTTGTTTTCTTTATGGTGGTAAATTTTAGCTCACCTTTGCTTATGTTTTTTGTTTTCAGTCTTTGCTTTATTTCGGAAAAAAACAATATCAAATCACTACAAATCCTCTCAAATTTAAAAACAAATAACATTAAAACACACCAAATCACACGTACGTGATTTTATATTTTTAATTAATTAAAATCCAAAATCACAACATATCTCCAAAATCTATCTAAATCCCACCAAATGATAAATTCCACCAAATCCTTTAAAATTCCACATCCAATATACCCCCCTTAGTTTGGCCACTAATTTTTTTATGGGGAGTCTACTAGCCCATTTAACTTGGGGATAATTTGTAAAATAGCCAAAAAAAAAAATCAAAACTAAATAATTAACCAAAAGCCCTAAATCTAATGGTCATGAATTTGCCACATTATTCACTTTTGGTTAGTTATTTAGTTTTGATTTTTTTCTTGGCTATTCTACAAATTAGCCCTAAATTTGTGACTGAGAATTTGTGATTTTTGTAGGGGTTCAAATCTAATTCATAAGAAAACGAATTAAATAAGAAATAAAACAATACAAAAGCCAACAAGCATGACGTACAATACTTGAAATAGTCTTGATAAATTTCTTAAATTAGATTTTTTGGTGATCAGCACGAACGTCGGATTATACAGAGAGATTAGTTTTTAGAAATCAACAATTATGATCAAGTCATTGTTCCTTTTATTCCATAATGAGATATATCTTGAGATCTAAAAACTATTAAATTTAAAATTATTTTTTTGTCAACAAACATGTATTTCTATGAATGTAAACTTAGATGGCGATGCATCAACAATATTTACAACTACTATCTTACTTTTTAAATTTGTTTTATTAGTCAACCTCAGCTAATTTAGACTCTAGTAGTTAAGATCATTCGTCCTCATTGGCCTTCTGGTACAACAAGAGGTGTTTTCAAGAATACTACTGTGCTCGATCCCCTTACAAGTTTGCATCTACATACTCACTAATGAGAAAACAAAGCATATTCGACAAAATAGTTTTGCATATGATTCCACAACCAATTGCATTTTAGTCTCATAACTACTTCCAGTTGTTATAGTTGTATTCACATATTTGTGTGTAAAAGTTAAGAGTGCATAGATCATGAGTGATGAATCAAGATAAATAATTTTTATTTTCTTATAGTATATGTGATCAAGTTGGACCAATACTGTTTTCGAAATGGATAACAGCTTAAAAGAAACTTAAAATAATTAAAAAGCGTCGAATGTGGAGGAAACTTTTTTTTTTCGCATATGAAATCTAATCTTATCGAGCTTCTAATCAAACCAATAAGCATTCTTGCTTTTCATTCTTTCCTTTGCTTATCTTATCATTCATAGCCTCGATCACAATAAGTACATATATATATATACATATATATTAGATCCTTCATCCTTGTATATATTTTATCATTCTATTCTATGTTATGGAGAAATGCTAAAAAATTGACTTATCGATGAATTTAATAAGAAAAATTTAGATACTTCAAAAAATGTCAAGTTTATCCGGTAACTCATCTCTCTAGGTATAACTTATAACTAATCTTTTCATAGTGTTTACAGCTAATTTTTCTTTTCTTTTTGCAAGTTATTTCCCTAAAATAATTTCTACGTTTACTCGTAAGGTATATTAAAATATATTTTAAACTAAATGATATCACAATGGAATATAACCAATATTATTCCACCTTCTTGTCTAAATTCCATGTTGTTAAAGAAGCAAATACGATTAAAAAGAGCCAAATGAAAAAAAGAAACATGTCTTTACGAAAACACTACACACACATGCACATGCTATCTTCTCCCCCAACTAAACCTTGAGTATTGTATTTCGATTTATTTATCTAGAAATTTTCCTTATCTTTGTTATCTTCTTTTTGCTATTGTTGTGTACTTTCATTAAAGCATGTTCCCAATGGTGATCTTCCTCACTAAGTTAATTTACACACAGAAAAATATATGTAAATCACGGATCGATCTAGCATCTATATTGGTTTTATCAAGTGTTCAAATTAGGTATATCATCAGATTATGTTGATATATACAAGTCGATCTTTCTCGCCAATTTTTTTTACTATTTAGCTATGTTATATATTCGTATAATTTATTTGAAGTTCTAAAACATTATATATTTCAAGTGTACATAATTTATTTTGCTTCGACGTAAGCAATGAGTACAACTTTCTTCGATTCTTTTATTGGAGAACGAAAGTGTACATATACGTCGTAGATAGTTAGATATGATTTATATGTATATATATCCTTTAAGTTGTAATGGTTGTGATTTTTTTTTTGGTAACCTAATGGTTGTGATCTTTATCAACATGCAAACTTAATTCCAACATGAGAAAGATAGATTATGATGCATTGACCACATTAGTCTTCACTCTTTACATTTTGTAGATTCATTGCTGGAATTAAAGCAATGGAAGATACACATGGCATATGCTTTCTTCTCTTTTCTTCCCTTCTTTTCGTTTATTATTTTTAATGATATTTCCTTCTAAACTTTTTTGGGGAAAATACTATTCTAGATATAATGTTTTAATGAGATATACATTATGTATAATACATATGATGTTCTTGTTTTTTGGTTGTCCAGTACATAATGGAACTTTTCTTGTTTAAACATTAAAACTATTTTATTTACTTTTTCAACCTTTCCTTTTTCCAAATCTCTTTTACCAATCAGATCACACGCTGACATACATGCATATGTTAGTAGCTATAATTTCATGACTTTATTTTACACAAATTTGGAAAAAGAACGGCAATGTATTCCAGTGTCTTCTTACAAGTTACAATATGAACATTATTCGATACACTTTGTTATATAGTAGATCTATTTTATTAGTGGAGAGACTATGTAGTAGTAATTTTTTGGTTTATTACATTGCATGTATTATATGCTTTGAGTGGTAATATTACAACAGTATTAGTACTTTTTGTGTGATTCCTTTTGTGTAATCACTCATCAGTCAAATAGCGTTACAAAATATAGTACAATTTTTTTTATCATCCTTTATCATTATTTGTGTTATGCTTATAATAATACTATTATCTTGTACCGCTATTTCATATCATAAAATAAATAGTATTATCAATCCAACCCATAGTATAGTGGTATCCTCTTCTTCTTCTTGTTAAATGGCACCCCTTTATCAGTGGAGATAAATAATTCAATATATGCGTTGAGAACGCAAATTTCAGAGTCTAATGAAATTTTTAAGAATATTAACGAGTCTAATGAAATTTTTGTGTGTGTTAACGTATGTAGTTTACACTTTCTATTTTAAGAATGATATTTCAAAGTAGCAGTTAATTATTTATCTTGTATGCATTAACAAATGTGTTTTGGCTGCCAAAAATAACAAAAAAAACTTTTACACATATCGGTTTATTAGAGAAGGTCGTTACAGTTTTCATATGAAAGATCAGATAACTGGAAAAATGGGAACCTGAGATTGATTAGTTCCTAACCATATTACTTAACTCGAAAGGTTGAATTAGTGGATTCTTAGTGACATAATTATCAATTATTATTTTTAGTAATCAAGCATGTGCACTCTCATTGCTTTCTCATAGACTGACGAATCCTTTTTTGCCTCCCTCTCTCTCTTTACTCCAATTCTCGTTTGGCTGAGTTTATCATTGTCATAAGTCATAACCACCAACCTCACTAATTTATTAGTCATCCATCACATCTATCTCTCATAAATAGCAATGTTCTTTAAAAAAAAATGTCCAACAAAATAGTAGTAATATTCAACTTTTCTTTCTTACCAAACTATTGGATAAAGTTTGAAAAATAATGGTAAGAAAGCCTATTTATGAATTTGTCAAAATTAAGAAAACGTTCATGTATCAATTTTGTAAGAGAAATATATTACTTTTCTTCTTGCTTAAGAGAAACAAATTAATGTAGAGGATTAGAAAAAGTGATATTTGTTACCAAAAAAATTACATGAAAATTGGTTACATGTTAATAAAAAAAAAAGGCAAAGAACATGGGAAAAAACCCTAAAGATATGTTAACGGTCTACATTTGAGTTTGTTCAAATGAAAACAAAAGCATATAGGTTATAATACAAGAACTGCAAGCATCGTGATTCAAAAAAAAAAAACACCTAACAAATTGCTAACTTCATGCACAAAACTATTCGATTAGCTACGAGATTGAACATTTTATAACCTTTATTTTATTACTAGGTGAAGGACCCGTGCGTTGCACGGGTTTGTTGTTTGAATTATTATTTATCATTAAATTATTGATATGTTTGTTTAATACATAGAATAAAAGTGAAGGTTAAAGTTTATAGATGAGAGATTGTCCAATAAATAGCTATAAACGATAATCGTAGAGTAAAAGATCTTGTTTAAAATATTAAATGAATTGTTATTCAATAATTAATACATACAATGCTTATGGAAACTGATCGATCAAAATTCGGACATGAAAACTCTCTTTATAAAACATGGACATCAAAATGGGAAATTAATAAAATAGGAAAATAGAAAGTATGATATTAATTTTAAGCCTAGTAAGATCTAATATTTGTATGTAACCGAGCCATAAAAACCCAACAGAGAAACAAAACGTAGAGTTCTTGGTCGATGTAACATTTTGCCGACGGGATTATCTATCCATCTCTCGGCCAATCGTCGCGGTGGTGCTAGGGTTTCGATCGATGCTCCGCTTCCTCCATTGGCGCTGCTTCTAGTAATTTTTCGATTTCGCTTTTCTTCCATTTCCTCCTTAGTCTTCGTTCTCTAAATCGATAAAATTGTGATTCTGGGTGTGTGTTATTGACTGTGAGGAAAAGTAATCAAGCAATTCTTGGCAATTTTGGTTATAGTTTTAGTATTATGAAGTATCTTTCTGTAGTTTTGCTGATGTGTTTGTTTATAGTTACACAATGGGCTTCTAGAGAAGAAAGCCTAGGTGTTTGAAGTGTATAGAAAAGTAGAAACTGCCACCAAGATGAGATTGTCTTTTGTTCTTGCTAGTGTAGGAACAAAGCAGAGTCTTTGTCTGATTTGTTAGTGTTTGCAAAGTGTGCTTAATCTATGAGCCCTGATTTTCTGGTTTCTGCGGTTGGAAAAGCATTCGCAGTTGCTACTGTTATCATCTTTGGCTCAGCCACTTTGGTTTTTGGAACGGCAGCCTCGAAACTTGACATGCGTAATGTAAGATTGCAATGTTTCTATTGTTTAACTCTAAGTTTATTCTCTTTTGATTCGTGTTGCTCTAAATTTTGTGCGCATTATTGATTTTTGGTTACTGTCTGAGTTTGTTTGCTTGTGTTTTTTTTTTGAAGGTATCAAGGCATTCCAACACTGGTAACATTGGTGTGAATCACGGTAAGTAGCAAAGTCAGATTTTGAAGTTACTGGAAGTTTGGGACTTTAATAACATTTAAACTCACAAATTGTATGAGAAGCCTATGTCATTATAAAAAATAAAATAGAAAACAAAATTAAAAAAACAAATCAATATTTTCTTCGCTGTCAATTCTTTCTTCTGTTTGTCTTGTAGATGAGACGTTGTTGAAAACTTCTTGAAATACAATATTTTCCACAACGTTATTGTCGTAGTGTTTTGTTTCAGCTTTAAGAATCTGTAGTCCTGCAGTTGTTGTCACTCTTGATAGCGCAACGTATAACTGTCCGTGTGAGAAAACAGGATTGGGCAAATATAAACCAACTTTGTTTAAGCTTTGTCCTTGGCTTTTGTTGATCGTCATTGCATAACAGACTCGAAGAGGGAATTGACGCCTCTTTAACTTGAAAGGCCATTTTGCATCTGTTGGTGTGAGGCTAATTCTAGGAATAAGAACCCGTACTCCCTCATTAGTTCCAGTAAGTATTTCTGCTTCGATAACCCTTGTTCCTAGGCGAGTTATTATTAATCTTGTACCATTGCAAAGCCCGGCTCTTTGGTTTATATTTCTTAGCAGCATGACTGGCGCACCTACTTTGAGATTTAGTTGGTGGTTAGGAATACCTGAAAATTTCAAAGTATTCAAAAATTCAGTGGGGTAAAGAATATGTTGATTTGCCACCTCTTCTTTGTCGTCTCCGATACTGTCAGAACTCAAATACTCTTTTAGATCTCCTTTTAAGCAAGATAACATGTAGTTATTGACTTCGTCCACCGTTTCGTTTCTTGGAGTTAGAATTGCTCGCTCAATTAGATAATCCTTGTCCTTAAAAAGAACATCGAAATCATGATACGTAGACTTTGCAATGCATTCAACATGATCTCCACTGTTTTGTAAAAGCAGTTTGTTGTCTATTCCGACTATGTCATTTTCATTGTTTGCTTTCCTATATTTTGCAGGCTTAGGAGCGGTGCCATCACCGATTCGTAATATCCATTTTGCAAAATCTCTTTCAGCTTGGTGCAACCTCATATTCTTTTCAAGAGTGAATATATTGCAATAGTTCCATAAATACGACCGGTTTATTGTTGCCATAACTGTTTCTTGCCTGCTGCCTTGCGGTATCACTGGTAGAATTTGTCTAAAATCGCCTCCAAGGAGCACTGTTTTTCCTCCAAAGGTTTTGGTTGCTGCATCTGGATCTGACATTGAGAGTAAATCTCGTAAACTCTTATCAAGAGCTTCAAATGCAAACCGATGGCACATAGGTGCTTCGTCCCAAATGATGAGGTCTGTTTTTTCAAGTAATTCAGAAAGCATCGTATTACGACTTATGTTACACATGCTGTCTTGATGAAGATCTATTGGAATCTTGAAACGTGAATGTGCAGTTCGACCGTTAGGTAAAAGTGTAGCTGCAATTCCGGATGAAGCGACTGGTAAAACAATTTTTCGCTGTGATCTTAGCCTTGAGATGATCGTCTTATACACGTAAGTCTTTCCTGTTCCACCTGGTCCATTGAGGAAAAATAGTTTTCCTTTATTATTCTCAATCGAGTCGATAACGGCATCGTAGACGTTCTTCTGCTCGTCATTTAACGTTTTGATTAACTTGCAATGTTCTTCTTCTTGTTCTAGAATTTTGTAGTTTGTTTCATCTTGGACCATTGAGTTTTTCATCTTTTTCAACAATTCCTTGTCTGGCTTTGGCATATCTTCAAACTCAGTTAATGATCTATCGTTCTGCGCCAGGATTTTCTCTAACTCTATGAGTGTATAACTTTGTAATTCTTCGTCGGTGAATTGTTGACCACTGAAATTGAATGTTTTTCTTTGTTTATTAGGTATGTCTTCAGCTAGGTGACGCCAGCAATGCTCCCACAAAGAAAGAGGGCTACTTAATTCGCAATATAGCATCAATGTCACAAAGAGATGGCGAAGTTGGAAAGGATATGCATAGTGTGCTGCTTCATCCATAGCCTCTTTCCATTCTGAATCACCATTCAACATCCCTCGTGCATAACACGCTACTTTGAATGAGGTATGTTTTACATTATCTACTGTTAGTATATCATCAAAGCTTGTCGGACCTTCGAGTATATTTACCAACATTTTCAGATAGTATAAGTCTCCTGATCTTGGATGAATGTTCACTACTCTTCCTATGTTGAATCCTTTCTGCCTTCTTGTCCAAATTTTTGCATCTGAATCCCACACATATTTTGTAGGAAACTGACTATATGTAAGTTTTCTTGCTTCAGGGCAGCTTTTGCACATCTTCATGTACTCTGTCAACATTGTTCTATGAATTCCATCTTTTGAGATAATATTTTCAAGATCGCTTTCTTCATTGTAAATGATTGTTTGTTGGTCTGGTAAATGCAACGGTAGCCTTGTTACCGCAGGTTTACGTGCATGAATATCGAAGGCAAAGATTCGCCATGCAGCTTCACATGCAGAGAGGTAACGACATTCCAAATAGTTTTTTATCTCACTGATCTCTTCTTTTGACTTATCTTCTGCATTCTGATCCACTACTTGTAGTTTCTCGATCAACATTGTAGCCATGTCTACTCCTTTTGTGATATATTTGAATAGATATTTATGGCAGACGATCTATTGCACCATTCGACATTAATGTGAGCTTTGTACTTTTTTAGGAGTGAGAGATTGTGAGGCACTACGTAGCGATTATCAAGCTTAGTGTCTCCTTTCATGACATATTTTGTATCATCAGCTCTCCGACGATAGGTTATATAGCCAGTTTCACTGATACTTGTGGTGTTATTGTACGGTCTTGGAAATTTTTTTGTGCATTTGTTATCATCCATACACTTTCGTCCGCATGGCCCATGCATCATAAGTTGTTCAACCAACTGAAAACCTTCTGGGTCAGCCACTTTATCTGGTAGTTCAGATGTAATGAAACTATCGATATCGTCTGGAGTTGGAATTTGTTTTGAATCTTGCAACCACAAAAGTATATGTGCGTGAGGAAGACCACGTTTCTGAAACTCGATTGTGTGAACAACTGTTTATAAGAAAAGAAAATGATGTGTAAGAAAATGTAAAGATTGATTATATTTTATTATTATAAATGATATTTGTACCTGCTTTAATAGGACCGAAGAAGACACCATCTTGTAGGTCTGTAAGAAGTTCTTCTAACTTCATTTTGAATACACGACATTCAATATCCGGTCTATCATTTGCATTTTCGTTTCCAGCCTTCTTTATATGATCACTGATTTCTTCCCACTTTGGATTTGCAGTAATAGTAATGAAGAGGTCTGGATTTCCATACCATCTGCATATTGCCATTGCATCTCGATAATTTTCTACCATGTATCGCGGTCCACCTGTGAATGAAGATGGAAGAATTACTTTTTTGCCTAGTTTTGTAGAATCTGCGTCCCCCTGTACAACTGCATCACATACATTATTGTAGAGATCTGCTCTAAGCTTTTTTTGATTGTTATGGTAAAAGTTCATACGTTCTTGTTCGATAGCAGTATATGCATCAACAATGTATTGATGGAAAAGGCGACCTGAACGAACTATTGTTCCTAGAGATGTTAATCTCGTATGTATTTGGTATGCATAATACTCTCACATTGTAACATATGATCTCTTGGTAGCATATCCCCGAGAACTATATGGAATGCTTCTCTCGCTATAACCTTGTTCACCATATGCAAATAACAAAGGATATTGTAGTGGCATGTACGATGGATGTAAAAAGCTAATCCATTGAGGTTTATCCGTTCTAGGATGCACTATTATATCCCTGTCACAATTTGGAATAGACATGTCACCCACAATAAGTCCCGCAATCTCTTCTCCTTGTGGAAGGTCAAACTGTCTGCCACGTTCTTTGTTTTTAATGAGTCTAATTGAGAATTCTTCACTTCTTCCAGTCTCGTATCTATCTCTAGCCATTCTGAATACTTTAGCTAACTCGTTGAACTCGTCAACCATTTGAATCAATCCTCTTAAGATATCTTCATTCAGTTGATGTTCCTTTCCTTTTGTTAGTGCAGTGAGACGGTTTTGTACTTCATGGAGGGTATCATATATGTATAGCTACGCAAAGCGTGGTATATGTCCTTCTTTTGGTAGTAGGGATTCAAGTTTATGGTAATTCTGACCATGCATACGAAACGTGTAAAGACCATAACCTGAATTGATATCGTTGTCAATTTTTCCTCCCATTGATGTAAAGGCAAGCATTGAATTGTATGCTCGTATATTGTTACGAAACGACGTTGATTGTGATAATAAGTACTCTAAGTAATCAGGAGGTTTCCTAGATGGCGGCAACTCAACTCTTCCTTGCTGACAGCATATCGAAAATTTTAATTCTTTCCCATTCAGTTTTAGACTTTCTGATTTCCACACTAAAGCCTCACAGTACATACACGTCACCAATTTGTTGGCTTTTTCTTGACTGTTTTCATTTATCCCTGTACAAAGAATAACACACATTAAAACAATAACGTATTTGAGTTAAGGAAGAACAAATATTCGTAATGAGAAATATTAGTTTGAATTTGTTGGAACTTAATTTATGAGATTCTTACCACGATTGTATTTTCTCTTTTTTCTTAGACATCGCCTTTTTATTCCGGCTATATTTTTTCCCCAGTCTGGATTGCCATCAAAACTGTTGTGGGATTTACATTCTTTTCTAAGATTATCTTGAAAGATATCTGCACTTGAATTTGATGGGCTTGATTGATTGCTAGTGCGAGCTACCTTTGCTTTTCTGTTGTTGATCCTGCAATATATTTTTTGTTAGATGTGAAAGTAGTAACTGGGATTTACTTATTAGATATATAAAAACGGTTCTTACCAGTTTCTAAGTTGCGCAGTGGTAATTTCAGGACCCTATATTTTGTAAAGTAAAGTTAGAGTAATGAATTTTGAAATATAAATCATACAAAATTTGAGTTTTATACTTACCCATTGGTTTAGATTGTGGACCCATGTCTGAAGTCTCTCCAAATTCAACCGTATATTAGGTTCATCTTTAAGCACCTTCTCGATCATAGCAATCTGATCATCATTCATGATACGTCGGTTTCTTTTGCTCATTGATTTTTCTGATTTCTCACTAATTCTCTTATTCTTTGTAGAGTTGTTGGTTAATGTCACAATTGAGATTTAAGCTTATTGCAACATCTCTTGGTCTAATCTTATTATATAGATTAGTAGATGTCTTTTTCCTAATAGCATTAGGTAAATAAATGATTTTGCTTCTCGAGGAAAAGGAAGTTTATTCCTTTTGCCAGTAGGATTAGTGATTAAACCTCGAATTGGCAAAAATAATAAAATTGATTTAAGCAACGATACTGTTTTTAATCAATGTCAACAATAACTTAACGCATAATGTGTCCGGGACCTATGTTATTTTTTTACTTCACTTTTATATGTTTTTTTACTTCACTTTTATATATGTTTTAATAATTAGCATTACGTAAATAATAATTTTGCTTTTATCCAGAAAAAGGAATAGCATAGTCCTTTTGCCAGTAGAATTAGTGGTTAAACTTTGTACTTGTAAAAATATAAAAATGATCTTAAGCAACGATACATTTTCTTACTTCAATTTATTTTATTATTTTATTTTGACGATGACATGCATTATTGAAACGGAATTTTAAATTGTTGTGTTCCCCAAAATTGACATGAAGGGAACTTTAATAAGATATATAAGATAGATTTGAATTATAATAATGATCAACGTGAGATCAAATAAGATCAAGTATCTAATTTAAGTAGAAAGATTTTGTTTCTTATGATGATTTGGATATATAATGGTATCAAAAGTATGTAAATCTGATCTCTTAATAAAATAAGTGTTATGTATCAGGCTCGATATTTTTTTATTAAAACCTTGCATTAATATAATAAATTCTTGTCTTATGATGATTTGGATATATAATGGTATCAAAAGTATGTAAATCTGATCTCTTAATAAAATAAGTGTTATGTATCAGGCTCGATAATTTTTTTATTAAAACCTTGCATTAATATAATAAATTCTTGAAAAAAGGACAAATAAAATAAAACCACTAAGTTAAAACTATCGTTTTCTTAGAATAATAGACATCTAAGAGACAAACTTGATAGGAAGAAATAATTAAAGGAGAACTATCTTATTTATTATTATAGAAGATCAAAGATAAATCCAGTCTTCAGTTCGTGGTTTCTTCACTAAAGCTCCGGTGGATTCGTCGTGTTCTTCGTAATCCGGACTTTTGCTTTCACAGTTCTTGTCATCCGAATTTGTCTAAACATAACGAGACAAAAAAACATTGTGTTAAATAAAATAATAGAATGAACCGATATATTGTAAAGACAAAGTTGTAAAATATTTTTCACCTCTAATTGGTCTAGAACCTTTATAACTGTGAAATTTTGATAGGATGCCTCAAAATCTTTTTTCTTGATTTTAACCTCGAACAAATAAGTTTTTCCTACAATTGACTGCACACTTGAGGGAATATCTTCCAATCCTTGCTCGCTAGAATTATTTTTGATCTGTGTTAACAATGGTTTAAGAGTCAGTAGAAATATAAGTCAGCATCACTAATGTATAGATTAGTTTATTGTGGAGAACTATATATATAAATATAAACAATTCTTACGTCTTCAGCCGTTGTGCCAGTGATTTTTGAAGCAGCAGCATCAAATAAAACAAAAGTTGCAGAGTCGTTTCCATCATCTACTATTATTTCAATTCTAAAACTGAAAACAATAGATTTGTTTTAGTTAGTTAGTATTCTTATATATATGGACAATGTAAATTTAAAAATTAAAAGTACAATGAATAATACCTCAAAACTCCTACAGATTGTGATTTACCACATTTGTTGCACCTAAGTGAAGATGTTGACTTTAGCAATTTTGTTGAGCAAGATGAGCATGATATGTAATTCCAACCATTACGTAATACAATATCAATAATGGTTGCTTTACACACAAATATCTTGTCCTGCATTTAAATTTTAGCACATATGTTAGAATTATGTGAATATTATAAAGATTTAGTAAGAGATATTAGAAAGGAAATTGGTTAAAATAACTAAATAATTAAAAATTAGTTGTTACCTGAGGTTCAGCAGATGTGTAAAATTCCCAAATATCATTAATTGAGTGTTGAATTTCAGGACGGGTATTATTCGGTTCATGATGTTCAATCATGCCGCCAAGATTAATTGAACAACCACCATCGTATTTTAAACTGAATGAATACAATAAATTATTATTAGTGCAATATATTTGTTTAATCTTAATGAGTAAATTGTTAAAGAAAAATTACTAATAGCATACCTTTGTCGAAACGCAACAACGGAATCAAAATCTTGATTTAAATAGAATTTAGTCGCAGAAGATGCTGACAAACAGATTGAACCTCGATACATCTTAATCAAAACACTTGTCATGATTAGAATGATGTCGTCACTTTTAACTCCACGATATTTATCTTCAAATTGTTCTGCTTGTTCAGCCCATATGGTTGCTTGTATTTCAACGCTACTATTTATTAGTAAAAGAGAATAAATTACTTTATTAAAAGTCATCATGGAAAATAATATATTAATACATGCATCCTACTAATTAATGCATGCATGTAACGTTAGTTTAGAATTCAATAATCATGCTGAAACATGGACATGTATTAATCTTATTTTATTATACGAAGAAGATATAACGTAAGAAAAAAGAAGAATGACAAATTACAAAATAGAAAAGGAAATCACAAAAAGATATAACGTAATTAGGAAATTTTAAAAAGAAGAATGACAAATTACAAAATAGAAAAGGAAATAATCACAAAAACATATAACGTAATTAGGAAATTTTAAGATAGATACAAAACATAAAATAAAAATTAATAGTTATTAAAAAGTGACACGTGTCAAAATCTCGATCGATCGATTTGACACGTGTCGCGATCAAAAACATATAACGTAATTAGGAAATTTTAAGATAGATACAAAACATAAAATAAAAATTAATAGTTATTAAAAAGTGACACGTGTCAAAATCTCGATCGATCGATTTGACACGTGTCGCGATCTTGTGAATTATTATGTTTGACGCATCAAGCTTTATATAATAAGATAAACATAACCGTTTCTCTCTCGAAATAAGATTTAGAAGAAAAAAAGATTCGTCGTAAAACCAGATCGATCGGAGGAATCTAAGATGTCATAAAGTGTACCACGTGTATCAGCTTACTTGTCCTATTCCAAAACAAGTATACACGCATATTCATATGTTTGTATATAAATTAAATCAATGCGTATTTTTTTTGTATATATGTAAGGTGTAACAAATAAACAAGTGTGGTTAGTGGAATTCACCTTCCAAAAGTTACGAGATTCTTAAGATGTTACGTAAAGATAAAAAAATTGGGTCACTTTGTTGCATCATTCCATAAAGCTACTTTACATATGTTTTCAAGAGATCTCTTCAATATTTAAGATTCCAGAAATTAATCAAAATATGATCTAGTAAGTCGTTCCATAAGAAAAGCAACAACCCAAACTTCCAAATATCTCGTAAAAACTTATTTTCAACTTGTAGTTAATTATACGAACAAAATGAAGTTGAAGTTGAAGTTGAAGTTATCGTTAAACTTCTTGTGAACCGTTATACAACCCAAATTGTTTGTGATCGCTGTTAGACCGGTTTGACTCTAGGTTGAATTGAGAAACATTTACTTTTGTATGTTACTATAAAAAAATATAATTGAAATATGAATTGGTTTTAAATATGCGTTATGTTAAAATCAAAATGCAGCCTAACCTATAGATAAATAGAAAGTTTCAAATCTATGTAGTTAATGAGGATGATACTTTCATTTCGCAAGTTGCAAAAAAAAGAATATAACTGAAGATAAGAGCACTATCCTTCTTATCATTATGATGGTGTGATTTCTACTCTTTTTATTTCCATTTTTTCGTTCACCCAACTCCCGAATTTGGGATCCTCCAATTTGTTTTGCCAAAGCCAAAGACATGTTGTTAAAATTAATAAAACCCCATTATAGTGGGGAATTCAATTTGCCCAACTTTGCCTTTGTCTGAAGAAAGTGTCTTCTTTAGGCCACTTTTTCAATTTTTATTTTATTTTTGGACTGACATAGTTGGCAATGTGTTGGAAAGAGACAATCTAAGATGTCATTTTTTTTTTGCTTTGATCCAAAAAATTTATGAAACCCATGTTGCCTCACAAAGAGTGTTTTTGAAAAACACCCATCTCTTTTTACAATAAGACTTCCATAACATAAACGTACTGCCAAAGCTAACCACAATGCTAAAATAACTAATAATTTTTTAAACAATGTATATTATAATCAAAATGAATCAATATAATCACATTTATTTGAGAAGACTCTATTTGTATTACAAACATATAAAATTAGGCAGGCAAAGTAAAGTATTCTTATCTCTAAATTATAAATTAATAATTATTCTTCTCCTACTTGGTCCCATCTCAACCATCTCTATATGTATCCCCACATTTCATTGCATTGATTCTCTTACAAATACTCTCTCTCTCTCTCTCGCTCTGTATTTTTCTCTCTCCTCCATGTCTAAAATGTTTAGCAGAATTGCCATGACCAACTCTATTGTTCTTCTTCTATTTTCCTTTACATTCTTAGGTATCTTTTTTTATAGTTGCTTAACTTTCAGTCTAACCAACAAAAACCTATTATCTCAGTTTCATTTTGTCATTACACTTTACTTTAATGTCTATTCCATTTTATTTTCACAGAACATGGATTGTTGTTTCAAAGGGTCTCCTCTCTTGGCATAAACTACGGTCAAGTCGGTAACAATCTTCCCCCACCAGACAAAGTCTTACAACTCTTGAGTTCACTCCATATCAATAAGACAAGAATCTACGACACAAACCCTCAAGTCTTAACCTCATTCGCCAATTCCAACATCGAGCTCTTCGTCACCGTCGAAAACGAAATGCTTCCAAGCCTAGTAGACCCTCAACAAGCTCTCCAATGGGTCACTACCCGTATCAAACCCTACTTTCCAGCCACCAAGATCGGTGGTATCGCCGTCGGCAACGAACTATACACCGATGACGACTCAAGCCTTATAGGGTTTGTTACATACATCACCATATTCCTCAAAATGTTATAATTTTCAAATCTTGGTGCATTAAGAAGTCCAATGATTAGCAATCTTTTGAGATTGATTTTGACCGAAAATTATGAACTTCTGATTAGAGAAAAAACGTATTCACGTTCCTATATGTTGCTATTTTTAGGTATCTTGTGCCCGCAATGATGAGCATACACGGTGCGTTGGTCCAAACCGGACTAGACAAGTACATTCAAGTATCGACTCCAAATTCACTATCAGTACTTCAAGAATCCTATCCTCCTTCCGCCGGATGTTTCAGGCCGGAAGTAGCCGGAGTAATGACGCAGCTCTTAAGTTTCTTGCGTACCACGCAATCGACGTTTTGGATCAACGCTTACCCTTACTTCGCTTACAAGGATTCCCCAACAAAAATCCCACTAGACTACGTACTCTTTAACCCTAACCCTGGAATGGTTGACCCCTACACCAAGTATCACTACGATAACATGCTCTATGCTCAAGTAGACGCTGTGATTTTCGCCATGGCAAGGCTTGGCTTCAAAGATATCGAGGTTGGTGTCTCGGAGACTGGTTGGCCGTCTAAAGGAGATGGAGATGAGATCGGAGCCACCGTGGCTAACGCAGCGGTTTATAACAAGAATCTTCTAAGGAGGCAACTTCAGAGTGAAGGAACACCATTAAGACAAAACATGCGATTTGATGTTTATCTCTTTGCTCTCTTTAATGAAGACCTTAAACCAGGACCAACCTCTGAGAGAAACTATGGATTGTATCAACCTGATGAGACCATGGCTTACAATGTAGGATTATTATCATCATCAACAACATCATCTACTTCTTCAACTTCTATTATTTCCCTCACTTCCTCTGCTTCCACGGTATGTATCAACAACACTTGACTTTACTTATTACTCTGTTTCTACTAGATCCCAATTTATATGACTTTAAATATCACATTAAATCCCTTTCAAGAAAGTTTTGATTGAGAAACATTTTAAAAACAAATTGTGACGTTGTTAAAAAAGAAGAAGATAATTGTGACGTTTTTCCTTCTAATTGTGACGTTTAGCATTTGAAAAGTTTGGCTTTTCTGTAAAATAACATTTTCATAATTAAGCAACGATAAAGTTTCTATTATTTTTTTGGAGCGATATGATTAGGAGTACTTACTAGTGTGATATTTATGATTATCTTCACCATCAATTAATTGAACATTTCGTGGTCTTAATTATTACTTATTTGTCGACAAAAAATATTATTACTTATTTATGTTATGTTATTTTAACAGGCTATAAAGAAGGAAAAGCTACGATTCATATATTGGACATGCGTTTATTTGGTGGCCATTCATGTGCTAATTAGAAGACCGTATTAGAAGCAAAATTAAAAGAGCTTCTACGTGTAAATAGAGATAGTCCACTAATGCGGTTCATTGTTTCAACGAGAGGAATTAATTATTCAAAAGTGTCTTAGATGATTCTTTGAAAGAAAAAACAATCAGACAATTTGTTCCAAGTAATTAACTGATTAACTTGAGAAGGGGATGCAGTATTGTAAAACGAATCCAATGTATAAAAGAAGATTGTATTTATCTTAGTATATACGTTTTTAACTGTAGTTTTATCTTTGTTAATGGTGTTACCTAACGTATCATGACAATCGATTTAGTTGGTTTCTAAAATATACAATTATGTGCCAAAAACAGAAGACATCAAATATTTAAAATACTTTTGTTTTTTAAAAACATATTAGTATAAAACACAGAAGATGATAAAAAGGACTTTAAAACTATTATATATTATAAAGAATTTTTTTATAAAAGGTTTAAATCATATAAATAAAACATATTATAATGAACGATCGTGTTTATTATACGTGAACGATCGTGTTTATTGCTTAAATTCACAGAACACAATGTCATTTGATATGTTAGAAATGTAAGTAAATAATCTATAGACGAAAGAAAAACTTATTGTAGTCATGTGAAGCAATATTATGTCTTCTTATTTTGTAACCTACAAATACAACTTACCGTACAATTTATATACAATGATATCATATACTTTTACATAAATACATTCTATTGGGCACACTGAAGGTGAACGCACTTTTATCTTTTGGACGTGGAATCCATAAACCTTAGACATACGACACCTTTCTTTTTCATCTCACCGTCAACATACGATAGTTTATATATATTATCTGCTCTTTTGCACACACATGCATGCACTATATGCATTAACCCATACATACATACTATAACACACACATGACACTACTGATCATATTTGCACACATGACATGCAATCAATACTATAATGATAGAAGAGTCTCTCCCGGTGTTGACACGTCACCTTTTTCTTAAATTTCAGACTTGACACGTTACAAAAAATTTCATTTAAAGTTTCGTAATCTTCTTAAAAATCTATAATAAATATTTAATGCCAAACTTTGACCATTCCATTTGACCTGAAATCTTGAATTAACGCAGTGTTCCTAATCTAGACAAGCATCTTCATCAAATTAAATTGCTTATTAGATTTACGAGACAAAAAGTCTAAATTCAAAGTATTCATACTATTTACGATGTATCTATGGTAAGCGAGAAGACAAAACTCATCTAAACCAAATGTATATAAATACCAACTCAATGATGTTGTTGCTATTCAAATCATATTCTATTCAAAAACAAAGTCTCTTACAACAAATCAACAAAGAAAAACTACAATCAAAGGTTGCAAAAGCCATGAAGTAGAAACATTTGGAGGCATACCAATTACCAAACCTACAGAGACGGTTGTTATGCCATGGTTCTCGTAGATGGGAGATAAAGAGTGGGAATGTCTAAATCAGTAAAACGGCATTTCGAAAACCAGGTATTTCCAAATCGTATTAATAAGTATGCACATTTCCATATATGAAAACTAATCAAACAGATAAAAAACAAATAGGAGAAGAGAAATATCTTACTGGTAGAAAAGTGATTATACGATCAGAAGAAGAAGAAGAGAGACGGACAATGATGAGCAGGATGATGAGGGAGATCTCGAGAGCGACATTAGAGTGAAAGAGGAGCACATAATCGGAGATCTCTACAATCATATCGTCCTGGTTCGACCGAGGAGGACTTCTTTGACGGCCGCCGTCTTGTGTCGCAGGGAGTGGATAAAGAGTTTACTAAATGCGTTCAAGGAGATTTCATACTTCAATTCGCCGTTACTTCGGGTCCCATCTCTAACTCGATCGATGACTCACTGGATCAGTCCTTGCATTGCCGGAGTAGGGTGAATCTGAGATAGAAAATTATGAAGTCGCAAAGCAATTGAGACGTTCTGAGATCAAGTCGGGTTCGGGTGAGCCCAATTAGAAAGTCAAATTTGTTTATTGATTTATGTTATTACTTTATTTTATTGGTTGCACCCCCTAATCACAATAGTACAATACATTTCCGACAGATCATCAAGTTATATTCCAAGATTTATATCACTCAAATAATTGTATTCCATTTGGGAAAAAAATGAGCAAAATAACAAATACATGTTCTGAATCATGAATTTCAGAAAAGTAAATTAATTTGTTATTGAAATATTAATTAAAAGTTACAGTTCTTCAATTCGTCATTTGTAAAAATCTAATCAAATATTTGTTATTGGAAACATTTAAAAAGATTTTAAGATATTTCGAAACAAAAACAGTATGTAAATTAATACAATCCAAATTTTAAATGGTATTTGTTGAAATGAAAGGCACTATTTTTAAAAACATTCAATCAAAATCATCTAACAGTATCAAAATTGATCGCATCTTAACATGCCTTTTACAAACAAATAAAAAAATAATCATTTCACATCAAAATGAAATTTTTTATAAGAAACCCTAATATTTTGAATGGTTTTGCTGACAAAAATTACTATCGTTTAGGAGTTTGATTTCTTACATTACACAGAATTACATGATACAAAAATATACATATCCCGCGGCGTAGCAAAAACCACAGGTATACCCTCTAAAGCATAATGATTGAGACTCATGTTATCAAGATTAGCTTGGTGTCTTCTCTAAAACAGAGGAGCTGAGCTTCTGAGCTTCAGCTAGAGATTTAAGCATGTCTTTTGTTTTGACGTATGTGTAGCAGTACCATTTATTTTGTAGAAACGTGTATGAACATATGTGTGAGCTGTTGAATTTGTGCCTGAGGATTTGGAATTTGCCTTGCCAGAAGAAGGATGTTTGTGATTTTCGTTTTACAAGAGTTTTTTTTTTTGAACAAATTTTAGAAGAGTTTTAATTTAAGAGAATTGTACATAATCGTTGGTTTATGTATCTTTATAGTTCTTATGCTAAGAATATTAGGGCAATTTGGGTAATTTGATTCTCAAATCTGAATTGATAATGAAATGTTTACTTTAAGTTGAATGGAATAATGCTAAACATGCTACTAACAGAAAATTGAACTTCAAAAAGCAAAGAAGGAAGCTCTCGATAACAACACAAAAAGAAGAATATTTCGGATTAGTTCTGTTGATGTGTTTTGAGAATGTTTGCTCTAAAGAATGAGGAAAAAAAACTCTAAATAGCGTTTTAAGTACATAGATGACCATGGAGAGTTGGTGATAACACAGAGTTTTAACACAATACATCAGTTGGCATTCATTGCCTCAGAAAATTAGTGAATCTTACTTTTGATCTCATCAAATTTCTGCTCATTTTTCCCTTACTGATATTATTCAGAAAACTAAATACGCCTTCTTTGTTTTCAAGTCTCCACTAGAAAATTGCAAGAGGACCAAATTCATTATTCAACTATTGCGGTTAGTAAACATACAAAATTATTAAGAAAAGCGATCAACATCTGAAAGTTTATACTGTTGTTTTATTTACTCATTAATTGGAACTTTCTGTTACATTTTGATATCAGAAACATGAAAAAGTTTACACCACATCAATTCAGTTACACACATTTGGATTATTTACGTTGGCTGCATTATTCTTTTTAGATAAATAAAATGTCAATGATTAAATGCTCAATTGGATATATTTTCTCAATTGCATTAGGGTCATGGCTTGCGTTTCTCTGAGTTCATGGTTGACTCATCTCATGCAACATTGAAACCATGGTAAAACTCTTATAGCTTTTGTCTATATACATTTTTAAGAAATTTAGGTGAAAGACACCGATGGAGATTCTCTAAATTATCTTATATATATTTACAAAAATATGTAATCGTTCTTTTATATTGAATATGTGAAACATTCTCAAACTCGAAAAGTACAAGAAAATGTGGCAATGAAACTAATTTGTGGTCCAAATTTTACTACTATGCTTCATGTTGTTGACACAAGCAGGAGATTCCATAAATCACCCATTAAAGCTTGTTTATTATTGCTTGAACTTGTTATAGAGTCTAAAATGTATACGTACATGGAATGTTTAAACTTTTAGGTACAATCATGAGTTGTTAGTGAGATGTAAATTATTTAATATTTTCGAATTTATTTGTAGAACAAAACAAAATTACTATCTCATATTTTGCTACATTACAGAAGACTAAAGTTTGTCATTAAATTAAAAAAGAACACATAAAAGTACAAAAAAGAGCCCGGGGCGTAGCCCGGGTTTTACCTAGTATGAATAATAACTGTATTTGATCAAAACAAAATATGAGTATGTCTAAAATGTACATCGGTACATGTAACAGGTGTTGGGGGTATTGATCAATTCACCAATTAATTTATCTATATTAATTAGTGCCGACATACGAAAATCTGATCTACACTGTTTTATTTTTGTTTGACAGTAAAAGATGCTTTGTCAGACTGCTGTTCGTGGACGTGGAAACCGAGGAGGTGGAAAAAGAGGCGGACGTGGCTAAGAGTATTTTTCTAAGCATTAAAGTCAATCGAAGCGGAAGATTCGATTGTTGGTGGTTCATAATATGTTCCCCTCGCTTTTCATCACTTTATAAAACTGCATGGCCATGGTCATAGTTTGTAAGCGGTTCTGATTAATAAAAAACACTATTTTTGATAAAAAAAAAGAAAAAAAAAAAAAGAAAGAGGCCATGCTTCCTTTTTCAAACGGGAGATAAAGATAATGAAGAAGTTAAAAATGATTAGAAATGAACTAAATATTTTTTACCAAAAAAAAGAAAAGAACTAAATATTATTTTAAGAAGCATATAAACAGATATGGACGGTCCCAACTTTATTCCATGACCATATTTTAGTCGTTAGCATTTTGACAATAGTCATTGGCCGTCGCTTTTCAAAGGAGCTTTCTCTCTTTTTACAGTTTAAAAAAAAATTCTTTTGCTTTTTTCTCCAACATGATTATTAAATAATGAATATCTTCAGCCATTTTCCTAGCCATTTTCTGTATTCGTATATTCCATTACGCTTTAACTTAAAAAAACTAGTAATTAGTATATTGAGTTTTCATTTGGAAAATCCCAATAACAACTTTAAGAGCTCCATTAAATTTCGCGATGAATATTGTGCTAAAATAATGATTATATTTGTTCATACCTGAAGTCACCACTCACTCGATTACATTTTGGATGATGTTTAAGCATTAGTTCGTACATCAATTCAAGTTGTAAAAAATATGGCGTCTAAATTATATATTTATAGAAAATAACTTTAAGATAACCAACTTGGAACCCCATAAACCATATAATTACACTTCTGCTTAAAACCATATTACTCACATCACATAATGTCATTTCACCACTCATCGTTTTAGGAATGGACGTAGAGTAGACTCGTAGTGAGTCTTGTGGGGAAAAAGAGTACACGTAAATCATTAAAATCCACTAGTAGGAACAAAAGACCATATATTACAAGATAATCGGTTTGTCAAATTTTCTTCGTACCGTTACTACTTCTACTTTTTAAATAAATCACGCCAGATATCTACAAGTTTTTCAAGGTGTAGTGTGAAAGAAAAAAAGTGAGAAATTTATAGATGCGAACACATGATTGAATGTATTATTTGTAAGAAGGACAAGGTAAGCTCATATTAGTTATACAAAGATATCAATCAAACTCCATGTTGGCACATGGATACCTTTGGCTCATAATCTCATATCAATTATCGTATCCTTTATTTCTTTTGTCATAACTTTTTAAAATGCAAAAGAATAAAACCGTTAGTTTTAGTTCATAATACACATATATGTAACACTGAATCTCCTAGTTGAAAACAAATCAAATAAATGTGGATAATAATTGAAATATATATTGGTTTTCTAGTCGGGCAATTTTGTTTTTCTCTCCGGCCCTCTCTGTCGGGGTCAATATTTTACTAATCCAAAAAAGTGGCAACAATTGTATCTACTCTTTTGGGGGCTCGATGAATGAGATGAAAACTGTTGGTTTAATTTATTTTATTTTCTCTATTCGAAGTTATTCTAACATTTAAAAAACCCAAAATGCAGAAACAAAATTATACATAATAGAGGTCATGGTACAAATTAATGTGCCTATTCAACCTATTTTGTAACATAGTAGACCGTAAAATAATTATTTATCAACTTCAACTTCTTTTATGTCGTTGCATCCGATAGCGAAAATGGTCAATATGCCAAAAGAAAAGTTCATGTGTTAGATAACAATCCTCCATTTTCAAAAATCAACCATTTTTTTTTCAATGATCAACCATTCCATTAAAGCTTTTAAACTTTTTTAGGTATTACTTCCCAAAAAACTTCTATATCATCACTTGGTGATGTTAGTTTCTTTCTTAAAATGAAACAAAACATTTTTTGTTCATATCTTTGGAATTGTTCAAACTTCTACTCGAGCTTAATTCAAAAAAATTCATGAGTCAAATTCTGAAACTTTCCGCTAGTAGAAATAATACCTTTTATAATCGTATTTGTTTTGTTCTTTTTGAATACTAGGAGGTTCTAGGCCTATCAGCTGCAATTTGGTTTGCCTTAGACTTTGCTTCCTCAAAACCTGTCTCCCAATATTTTTGAAAATATGATACAAACCCTTTCAACTAGTAAAACCGTAGTGTCAATATCAATATTTTTTCTTTGCAAGCTCTTGCATTAGAGAATAAAATGGGCTTTTATTGGGCTTATGCTTCAATGAAAGAACAAAGCCCAACATTACAAAATGAGGCCTTGTTCTAGTACATTCCAGTTTCCACAAGACTCATGTGTCTATAAACACAATATGCAACCTTTGTCTCTTCAGATTCTACGTTTCCTTGAAAAAAGGCTGCTTCTATAGATTATATCCATGGCGGAAGAACTCGGGCTTGATTTGGAAGAACTCAAGCAACTCCAAAACATCGCTAAGAGACCTCGTGTTCTTAATCTCATCACTTCCGAGATTTCCAATTTGGAAAAGGTACCAAACCCCTCTTAGAGCCTTAATCAGTTTCCTCCAATTCTTAGTATATGTGTATCTCAGTTTCTGTAACATGGGTTTAGCTTCCATTGGATAATTTAGTAGAAAAATTGATTTTTTAGTGAAAATGATTGTAAAAACTCTACCTTTGATTAGTTTCTTACAATTTGAACTATTTAGTATTTAGCTCTGTGTGTATATGTGTGTCTCAGTTTCTGAAATTTGGGTTTAGATTTCATTGGATAGTTTAGAAGAAAAATAGTGAAAAGGATTGTAAAAACTCTGTCTTTGATTAGTTTCTTATACTTTGAATCTTTGTTTATGTAGCTGAGAGATTCTGCTATCAGTTCAAGTGTAAAACCAGAGGTCCCTGTGGCGGTTCCTGCACCGGTTAAGGCGGTTTCTCCGGCATTGAACTATGTAACTCTAGGAACATTTAGCTGGGATCAAGACACTGAAAAAGTCAAGGTAAAGTAGTAAACGAATCAAGACTCAATTTTGTTGCTTGTCTGGTTATATAATGAGGGTCTTCATTGTTTGTTTGTATAGATGTACATATCTTTGGAAGGTGTTGATCAGGAGAAGGTTCAAGCTGAGTTTAAACCAATGTCTTTAGACATCAAGATTCATGATGTTCAAGGGAAGAATTACCGATGCGCGGTACCGAAGTTGCATAGAGATATTGTGCCTGAGAAATGTAAAGTGCTTGTTAAGCCTAAGAGAATAGTTATCACAATGTTCAAGTATTCAAGAGGAAACTGGCTTGACATACATCACAAAGAAGATAAGGTGAGAATCCCTAAAAAAACTCGAGAACACGAATATCGTAGTTATGTTTCTGGTGAGAGTGAAGTTGATGGTTAAAATGTTGTTTTTGTTTGTGTAGATTAAGCCGAGTTTGGAGAAAGAGAAAGATCCAATGGCTGGAATAATGGACTTGATGAAGAACATGTACCAGGATGGAGATGAAGAAATGAAGAAGACAATAGCTAAAGCTTGGACAAATGCTAGGTCAGGCAAAGCAGATGATCCCTTAAAAGGACTTTGAAGCTATTTTCTGTGACCGAGAAAGTGTGGTTTTTGTCTTCTATTTGAGTTGAGTGGAATGTTGCTATTAGCTGTTATTGGATATTCAGTTGTTTTGTTAAGCAATACTTGTTTGATACTCTCTAAAGTGATTAGAAACTTTTTGTTTAGAAAGTGAGCCCAATTTTCTTTCAACATGATTAAGCCAATCTTGGTATGAAGCCAAAGCCAAATCTTTTCTAGTATCTAGTTCGAGAAGATTATGGAACGCTACTTTTTCGCACTGGACAGTAATATGCACCTTAGACAGAAGTGATTTGAGCCAAAGTCCGCCGTCGAATAGCTCATTTACTAGATTTTTTAATAGTAATTAGTTTAGGGAAAATCGATTTTAAACCATGTTTACAATTACACTACCACACTTGCAATTTGCAAATAATAAAGTTGTTTTCACATCTATGTTGCGTAGAATCGGAAAGGATGCATAGAAACGAAACGTTCAAAAATGTAAGTTTTTTTTTGGAAAAATTAGGAAGTGGATATGTTAGGTATGTATAATCCAACTTAACTGTGTTCTTTTTTAGGAGGGGTCACGATTTCAACACCTCTACTTCCTTTGACTAGTCAGAATTTGACATCTATTTATAATCATCTCTTTTTCAGACTTAATCATACGTTAAGACGTGGTTGGTTGTAAGTTGATACTAAAAGCATCCGTTACACTTTCAAATTCCATCAAACTCGCCTAAGTCGTCTCATTTCATTACCTTTAAACCCAAACACACAATTTTCCAAATTCAATAAAACGTCCCTTGTAAAAAAAACAACTCGCATGAATATAGAGGCCAAAAAATTTTCATCAATAAAAAAATAATCCACTGTTACATTAGATTACGCCAAATGAATTCAAGTTATTAAAATCAAGAACACATTAATAAATGTTGAAAACAAACATATATAATCAAAAAATGGTAACAACTCTTTTGATGATTCTAAACAGAGACCTGTGGTGGTGATGGTCTATTACCTTCATCTGTATATCCCAAGGACGGTGGTCGAACCGGTTTAGGACTCTCAACGGCCTCATTATTAACCGAATTCTGTTGAACAAAAACCGGAAAAACATCGGTAGAAACCGAAATCCGAGAAGAAGGTGAAGCAGGAGACGAAGGAGAAGGCGAAGATGGCAGTTCGGATGGCAGTTCGGAAGCCGAATACGAAGCCATTGATAATGTTCTAGTGATTGAAGGATTCACTTCAGCTACTTCTTCAATACCTTCATCGATATAAACAACATCTTGCATTGTTAACTGATGATACTCAACTATTTCTCTCAAGAACCGGTTTTCTCTTGCGTAAATCGAGTTTTCGTGCGCTAATCTCGCTTTCTCGGCCAATAATGTCTCTAGCTGAAGCCTGATCAGGTCATCATCAGCTGGATTGTTGTTACCTTTATCTCGGTTATCTCTTAACCGTTTGTTTTCTTCTTCCAATTGTGCACAACGTTCTTTAGCGAATGCTAAATCAGCTTTAACCGTTTTGAGTTCACGTAGAAGAAGTTTAGCTTTAGCTGCTGTAGCCATGGCTACATCACGTGAAGCTTTGAGTTGTGATTCATGTGGGTTTGGTTGTGTTAATGGTTGCCATGGACTGTTTGAACCAGAGGATTGATGATTGTCTGAATCAATTACATCGGATCCTTTACGTCGTATTTGAGAAGCTACGATTGTACGACCTTCTTCGAATGCTTTCTCGAAACTATCTCCGATATGATTCAGAGATGTTGTGATTTTGTCTATGCTTTTTCGTATCGTTGGATTATTATTCGTCGTGGATGACGAATCCGAAACAACGACGTTTTGTTGTTGTTGTTGCTGTTGTTCTTCTTCGTCTTCGAGGATTGATTTCGCTTTCTGAGCTAGGATTCCCCAAAATCCACGACTCTCGTTCGCATCCTCATAAGCCGTGAATCCGCGCCCCTGAAAAAAAATCTGCAAATTTAGATCGTTCTTGCAAGAAATATAGGCTCCAAATGGAAACGGGTAGGGTGTAGAACGGGATAAACAAGATCAAGACATGCGTAATAACATTAGTTTTTACTATTCAGCCCGTCTCGCACCCATCCCATCCAATCATTTGCATACTAGTTTTTTCTTGCCAAAAATGTTGACTATGAATTGAGACGGCGAGGTGCAAAACTGGATAAATGGGTGATCATGATAGGGGGAATAGTAAAAAAATTGTTACTATTCCCCGGTCCAATCATTGGCAGATTTTTGTTTTTCTTATCGGAAATATAGGCTATAAATTGAGACAGTGCGGTGCAAAACGGGATAAACAAGATCAAGACACGCGTAATAGCATTAACTTTTACTATTTCGCCTGTCCAATCATTTGCAAATTTATATTTTTCTTGCCCGAGATATAGGTTACCAATTAAGACAGTGCGATGTAGAACGAGATAAATGGAAAGCTGGACGGGCTTATTATGTCCGTCCTGCATCCATTACGTTCGCACTATCTTTATTCGGAGCCGGAATTAAATTAAAGAGAATGAGAGAGAAAGACCTGATGATTGGAAGAAGCGCGAATGGCTTGAGCGGCAAGGGAAGAATGAGAAGAGAAAGATTGAGAAGATCTGAAGGATCCGCCATTAGAATGACCTTTGAGATCACCATGATCATGATCAGGTGGTTGATGATAGATGTCTTCTTTGAATGTTGAAGCTCTCGTGATCCCTTGTCTTCTCCGATATGCCATTTTTTATTCTCTTGTTTTTTCTTCTTTTTCTTTTTCTCTCTCCCTTTTGTTGTTCTTTTAAGAAATTTGTTTTAACACAATTACAAAATTTTGATCCTCTGGTCTTACGTAATTCACGTACTTAAATTATGTTTTAATCAGAATTGACAAAAACACCATAAAACGTGCTTCTAACTAAATGGATCGCTTAATGATAAGTAACGCATATAATGGGCTGATTAATAGGCCTTTGGCTAATAACATATTAGCTCGTTTGCATGTTTAAAAGTTTTTCAAGGACTACAACAGGGAAGCCCAAAATCACATACTATCAAAATTTTGATGAGGTCATTGGACCACCTTCACATTTAACATGTTGGTGCAAGTTTGATAGTTTTCACTTATATGTTCCCACCGAGAAAAAATGAAGTAAAAGCATATACCGTTGGAGTAACTCTAATTAAAGAGTAATTTATAAAAACAAAATCTAAGAACGATAGACATATTAATATGATGATGATCAAATATTAAAATAAAAACCTTTGACTATGAGTTGCCAATGGGAAAAGCTTTTTGACTTTAAATCGATGAGAGTCTAGAACCAACGACTACTCGTTGTCAGAGAATAAGTGTGGTTTGGCTTTTTGAGTTTTATAATAAAAAAAATTCACAATCAAGTTTCAACATAATACATTACTAGATATAAGAAAATGGTTCGATGACAATTAAAACAAAAGCCATTAGAGATTATAGAGTTGAGAATACCATCTTACTTTCTAATTCAGAGAGCTTCTAATGGATATTATAGAACATGGACCTCTAATGGACATCCACTAAATAGGTTTATAACACTTCCCCTTAGATGCCATTAGAGTAAACATAATCATAATACGCATAAGATGTTGCCTCATTAAAACCTTACCAGGAAAACCCAGTTGGGACAAAACCATGGTTAAGGAAAAAGAGTGCAACGCGCTTTTACTCCCCTTGATAAGTGCATAACTTGAGATCTTCTTGATGCTGCAAACTTGTTTCTTGAAAGTAGTAGTTGGAAGTGTCTTGAAAATAAATCTGCCTAAGTTTCGCTTGAGCAACCTTTAGAACATGTACACCGCCATTCTTCTGCAACTCATCGGTCTTCTAGATGATTCATCTGGATCATTCTCTTTGTTTCTCTAGATATCATTCATGGATGACATGCTTATGGGAGATTGATAGACTTTCATATATCATTATAATGATAACATTCCTCTATAAGTGTCTATCATTTGCGTGTTTTTTGATGTCTCGTTAAAAACCTTTCATAGAAAAACCCTATGGGATAAAAACTATGATAAGGGAAAAAGAGTACATCCACGCACATCATTATATTTCTCCCCCTCGGAAACATCTTCTTCAAGAGATGAATTCCGATCATATATGCTATCTTTTTCGAATTATTATAAGAATAGCCCTAATGAACAAACTCATATGATATCTCATATCATTGGACTTCTGGTTCATAACATCTTTTCTTTATAGAAGACATATTTTGGTATATTTGGACTTTAAGCCAAAATCTCATATATGTACAAGCCAAAATCTCATTCATTCTCTTCTAAAAGCTATGATATTTGACTTTCCCTTTTGTCAAACACATATTTCAATCATGAAATAAATCACAGAATTGCTCTAATCTCATTTTATGTATGGTACTTCAAGACCAAGTATATATGAGCATTTTTCTGTAATATCCTTCAAGGATCTTTGAACATAACATCTTTTTGCTAAATTAATTTGGGATAACTCTGCCGGAGTTTCGATGATTTTCAATTAAGAATCACTTTATCAAAAACTTTTGATAAGTCTACATGGGTAAACATGTATATGATTATACCCCATGTTACATCTTTCATTCGATCGACTAAAATTTCCCAGGAACATACTTAATCCTACAGGGATATATCCTTCATGGATTTTCATATAAATTTCATTATCCAATGGGTTGTATAAATAAGATATGGACTATATCCTTTAAACATAAATCAAGTGATTCTTTTTCTTGCCATATTGATAAAGAACTTGAAACTAGTTGCATCCACCACAAGAGAGTAAATCTCTTCATAATAAGTTCAAGATCTTGTGAAATTTTCACTATTTTTTCACATAAAGACTTGTTTATCTTCCACTGGTTTTACACTTCAGGTGTATGGACTACTGGTCCAAAATTCTCTACAAGAGATTATAATTATAAGTCTATTTCTTCCTTTCCATCTTGGCCAATCATTACTTTGTGTACACTTTTAAATAGACTTTCTTTCATGATCCTCTCTTTTTATCAATAATATCAACTGCTCATTGCATGCAAAAATATTGCGACGTCGATTTGCTTTATGGTTCCAACTTATTCCATACATGACATAGCTAGCTATAACTCTTCATTTTCAAGTACTTGAATTTTTCATTTGTCATGTTTATGTCTCTTCTAGAGATCATCCAATCTCTTCTGGAGATTATCTTTCTTTCCTCGATTTGGTCATCTCTTGCTCCTTTTCTTTTTCGAGGATAATTATATTTGGAACCAAATCGGTCTATCACGTTTCAGGCGATCTTTAGACTCTTTAGCAGTTTGATATCGCCCTTCTTGGATATCATTTATAATTTGGAGCATATACATCTGGTATATGTGACTTTATCACTCTATTTGGGTTAGCAAATGCGTCTGGAAATTATTACGCTAAGTAATGCTTATGAATTATCTTTTTGGACTACTAATGTACATACTCTAGTCCGAGGATCATTAATAATTCATACATACTTATCTCTTTCTCCAGCTGTTTACTTTCTCCCCCTAATGTTGGAAAAACTGACTCATTAACATGAGAGTCCACAAAGTTGAGCCTTATATAAATCCTTCAGGGATGACTCTGTATACTTAATTACCTTTTATATCCAACATATACTTATCCTCTTTTGAGGTTCCATCATCAAGCGCTGTGGTGGAGCACTTTTCACATTCATAGATCTTTCATTCAAAGATCGTTCAGATGGAAACTATTTGGTTTCCAACCCTAAACCAATAATGATGGGGAGAACAATTAGTTATTCATTGGCTTGATGCGAATCAATGCTACTAAAATTTTGTATACGAACATGAGCTTCCGGATGTTCAACACATATCACAATGGACATATATAATAATTAGGCTTCAAACATAAATTTTGGAACTTATAAACAAGTAACCTCGCAAACTCCCGGTTGCTAGTTTATAACAAGGATAAATGTGACCTTCTAGGATGCAACAATCGAGTCAATGCGTCCATTGAATCGATGCATAAATGTCACGAAGTGGGTGATCAGCCCATAATCATCTCCTTGTATATATTTCAGAAAATTGATAGAGTCCAAATCATCTTTGACTGGTGAAAGCCATATTATCATATTGCTTTCTAAGCGAATAACCTATGATAAATCATTAGGAAGAATCTTCTGGTTCTTCACTTAATGTCCACATAATTCTCAATTATTTTTTTCGCATCATTATCAAACCAGGATGACCAATCCGATTAAGCCAATCATATAAATTTTTGGTAAACTTTTGGTTTACTTTCATTCTTAGTAAACTTCTGGTTTACTTTTTTTTATTGCTAATCACTTTCTCCCTCGAGGGGATATCATAATCAAATGAACTTCTCTAGTCCATGATAACCAAGCATGGATTTGGACCATGAAGCATGTAGCAATAAACGAGATATTCTAGTAAAGTAAATCTTACAGTAAATCTATAATAAAGTAAAGTAAATCTTATAGATAAATTTAAGTATTTAACTAAAACATATATAAATATATGGTATGAGAATCAAGAATTTAGAAATGGAGTGTACCCGGAAAATCTAAAGCCAATGATGAGTATCGTCAGAAAGTGGTGATGATGCGGTCAATTTGGTAGCTACTTTCTCAAAGATTTAATTTGTATAATCCTTTTCTTTTATATATGTAAGATATTATATTCACTTCAGGGAATATATCAAAACTAGTCAAATATGAGTATGATTTCTTATCAATAACTCATATATATTTTCTCATCCTCAAGAAGAATCCATAATATTTCTTAAATTCTTGTTCATGACTTTGTGTCTATAGGACAACATTACTTGCATGAAAATTTTATTATGTATGCTTTACCAACTCCGCATTAGAGATATTATCTCAATCTAATATCAATTTGCAAGTAATTCTAAACATACCTTAACTATATTCACTCATAGACTTTTAGTCTTGTAATCTTGGATATAGCTAGATTTAGCCAATCACATAGCTAGTTTTATGTAATATCACATTCTGGTGATCACACTTTTCCTTTAAGAATTGTTCGAAGAACTTAGTGAACATAATCTTCTAAATATGTCACTTATTATGGTCATTTATAGTATATGTGAGATTCTCTAATTCTCCCCCTCGAGATGATATGAAACTTCGGGTTCATCTATCTCGAATTGTATATCACTATATAATTAACAAAATATCCCAATTTGGGTCATGTATTTTATCATCCAATTATTTGTATGATTTGGGAGAGTATAATGCATCAATTATTTCAAACTAGATTGTAATCATACTAGATTCTTTCATCATCAAATGACATAAATCTCTTATTTCTTACTATCTTTATTTTCTCACTTCTAGTGAAAATTTAAGTTCTTGAAAGAAACATGTTAGACTTTGATCATGACCATTTAAGATAGTTTATGTAGCCACTTCCTTGATTTAGTGTGCTCTTTTATATATATATAACGTGTCACATTCACTTCAGGGAATAGACCAAAATCAATCGGATGCGATTCATGAATTTTATTGTAAAATAACAAGATGACATAAAGTCATGCACACTTTACTACCTCTACCGAGAGGAGATTTTACTGTCCAGTAAGATCATAATCACGTCATGATATCTTAGATCATGTATGTCTCCATATGTCTATATTTAATTTCATAGACTCATCAGACCAACAAATATCAAACAATTAAAAATTTGTTGATCAAGACAATGCAATCTCAATTTAAAGCATGTGTAAAAACATGTGTTGCAATATGAAATCAATAAGAAGCATGAACTTGCGATCAAACATGGGTTACTTATAATATGAAGTAATACTTAACTCGATGGAAAATATATGAAAATTACTTAGCTCGATCATAGCAGAAGTTCAATAGTATAAAATATCATATGGCAACCATACGAGTTTGTTCATTAATTTTATGCTTATAATAGTTCCAAAAGAGATATTATATATGATCATAATGCATCTCATGAGGAAGATGTTTATGAGAGGGAGAAATATAATGATATGCGTGGATGTACTCTTTTTCCCTTATCATAGTTTTTATCCCATAGGGTTTTTCTATGAAAGGTTTTTAACGAGACATCAAAGAACATGCAAATGATAGACACATATAGAGGAATGTTATCATTATAATGAGTTATAAAAGTCTATCAATCTTCCAAAAGAATATCATACATTAATGATGATGAGAGAAATAAAGAGAATGATTCAGATGAATCATCTAGAAGACTGATGAGTTGCAGAAGAATGACGATGTACATGTTCAAGAGGTTGTTCAAGCGAAACTTTGGTCGACTTATTTTCAAGACACTTCCAACTAGTACCTTCAAGAAACAAGTTTGGAGCATCACGAAAATTTCAAGTTATGCACTCATCAGCCTATAAAAGGAGACAATTGGAAGGATACATCAAAGGCGACAAAACAAAGCACCTTCTACCAAAGTTGACAGAGCAAATCCGTTCAAGCAGATTACGTCGCCTCAAAGATCTCGAGTCATGTAATCATCAGGGGGAGTAAATGCGCGCTGCACTCTTTTTCCTTCACCATGGTTTTTCCCACTGGGTTTTCCCTGGTAAGGTTTTAATGAGGCATCTTCTTTTGCGTATTAGGATTACTTTTACTCTAATGACATCCAAGGGGGAGTGTTATAAGCCCATTTAGTGGATGTCCATTAGAAGCCCATAGAATATGCTAGACTTATTCCCCAAGTATTCTTTCTAACCCTAATACTTGTACCCTATATATATTCATCATTCTCTCTGGAATAAGACATCAGTTTCTCTTCTCTTCTTTACCTAAACACGATAGACATATTAATATGATGATGATCAAATATTAAAATAAAAACCTTTGACTATGGGTTGCCAATGGGAAAAGCTTTTTGACTTTAAATCGATGAGAATCTAGAACCAACGACTACTCGTTGTCAGAGAATAAGTGTGGTTTGGCTTTTTGAGTTTTATAATAAAAAAATTTCACAATCAAGTTTCAACATAATACATTACTAGATATAAGAAAATGGGTCGATGACAATTAAAACAAAAGCCATTAGAGATTATAGAGTTGAGAATACCATCCTTCTTTCTAATTCAGAGAGCTTCTTTAGCCAACTAAGAAAACTATTCGCTATATATGATTATCTCCATTGTCACAGTAATATTTTGTAATCAATTACTATAAAGTCAGGACTTTAGGATATATAATTATATATCATGGGTTCCAAAATCAAGAGATGACTTGGAATCCACAAAGAGATTGACATTGGGGGAAGTTTTAACTCAAAAGTCCCAACTTTCTATCAAAAGAATGTCAAAAGGTTTCGCTAGAAAGGAAAAAACATTACGCAAAAATGTCAAAAAGCTTCTCAATCTTTCCTTCTTCCATGCGTGTCGACGAAAATTGAGGCGTGGTTTATGTTCAGTTCACTGATTAAGTATTTTTCATGAATAAAGAATCTGTTATAAACCTATTTAGTGAATGCCCATTAGAGGCTCATGTTCTAGTATATCCTAAACGCTAGTTCTTCTTCAAGTATTGTATCATATATATACCTATAATTCTCTATGGAATAAGATACCAATTCATATTCTCTTCTCTTATTCACAACACGTTATCAGCACGATAGATCTAGCTATCTGAGTAAACCCTAATAGCCTATTTTTTTTTTCCTCTCTCCGATCGATCGTAAACTATATTTCTTTTAATTATACAATATGCATCTAGTATTATTTTATAACTTTGTTGTAGTTTCAAGTTCACGTGATCTTTCTTTTGTTAATCTTAATTGCTTTGATAAATTTTTATTTTATAAATTATTTTTAAGTTTGATTTTGTGATTCGATAACATACACATGTTAATTCATGAATACTATGTTTATCAACGAGAAATTTTCACAAATTATACTTATATATATATATATTAATTATTATTTTTAAACAATTTTATGTTTTTATTTTTAAATTTGATTTTGTGATTCGATAACATACACATGTTAATTCATGAATACTATGTTTATCAACGAGAAATTCTCACAAATCATACTTATATAAATATATATTAATTATTATTTTTAAACAATTTTATGTTTTTACTTTTAAATTTGATTTTGTGATTCGATAACATACACATGTTAATTCATGAACACTATGTTTATCATCGAGTAATTCTCACAAATCATACTTATGTATATTAATTATTTTATTAATACGCTAATAAGTGTTATTAATTCTATCATATGATTCAGATTTGATTTTTAAAATTCATACATGGCATCATCATGTTATAGACCAAAACATGTTTCATTAATATCACTCGTCACATGTTTCAGAGATATATGGGAGACATGTTTAATTATGGCTTTGTTGATTTACCAAAATTGAAAGTTCTTTTTAATTGTTTGGTATGTATTGGTCTGATTGGTTTGATATCGACATATCGTGATATCATTTGGTGTTTTACACAAAACGATGCATGTTTAATCAATATGATAAATTCATGGCATAACTATTATGCAAGTTTTGAATTACAATCAATACTTTGTATATATGATTGGTTAATGCTTTGGCATACCTATTTTACCATCGATGCTTTATATAGCTAATCGATTAATGCTATCAGCTCATACATTTTAATTATTTGTTTGTTCGATCATTGTGCACTATTGATCATGAATCATATTTCATGTGATTTTGGTCTATTCCCTGAAGTGAATGTGACATATTATATATATATATATATGTATATATAAAGAAAAAGAGCACACTAAGCCAAGGCTATAAAATTATTTTGAATGGTCAAGAACAAAGCCAATGGGTTTCTTTCGAGAACTTGTATTCTCACCTGAAGTGAAATAATACAATAGAAGTATAGAGCTTATTGAATGCTTAAGAAAATCAATGTATGAATGCTTCAGAATAGATAATTGAATGCTCCAGAAGAGCATACAGTCTACAAGAAGGTAATATTTGATGGTATATATTCTTTGAAGTCTCAAAAGTTATAAGGATTGGATTGAGATAAAATACATTGCCCAAATTGGATTTATATAGTGAGATTCAATTTGAGATACATGAACTTGAAGTTTCATATCATCCCGAGAGGAAAATTTAGAGAATCTCACATAGACAATAAGTGACATATCCAGAAGATTATGTTCACTGATTATTAAAGTTCACTACAAGTGATATATCTAGAAGATTATGTTCACTAAGTTCTTCGAACAATTCTCAAAGGAAAAGTATGATCACCAGAATGTGATATTACATAAAACTAGCTATGTGATTGGTTAAATCTAGCTATATCCAAGATTACAAGACTAAAAGTCTGTGAGTGAATATAATTCAGCTATGTTTAGAATTACTTGCTAATTGATATTATATTGAGAAAATATCTCTAATGCGGAGTTGGTAAAGCATACATAATAAAATTTCCATGCAAGTAATGTTGTCCTATAGACACAAAGTTATGAACAAGAATTTAAGAAATATTATGGATTCTTCTTGAGGATGAGAAAATATATATGAGTTATTGATAAGAAATCATACTCATATTTGACTAGTTTTGATCTATTCTCTGAAGTGAATATGATATATATGATATATGATACATAAAGGAAAAGGATCGTATGAATAAAATTTGCCGAGAAATTAGATACTAAATTGATTGCCTCGGTCTTTGTTTTATGACAACCCCCATCATTAGCTATGGATTTTCCATGTACGCTTTATATATATGCTCTTCATTTTGTACCATGTCTACAAGTTTTTAGTCAAATTAATCTTTAAGATTTTCTATACTAGATTATAGAATTTCTATTGTTGTCCCATTTATTACTTTATTGGCACATGATTCATTATCAAAATCCATGTTTGAGGTGTCATGGATTAAAGAAAGTTATTTTATGTTATCTCTTGAAGGGAGTAAGTGATTAGCAACGAAATGTAAACCAAAAGTTTACTAGCTAAGAATGAAAAGTAAACCAGAAGTTTACTACTTAAGAATGAAAGTAAACCATAAGTTTACCAAAAATTTATATGATTGGCTTAACTGGATTGGTCATCCTGGTTTGATAATGATGCGAAAACATAATTGAGAATTATGTGGACATTAAGTGAAGAACCAGAAGATTCTTCCTAATGATTTATCATAGGTTATTTGCTCAAAAAGCAATATGATAATATGGCTTTCACCAGTTAAAGATGATTTGGACTCTACCAATTTTTCTGAAATATATACAAGGAGATGATTATGGGCTGATCACCCACTTTGTGACATTTAGATGCATCGATTCAATGGACGCATTGAATCGATTGATGCAATAAAAGGTCATATTTTTCCTTGTTATAAACCAGCAACTTGGAGTTTACGAGGTTATTTTTGGTTTATATTTGAAGCCTGATTATTATATGTCCATTGGGATAAGTGTTGAACATCTTGAAGCTTATGTTCATATACAAAATTTTAGTAGCATTGATTCGCATCAAGCCAATGAATAACTAATTGTTCTCCCTGTCATTATTGGTTTAGGGTTAGAAACCAAATAGTTTCCATCTGAACGATCTTTGAATGAAAGATCTATGAATTTGAAAAGTGCTCCACCACAGCGCTTGATGATGGAACCTCAAAAGAGGATAAGAATATATGTTGGATATGAAAGATACAGAGTCATCCGTGAAGGATTTATATTAGACTCAATTTGTAGACTCTCATTTTAATGAGTCAGTTTTTCCAACATTAGGGGGGGAGAAATTAAACAGCTGGAAAAAGATATAAGTATGTATGAATTATCATTGATCCTCGGACCGAAAGAATTTATATGAGAAGTCCAAAAAGATAATTCATAAGCATTACTTAGCGTATTAATTGTCATACGCATTTGCTAACCTAAATAGAGTGATAAAGTCACCTATACCAGCTGTATATGCTCCAAATTATAAGTGATGTCCCAAAAGAGCGATATCAAGTTGCTAAAGAGTTTAAAGATCGCCTGAAGCATGATAGACCTATTTGGTTCCAAATATAATTATCCTCGAAAAAGAAAAGGAGCAAGAATTGAGAATGACCAAATTCGAGGAAAGAAAGACTTTGAAAAATCTCCTGAAGAGATTGGATGATCTCTAGAAGAGACATAAACATGACAAATAAAAAATTCAAGTACTTGAAAATGAAGAGTTATAGCTAGCTATGTCATGTATGGAATAAGATGGAACCATAAAGCAAATCGACGTCGTAATATTTTTGCATGCAATGAGCAGTTGATATTATGGATAAAAAGAGAGGATCATGAAAGAAAGTCTATTGAAAAGTGTACACAAAATAATGATTGGAAGAAATAGACTTATATAATCTCTTGTAGAGAAATATATGGACCAGTAGTCCTTGCACTTAAAGTGTAAAACCAGTGTCATATAAATGAGTCTTTTGTATGAAAGAATAGTTATTATAGTGAAATTCACAAAGATAAAGAATGTTTTATGAAGAGATATATTCTCTTGTGGTGGCAATTATTTTTGATATCTTACAAGTTGGTAGTAAGAGATGAAATAATGGATAAAGACATTTATATGCAATCCTTGAAGGATATAATCCTGAAGGATTAATGATATTAGAATTATATTCTCAGGAATTCTACTCGATTATCGATCGAATGAAAAGAAAGTATGTAGCATGTGGTATAATTATGTAAATACCCATGTAGACTTATCAAAAGATTTTTGATAAAGTGATTTTTAGTTGAAGATCATCGAAACTCTAGCAGAGTTATCATAAGTAGTACGATGATAATAATATATGATCATTGGATAATGATTTTTACATCAAAGTCCCATAAAGATTTAATGTAAGGAGATTTGGGAAAAGAATATAACTACAATATATTTTGATGATTTAAAAAATCACTAGAACTCTTGAAGAGAGTTCTATATTGTGGAATATAAGAAATGATTTGGGAAAATACTTTGGCAAGATAAAATTATCTCCAGATATCTCAAACTAATCATCTAATGAAAGAGAAGTTATCTTAAAAGATGTTTGCATGATTTTACAAAAAGTTGTTCATATATGTTTGGTCTTGAAGTACCATATATAAAATGCGCTTAGTGCGTTTTGCTCATCTATTTCATGATTGAAAGATGTGTTTTGTTTGACTAGAAAAGCATGAACAAAATGTACAAGATAAATGTTTAAAGATGCACATTTTAGTGTTTTTTAGTTGATCAGTGTTCTCTCATTTTGAAATTACCAGAATTGATGAAATGGGTTTTAATCAAGTGTACATGTTCTTCGTAGTTTTCAGTTCATCGTGGTAAGTAAAATGGAATTTCGAAATTAATTTCTACACGTTAATCACTGATTAGATTATGTTTATTTCTGTTAGTACTACAGTACTACATGGAACTCAGTTATTGGTTATAAATTTTCTATTCTAGTCACAACACTGAAGGGAAAAAAGACATAAACATACACTGAAACATTTTCACGCCTCAAAAATGTCATGAATATGCATAAATATATATATATATATATATATATATTCAATCTATTCAAAACGTCCATAAACAAAATTTGAAGTATTGACTAATTTTCTTGCAATATAATGATTAGTACCAACAAAATTTAATCTATAAAACTCCAACTTCACATTAACAACAAAATAACTGTGCGCGTGTATAGAGAAGTTAATTACATTAAACAAGATTGTCAACTATACAAACTGGAGTATAAGATATTACATGACTACCACATTCCATGGTTTCCATTATTTCAAATATATATAGAAGCATGTATCTTTTGATTGTCTTCAAATCATGGATTTGATAGTGGGACTGATAATGGTGGTGACATCGACAATGGTGGCGACGGTGGTGACGTTAATGGTGGTGGAGGACCTCTTCCACCATGGTGAACGCCACCTCTTCCACCATGTCCTCCAGCACGTCTACTATATGAAGACTTTACTAGCCTCATCTCTCTTCTTAATCCTGCTTGATTATAATCAAAAAATTATATAAAACAAATTAAGAATATAAATTGAAGTGTTTCTTATAGACAATTTGTATATATACGAAATTTATCGGTTTTTTTTGGAGGAGAAGACAAAATTTTAAACATAATTTATCATTAGGATATATATACCTGATGATGGGTGTAACTCTTGTGGAGACGCAAGAGCACAACCGTTAGAGCATGAGACTAAAACAACCAATAGAAGCAAGAAGACAAGTCCCAAATTCGAAGGACCTTTCTTTACCATCTCACTTTCTTAATTTGCTAAACCTCTTGGTCGATACTCTTATTTGTACTCGTCTCTATACGAATAGTTTAAGTTTCTTATTAGGACCCAGATCAAAGACGCGTAGCAAAAGATGACTTTTTGCGACGACTCGTTAATTTAGTCAACAAAGACCAAATTAAGGCATATCTTGATAATCTTGTAGTGTCTCCTTTATATAAAAGGGGAAGAATTGGAGAGCTCTAAGGCCATCCACATCAACCAAATGTTGAATTTTCTAAACCTATCAAAATGCCATGTCACTAATACAATGTTTAATTTAATTAATTCATAGTTAAATTAAAAACCAACTAAACAATCTTATTAGTTCGATTAAATAATTAGGATGAAGATTATAAACAGAAAAGTCGTGGTCCATCAACAAACAATATAGCCCACTTTGAAACTCGTTCTCCCTCTCAATGACTCAATCGTGGCCTTCATCACACGATTCCCCTTCCCACCGTTACCACCGTCCCACTTCCTCATCTTTACTGCCCACTCAGTAATTGCAATTAAATTGTTTTAATGGCCACTACGACCCCTCCATGACCGATCACTTGGAGCAAATAAAACCAAATCGTTTACACAATCCTTAGTCTACTTCTATCGCTTCATACGTCGCTTACTCGCTTCAAAATGAGTGAGATTGCGTTCAGACTCGGTCGCAAATGAAAACTCTAGCCATGTCCCGTAGCTCATTCTCTATCGTCATGTTCTGTGCTTTGAAGTTAGGTTATCTTCTCCAACTCTTGCTCCATAACAGCTCCAAAACCATCATGTTATAGAGAATTAGTTAGTATCTAAAGGTATCTTTTTACTTATGTTTAATTTATAGGTTTTTTACAGACAACATCAAACCTACAGAGCGAGAAATCATCGATTTGTTGAGGAAACAAGAAAAGATATCTTCAAAAATCGTACTGGTTAGCCTAAAGGTAAGAACCTCGACCTTCTTTCTCGAATTCCTTGTCTTCCCGTAGCTTTGTGTCTTCGCGTCTTTTTTAAGTCAAAAGAAAAAATCATTCATCCTACTCAAAACACCTTATAAATCTCCACTTAACTAAGTTATGGCTTTTTATGTGATAACTAAATCATTTAACCAAAAAGAAGCATAATTTACACAGTGTTGAGGAGTTCAAGGAAAATAGCTTTGTAATGTATATTGCAGATCAATAAACAAGTAAACTTTATTCGTGTTGATAGGTGGTCGGTATCTGATGTTCAAATGGAGTTTCAATTCCTCCCTTACGACAGAGGCGAAATCAAGAACAGAGAGTTGTAAAAGTAAAGAGAGTAAGAGAACAATAAATGTATTATCAATATAAGAAAGTTGACACCTTTAGAGTTATCATAATTGCTCTTGTCAAAGCTAATATTCTAAATTATAATACTCTTATTGTGTTCATGCTATTGCAGATGAATGATTGGTGTTGCGAGGTCAGAAACTGAGAACTTCCTAAGCAAAAAAGGAGACCCTTCTGGGAAACAATTACGGGTGTCATTTCCTTTATGTTCATCTAGATTGCACTTCGTTACTTTCCTTAGTGTTCCTCGTGCCATTAGATTTTACAAAGGTAGAGCTTAATTCACATAATGGAAACTCTCTCATTTATGTAGTATAATATTATAGGACTCAATTACTCAGATACTCAATTGTTATATATACTACATAGATTCTCATGAATCTCTCTGATATTTACTTTTCTGCTGAGATATACTACGTAGTTTCAGTTTACATGCTAGAGATTATTTGACCAATAATATAACCATGGAATCCTACCAAGCTATCGAGTATTATTACTAAATTACTTTAGAGCTAGCTCCATGGATTTAGAGTTTAATACTTGATGTAACAAATCTAGATTATTGTGATTTTAACTTCTGAATTCAACTGTTTGAACAGTTTTCATCAGACTGGTAGTGGGAAAACGTATACTATCCGACATTTTCTAAGTTTTCAGTGTTATTGTAGATATCAAATTAAGATATAAGACTTTATAAAAAAAATACTTATTTTTGTTAAAATAACTTTATTTATAAGGTCATTATCGAGCAATACATACAAGCTTGATATAAACATGTCACATCATTTGGGCGGTGACAATCACACTTCAAATATATAAACATTTTCGTACATATTATATAAGGAATGTCCCTCTTTCCAGTTTTAAAAAATACTGTTTATAAGTAATTAGATTTTGTATACATACATTGAAGACATGCAAAATCTACAGCAGACAATAGGGCCCAACAATGAGCTGGTTTTGGACCCATAGATGTACTAACAAAAAAAAGCTGCATTCAATCACATCTTGCTCTTTTCCATTTAATGAAGATAATTTGACATGTAATATTTGGTAAATTTTTGTTTTAATTTTTTTTTAAAGTGGGGGATAATTTACGTTCATAGAATATTCTGATTTTACACTACGCATTTAATATGCATTATCTATGAACTTTTATAAAATGATATGTTCAGTGACTCGTCAGTAATTGTGTCATATGATTTCCATGCAGTCACGGTATTACTATTTCTCTGAAGAGTTCAAATGGTGGAGGTACTGAAAGGTGTGCATGGACTTGAAAAGTATGGTACACATTCATCAGATATAAAAACTGAAGAATTTAAATGAGTAATTAGATGTTGAGGTTCACAATCTTTTAAGTTTCAATTCAAAATTAGAGGACGGCGACTTGATTTTTGACTAATGACCGTATGTTTCATTTCTAATTAAAATAAGATTCTTAAAAACGTTTTGTTTAGATAATAATATTCTAACCATTAATCTTAACACAATTTCATTTTAGAACTAGTGATAGGTTAATCTGCCATATTAATTTTGAATCTAATCGATTTTAGATTAGAGTTTAGAATTATATAACCATTAATCTTAAAAACGTTTTGTTTACATATATGTTGAATTCTCACGAAATTTCAACTCAATATCAATTGCCAATTGGTATAATGAATTAGCCAATATTTCTCATATATTACTATAAATGTCATTTCCATTTATACTGAATTGCTAACAATAAAAAAAAACTCCAAAAACCATCGTTAGCGTCAAGCAGGTTTTTTAATAATGTATTTTATAAAAAAGGTTTCTCTAAACCATCGTTAGGTGCACGTGAGTACATTAACTTCTTCTAAATCAGTAAAACTATATACTAATTACTGAGTTCTATATTCTAATTAAAAAACTTCATACTACAGATAGTTATAAAATGATGTTAATATTCAAACATTTGGTAAAAAGCAAACCAAAAGAAATGCAAAAAATAATCCGACGAACCACAATATCTTCGACATGAATTAATAATCCGACGAACCACAATATCTTCAACATGTATTTATTATTGGATCTCTTCAACAAAGTCTTCAATGAATACCCAAAATCTCGACATACCAAATTGATGTTTCTTGGATCGATCATATAGAACGGTTAGTGGATTAGAATAGAACCAAAGAAATATGTGGCACAAAACATGATTGCATGAAAGGGTGTTAAAGAAGCATGGCTTTACATGCGGGATAGGACATGCTCCTTTAGGTTATGGCATGCTTCCGAGAGAGGCTGATCATATCAGCTAGGTTAGAGAAGGATTTCTGAGAAAAAGGACAAATGACTAAGAGCCCTTTGGATTGGCCTACTTTTCTATTAGAACTATATCATTTATGTAACTTTAGAGAGTATTTTTAAGTTTTTAAGTTAGTTTATATTCCTTCTAACGCTAATGTTTGAGACAAATCTTTTACAAAACGAGCTCAAACACGTCATGTCTTCTTTGTAAGTCAAATATATTCAATATGATTTGTTATATGGGACAATCAACTAATTAAATTTAATTAATGTATGAAACTCGTTTACAAAAAAACTAATAAAAATAGTTGTTTCTACATTATAAAATCTTTTATCAGTTCAAAACCGTTTAAACTTAAAAATGCTTAAGTTTCAAGATATATAAAAAAATATCAGGTATAGTAAATTTATGATTTTTTTAGATATAATGTTATAAAATTATATACTGAAAAAGTATGAAATATTATTTTTGACAAGTACGACGAATTTTGACGCTTACTAACCTTTAAAAGTATGTATCATACATAATAATCCTTCCATTTCACTATAAGTAAGGTTTTAGAGTTTTTTGTGTTTCATTTAAAGTGATGTTTTAAAGTTTTTATGCAAAATTAATTATGCTTTGTTTGTTTTTGACTGTTTATCTACATAATAATTTACAGTATTATTGGTTGATATTCCCTCCGTCTCTCACTAGATGATGTTTTAAAGAATTTTTTTGTATAAAATTAGATGATCTTTTCAAGTTTATATGCAAAATTAATTGTGGTTTTGTGGTTTCGACTATTTGAATTCTGCATATTATTTTTTCATTAGCTGAATCATTTTAGAATTGATGATAAAACATAATTTATATTGAACAAATAAATAATTAAATGAATCCTTAATCTGCGTGAAAATACCTTAAAAATCATCTATGGAGAGAAGATGAAGTATGTTTTAGAATTGATAATAAAACATGTTTTATCTTGAAAATACAAAACTAAATGTTTTATTAATCGGTGTGCAAAACCTATAAATATCCTCTCTTTTTTGTCAAAACCCTTAAACATCTTATAAAATGAAACTAATTGAGTATTTGTATTCATTATTTTTCCGGTAACCTTGATCATATAAGTAATCAGATTTTTTTTATGATACACATGTATTTATTATTGGATTATTCTTAAAAACACTATATTTTATTTTAAAAAATTACCACCTCTATACATTTAAGAAAAACTATAAATTTTTGGTAATATATTCTAAATCATTTGTAGGAAGAATTTTTAAAATCTCATGAATACTTCACAGAAAATTATTCTATTTTTAGATTATTATATTGGTTTTGCTATTCTAAAGTATTTCAACCTTTTTTTACGGATACACACTATTTTTTGTTTTACAAATCATAATATCCAAACATTTCAAAATATCTATTTTTGTGACCATCTATAGTTGTCAAATGAGAGTACAATAGCTACCTATCTTGGATATATTAGAACAGTCGACCCATCAATCTTACCGCTGTACAATCTTTATTTAAATGAGAAAGTTTGGTACTGCACATGAAATATAGCAAAAATAATAGTTTATGTACTGTGTAACTAATTTACCTATCTAAGTTTGAGTAGTACGTAAACTACGTATGATACAAAATATGTCACTAATCTCCCATATTTTTTTTCTTTTTGTTAACAAAATAGATTTCATTTTATATAAATATGGATAAAGATACAAGTATACAACGACAACACCATAAATCCGATTGAAATCTATAATGTTTTATTTAATATTACAAATATATAGCAGTACAAAATAATAGTATAACTAGAAGCAACACAAAATAATGATAAAAGATGACAAAACAAAACAATAAGAGAAGTATTTATAAACTCTTACATGTATGGGACCGGATACCGAGTTCCGCGTTCTTCGTCGGATGGCGTCTAGATTCTCATAGACCCGGTATGATGCATTCAAGTACTTTTCATATAACCTTTCTCTTCTCATTCCAGTTAGCTGACAATATGATTTTTTAATACTAAACATGGCATTTTCAGAACTGATTGGATTGTCTAATGTTGTAGGTTTGATGCCAAGATTCTCCTCGAAATCAATTATGCATGTTTTAATCGTTTTCTCAAAATGAGTCCATTTGTTTTTACTTTAACATACATAAAGAGGAAGTTTTAACCCTTACACAAAAGACTTAGCTTTTAAAAATTTGAAAGAATTTGAGTTTTGCGCCTAAAGAAAATATGTCAGATGTGGCCTGAGTTCGGGATTATGTGTGTCGTTTCAGAGCGCAGATGGGGGTACTTGTTCGTCCACCCAGTCTCTGACTCATATCATCTCCGATATCGTGGCCACGCTACCCAAGAGGGGATCGGTTACAGGTGGTCTTACCTATCAAGTTACTTGGACTACTGTTGATTCAAACCCAAAAATACTTTTAGACCTCGCTTAAACATAAACCAACTACACAAATGACACTAAAAGATTTGTTTAAACTGAAGACATGTGGCATTAAGCGATGGGGTTCACTTTTATATAACAATAAAAATTATTCACAATAATTATTGGAAAAAATATTATACATTTATTATTACATTATTATTTTCCAAAAGGACTCTATCAATATTATTATCTACTTAATAAGTTGAATTAATAAAGATAAAATTATACTTTTTAATTTTGAATATGACTGAAAATAGAAATTTAATTTTGAATATGACATTGAAAATACAAAATAACAATATTTGTGAAAAGTGAAATAAAAATCTAAAACGCCAATTAAATAGTAATATGAAATAATAGTGACATGATGAAAAGCATGACGAAAGTTTTTCAGTCTTCCACCGAAGCTAAATATGGTCGATGTAATTAGTGAATTAATTGGCTGCAAGATTTTAATAGATTTTCCGAAAAGGACAACAAAAGTTAGCTATCGGATATTCTAGTAGTTAGCAATCGGATAAGATGTACCTGAAAAACCGTAAGATTACTGGAACGAATAGTGTGATGTATTTGCTAAGTAAAATCCATAATATGTGACATATGATTCAATATTTCTTACCTTCTTTTGTTCACGTTGTATGTGACATAGATTCTGTAAGCTGTGGGTTCGAGAACTTGAGTATAGCCTAAATAAGAGAGTATAATCAATAGGAGTATCAACCACAACCTAGAATGGTACATATATAGCTAATATCCTCTAGGAATCCAACAAAATCTAGGATGGTAGAGTTTCTTCTTAATGATGAAATTGTAGGTGGTGAATCAAGGTGATCGGTGTTCCCTCCCTGCTAAGAAAGAGCTAGGATCAAAAAGTAAAAAAACTCTTTATGTTTCATATTAACTGTTGTTTCGACAATTTTACATGGACTAAAAAACGTTAATTTTTTAAATTATATTCTTAGTTGACGGTTAAAGTTCTTAAGTATTTACTCCCTCCATTGCATATTAGTTGTCGTTCTAGGTGATTTCATTTAATTAAGAAAAACTTTTAAAAATTATGTTTTACCCCTAATTAATGTGTTTTTTATTTGATATACTATATAATTATTAAGCTAAAAAAGTATAAATAAAAATGGAAAATCAATAATAAATCTGCATTGAAGAGGTAAAACGATAACTAATTTGATTAAAAAAAACGTACAATGACAACTAATATGAAACGGAGGGAGTAATGGTTTTATTAGATAATAAATCTGCAGCAAATATTGCATTAGAATCATAAAGCGATATTTATGTTGAAACGAAAAATTTGCTAAAATAACAATTAAATTAAAATGGAGGGAATATTCATTACTCATTAGCATCAACTATAAATAGTTGTGATGTAAGAGCATATACAGAAGTGACCCAAACAAAAAAAAAATCTCATTTATTGTCCACATTTTATATCTGTTCGAACTCGCATACCTTTATGAAGGTAATGGAGACAATCAAAATTACATTTACTTTTTATAACTTGAAGATTGACCACAGAAAAACTCATATTATGATTTTTTTTGTTATCTAACGATGATGAAACGTTATTTTGACTAAATAAATGGGTTTAAAGACACATATAATTAGCCAACAGGATACAATGGATGTATGTCATTAAAACTTCGAATGTCTTTGAATCTGAGACTTAATTTTTTTAGTGTTTCGATCATAACTTTTTTTTGGTCTTTTTTTTTTTGGGGGTCAAATTAAACTTTTTTTGGGTCTCGTCTTCAGTTATTGTAAGAGAAAAGACATGTTTTTTTAAAAAAAAAATTTAGAGAAAAAGGAAAAAAGACATGTTTAGAGCACATAGCTCAAATTCTTATGTTTAAGACGAAAGAAAAAGAGCAATGTCATCATTCCATTACATGAGCACACGGTGACGACATATAGATAAAGTGGAGCATTTTGTTTTGTTTCTGTTGAAATGTAAATTTTTGTATAACACTTCTCGTAAATTCATTTGTTATGTTTTCACACCAAAGTATGTATAAATAAATAAAAAGAAACTGAAGTCGGTAATGAAAAGCAAAAATCAGACACTAAATGAAGCATAAAGAGAAAAATAAACACGACTGTTTATATTTCCAAGAAAACCAAACGAAACAAGGTAAAAAGAAATATGAAACGAAGAAGAAAAGCAGTATACAAAAGGTAGGTTTGGTTGGGTCAAACTCTAAGCAAAGCTAATGATTTTGCCTAATTAATTAAAAAACCTACCAAACAAAACTAATCCAAAACGCTATTCATTTTCATTCTTTAGTAATTCTATGACTTTTTTTTATCAAACAAAGGCTGATAAGGGTCATCAAGACTACTCTCATACATTGGATCTAAGATTGTTTCTCAAAGCGACCAAGTCTATAATCACCAAGCTTAGACTTGTAAGCAGAAGATTTGTATTGAGACCAAGTGAATTCATTGTAAAGCCAATCCTCTTGCTTGGGGACTAGGCATGGCAATGGCGCGATCTTCTCGCTCAATGGTGGTCCTCCAAAATATATCATCGACACTCTTGATTTTCTTGTATCGGCTAAGACCCTATGCTTAACACTCTTGAATCTCCCATTAGTCATAACCTGCAATCACAAGAGTAATTGTCAATATATATCTACCAGAACTGATGTCTTATCTACGAACTAGAGCATGCTAATCATGTAATAGTAATTGTCACGTGACTACATGAGGCTTTCTAGACGTACACCAAAGCAAAAAGAACTCAAATAAAAACCTATTCTCTTAATTTTAGTATTTTTTTACAAGAGAAATAAAAAAGTAGAAAAGAGAAGATATTCCATGTGAGAATTTTTGTCTACCCTCCATACCGATATCAAGCAGTCCTTTGATATCATATCCCAATTTAGCAGAAACAATCCTAAAATTTATTTATTTTCAAACAATCATGAAATATAAACGAAAAATAAAATTTTATTTTATTTTTAAATAAGATAAAAAAAAGCCAGTTTTTGTTTTTAGAGTTTTGACCATTCAGTTAAAAACTAAAGGAATGTCTCAAACACAGCAATCAAAATCTTATATAAATAATGATTATTAAGAAAATCTATTATAAAATTTTATACCTTCTCATTTATATAAAATAAAAAAACAGAGATAGAAGAAAAAGAAAAGGACCTGAAGAGCATCTCCAACATTAATGAAGAAAGAAGAGTGATCAGGAGGGACAGCGACCCAACTTCCATCTTTAACACAGATTTGAAGACCACTCGTGTTATTCGATCTTAACACTGATATTATCTGTGGGTCTGTGTGTTCTCCAAACCCTAGTTTCACCTTCTTCTCCTCCTCTTCTTCCTCTTCCGTTGTTGGATAATGGTTTAGTCTCAAGCAAGAATCACTCTTCTCGTCTCTCACCATCTTACTCAAAGTGTCTCTTGCCTCAATACCTAATCCTTCTGCTACCATCTCTAGTACCTTGCATGATACTTTCTTTAACTCCTCCATGTACTCCTCTACTGACTCACTGTAGTCAAGTTGATAAAATAGAGTAATCAGAATATGATTAAAAAAAAACAGAGTGCTCTGTTTCTTACTCATTTTCATTACTGTTTTATTAGGATAATAATCATGGGTTTTCAATGGAAAATGTAATGCAATAATAATAACTATGAGAATTATCTTGCTACTACTATTTAGCAATATTCCTTTTTACTTTTTTTTTAGAGAATTATCTTGTTACTTGCTCATTATTTCTTTACAAAAAAAAAATACAGAGTCCCTAGACTACTTTATGTGGATAAAATAATTGGTTTTTGAGTATGGAAAATTGTTTATGACACATACAGATTGTTACTTGCTCGTTTGTTACTATAAACATTGAATTTTAGTCGAAAAACGAAGCAGAGGAAGATAAAAAAAAAAGGAGACTTTATGAAATATTGTGAAGAATAAAAGTAATGTAATGTAATGTTTTTATGAGATAAAATTTTACCGGAAAATTTGAGGGGTTTGATGGAAAACGGCAGAGGTTTTAGGAGAGGAAAGTTGAGGATTAGCATTTAAAAGAATATACTCAATCCAACCAACGTCACCATTTGGTCCAATCCGTTTATTACCATAACCGTACGGTTCAGGTGGACCGGCTCGGTTTTTGTGAGATTGAGGTAAGGCAAAGAAACCCATAGCTTCTTGCTCTAACCGGGTCATGAGTTCAGGTCGGACTCCATGGTTTACGACTTTGAAGAACCCGAAATCTTCACAAGCTTTTACGATACGGGTTTTGGCTTCAGGGTGGGTTAGGTCGACGACCGGGATTATTTGGGAAGTGAGAACCGGAACTGGTTTGTATGTTGGGATTACTGATATGTGGTTATCTAAAGGGATTGGTTGTGATAAAACCACCATGTTTGTTTGGTGTACTTTGGATAAGTTTGTTGAAAGATTGTAAAATCTTAACTCACAAAAAAAAAGTTCTTGAAGAAGAAGAAGAAAAAGTTGTTGTTGTGATTTAGAAACTATCGAGGAATGCTATTTTGATTGGCGTTTTATAGGAGTGGCTTGTGTGGGGGAGGGGAAATAAGATTTTTTTTATAGTTATAATAAGAAAATTATATTTAGACGGTGCAGAGCTGGATAGATGCAATGTGGGATATATAGTAACTAATATATATATATACACATATGTGTTTATATAAATATAAACTTCTGTTACATCATATATATAAATATATTTTTTTTATTACATATATGTAAATTTTTGTTATTGTTGGGTGTGGAGCGTGAAGAAACTAGAAAGTGTGTGTGGGATATCATTATTCGGAATCTTAGTAAATGTTACTATTATGATTTTTATTACGGCATATTATATGATTGTTATAGTACTCTTTGCATGTCGAGTCTATTCTTGCATCTCGCACACATGGAAATACAGCGTGGAATTTTTGTTTTACTTTCGAATTTGGGTTTATGAAATCGAAGTTGGCATAGTGAGAAAATGGTATTGTTATGGTCCTGTTTTATGTATTTTTATATTTTATTTTTTCCATTTTACTTTGACTAAAAAATCACGCGTATGGGTTGTTGACAAAAGCAGAAAAGAATCACGGGTCGTAGTTTTCCTTAATTAATTATTGACTCAAAAAAGTTTCCAACAATTTCACGATTTTGAGATTTAGTAGTATAAAGTTATGATTTACGTATGAAAAAGCTATATACTTTTTCAATGAAGAAAATGCCCTTTTAATAAATATATATTCCTAGAGTGACGAATATCAAGTTTTCACCAGATTATTTGGTTTTCCAGTTTCATGTGACCAAAAGCATTTACAAAAAAGAGAAGAAGATATGGTTGAAGATAAAACCCAAAAGCAAAGTCTTCTATATATATGTATTTAAGTACCTGCTTTTTGGTACCACGTCTCGGAGATGAATCGTGTTTTGATCAAATTTGAGGATTGGAGAGTGGTTTTTGAAAGTCGAAATACAAACAAAGGAGCATTTCTAATAGCTCAAAGCGTGACACAGGAGAATCGATGGCAATCCTATATTGCTCGTGGTCCTCCTGTTTGGTTGTTTAGCCTATTTGAATCTGAGAAAGGCTAATTTGTTTGTGTCTTTCACCTTGATCATTAGTGTTAAAGCGTTTTGTTGTTGTCTGTAACTTGTATGCTCGTGATCTTGACACTGTTATCAGTCTTTTGGCTCTTCTAAATATATTCAGATGTTCAAAAAAAAAATTGTTGAAGATGAAACCCAAAAGCAAAGTCTTCTATAAATAGTGTAACTTCATCTTGCCAATCTTCATAAAACACTGTTATTGTTCTGTATTTGATTTTAAGGAATGATATTGAAAATACTAATAAACTATTAACATTAATATTAATATTATAAAAATCAAAGGTAAAGAGCAAACGGAAGTCGACATATTTTCGGTGGCCAGGCCAAGTCTTGACGGCCAAGGCTTCTCTCCGATTTGCAGTAATTAACTTTTGTTTTAAAAAAATCTCTGATTCCACTGTGTCATATTTTGAGAGCTCGAGGGTAGAATGATTAAAAGTTGGTTTCTACTAGCACTATCAAATTATACTTTTTCAACATATTAACTAAAAATGTTAAAGTCATTCTAGGTAATTTCCTTAGTGTTGTCTTCATTGCTTCCAAAGCTAAATTCAAGTGGTGAATAGTAACTATGAAGAGCATGGTGGTTAATTAAGGCCATACACACATGTGCTGCATTGGTTTTGATTTTAAAAGTTATTCTAAAACACTTGAAATCACTAAAATCCCTAATGCTTAAATTATTGAGGATTCACTTACAAATGAAAATTTCAATAATAATGGGATTCTAAGAAACATTTACAGAAAAACCATAATCATTCGAAATGCTTCTTGAATGCCACTCCTTTAAGCATTTTTGGCCGTTTACCATGTCCAACCAGCCCGGTCCAAACTATTGAAGAACATAGTGCAAAAATTGCAAAAAATCCTTTAAATCTAATAAAAATTATAAAAATAGCTTATTTTTTTAAAAATAGCTCTAAACCCCAATAAAAAATTGCATAAATCACATTGACATAGTACAAATGCACCTTTTGTACCGTGCCAACGTCGGCCCTGTGTCCAACCAACACTATAAGTCTATAAATCTAGGATGATAACGATTGGATCTCTCCTAAACCTACCCATCAAATCTACGCACCTTTAGTTTTTTTCTTTCATATTTTAAGAAAATGTAAATCTCCTACGTGCAGGTTGATTATGAGATCTACAATATAGGGAAGTCGTAGGAGCAAGGATGGTGAGGTTGAAAAAATAAAGCCTACCCATCAAAATGGCCCAAGGCCAGCTTTCTTACACGTTTATTTTCTTTATTTTAGTCACAGAATAAAGTAAATAATACGTAAATAAAAACATCCTTATCCTCACCCTGTTCAACTCCACGCTCTCGTAGCATCGCAAATAATTGGTACACCCATCTTTCACAATCAGTAGGACATACTCCCTCGTTCCTAAACGATAAAAAAATTACAAAAAAAATTTATTCCAAAAAATAGAATTTTTACAGTTTTTTATACATTTTTATAAACTTTAAAACAAATACTGAAACATTATTGGTTAAACTTTATTGAAAACTATATTTCATAGAAATCAATGTGTTATCTTAATAAGTGTGAATAACCTTAAACATTTATCTTTAAGGAACGGAGGGAGTAAGTAATTTCTTATCAAAGTCTACTTTCTATGAAAATCCAAGAAAATATTACTACAAAAGTTTTACATCTATTAATGGAGGTCTTCTCCTAACTTAGCTACATTGTTGGGTCTTCTCCTAACTTTTTTTATAGAGATAATTACTAGAATAACCTTTTTAGATCTTTGGTTTACTCAAATAACCTTTAAATTTTGAGCTTTTATTTTTTGAGCTAAAAAAGGTTACAAAGACATTAAAAATACTTCAAATTCGTTTATTAACGAAAATGCCATTCAGAAAAAAAAACCAACATAAAACCAAAAAAAAAAAAAAAAAATCAGATTTCATCTTCTTCTTCCTCTCTCCGGCGACTCAAATCGCGATTTCTTCTCCGGCGACGAGATTCGTTGCTTTTAACGGTTAGTTTTGAAACAAATCATGAGTTATCTTCCTCTCTATCATTCACGAGTGTTTTAAGTTCGGATTTATGAACTTCAATATGTTCTTCGTTCATAGGTTTCGAAATTCCGGCGAAGAAAAGTTCCGATGAGTGTTGGGGTTTCGTTTTCGTGCGTTGTAGAGATGTAATCTCTTGATTCTAACCGGTTTCGTTTGGGTATGTTGAACTTTTGTAAAATCACGTTTTGATCAAAATCTGAATTTTTTCCAGATCTGGATTTTTTCCAGATCTGGATTTTTGTTTGATGGTAGACTTATTTGTTTGACGGTAGACTTATTTTCTGTTTGATGGTAGATTTATTTTCTGTTTGATGGTAGATTTATTTTCTGTTTGATGGTAGACTTATTTTCTGTTTGATGGTAGATTTATTTTCTGTTTGATGGTAGACTTATTTTCTGTTTGATGGTAGACTTATTTTCTGTTTGAAGGTAGATTTATTTTCTGTTTGATGGTAGACTTATTTTCTGTTTGATGGTAGACTTATTTTCTGTTTGATGGTAGATTTATTTTCTGTTTGATGGTAGATTTATTTTCTGTTTGATGGTAGATTTATTTTCTGTTTGATGGTAGACTTATTTTCTGTTTGATGGTAGACTTATTTTCTGTTTGATGGTAGACTTATTTTCTGTTTGATGGTAGATTTATTTTCTGTTTGATGGTAGATTTATTTTCTGTTTGATGGTAGATTTATTTTCTGTTTGATGGTAGACTTATTTTCTGTTTGATGGTAGACTTATTTTTGTTTCAGTGGTAGACTTATTTTCTGTTTGATGGTAGACTTATTTTCTACTCGATGATAGACTTATTTTCCAAAATGTTCTAATTTCCATGAATTTCTTTACAGGTATTCTTTGTACGTGCAATGCGTAACCGCATGAAGATTGTAAAGAACATCCAAAAGATCATGAAGATGGTAGATTTTTATGAGACACACACGTTCTGATTTGTAATATAAGATACAATTGTTATGGTAGACTTTTTGCAAAAAGATTCAAACATTATGGTAGACATTTATGAACATTTTTTGTAGTGTAATGAATGAATTGACAACATTTATTTATTTTCATGTATGGTTAAAACATAACTTCTGAAATGTCTCTGTAACGATTACAAAATCCTTAAAACACGAGTACGAGTTCAAATACGAGTACGAGTTCAAACACGAGTACGAGTTCATACGAAAATATAGAAAAAAATATATGAAAATATATAGTACATACTAAATCTACCACCACTTGTATATAAATCTATCATCACTTGCATGATATAGGTCGAACCGGGTTTAATAGTGTTTTTAAAAATAATAATATATATAGTTTTTGTATAATTATAAGTCTATCATCGAGTAGAAAATAAGTCTACCATCAAAAAGAAAATAAGTCTACCATCGAACAAAAATAAATCTACCATCAAACAAAAAATAAGTCTCCCATCAAACAGAAAATAAGTCTACCATCAAACCAAAATAAGTCTACCATCAAACGGAAAATAAGTCTACCATCAAACAGAAAATAAGTCTACCGTCAAACAAAAATAAGTCTACCATCAAACAAAAATAAGTCTACCATCAAACAGAAAATAAGTCTACCATCAAACAAAAATAAGTCTACCATCAAACATAAAATAAGTCTACCATCAAACAGAAAATAAGTCTACCATCAAACAGAAAATAAATCTACCATCAAACATAAAATAAGTCTACCATCAAACAGAAAATAAGTCTACCATCAAACATAAAATAAGTCTACCATCATACAGGAAATAAGTCTACCATCAAACAAAAAATAAGTCTACCATGAAACAGAAAATAAGTCTACCATCAAACAAAAATAAGTCTACCATCAAACAGAAAATAAGTCTACCATCAAACATAAAATAAGTCTACCATCAAATAGAAAATAAATCTACCATCAAACAGAAAATAAGTCTCCCATCAAACAGAAAATAAGTCTACCGTCAAACAACAATAAGTCTACCATCAAACCAAAATAAGTCTACCATCAAACGGAAAATAAGTCTACCATCAAACAGAAAATAAGTCCACCGTCAAACAAAAATAAGTCTACCATCAAACAGAAAATAAGTCTACCATCAAACAAAAATAAGTCTACCATCAAACATAAAATAAGTCTACCATCAAACAGAAAATAAATCTACCATCAAACAGAAAATAAGTCTACCATCAAACAGAAAATAAGTCTACCATCAAACAGAAAATAAGTCTACCATCAAACAGAAAATAATCTACCATCAAACAGAAAATAAGTCTACCATCAAACAGAAAATAAGTCTACCATCAAACAGAAAATAAGTCTACCATCAAACAGAAAATAAGTCTACCATCAAACAAAAATAAGTCTACCATCAAACATAAAATAAGTCTACCATCAAACAGAAAATAAATCTACCATCAAACAGAAAATAAGTCTACCATCAAACAGAAAATAAGTCTACCATCAAACAGAAAATAAGTCTACCATCAAACGGAAAATAAGTCTACCATCAAACAGAAAATAAGTCTACCCTCAAACCAAAATAAGTCTACCATCAAACAGAAAATAAGTCTACCATCAAACAAAAATAAGTCTACCATCAAACATAAAATAAGTCTACCATCAAACAGAAAATAAATCTACCATCAAACAGAAAATAAGTCTACCATCAAACAGAAAATAAGTCTACCATCAAACAGAAAATAAGTCTAATATCAAACAGAAAATAAATCTACCATCAAACAGAAAATAAATCTACCATCAAACAGAAAATAAGTCTACCATCAAATGAATACATACCAGATCGTGGATTTCGACTGAAAACAATCAAACAGAAAATAAGTCTACCGTCAAACAAAAATAAGTCTACCATCAAACAGAAAATAAGTCTACCATCAAACAAAAATAAGTCTACCATCAAACATAAAATAAGTCTACCATCAAACAGAAAATAAATCTACCATCAAACAGAAAATAAGTCTACCATCAAACAGAAAATAAGTCTACCATCAAACAGAAAATAAATCTACCATCAAACAGAAAATAAGTCTACCATCAAACAGAAAATAAGTCTACCATCAAACAGAAAATAAGTCTACCATCAAACAGAAAATAAGTCTACCATCAAACAGAAAATAAGTCTACCGCTAACTATAAGTCTACCACTACTACAATAAGTCTACCACTACTAAACACAAAATAAATCTACCACCACGCTAAAAAAGTCTACCGCAAAAAATAAGTCTACCGCTACTAAAATAAGTCTACCATCACTATAAATCTACCGCTGCTATGACTAAAAATCTACCACCAAAGGAAACAAATCTACCAGTGAAAAATAAATCTACCATCGAAGAAAAATAAATCTACCGCTGAAAATAAGTCTACGAAAATAAATCTACCATTCGAAGAATAAGTCTACCGCTACGGGAAAATAAGTCTACCGCAGAGAAAATAAGTCTACCGTTCGGAAATAAGTCTACCACCAAAGGAGACACAATAAGTCTACCGCTCAAAAATAAGTCTACCGCTCCTCAAATAAGTCTACGGACAAAAAAATAAGTCTACCAGAGCTCAAATAAGTCTACCATCACATAGCGGTAGACTTATTTTTTTTAGGCGGGAAACTTTCGCGCCTACGCGGCGCATTTCATTAATGGCATTTTCGTAAATACGTTTTTTGTTATCAAAGGAAAAAGGGTAAAACGGACTCGAAATTAGCCATAGTAATTAAAATCTAAGAAGGTTGTTTGAGTTAGACCAAAATCTAAGAAGGTTATTCTAGAAAGTCTACCTTTTTTATATTGCAATTTACAAAATCTTAATATGTATTATAGTCTACTCATAAGATTTTTTGCATAACTGTTTTAAAAAATTAGGCAAGCCAATGACATGATTTGCGCTCGACGAATCATTACGTGGCAAACGACTCCCGTGGAACATAAGATAAATAATATGTAATGAATATGAACTACTTTAATTACAACGAATTAGTTTTGTATTGTAAATTTATTAACCTTCACTTTCTGATGTTACTTTGCATGCATATTATTTTTATGTTAATTTGATTTTTTAAAATAGAAAGAAAAACCAGCAATCTTGGATTTGTATTAAGTAAATTTTGATTTCAATCTTAAGCACATTTGTATCACTACAAGAATTTAATAATATAGTTACAATTTTTGCTACAATTACCATTTGTAGCAATTTTAGCTACATTTCCATACAAATTTGTCACAAAAAATATTTATTTATCGATTTGTAGCAAATCTGTCACATTTTGTAATTAATTTGTGACAAAAGAGCAACAAATTTACAATGGTAGCTAAACTGCTTTAAAAAGTTACAAATAATCTTGTGAGAAATTTGCTACAATATGTTTTTGAAGATAGCTGTGACAAAAGCCACATATTGCTTCAATATTGCTGTAGTTATGTTGTTACAATAAAAATTGTAGTAATATAGTGGCAAAACTAGGGTTTAGAGTTTAAATCATTTATTCAATTTAGATTTCAGTGGCTGCCTCGTCTCTTTTTCTTCAATCCAGAGACTTCGATCAGTCGCTGCTTCCACGGATCTCCTATCTCGGCGTTTATGTCAACCAACTGCCTCCACCACTCGTTCTCACTCCCTTGATTTCGTCCGCCGTGCCTCCGACCGCATTTCCTCTCCTTTCCTTTGATCTGATGGGAAGGTACAATGGTGACAGAGGAGTAGATCTCATGCAAATCAACCAGATCTGGAGCCGGGAACCATGAACTCCATCACATTTGGCGCTAGAAGCCGAATACAGGAAAGATGAATTAGCTTTAAGTTCAAAGCGCGTTAGCAGCTCTGTAGGATCATAGTTATCAAAGGTGAATTAGCTTTAAGTTCCTATTAGTTGTCAAAGGTGAATTAGCTTAAAGTTCCTAGTTCAAACTTTCAGAATCTATACTCACTTTTGAAGTGCTATTTCCATGATTAATTTTTGAAATATGTGACCGGATTTTAAGTAGAAGTGTACAACTCAATGGGTTCTCTTGTTAGTCGTGACTGAAGTTTTGTTGTGTGTTTTCCAATTTTGTGTTACAGGATTGTAAGGTATCACAGCTTGAGCATGAGCAAAGTCAGGTGCTTTAAACACTTCTTTTGACTTCTGCTTTTTTCTTATTTTAGGTAAATCATTGGATCATTCTTGTAAACATAGATGGTTGGTAATTGACCTATAGAGATCCTTAAGATGTTGTCTCCTGGCTTTTGTTCAAGGTGATACTTTTCTCCTATATATACTGACTTTGAATATTGATTAAATTGCAGATGGTTCGTGGTGGCTTTTTGTTATATGCAATGTTTTTAAAACCGGACCGGCGACCGAACCGGCGACCGAACCGGATTTTTTTTGGGTCGTGGGTTAATATGGTCCGACCGGGTCTAACCGGGTTCAATAATATTTTTAAAATATTAGTATATAGAATTTGTTCTTTATATATATGTGCATAACTATCCAAATATCAAACAAAATATTAAGTTTAGTACAAATATTTAGAAAAACAAAAAAAATTCAATAGCTATAGCAAAACTAAATAATAAAATGATGATACTTAAATAGATAACTAATCTTTTTTGTCTTAAAATTTTAAAAAAATTATAATTATTTGAAAAATGTTTTTTTTTTTCACTGAATATGATTATATTAGAGAAAATGTTAAACCTTTATTACTATCTCATTATCTATAAACCTTATTTTTCTAATTTTAATTTGATAAACATATTAATTAAAGAAAAATGAAATAATTTTTTTTTTTTTTAATTAGAAAACAGTTGAACCCGGTTTGATCCGGGTCAACCGGTTCGCCGGTTCCCGATTTTTTGCCGGTCCGACCCGGTTCAATGCCGGTTCAACTACACTTGGGTTTTAATATTGACCCGAACCGGACATGTGGTCCAGTCCGGTTTTAAAAACATTGGTTATATGGACTCTGATGCCAAAACACAGATATTGTTTAATCAGCAGTTTGGATGCAGCATACAAGGATACTTAGATTAAAAGTGGTATGTGCTTTTCGATAGTTTGACAAGAAAATGGTTCTTCTCTGCACCTATCAAATATGCTTTTGGATAATTTAGGCAAGACGCAGAGTTCGGCTCTTGAAGTTTCATCTTATTAGCTTGTACCCGAATGGAAGTCAATTTCATGTCAGCTTTTCGTATTACTTCTCCTTCTTATAATTGTTTTATTTTTGTTTCTATAAATGTTACAAAATTCTTATGATTTTATTATTCAATTGTTATATATTATTACAAGACATTAATATAATAAAACATTTTTTTCCCAGAAAAAAATATATTAGTTACAAATCTTTTTGTAAAATTTGTATCAAAGTATCACTAATTACTCGTGGCTATTTTGTAGCAAATTTGTTACATCTCAATTGTTGCTAATTCGGTTGAAATGCAACAACATATTTATGTCACAGTTTGTAGTAAACTTGCTACTGTTAGCTACAAAAATAGGATTAGTGACGAGCCGAAACTCACGGCCAAGGATTTGTAATAAAATTGTAGCAAACAGGAATTTGCTACAAATTTAGGATCATAGTTACAAACAAAAGTGTGGCTATTTTCACCTATTCTAGTAGTTTACGTAGTTCAAATGTATACATATAAATTTTGATTTGAATCTTAAGCACAATTCTAGTTCAAATCTTGAGATTTTAGTTCAAATAAATTTTGTCATATTATAAATTATGAGAATTATTACAAAGATGATTCCGGTCAATTTAAACCTATTTTTAATATCTCGACGATAAATGATAATTTTTCCTTCATGTTCATAATGGACATTTTTGACTTTTAATACGTAGAATTACGATGAATGGTACTTACTTGCACAACTCTAGATATCAAGTTTGCCTTTATTAATATCCAAAATTATTAATAAATCACATTTTTGAGAAATCTAATTCCAACATCTTATATAAAAACATTAATTAATTATTTGTCAACTATTATACCAATGGAGCTTTCGTAAGAAAAATGATTTAGCAAACTGGTTGGTGATATTTAAGGTTATTTATGGGGGCATTTAATTTTTGTTATTTAGTTTGATAAAATTATATAATGAAATGGGAACCCATTTGTTTCGGAGGAGAAAGAATCGTACAAAATTAATAAGTCGGCTGTGATGACAAAAAGAGAAAATACAAATTAAAGCCGGCTTAATAATTGAACTCGAATCAGATATGATTATGATGAGCATGACCTCTAATCAGTTCCGTCATTTCTTAGATTTAGCGAATAAGATGATTTATCTGAGTTGCTTTCTCTTTTTTGTTTGCCTATGCTTTTTTTTTAATATCATTGTCATCCTAGCTAATCTTCTTTTGATTAGGATCTATCCTCAGAATTTTCAAGGACTGAAATTGATAAACAATCGAAATTGATTAATAATTCTCATTTTGGCCACAATGAGTGTTATATATGTCTGATTCGTTGCCGCCGTTTGTTGAGTTTGTGGATGTGATTTTTGTTTGTTAAAACATTCCTTACATCATTATTCGAACCTCACTACTATAATAATAGCTAATGCGTACTTATTTCAACTATAGATTTGTACGATTTTACGTCAGCATCTTTAATAGTGGATGCTTTATTCAACACATAATAATAAGAAAACAAAATAGTACTTCCTCTGTTCTTAAAAGATAAAAAAATTGCAAAAAAATTTTGTTCTAAAAATATAAAATTTTTATTGTTTTCTATGCACTTTTACAAATTCCAAAACAAATACTGAAATATTATTGGAAACGGTAAATCGTAAAAATCAATGCGTTTTCTTAATAAGTGTGCATAACCTTAAACATCTATCTTTTTGGAACGGAGAGAGTAATAATTATGGGGTTTTCTATGTTAGAAAATAAATATTTGGGCATTTATAAAATAACTAAATGCATATACTATCTCTTGTTCTTTTTCTGAGATCTTTCTAACTTCTACTTTTTAAACATGTAAGTTATGCTTCATATTCTTCCTATTTTCATAATCAATTTTTCGATAGTATGGTTGTATTAATTTCAAACGAGATTTAAATTCGGACATGCTACCAACAACAAAAAAATTCGAAAATAGTTGCATGAAAAAAATACTTATCAAATAGACTCAACTACCAAAATTTAGATGATCATTGTTATTTGATTGTAGCAAATTTTCTCAATCATTTGAAAATCAGCCGACCCATGCACGTGATGATTCCAAAAGAGTTACTACATATATCTACGTGCCAACATGGATATATTTGTAAACAATAATTGACAATAACTAATCTAGGTCCCAAAAATTGAATGGGTTGGGTCGTCAATGATTCAATCAAATTTCTGAAATCATAAAAGTGTTAGTAAGCAAACGTTAAAATGATTGTTGTTTTTTGTCAACGAATGGTACAAATGATTGAGATAAATATATAACTATAGAGCTTCAATTTTTGCACAAAAAAAAAAAAGCTTCAATTTTTTTTGTTTGTGAAACTAAATTAATATATAACTATACAGCTTCACTTGAGAATGGAAAGAAAAAAAGCATATGATTTGTGAATCTAACAAAGAAAGAGAGGGCATAATTAAAGAATTTTGAAAGATATGGGCACTCATAGAACTCTAAGATCTAAATGATCATTGGGGTTTAGAGGTAAGTGGCATATGATAAAGTTTAACTGATGACGACTTAATATTCATCTTCGTTCTTTGTGATTGTCTTTTTCGTCCTTGTCTTAATCAAATTTCTTCAAATGCGTAAAAGACTCAAAAGTAGCATAATTGAAAAGAAACCTACTATTCCGTGTAGCAAAGAATATCACATCTATCATCTATGTATAATTCTATATAATCCATTGATAGGCCCGAACAAATTCAATAGATTACGTAATTGCAAATTTAACACACACACATGTTTATAATAGTAGTATTTTGGATAATCAGTTCCCCTAACATATGTTTCTAGATGATGTATTGTATAGGGATCAGTAAAGCATTTCAGTTAATCTTGATTTATCAACGTGGCGAAATGGAAGATTGGTTGACTGAATAATAATTGGTGCACCAAAAATTATAAACATATCTTGATGATTTATCTATTTATTGAACATTAACCGTGACTGAGCATGACAACTTCCTAACCTATCATTGTGTATTTGTGTATATATCTATTTGCTGTGTACTTATGTTCGATCGGTTTTTTCACACTGCATATTCGCTTTATTGTTTATTACTAGTGGAACCATTTTTAATCTTTACAAAAAAAGTGGAGTCGAACTAGTGTTATTTATAACTAGAAGTAAATCGTTAACCATTTATAAATTATAACTAGATGCATTTCTTCTTGTTAGTCTTCTTTATCAGGTTTTATAATTTGTAAAAAACTCCATTGGTGCACAATTATCACAGAAGTACTTTTACAAACATGGATCCACACAAAAAAATTGTTTTGATTTATAAACTTATAGGGTTTGAAATTACATGGATTCACCAAACGTAAAAATATACAGCAGACATTTAAGAGAATAGACATGCAAATCCTACAATATGATCATACAATTTTCTTCGTTATTATAAATACGAAAACCATATAATATTGTCTTAAAAATACAGTAAAAATTCTGTAAAGTAATACTCGATAAAGTAATAAACTCGATAAAGTAATAAACTCGATAAAGTAATAAATTTTACCGGTCCCGAGTCGGGCCAGTGTAAAATTTAATATAAATCGATAAGATGGTAAGATAATAATTTTTTCAAAAATTCTATACAAATATATGGTCCCATTAATATTATAAAATAATAATTTCTATATATTTCTTTCATTTCATAATAAGTGATGTCTTAGAAGAAATAAATTGTTTCAAAATATATTATATTTTCAAACTTTTAGTAGGAAATTACTTAATTTTTTACTGTTTTTAACCTATTTATATTTAATAAAATCTTTTATTAGTGGTTAAATTGTGTTTTATTATGAATTTATCAATTTTGTTTTTAAAAGATATTATTCATAAAGTAATAACTTTACAAAATAATAAATTTTGGTGGTCCTAACATTATTACTTTATAGAGTTTTTATTTTAACAAGTCACATCGGTTAGACCCGTCTTAACCAATTATTCAGAACTTTGACCAGTTTACTTTCCGATTCAGAAGTTAAAATTAAATAAGAAAATATAAAATAAATTATTTTTAAAAAGTTGAAATGTCTATTGTCTAATGGTCCTTACACTCCTTAAGTGTCCCGGACATCTGGAGCTTGCCATTTGTCGATTGAAACGTGAACGAAAAGAACTCAGACCACTGACAATCTTTGCTCGTATTTGACCATTAGATATTAGGTCTCGATCAATAATTTTATGAATGAGAAAATAAATAAATTTAGCTAGAAATGTGTTGAGGTTTGCTTGAGACCACCATGTTCTTTTTTAACATATATATACTTTTGCCGAATCAAATTTTTGGAAAGTTTTATTGTATCAAGGATCAAGATGTATATGGCCAGAAGGAAACCTAATCTTTCCATGTCTTAATACTCTTATAAAACTAGAACTTCTTCAACTTATTTAAATTGTGTACGTATGTGCAATGAATCGATTTGAGTATAATATTGAATATGGTGTTAACATGTCTTTGAAAAATTAAACAATGGACTCCTGATAATAATAATTTTAAAGTCATAACCTAAATTTCACAGTCGTCGAGTCCAAAATAATGAAAATCACAAAAAAAAAACCAAAATACGGAAAGAAAAAAGATAACCGTATGAATATACATATGTACATATGTCTAATTTAGTATGAAACTTACAAGTTACAACAGTCTCTAAATCTTAACCGTTATATAGAATACACATCTCTCCTATAGTCCTATTATATAGAATCTTAATCCCATAATGGCTCGGACTCATTATAAACGCATGCAAATGCTTGGTGTATACTATTCGCGTATCTGAAAATCTAAAGAATGCAAAAAGGAAGTGATAATGTTGGAATGCAGAGAGGACATGTGCATGAATATGTAAACTGTATTATTACTACCTTTCGAAAATAGACAATACGATGGATCGGACAGTTATTTGTGTGGGCGCATATATATTTAATATGTACATTTTTAATAATAAGAAAGGGTTTCGTAGATTTGAGGAGTCAAACTAAAAGAGGTATCCAAGTTGCACAAAGGTAGATAACGTGGAAATATGACTGGTCAGCTTTCATTTAAAAGCAATTTCGCCCACGAAAACTTAATAAAATGAACCAAAAAACCAGAAAGTTAAAGAAGCGTATACATAATACATCTATGAAATGATACTAATTACGTTCCGATTATTCCAATCTACGCCGTATAAGAACATTTTCTGCAGAAATATGTCAAAGATTAAGAACTTGGTGTGGTTATGTTGGGGTTTAAACCAAATTTGTGGAATGCGAGGAACTACCTGAATTTTGAAAACCATAATTTTATAAAGACAGAAACATACGATATATATATATTTTTATATAACTATGAGACAATTCGGTTTTTTACCACCCGACTAATCCATTAAGATGAGTGTAATCGTCGAGTAATACATTCATCGGGTTTCTAATGGGCCTAAAGCATGACACTATTTCGACTGATCAAGTGGAGGTGAAAGTGTTTTCAGAAAAAATCAAACTCATGTTGGAAGAGTCTACCTCATTCCCTTAGAATTTTTACCACTAAACCACCACCACTTGGTTTCAAACAATAAAATTTTACCTAGAAAAAATAATAAAGAACACAACAAGTGAATCTAGTTCACCTTACTAGAGAATTTCATCTCCTTAAAAACATACTAATGCAGAACATATGTTCTTCACATATGCAACATATAGTGTCGTGCCAAGACTTTTCAGGGCCTGAGGCGCTTTAAAAGATGGGGTCCTTTCAATAAGAAAATTGAACGGAAATTATAAACAATAGAAATTAAGCAAAAACAAAAATAATAATAAATCCAGTCTAAAATTTAGGGTTGCCTTGTCGGTGAGGAAAAAAAATTAAGAACATAGTAATAAGAAAATAACAAAACTAGAAGAAAACCAAAAATTAAAAGTAGAAAAAAAACATTTGAACAAGGGCTGGACCCGAACTCGGGTTTAAGCTAAAGAGGGATGAACAACTGAAATTCTTTAAGACTATTACACTACGGCTAACTTTTGGAAAATTAGGGTCCCAAAATATATATATTCTCTCGGGTCATGAAGCAAATACCTCATCATTAAGACCATAGGCACGGCCTTGCATAGAGAGTAGACCCGAACATCTGCCATGATCACATAAATAAAGTGTCCTCAAAAAATTGTGATGTAGTCTCAAATGTTGTATCACCTTTTATAGGGGAAGCATTGGCCATTTTCACAACATTAAAACAAGCTCAAGACTCAACTTGGGATATAATCATGCTGACTCAATTTGGGATATAATCACCATATGCGCAAATCTTCTATTTTATTTTTTTATGCTAAAATCTTAGTCCGATCGAACTTTACCTGCAGGCAGGCCTGGTTCTCTCATTGTGCAATAGGTGCAATTGCACTATGTCCATGCTATTTTGTAATTTTTTGTTAAGGTTTTTGAGTTTTTAAATTTGTTTTTAGGAAATAAGTTAAATATATCTTCAAAACTACACCAATATGCACTGGGTTCAATTCTGAAATGAACCGGGCCTGCGTGCAGGCGAACTTGTGGTGGAATTTTATGGTATTATCCAAGGTATAAAACTCATGGTAACTCTTTTTATACATGTCTCGTTTGCGTGTGTACTAACATCCAAGGAACACCAATGTCTTGACATATTTTATAGCAAAGAGAGCATTACATATTAAAATAATAAATGTATATACATAATACAAGCCGTAAGCGTAAAGGATGGGACAGAAAATACAGATAACCATCATGTATACGCAATCGAATGTTAACTAGAGTAAGTTTTTTAATCACTGTCTTGATTACTGATTAGTTTGAGTAGTGTATACACTGATTAATCGAATATAAATTGTGATTACTGATTAGTTTGAGTAGTGTATCTGACAATAGCTGATGATAATTAGCTCTCGGATCAAATGAAACTATCCGATATTTATATAAAAGTATAAAACCAAAAATCTCTGTCTTATCGCTATCAAATTCTTTTGTGCATTAATGAGAAAATAGCTGATGAAAAAGAGACACGTGGAGAGTTAGGGTGCGTGAAGAACAAAGGAGATGACGTGGCTTTGCATGTATCCTCTCCTTCTTTGGGAACTTTGGACATAAATGTTTCACGACAGAGATTTTTGTCTCTTTTCCTCACTTCCAAAAGACTACTACACTCACCAAAGATTCCGTGCCCTTTGCTAATGCTATGCTCCCATACATACACGTAACACTATTCACCTTCTCAATTTTTGATACGATTTTTTCTTTTAATATATAACGGGATTTCACTGTAAAATTCAAATTCATACTGATTTTAAAGCATGTAGCCATCCATATATTTTACCTATTTAAAGCGTTTCAAACGATTAATTTTTGAGTTAATAAAATTTAGAGCATTTTTAAACTCTTTCTAAAGCACAAGCTTTTGATATTTTACAAAAAAATTTAAGAGTGTACTTAGAAAGGAAAATTATGAATAGTATTTTGGATTGGATATATGGGTTTCAAAATTTATATATATTTTTAGTATACTGTTATGTACTTGTGTCTATATATAGCTGTGAGTATCTATTTCGAGTACTCTAAAATTCGAGACAGACGGGGGTGAATATCCGTCCTTATCCATACTACTATACTAGTCTATGGGTTTTTTTTTTTCTTGGTAAAATAGTCTATGGGTTTTAAGTTTTAACGTAGAAGAGTAGAATGTTTGATTGACCTAAAACCTAACATACAAAATATGTAAAATCGTTGGTCGTATCGTATGATAAGTGACCCAACCCAACCCCATATACTTTCACGTGGCCCGTGACCTCATTCCAAAGCCTAATTAAACTACTCCCATATATATGCCGCATGAGAAATTTAACGATTACTTCATTATTAGTTTTAATTATATTATTGTTGTATAAATTATATATGAATCTATTGAGTTAATACCATACATCTTATTCATCACGAAATTTTGAGCTACTGACATCTTAGAGTGGAGGAAAGGTCAGGAGGTCATAAATGAACTAGCTAGTTTCCCATTCATTGAAGTATTTGTAGTTTTGTACTATCTCAATTTCGTTACTGTACTATATACATATTTCGATTATTGGTTTGTCTTTATGTTCAAAACGAATCTACAAATCCCAAAAATGAAGTATTATATATTCTTAATTCACAAAATCAAGATGAACGGTTTTCATGGTAAAGAGTTTCGGTAGATTTACTAATCTACAGAATTGGATTCGTATTTTTCTGAAAATCATAATCCTAGACATAATGTAAGAACATTAAAGAAATTGTTGATAAACGATGTTTGGACCAAGTGACCTTGCACATTATAAAAAGAAAAACACCCTAAAATATTACACTTTTTTTTCTTTTTCAAATATAACACAACTAATTAAATTACAAAAATAAGATAAATTATCTTTTTATCGAACATTTATATCTTTCTTCGCATTAAAAAACAAAAAACAAAAGAGGATCCAAGAAGAACGGTCACAAAGATGCTCATTATTCTGGGGTATATAAAAAGCAACTTATGGAATATTCATATTTCAACTTTCAAGTGTATGCACCTATGAGAATAGTTTATATTTTGATTTAAAATACGAACATCAATGTTTTGATCGTCGATAGAGTTATGATTCCGAATTTTTTTTTTTCAAACACCCTTTCATGCTACCTACATTATGTTTCCATAGCAGAAGCTGAGTCATTGGACACACTGTCCCATTTGATAAATTTCACGTGATTTTCATGCTACCTACATTATATTTACACGTCGATTCTATTAGTGAGCTCAAGCCCAAGACCATATTCAGGCCCATGTGTTTAGGGTTTCATTACAACTAGATGAGTATAAATATGAAAGTTATGAGAACTTGAGATGTAACCTTTGAGAGTTGAAAAACAACTCTCCTCTTTTATCATTTCATATATCACTACAAGAAAACAGATAATTTGTGACACCCTTATTCGTCACAAAATCGTCACAAATGGGTCATTTGCGACTACTTAGTGACGAAAACAGGTCGTCGCAAATATGTCGTCGCTAATTTCTGTAGTCGCAAAGTAGTCGCATATTAGCGACTACTTTGTTACGCTGTTTTAAACGTCGCTAATTAGCGACTACTTTGTGACACCAGTACATAGTAGCAAATTAGTCACACTTTTGTTACAACCGTCTCGTCGTCACAAATAAGCGACTGATTAGTGACAATCTTTGTAGTGTCTAAATGTCACAGTAGTTACAAATTAGTCTCAAAAGCGTCGCTAATAAGCGACGACTTAGCGACAAATTAACAACTACTTTGTGACGCTTTTTATTGTTTAGTAATGAATGATCATAAATAATCGCATGTTAGACAGTAAAGCGTCACAAATTAACACTAATTTGCAAAGATTTAATTGTTTGGTTGTTAATGGGTTACAAATTTGCAACTATATTCTGACTAGAACAGTAAACCTAAATCTATATAAACTTGTGTTTCTTTTTCGAATCTTAGACCAAAAGTAATACAAAAATCTAAAACTAAATGAGATTAAACAATACTTAAGGTTTTCAAGCAACAAAGCTTGACAGAAGAACATAATTATACAAAACAAAAAGTTAACAAGTTCTTAACAAGTTATTTGTTCAAACAAAAAAACATAAAGTTTAAGAAGAGCATAGGTTGAAACAATTCTGATTTTTATGTCAAAATTACTCTTGAGTCTGTATGTTGTTCTTGTTCTAGCTGCTGCAGCAAAACTCTAAATGGTGCTTCATTCTTGAAGACTTGTTCTTGTTCTTGCTGCAAATTAAGAAGCAATCGGGAAGATATCAGTCAATCATTTGACAAAATCTCTGTGCTGGTAAGAGTAAGATAATGTTCACTAATTTGTGGGTTTTCCACAACTTATATTAATATCTACTCTAAATAAAGACCAAGAGACTAAATCCTTACCAATTTCTTGAAAGGGGAGCTGTTAAGGCAAGATTCTAAAGCCTGCAATGGTGGCTTAGATAAGTAATGGAACAAACAAACTCAAAAGATACTACTTCGACAAAACCAAATCATATAAAGCAAACAAGAGAAGTTAAGTTACATTCGACTCCATGGAAGCACCAACATAGAACTCATTTCCAAGCATGTCTTGTATCTTTCTTTTCAACTTGTAGATTATTGGTTGCTCCAAGTAATTCTCTGACCACCTTAACCTAAAACAATTAACATTATAATGTTGGTAATTCAAAACGAAGAGAAACTCATACATAAACAAGAATATGCATGCATACACGCCTTTCTTGTAATCTACACAAAGATATTTGAGAATTCTCTTCAACAAACCAAAGCAAAGAACACAACTTGCAAAAGAGAAAGGCTCTTTTCAACTTGTAAAAGTTCCAATATATGTAACTATGGTTCTCTAGAGACCTAAGATCTTTCTTGTAATCTACACAAGATCATTGTAATCTCTTCATCAAAACAAAACAAAGTGACAACTTCTAAAGATCGGTAACTTGCAAAAGAGTTAAGCCACTGAGATCATAACAAAGCATCTTCCATCTTCCAGATAACTTGACAAACCAACATTATTCTCTAAAACCATCATAATCAACTCTAGAAGCTTAAAGCATTTGCATTTGAGTATGATTCGGTTTTCGAAGAACGATACATACCAACATTTGAATCTTTAGGATAAAGTTGTGGAACTCCTTGTTATTCTAAGCTAGGAAGAACATCCTCAGTCTGCAAACAAAAAATTGGAATATGTAAACTCGAAATTGTGTATCAAAAGGAAATGTGAAGAGGGCAAGATCAAAAAGGTGAAACAAACGTAAGTTCCTTCCATAGGAGAAGGAGGTTCAGGAGCAGAATTTGGGTTTTCTAAGTAATCTTCGTAGAGCCTGTAATACGGAGGTGGTGGTGGATACGCAGCTATAGCCATTTCCTATACAAACCCAAATCAAAAACTAAGCAAAATCAACAACAAAAATCGCAAATCTTAGGGTTTCGTAATGACGATTCCAAATTTGATCCAAATATGAGACTTTACGATTGAATCGAGAAGAATCTGGGTTCAATTTTTGAAAATAAAAATCGAGACTAACCTTTTGGTAAGGAGGATGGAACCACACAAGGAAGATCGAAGAAGCTTGAGTGAGAGAGATAGAGAGAGAGAAGACGGCGAAGAGCGAGGAAGAAGAGAGACGATTCCAAAGGTTTGGGTGTGTCCTGTTAAATTGGTCTAATCAGAACGGTTCAAATTGGATTCGGTTTGATTATTGACATTGGAATTGAGAGAGAGAGAGGAGAAGCGATGAAGGAGATTCATACCCAAAACAGAGAGAAAGAGGAGAAGCAAAAGAAGCGGCTACTTCTTAGAGAGGAAAAATAAGGGTTGAGGTATCGTGTAAGTGAGTTAGATTTGTGTAAGTGAGCTAGATTTGGGCCAAAAAATTTGGGGTTTTTAATTTAATTTAATTGGTTTGAGAGGGAAACCAAAATTTTTTGGTTCTAAAGTTTGGTTTTGGTTTCCCACCAAAAATTATTAGGGATTTGGTTTTAGCTTCCCACTAAAATTTCTAAGTATAATTTTTTTGAAGTTTAGGGTATATGTGTTTATTGATGTCTATTTATATATAACTATAGTTTATGGTTAATTTTGGATTTAGACACAATGTATATAAGTTAAATTAGTGCTATATATGCATATACATTTGGTATTATTCTAATCAAATTAAAACTTAAACACATATATCAAAATTAAAATAGATTTATAGGCAATCACAATTTGATTATAATTATGATATACAATGTATATAAGTTAAATTTTAAGAGGAGTTGGTAAAGAGTCGCAAATTTGTCACACTTTTCGACTGGCGTCTCAAAGTAGTTGCGAATGCGTCATGTATTTGTGACTCCTTTTTGACTCTTTGTTGGTTGTAACAAACAAAACCCTAAACCCTAAACATATAGGACCAATATATTGAGGTTTTCTTCTTTCTATTAAACTTGTAATATATTTCTTAACAATTTCATTGTTTATGTGCATTAAAAATACTACAAATGAATTGATTTTGAAAATATTAACACTTTACCACAAATAACATTACACTTATAAGTATTTTAGTTTTGAAATTTACAAACATCAACTGCAAAGTGAAATTAAATTTGAAGTGGCACTAAATTAAAATTGTTATATCTAATATAGTTGATAACAATGTAATTACATGAAAATAAATTGTATATACTTAAAATATGTTAATTAGTTTCCAAAAAATATAAGAGGAGTGGGTAAAGAGTCGCAAATTAGTCACACTTTTCAATTGACGTTGCAAAGTAGTCGCGAAAGTGTCACTGATTTGAGACTACTTTGTGACTCTTTGATGTTTGTGACAAAACAAAACCCTACACATATAAGAATAATAGATTGAGGTTTTCTCATTTCTATTAAACTTGTAATGTATTTCTTAACAATTTTATTGTTTATGTGCATTAAAAATACTACAAATGAACTGATTTTGAAAAAATTAACACTTTACCACTAGTAAATTATATATGTCATCTATTATGTAAAATATAAAACCCTAAAATAAACTCTATACATAGAAGATAATGTTTTATTTTCCAAAATTCTTAAGAGGAGTTGGTAAAGAGTCGCAAATTAGTCATACTTTTCGATTGGTGTTGCAAAGTAGTCGCGAAAGCGTCACGTATTTGTGACTACTTTGTAACTCTTTGTTGGATGTGACAAACAAAACCCTAAACCCTAAACATCTAGGACCAATAGATTGAGGTTTTCTCTTTTCTATTAAACTTGTAATGTATTTCTTAACAATTTCATTGTTTATGTGCATTAAAGTATTACAAATGAATTAATTTTGAAAAAATCAACACTTTACCATAAGTTACATTACACTTATAAGTATCTTAGTTTTGAAATTTACAAACATCAATTGCAAAGTGAAATTAAATTTGAAAGGCCACTGAATTAAAATTTGTATGTCTATTGTAGTTGATACAATGTAATTACATAAAAATAAATTGTATTTACTTAAAATATGTTGTTTAGTTTCCAAAATTCTTAGGAGGAGTTGGTAAATAGTCGCAAATTAGTCACACTTTTCAATTGACGTCACAAAGTAGTCGCAAAAGGGTCACTGATTTGTGACTACTTTGTGACTTTTTGTTGGTTGTGATAAAACAAAACCCTAAAATAGTAGCAAATTTGTAACTATTTGTGACACTATGTTAGGGAGTCACAAATCATTACCCTATACCCTAAATATTTGAAATACAAAACTAATAAAAATGCTTAACTAATCATTCTTTTTATATTTTTAATTGCTTTCATTAGTATATTGTGTTAAATAATACTAATTAAGATAACTATAAACAAAATTTAAACTTAACAAATATTAAATTGAAAACACATACACTATATAGTAAAACATGCTATAGACAATACAAAGAGGAGTTCACTAAATCTAAAGTTATTTTTTCCAGTATTATATACGATATTAAGTATAACTAACACTTAAAACTTATATAGATACTTATGAACACTCTTTTAACAATGATTTTAACTTGTTTTCTTCAAATGATATGAGTGCGTAGCTAAAAAGAGGTAAATCAGTCACACTTTTTGTGACTACTTTGCCACTCATTTGCCACGCCAGATAATCGTTACAAAAATGTCATATATGTGTGACTACTTTGCGACGCTCATTAGTGACTGTAAATATTGTCGCAAAAGAGTCACAAATTAGCAACCTGGGAAAGGTTAGTCACAAAAACGTTACTAATTTACGACTATGTTACGACACTCTCATGTAGTCGTAAATTAGTGACGTTTTTGCAACTAGCCTTTTTTCAGTCGCTAATTTGTAACAAATACGTCGCAAAGGAGTCGCAAATTTTGTGACTAAATAATTAGTCACAAAAAGTAGTCACTAATTATCTGTTTTCTTGTAGTGTATCAATCTAAAGCTTTTGTGTTCTTGGTGACAAACCAATCTCTTTAGCTTTGTTCTTGTTCTTAATAAAGTTCTTTGAGCTATTTAATTTCTTAGTCTAGATTTATATATGAATAAAGCTCTTTGAGGTAGAATCAATCTTTGTTTGAGATTGTTAACATGGTATCATTGAGCCATTCGGTACTTTGGGATGTTGATATCACCATCTTATAGCTTCAACTCACTCCTCTTGCTTCTGAAAATTGAAGAAACATAGCCTCAAAGTGTATTTCTTATCGAAGAAAAGAAGATCCTCTCTAGTCTGATTTTTCTCAGATTTCACTCCAAGTTTCTAACTTTCCTCTTCAAGTTGGCATCTTTAAGCTTCCTAAATGAAAAAGATTCAAGCTTTAGCTTTCTCAAGCTATCTCAAGCAGGGACTTGTCCGTCTCGTGAAGTCAAGGAATCTGCAAAAACTCTTGGTCTATCTGATTCGTATTCTTCTTCTTCAAATGCACGCTGCATAGGCCTCTGAAACAGAACCAAAGCTATCAATTTTAGATGCTAGAGCTCATTGTCTAAGCACGAAGCCATCTCTTATCCACGGTAATTTCTGAATCTTCTTGAAGAGATTACATTCTGTTTTAGCTTAAGAGGATATTGGCTAGATGGTTTAGATTCATGGGTATGAATTTATGAAGTTGAACGAGTAGGCTGCTATTGGGTTTGATAAAGAGGTGATTAAAGATGCAAGTTCATGTCAGATTCGCAATATATGTTGAGTGCACACAAGGTGCTCGACTAAATGCCAACTAGAATGTCAGATTGTGGAAATGCAGATTTTTGGTGGTTTTTAGATAGGAAACAAAGAATGAGTATGGTTTGTTAGTTGTGGGAAGAAATTTTTTCACAACCATGAGATAGCTTAGTAGAGTTACTCGAGGTAAAATCCCGGACTCGTTGAGAGACAAATAGGTCAAAAGAACCTGAAAAGTTCTCACACTAGTGACTAATCTCTATGGTGAAGAAAATCATCTACCTACTTCATATGGATCTTCGACTACTCGTTCCTCTCAAAGCCATCATCATATGCAACCAAACTTGTCATCTTTTGTTTCACCCGACGCCAAGTTTGCGGGGGAGTATTAGTGAGCTCAAGCCCAAGACCATATTCAGGCCCATGTGTTTAGGGTTTCATTACAACTAGATGAGTATAAATATGAATGTTATGAGAACTTGAGATGTAACCAGTGGCGGAGGCAGAAACTATTTTGGTTGGGGGCATAAACACTAAGATAAATATGACATAAAGAAGATATGTCTTAAAAAAAATAGTCTCGTACATAAAACGTATCTTACAAATGTTATAAAAAGAAACACCTTACAAACATACTCTACGCTCCGCCATAGTTTGAAACCTTTTTATCACGGTTTCGTTTGTGACCGATTCAAACAACTCCTTCTCAACAAAACAAACAAGACAATCACTTAGAAATTGATCTCCGATTCGGTTGCGCAAGGCTGTCTTGACAAACTTCATTGCAGAGAAACATCTTTCGACAGTTGCGGTAGCAACGGGTAAAGTCAATGCTAACTTCAAAAGCCTGTAAACAAAAGGATGTGCAAGATCTTTTTGTGTTTCTACCATCAGTCGAGAAAGATCTCCAAGATTCTCCAAACTATTAAATCGTTCATCTTCTCTTACATTGTCAATGTAGATGTCAAGTTGCTACTCAAGAGAAGAATGCTCAAGAAAACTAAAATCATGAGGATAGAACTCAGCCAACTTCACCAACTTATCTTTGTCAAACTCCTTGAATGAATTTGCAGGACTCAAAGAAGCCATACAAATAAGAAGTTGAGTGTTTACCTCGGTAAAACGATCATTGAACTCTTGAAGTTGCATATCCAGAACAACATTAAAACAATTGATCTTATAATGATGTAAGTTGGTTATGTTGGTTCTCTTCCTTGGCCTCTTTGTATCAACAAACTCGTCTTCCATCATGATCATTTCGATATCATGTTTCTCACAAAAAGAAGAAACTTTAACCATAAGCGAATCCCATCCATCATCTCTAAGTCTCTGCAATTCTCGCTTAGTAGATTGGACCAATGAAACAGCATTAAGAATGTCTTGATCTTTTCTTTGCAAAGCCATGGATAAATTCTGAGTTAGGCCCAAAATAAGCAACATCATCTGTAGATAAAACACACAATCAAATGTATGGAAGTACTTAATAAGACCATATGCTTGACGTTTCTTTGAGTCCTCAACGCCTTCGCTTTGAATATACTCAAGCACCTTAATAACTGATGAAAATAACTCAACCAAACGCAACAAAGTCTTATGATGTGATCCCCAACGAGTATTTGATGGCCTTGGAAGAGAACTCTCCTGATTCTTTCCTTTTCCCGTGCTAGTTTCACCGTCCCTTATTCTTTCCTCAATATCTTTTCGAGAATTTTCTCGAAGCATATCTTTCCGTTTACAAGAAGATCCAACTACATTCAACAATGTAGAAATCATATCAAAGAAATCACCAACTTCAAATTGTTTCTTCGCAACTGCCACTACAACCAATTGGAGTTGATGAGCAAAGCAATGGACATAATAACCCGAACTGTTTTCCCTGAGAATCAATGATCGAAGGCCATTAAACTCACCCTTCATATTACTCGTGCCATCATAACCTTGACCCCTCACATTTCTCAAGCTTAATCCGTACTTAGCAAACAAATCATCAATGGCAAGCTTGAGTGTCAAAGAAGATGTTTCTTTCACGTGAACAACACCAATAAACCTTTCTTTGATCGTTCCGGTCTTATCGACGAATCGTAACACAACACCCATTTGTTCCTTGTAAGAAACATCGGCACATTCATCCACTAATAGACCAAAAATACCATGATCAATTTCTTCAATAATAGATTTCACAACTTCTTCTGCAAAACAATGAACAATATCTTTTTGAATCGGTGGAGAAGTCATTTGGTTATTTTTTGGAGCATTCTCCAAAACAACCTTACTTACAACCTCATTTTGATCCGCCGTGTATTTCAAGAGTTGTAAGAAATTTCCTTTATTAGCGGAGTCTTCTGACTCATCATGGGCACGGAAAGGTAATCCTTATCGCAACAAATATCTAGACGCATCAATCGAAGCATTTAACCGAATACGATACTCGTTCTTCACCACATCATCATGTTTATAAAAAGCTTGCACTATAGAATGATCTTGCTTCCTCAAAGAATCACACTTCTTAACAGCAATATTGTGAAAGCTATTCCTATCACCCACATGCGAAGCTAATCTCTCAGATTTATTCCAACTAGAAAAGCCTTCTTTCACAAATGCATCATTCCCACCTTGTTTTTGTATATCATCTCTAAACAAGTAACAACACAAACAAAAGGCTTTTTCTTTCGACGTGCTATACTCAAGCCAATTATAGGTGTGAAACCAAGTTGGATTAAATCTTCTTAGGGATTTTCCGATCTTCTTCTTCTCAAAAGGATGACCATAAGGCTTACAAGGACCTCTAGCTAGATATTTGCGTCTTACCTCATCTCTCTGATTTGGATGATATTCCAAAATCTTTTTCCTTTCAGCAGGATCCCATGGCAAATCATCCAAATTGCTCTCTATTTCAAATGTTGAAGTGAATTTTCTCTTAAAATACTTTTCCATCGATCTGATAAAATAAGAATTTTAGTTACAATTTATACCAAACAACAAAATCTATATAAATAAAACAAACCATAAAAGAGAGATGGTGAAAACTCACCAATTTAGTGACAAATCTTTGATCTAGTGCTATTGTTTTCGTTTGAAAAATCTGTAGAAACTCAAACGTCAAAAAAAGACAAACCCTAAAAAAAAACACGATGCTAAAACATTTGTTTTTTTCCAGATTTTGATAACTAATGAAATAGGCCATAAGCCATATTGTAATATTAGGCCTATTGCAATATATTTTGGGCTTAAAGTTAAAAGTCAATTTTCTTGTTTGTTTTGGTTGATTGGGCCATATTTAATTTATGTTTGGGTCTAGAACAAAGGTATGGGGGCAAAAATATTTAACAAGTGGGGGGCATTATTATTAGCTTTAATAATATACACTAATTAATTAAATTTCGTTGGGGTCAGTGCCCCCCCCCTTAACGAACGTGCCTCCGCCACTGGATGTAACCTTTGAGAGTTGAAAAACAACTCTCCTCTTTTATCATTTCATATATCAATCTAAAGCTTTTGTGTTCTTGGTGACAAACCAATCTCTTTAGCTTTGTTCTTGTTCTTAATAAAGTTCTTTGAACTATTTAATTTCTTAGTCTAGATTTCTATATGAATAAAGCTCTTTGAGGTAGAATCAATCTTTGTTTGAGATTGTTAACAGATTCAATAGATGAAATCTTTAATTACGGCCACATGTACGCGTTACGTGTACATTCGTACGCAAATGGATATGCATGTTCGTTTTTATTATACGCCTTCATAATTGTAATATTTTGTATTGGACGTTTTAGATTCGAAAGAGAAACACTAGATTTGTGTCGGATTTTCGGGAGGCATCTTATATTTACTCTTTTAAATTGTGTTGAATATGGAATATGCTTTATTTGGCAGCAAATATCTTACACGAATCTCGATGTATAGATAAGAAACTAAGTTATCTGCTCTGGTATCGAAATATTGTGGTTATGAATGGTGATTTAATAAACTACGGTGTGGTACGGTTAAATCATTGGATTATGTTCTTTGTCACCATTCACCAAAATAGTTAGAACACAAGTCCTGTGCGGTCCATTTGTGGGGTACTTCAAACGTGGTGCACAGCAATTCTTCTTTTGGTTAAGTTTGATTGCATTTGAACCGTACACTAACCTACAAAATAGGATAATTCAAGCGCGATTCACATTTTTTGTTGTTAAATTTGTAATCTAAATTGAAGAAAACTATACATGTTAATTTTATCGACTAACAAACAAGAGATTCTTAAAAATACAATGTTCTAAAAATATAATTTTCGATATCTAAATGAGTCAGAACTCTTTTCTGATGGGATAACTCTAAACTCTAGAGGAAAGGATCTCATGTAGGAAGTTCCAATTTTCCCCAGCATCTTTGTGAAGTTACTGATAATTAGCCAATGGAAGCCTAAAAAAGCCCATTAACTTAGTAATATATGAGTGGAATTGGGCCTAGGTATTGAACCCATTGGCTAATTCATGTGTTTTTTTTTAGTGAGAGATTTAAGAAGCTTCAAAATGCAAGTGCTTAGATGGAAACTGAGATTCACTGAGACTAAAGTTTTTAAAACAGGATTGGATTAAAAAGCTGATTCTGCATCTATAACTAACTAATCACAGTGTTTATGATGCAGCCAAAAATGGTGCCTGAAAATGCTCATCACACAACTATCATGTTCCAACTTACATTCCCAACACACATCATCAGTGCCATAGAAACCTTTCCTATATAGCGAAGAAAACACAAGTCTGAGTCAAAGCATTCAACAAAAATCGAAAGCGAATTTGTTCTGTTATGGCTATTGGAGAGATGATACTAGACGAGAGTGACGATATAGAGAGCTACAGTGAGGAGTCTCTTTGTCTAGATAAAGCCAAGGAGCTTCTTGCTCAAATCAATCTACCCACTGGATTGTTGCCATTGAAGGATATGACAGAAGTTGGGTACAACAAAACAAAAGGGTTTGTGTGGATGAGGATGAGAAGCAAGATCGAGCATACATTCCGTGCGATAGGTCGTAGAGTGTTGTATGACACGGAGATAACTGCATTTGTTGAGGATCGTCGGATGAAGAGACTAACCGGTGTCAAAAGCAAGGAGCTGATGATTTGGGTTCCCGTGAATGATATCTTCATCAAAGAGAAAGATCCGGAGAAGATCACCTTTGCTAATACCACCGGCCTGTCAAGGACATTTAAAGTTTCAGCGTTTCAGAGCGAGGATTGATAAATCAGCAGAAACTAAACTTCCTTGATGTAAGTAAGAAACCAATAAAGAAGGGTTGTGCTCCCTACCAATGGAACACAGCCTGATTAATATCATAAAGACAAACCTTTTTCACATGAAATTGCGTACCGATCATAACATTTAATGAACAAGTCCCAAATGGCATTGAAGTGTACTATTGTGTTTACAATCAACATATAAGACTCGTTTCATCGCCTAACTGTGGCTAAAGATGTATGTAATATTCTCTATCTATATGTAACTAGCCAAACAAGAGATAATGCATAAGAAGTAAGAATCTTTGCCTAAGATTTTAGTACATAACCAAGGCTAGGAAATAGTCACATCTGAGAAAGTATCTTTGAAGTGAGACAATGTAAAGAGTTAGATTACCATGTCCACTGCTGTGCAGGATCAGGAAGCCAGAATCCAAAATCAGGGTCTCTTGCGAAAAGGAACAAAAAAGGATCGCGAAGAAACTGCGGGGACAAAGCTTTCAGTCTGTCTCTGGTGTATTAAGATCCTTGTATCCAAACCATTAACTTGAAAAGAGGTAATGGTAAATGATCATGGTGGTGATTCCAATTTCTCCATCCCATCATCTGCTTCTCTTTTACTCTCATGTTTTGATCTCCAAGCACCAACAGTCTTGAAATCCCACACAACCTCTGAGATCTCATCCTGAGGCAAGGTTAGACCCTCGCGTTTTATAGACCTATGCAACTCACAGAAGACTTTAGGGTCTTGTAGCCTGATGTACTCTTGCAAAACTTGCTCATGATTTGGGATCCAGTTCCTGGGGAATGGAGTATAATCACAGGACGGAATCAAAGACATGCGAGAGAACTGAACTCCTTCTATAGCATCAACAAGTCCCATTCTCAGAAGATCAGAGTATTCAGGTGCAGAATTATTGCTACTCTCACTTAATGGATGGCTAAGATCACGTGAGGCTATGCTGTACACTTTGGCACGAGATTTAAGCCTATACCTTGCAGCGTATAGTTTAGCCAAAGAGCTTCTAATTACATAAGCACAGAATCCAACAGCCTTCTTACGATTGTCTGCATATTTGTACCAATCAGCCATTGTTTCAAGAAATTTATTCATCTGAGAGTTACTATGAGACTGGCTTGAATAAAGCATTGGGTTACAAGGTAAAGGCTCGGGATCTTTGTCACCTTTAACAAAAGCAAGACGCCTAAATTGACGGATACATTGTTCTAAACTAGCAGAGACAGAAAGCAACGTTCCCACTCCCTTTTTACTCACAATGCTGCCTCCGCTTCCTGTGTAACGGAGAGTCGGATAAATAACTCTTCTGCAAATGATGTGATCAAGAAACTGAATACCCCTGCTTATATGTTCAATCTCTAACTTTGAATTATCCAATCTCAAACCGAAAGCTCTATCGCAAAACTCAATTATTTCCTTTCTAATCTTTACTGCGTCCTCTCTAGGCCCTCTAATCCCAATCAGAAAATGACCTCCATACCTAATGTAATCCATTTTCCTAGTTTTCTCCTTCCCACTCGACGGAACAAACTCCGGCCAGGCCGGGTTATGGCAACCATCTTCAATAGACTCCTTCCATATAGAATCCTCTTTACAAGGTCTAAAATACTCAACTATCTTCCCTTCCATAAAACAATCCAACTCATTCAAACACACATTAGCAAGCAAAGGACTCAATATCCCACAAGAACCATATTCAGGCACCTTTGCAGCTTCCTTAGGAGCAAAACTATAAAAAGTCCTCAACCAATAAGGATCCGGTTTCGGCTCATCATCATTCAAAATCTTCTTCTTCGTCCTCATCCTCTTTTCACGTTCGATTCTCCTCTTAGCTCCTAATCCATCTTCTTTACCACTCTTCTCAACAACCACACGCTTCAACACTCTCTTATCAGACACATTCAAAGAAGATTCAATCAAGCCAAGAACTTTCCTATCTTTAACAACTTTCTCAACACAATTCATCACTACATCAACATCAACATGATCCAACAATTCACTAACATCACCTTTCATAAACCACAAGTACCCTGCAAAGTTACTCCTAATAGTTCTAATCACAGTATGTGGATTCCTACCAGGTCTAAACCCATGACACTTACTCGAAAACCTAGCTTCAAAGAAAGGTTCAAGAATCATCAATAAAACCTCATGAACAACACGATCCTGAAAAATCGGTTCTTCACACTCCATTACTCTTCTCACCTTCCCTTTCGACATTGCTTCACCTCCACTCGCTAACCCTTTCTCATTAGGACTCTTCACGAGCTGATTCATCTTATCATTCCACCGGAATTGTCCACCGGAGCGAGTAACGGCTCGTTGGAGAGAGAGAAGAGAGCGTAAGGCATTGGAATGGATTGCATTTCGAGGTGGGAATGTTCCGGTGATGTGAGCACAGGTTCGTTGATAAGCTAAGACCCATAAGTCGAATTTTGAGAGGAAACCTGTGAGGTTTGAGAAAGTTGAAGAAGGTGGAGAAGAGAATGATTTGACCCAGAGGGAGAGACAGATTTCTACAGGGTCTTGTTTGAGTAGTGAATGTGGGTCTTGTGTTGAAGATGAAGAAGGTTGGTGATTTGGGAGGATTGAAAGAGAAGAGATTTGTTTGTTGAAGGTGTTGCAGTGAAGGTGTTCGACGATATTCCTCACTGAACTCAAAGAATTTGTCACTCTTCTCATTCTTTCTAGTACTGAAGTAATAAACATAGAAGGTAGAGTGAATAATAAAAATGTTTTACTATAACAAAAAAAATTGTTCGTAATTTAGCCCCAATATTTTGCTATTATTACGAGACAACCTCTAAGGTTTTGAAAATTAAGTACTACACCAATTGTTGTCAGTAAGGTCCAGTAAAGTATATGTTATGTCGGATCTAAAATTTATGTACCTATATTAAAACATGTTAAGTTTTGGATCGGATAGAGGTTCGAATCCATTCAGGTACACGTTCTGGTTCGAGTTTACCTATAAATATCCAAAACTTCGTACTCAATTATATTTTATACTATTTTTTTTTTAAATCTATACAAAAAACATATAATATAAAAATATTTGAAGCAAAAACAATACAAAATATTTAAAATAAAAATCTAAAATTCTAACTATTTAGAAATGTGATAAAATACCAAATCTAAAATATAAACTATTTAAAAATGTGAAAAACATATATAAGCATGGACATACGGGTACAGATTCAAGTTTGGATCGGATCTTATCGGATACAAGTTTTTTCGGATTTAAAAATTTAATATTCAAGTATATGTAGAATTTTGGGTCGGATACAGATTCAAAAAAATTTGGTCGGATATAGGTTTGGATATTCGAATCTGGGTATTTTGCCTAGACCTAGTTGTAAGTATGTTTAATTCGCAATAAAACAAATATTAATCAAGTGTAATTCCTGGTAATTAAGGAACAGGAAGTAAATAAAATAATAATGTATTGACGAAGAAAAAACAAGGAGACGAAAGAAAATTGGAAGCTAGTTGTGTCGTGTTGGGTTTGGGTCAATGCTTCTTAACAAGAAGTTGCCGTAAGATTTCAAAGAGACTTCTGTGCAAATCTGATCCTGAGGAAATCACATCTTCTTCTCTGGTCGTTGGTGGGAGAGAGAATCAGAAGAACCCTAAGCTGATCTGATCATGTCGAAATCTCTACCGTATTCAGTTAAAGATGTTCATTACGACAATGCCAAGTTCAGACATCGATCTCCTTTAAAGGTTCCAGCTTGTTTTTTTAGATCTTGATCTATGATTATGGGTTTTCTCCTTTAATTGATATTTTACATGTCTAGAATGGATTTGATGTCACTAGTTCTTGCTTCTTGTTTGATATGGAATTGCTTTGTGTCAAAATACGAAAATTACGTTTTTGTATAACCAATTGAGTGTTAAGTTGCAAACTCAATGATGTAAATTTTTCACAGGGTTTTGGAACCATAGATTCTGAGTTAGACATAGCTATAAGATGACTTGAAGCTTTTGGTTGTGTGTGTTTATGAAATGTGATCTAGATTACTCTCTGATGTTCTTCTTTTGACACTTTTTTTGTGTCTTCTTTTTTGGTTCTAGGTTCTTTCTCAAAGCGTGCTCACTCTTGGCACAAAACGTAACTGCGCAAGTTGTAGCACGGGAAAGTTCCTAATATTGATATTGTTCTTTGGAGTAGCTTGTCTAATGCTGATGAGTAAGAGTCCAAATGATTTTGATGAAAAAGGAAAGGTCACTTTTGTTTCGGGCCTTAGGCTAGGGAGACTTTTGAGAAAGCCGCCTAGGCTTCCACCTCGATTATCACCGGACGAAGGACAATTACGAGCTAATGGTTCAAATTCTGACCCAAAATGGGCAGTAAGACAGCAAAGTGTGAAGGATGCATTTGACTATGCATGGTCTGGCTATAGAAAGTTTGCGATGGGTTATGACGAGCTTATGCCTATTAGTCAGCGTGGCGTAGATGGATTAGGAGGACTAGGCGCCACTGTTGTGGATGCTCTTGATACAGCTATGATAATGGGTCTTGATAACATCGTTTTCGAAGCAGGGTCATGGGTCGAAGCTCATCTCTTGGAGAGAATCAGTCAAAAGGATCAAGTTAATTTGTTTGAAACTACGATACGTGTTTTGGGTGGGCTTCTAAGTGCATACCATTTGAGTGGAGGAGAGCAGGGGACGTTGAACATGACTCATAATGGACCAAAACCAGATATCTATTTAAATGTTGCTAAGGATTTGGCTGACCGTTTACTTTCAGCTTTTAACTCCAGCCCTACTTCAGTTCCTTATAGTGATGTTATATTGCGTGACTCAACCGCTCATCCAGCTCCAGGAGGAATGAGTAGTACAGCGGAAGTTGCGTCTGTACAGCTTGAGTTTAATTACCTCAGTGCTATTTCTGGTGATCCTAAGTATAGTATAGAGGCTATGAAGGTCTTAGCTCATATAAAAACTCTTCCAAAGACTGAAGGTCTTGTTCCAATCTACATCAGGTACTTAGTTCTTTGCTCTTTCAACTATTAAGATTACGATTGCTTTCACTGATCTAACATGTTGTTTCTACCTGGTGCAGCCCTCAATCAGGTGAATTTGTTGGTGAAAATATCAGGTTAGGATCTCGTGGCGATAGCTACTATGAGTATTTAATCAAGGTGTGGCTTCAGCAAGGAGGCAAGATGAACAATAACTTCACGTATTTGCATGATATGTACATTGAGGCAATGAAAGGTGTTAGGCATTTGCTTGTGCGCAAATCAATTCCAAAAGGTCTGGTCTTTGTAGGGGAGCTACCTTACGGGTCTAATGGAGAATTCAGTCCAAAAATGGACCATCTGGTAAGCGTTACTCGCTACCTTATACTGACAATATCGATCAAAACCCCATTTCATAGGATTAGGCCATTGTCATTTGTTGTTCCTGAGGAATGTTCATTCTATTTTTTTGGTCTAGGTATGCTTCTTGCCTGGTACTCTTGCTCTTGGTGCGACCAAGGGACTCACGAAGGAACAAGCTCTGAAGGAAAATCTTTTGAACTTTGAGGACCTAGAAAATTTGAAACTTGCAGAAGATTTAGCGAAAACATGCTTTGAGATGTATGAAGTAACTGCCACTGGCCTTGCTCCAGAAATTGCTTACTTTCACACAAAGGTTAGTTCTGCGTGCTACCATTTTCCAAAACAACTATTTTGCTTTTGTGCTTTAATTCTTGGATTCTAATCAAGCAGGAATACTCTGAGGATGGTCTTCAAGGAGGGAATACAAGTTCCATGTATGCAAATGACATAATCATAAAGCACGCTGATCGGCATAACCTACTGCGCCCTGAAACTGTTGAATCACTCTTTGTCCTCTATCGTATCACAAAAGATACAAAGTATGAAAACTATTCATAGGATTTTTTTGCATTGTCTGAGTTCTTCTACTCTTGAAACTGACACATTTCTAAAAAAATGCAGATACCGAGATCAAGGTTGGCAAATCTTTGAAGCATTTGAAAAGCACACAAAGGTGAAGTCAGGTGGATACACATCATTGGATGATGTAACAGAAGTGCCTCCTCGTAGGAGAGACAAAATGGAGACATTTTTCCTTGGTGAAACATTGAAATACTTATACTTGCTCTTCGGAGATGACTCGGTTATACCATTGGATAAGTTTGTTTTCAACACTGAAGCTCATCCATTGCCAATAAGACACACCTGAAAGGTTACTTTTTAAAGACTGTTCTAGAGAATACACACACATACACAGACATAAACCGAAGAGAAGGTTTGGAGAAAGGTGATGTATAGTACAATACAAATTGGAGAAGAGGCTAGTTCGTTGAGGGAAGAAAAAACTTTTAAACTTTTTGATGTAAGATATGTTTTAACTCAAGTGTTCAAATTTATAATTTGTAGATCTTTATAACAGTAGGTTTCTTGCGGATTACAATAACTCTTTCTTTTGAGCTTTCCCTTGGTACATTGTAAACAGACACCATAGAGATGAATCTTGTTTTAGTCATTTTATACATTACCCTTAAACTGCAAAAGAGAGTTGCTTCACCAGTGGTTAACACTTGGGCCTTGGAATTTGAGATGATTTGGTTTGGAGCATGTTACACACCAAATCAAACACAGATATTTGTGTAAATTTCGAAATTCATAACTTGATAAGATCTGTATAAGTTACACATTGAAGTGTGGTTGTCAACATAAAACGATCAGAGACACAAAACTGAAACCACAAGAACCCTCAATAACTGAATATGACACCATAAAGACATGGTCCAGCACAAGTGAAGAGCTTTGACAAATGTGGTTGCAACTCACTAGCTTAATCAAGCCTTTGCTTTTCCTGCTTGGATAGATTGTACCCTTTGTTGTAACTTCAATATCTGCAAGAGTTTGATTCCATGAGTTAAAACCATAGGATCATTAACCATGGTGCCAAAGCCATAATTCAAAGTATTTTTTCTTCATGGGCAGGCATATATTGACAATCGAAAACCCGTCTACCAAATTATATGCTTAGAGCTAAGTAAAATGAGCATCAATGTTTAGACTATATTGTATTGGTGTAACTAAGTATACTATGCATGAGGAGGGATGTCTTACCGCATCTCTCTTGTTGATTTGTTTTTCTTCCATATCTTGAAGAATTGCATCGAGCCGTTTCCTGCAAAAGATACAACATTATCCTCTTGATATCATAACGCTTGATACCAACATCCTCATAGTTGCTATAAAGAAAGTGTTCACTACATATCCATATCCTCGAGATCATAACGCTACTAACATCATCATCTTTTACCCTAATTAGATAACTAATCAACACCATTCACTAGTAACCTATAATGAAAGGTTCTTTACCTTCTTTATTTTCAACTACTACACCAAACTTAGCTACAATGCAAACAATAGAAAGAGAACTCACAATTCAGCAGAGATGTACTCAATTCTTTTGCCAACATTCGCCTTAGCTTCTGCTAAATCTTGCTTCACTAACACTGGACCAATCATTTTGAAAACATTTGCATCTTCTTCAAGCAAATCCAACTCCTATATAAACAAAACAACACACTCACTCCTCTTCCAATTCCAGAATCAGTAATCTCCACCATTTACATAGAGACAAATATATATACCTTAAGCACAAGCTCATTCTCACCGAGTTGAATCGTGTACTTCTTCCTTAGCTGATGATTCTTCGCTATATCTGAAAAGTGAAAAGAAAATTAGGGTTTCGTTTCTCCAAATTCATCGAGAAAGGTGAAAAAGAAACTTGCCTTTCTGGATTTTGCCGAGATCATTGGCTTTATTCTCTAAGTCTTTCTGCATATCTCTCATCGATGAACTCATTCTTCGTCGCCGTCGTCTTCTTCCTCTTCACTCCGGTGGTTTATTCAAGACTCTCTCGCAGATCCACCAAACAGTAAAACGCTGTGTTGTAGAGTTCTCGACAGAAATTAATAAAGGCCCGTAAAAATAATATGGGCCTTTAACGGCCCAAAGCAAATTCGAAAGGAATAACATAAACCGATTTTGGTTCGGCTCTAATGATTGAAGTCTACTAGGGAAAAAATCAATTTGAACCGAGACAATTTGCATCGTGCCCTTTTGAACTCAACTTTTATAAATAGTTAATTTAAACCTAAACTCCAAACAAATTCAAATTTTATATTTGAACTAACATGTTTTGTGTCGAATTGTATCTTAACCAAAATTCCGTTAGTCAACTTTAACCGAATATTGACTAAAACGATATGTTGGTTAGTTGGCTAGGTAAGAAATGCTTGAAAACGACGTCGTTACATTGTTTTAGTAGAACAATGTCGTTTTCATTTAGAGAAAACTCAAAATCAAATCCATAATTTTATAAATATCCAAATGAAAACGACGTCATTTTATTGAATCACGGATTCGATTTCGAGTTTTTTCTATAAAAACGACATCGTTTTACTAAAACAACGAAACGATGTTGTTTTGACCCAACGAAACCGAGCCAGCTAACCCACATGTCGTTTTTCCATTAACGTTGACTAACAGAATATTGGTTAAGGTACAATTCGGCACAAAACATGTTAGTTCAGGTATAAAATTTGAATTTGTTTGGAGTTCAAGTTTAAATTAACCATATGTAAAAGTTCCGGTCCAAAAGAGCACGATGCAAATTGTCTGAGTTCAATTTGACATTTTTCCCGAAGTCTACTACTACTGTCTACGTTTAAAGTTTACTTACAAGTTACAACTTTACATGTTTTAGTTCAATTATGAAAAGTTATATTTTCTCATTAGTTAATTTTATGAATCAAATGTCTAGTTACATCATGAAATTACAATATCTAAATAATTAAACAAATTTTAGTATATCCATTATCTGTAAACCCTTTAAATAGTTCTCATACACACAAATCTCTTGGCAGTAAAAAAAAAATGTTTCTTTTTTTGCTCCCTTTTTACCTCAATCTTAAACAGTGAAAAGTGAAGATTTTAAAGAGACCCTTTATTTTGTTGTCAAACTAATAATTCACTCCACAACCTAAAAGAAATAGTTAGATCAAAAGTAAAGTTACCACTTTAATCTCACACAAATTACACAATGTATAGATCTCGAATAACAAACAAATAAAGAGAGGAAAAGTTAATAAATTATCCGTATTGGATTGTGTGATTTGTGTCTCTATGTTAATTTACTGGTAAATTAAGATGTAATTAAAGAAAAAAACATGTCTTACCATTTTCTTTAACTTTTCTTTTTGTTATGTGTGCATGGAGTTTGTCTAATAAATATCTGTAAATAGCTTTAAATACAAGAAATTAAATGTGAACATAATTATTTTAAAAATTATGAACATAATGTGAAAGGAGTGAGGAATCTTGGATAAAAGGACACTACCCTTCTCTGTCTTTGCTCGCTGCCCGAAAAGAACATACAGAAAAAAACCACTTTCACATTTCACACTTCCATAGACAAGAGAGAACATTAGCTATTGAGCAAGAAGAATTAGTAGAGAAGAAGTAATGGCTCCGAACAAAAAATGGAGTTCCATTTTCATAGTTCTACTTACTCTCTCCGTGGCTGTCTCAGTCGCCGTCGCCGCCGATAAAGCTCCGGTGGTCGAAGATGGTACGCTTTTCACTCACTCTCATAAAAGTTCTTGGATGGTTTTGGTGTTTGTGTGATGGGTTTTTCATACATTGGTTCTTGAAGACTAACTTTTTAAAATTAAAAAATCTTGGATTATTAGATTTGATTTATCATTTCTTGAATCTAATCAATCTTCGAAACTTCAATTAAAATAGATTACTTTCAGAGTACTGATTTGAGGAGATGTCACTGAATGGAGCTAAGGAATTTTAGGTTGTAGTGTTTTTTCCCCAATTTTGTTTCACTGTTAAGTAAATGTAAATGTTAAATAGAACTCAAATAAATGTTCAATAGCGATTAAGATTTGAAGTCATATAGAATTCATGAGTTTAGTGTAAATAGTGAACATTTACACTAAGAGTTTAGTGTAAGTAAGTTCTCATTTTCGGGGGAAAATTGTGAGTTTCATTTTTATCCGTCACAATGAAAAGAAATTAAAAATTTCAGGGTCTATTTGTCAATTTAAAGAATAAAGTATATCTTCTTATTTATGCTTTCGGCGGCTGCAAAATTATAAAGGAAGCCCTTATAATTCCCTTGGCTTCTACTTACAACTTGATTTTTCTTTTTCCTAATTACATATGCACAGAAAAAAAACCCCTGGAAACTGTGATATATTAGTATTTAGGCCCTAGTTCGTCATTGCTAACCTACATTAGTAGTATGTAAAAGCAAAAGGTTCCATTCCCGCCAAATAAAAGGTGGTCTTTTTGTGTTCTAGTGTTAAAACGACATTGAAGTGACCTGACACTTGTTCTTGTTTCGAGTTTTTTTCAACACGCTTTCCTTTTTCCCACCGAAAATACATTTGTCTCTGCTTGCTCTATTGGAATTGTGCATTTGTAATTTTGTAAACTGTGACTGTAGAAGTGTAGACATGAAATTAGTAGTAAAAAGTCAAAAAGAGTTGAAATATGTGGTCCCACTAAAGTTATAGTAGCATTTAGAGAGAAAGTATGGGCCGTATGACTGGGCCCATATTAGACGTTACTAGTCTCGTGTCTTCTATTGCATATTTTGGTTTTCTCAAGTAAATAAAATATCATGTAGTTTTAAAAAAAAATATATACGAGTTATTATAATATTGTATGTCGAATCTAATTATCTATTTGATAAAGACAAGAAATGTCACTTTTCACACAGCTTGCTTATATCAAAACAAACTTGAACGTGACAATTTGGCGTTTGCCCCGATTTTTCTATCCAAGAAAATCCACTGTATATATATTGTTTAAAAAAGCTTAAATTTTATATTATTTAATCTTGAATATAGTTTCTGAATAGATAACACAAAACTGTTATAATTTTTTTTGTATTAACATAATTTTTTTTTTTTTGCTGATCATAGTGGTTTTATGGTTATTAACATAATTTTGTGCTGATCATAGTGGTTTTATGGTTATTTTATTGGTTTTAATTCATGTTATTTCCTGTAATGTCAATTATTAACTAACTAAACATGCAATGTAGTATTTGATTTTAGTGATTCTAGCTTTTCATATGGTATACGAATTTTTTTGAGTGAATCGTAAAAGCATTCTTGTTAATATAAAACTCATTTTGATTTTTCAGGTTTGGTAATTAACGGCGATTTCGAAACGTCACCATCAAATGGCTTCTCTGACGACGGAATAAGCGACGGACCAAGCGAAATCCCAAGCTGGAGATCAAACGGTACGGTAGAGCTGGTTAATTCCGGTCAAAAACAAGGTGGTATGATCCTAATCGTACCAGAAGGCCGTCACGCCGTCCGATTAGGCAACGACGCAGAGATTAGCCAAGATCTAACGGTTGAGAAAGGTTTCGTTTACTCAGTCACGTTCAGTGCAGCTCGCACGTGCGCACAGCTCGAATCGATAAATGTGTCTGTTACATCTGTCGGAAACGCAGAAACGGTTGCTGCGTCTCGAAACGTGGATTTGCAAACGCTGTATAGCGTTCAAGGGTGGGACCCATACGCATGGGCGTTTGAAGCGGAAGAGGATCATGTGCGTTTGGTTTTTAAGAACCCTGGTATGGAAGATGACCCCACTTGTGGGCCCATTATTGACGATATTGCAATTAAGAAACTCTTCACTCCTGATAAACCCAAAGGTAAAACTTTCTATCTAGTCCTGAACTTCTCTGTTTTCGTGATTTTGACCACATAGTTAAGAAATCGGTTAGTTTTAGCCAGATTTATTAAATGAATCCTGAATTTATCTGTTTTCCTTTCTTGATCCCCAAAATTATAAAATGGCTGTGCTAAATATCCTGAAAACCTCAAAGTAACTCTAATTCAGTGATACTAGTTCCTCAAATAAACCCTGAAATTTATCTATTTTCTGTTTTTAGCCCTATGATACAATCTATGATGTATCTAGTACACCCCAAACTTCTCTATTTGTCTCTTTTTAACCCCCAAGTTTTAAAATGTTCTATTAGACCCTGATTTACCCAATAAACACTGAATTCATGTATTTGATTTATTTTGATCCTCCAAATTCTAAAGTCCGTCAATTTACCCTGATGTAATAAATCTTTTACCCCAAGTTCAACTTGGTTTACTAAATAAACCCTGAATTTATATGTTTTCTATTTTTGATCCTCTAAGTTCTAAAATGGTTCTGTTTCACCCTAATTGAAATTTGCAGATAACGCTGTGATTAATGGAGACTTTGAACAAGGTCCATGGATGTTTAAGAACACATCACTCGGCGTCTTACTTCCAACAAACTTCGACGAAGAAACCTCGTCTCTTCCGGGTTGGAATGTCGAATCAAACCGAGCGGTCCGGTTCGTTGACTCAGACCATTTCTCTATCCCAGGAGGCAAAAGAGCCGTTGAGCTACTCTCAGGCAAAGAAGGAATCATTTCTCAAATGGTCGAAACCAAAGCAGATCGTCCATACACATTGTCTTTCTCACTAGGTCACGCAGGTGATAAATGCAAAGAACCATTAGCTATAATGGCATTCGCAGGTGATCAAGCGCAAAACTTTCATTACATGGCACAAGCGAACTCGAGTTTCGAAAAAGCTGGTTTGAATTTCACTGCTAAGGCTGATCGAACCAGGATTGCGTTCTACAGCGTTTATTATAACACGAGGACTGATGATATGAGCTCCTTGTGTGGACCTGTGGTCGATGATGTTAGAGTTTGGTTTTCCGGTTCCAAGAGACTCGGAGCTGGATTTGGGTTTGTGTTATCGGTTTTTGTTCTTCTTGTTATCGGTTTGGTTTAGTAGCTTAGGTATTATGTCTTCCCGGTTTTGTATCTGTGTACCAGTAAAATGTTATTGCAAACCAAGATTGTATGTTTATCGTTAATGCAAAAGCATGCTCGAATGAAATCAAAGTTGTTGTTAAAATTAAAAGTTTTCTGAGTAATTAGAGATATGTGTACCGTTTATTAAAATAGATAATCAACGTCAATTTGAAAAACCGTACCGGAGGTCACAAACATTTCGGTTTGGTTTGGTAGAATAGTAGGGTTTGAATTTATCCGCTCCTTTCAAAACGACGTCGTTGCGTCTGGAAGGTTCTTTTTAAGTTCTGAAATCGCCGTCGTCTCTGATTCACAATTCACTGGTTAGATCGTGAAGCTTCTTTTTTTTGTTTGTTTGTTCTGATTCTTATGGATGTATGGTTTAGGGTATAGAGATTTGAATTAGGGTTTTAGTTGTTTTTCTTTTGTGTTCATGGATTATTAGATGATGAAGATGATGAGATATAGCAGGTACTTAAGACCAGTCTGTTTTATCATTGGAATGGTTCTTGGTGCAGCTATATAAATTTTGCTATGCCGTATCTTCCGGATAATTCAGTCTGAAATGACTTTGCAAATTAGCTTCTTTCTGATTCAATCATCTTTTATTAACTTCACTTTTATTCAAAAAAAGGTTTGTTTAATTGCTCTGTTTCTTCAATTGAAGGCAAAAACTTTATGTTTAAGTTTGGTTTTTGGTTGTTTTCTTACTGCAACTTTGTTGAGCTGCCTATGTTTGTTGATTGTGTGATAGATTTTTCCATGTTTTGAGTTCTATATTGATGCTCATTAGCAACAAAACGTTTGTGATTTCAGCTACGTAGGTTGGTCTTTAGGTGTTACCATCTACTTTGGCTATAGGAAAAAAACAGAAGTTGCATACTCATGTTTAATGTCCAGGTCTTGGTATGCTATAAGCATCTTGTTGGTGTTTGTTCTTACTGCAACTTTATTGAGCAGCAAGTGTTTGTTCATTGCGTGATAGATTAAATTGTTTGAGATCTACATGGATGATCAGTAGCTTTCCAATTGTTGCGTACGCATGGATATGTTAATAGATCATCCATGTAGAGCTTAAACTATCTAATATATCATTGCAAGAGAGATTGAAGTTATATTCCCTTGGTTACTGTGTGATAGAAAGCTCGAAACGAACTATGTTTTTCCGACGTGCTGATCCCAATAGCGTGGAAAGATATTCGGGACAAGAAGGAATGGTTTGCGTATCAACCTGAGCCACAACAACTACTGTTTATAGGAAAAGCAGCTTGGGAAGCTTGGACACCACATGAATCAGGTACTCTCAAATGCAATGTGGATGCGGCTTGAATTATATAACTAGTTACACGTATGGAGCAAAAGCATACCCCTTGCTTCATTTTTGTGTGGATGTAGAAGCCTCGGGTCTGCTTTGAGCATACCCCATTGCGGTGTTTGAGAGTAGCCTGAAAGGACTAATTCAGGCTGGGAAGATCCCACAAGAATGGCCACGATTGTGTCACTATACAAGTGAAGTACAAATCATATATCTGTTTTTGTGTTTAATGTTAGTGAATCATAAATTTTAATGAAGCTGTTCAATTCGATGCCAAACCAAACCAAACCAAAGAATAAAATCATTTTAAAATTTGGTAAAAGGCTTTTCAAGCCCATTTTGAGAGAAATTGAATTTGGGGAGACCCGGTTAACGTGGATCGTAACTCCGGTTAACGATCCCTTGTCTTATTTTGACTCCTTCCCGGTGGTCTCTTCTTATCTTCATCTCTCGATCGCCGACATAAACGCGGCGGAGGACGTTGATAATCCTCAGGTATCTACATAACGACGGTGAAGGACGAAATCTGAATCAATGGACGAGGAAGCAGCAAAACCTACCGCAAATCAGCAGCATCAACAGTATTACGGGACGTTTCAAGGCGTTGCGAATTATCAACCTACGGCTCCTCCACCGCAATTGCTACCGGTGCAGTATCCGATTGCGACGAATCCCTTGTTAGGTCATGGTTATCAGAATGTTCAAGGTTTTTTTAAGCTCTCTCTTTGATTTTGGATGATTTTTTTTGGAGACTTTTCTTGTCCTTTGATTGCTTTGAGTTTGGGATTGTTAGGTCATGGTGGTGGTTTTGTGAATTATGTTCAAGGATTCCCAGTTGTTCCTGGTACTTCATATCTTATTCACTTTCTTATTATATCAAATCTAAGTGAATATTATAGATTGATTGCATAATGATCAGATTATGATGGTTGATTTTGTTTTGTTGTTGAGATATTGGTTAGTTTTACTGATTATGGTGTTGGTGTTTTAGATTATACAGTGGTTGAGGTGAGACCAATGGTGAGAGAGCATGACCTTCCTTGCTGTGGCTTTGGCATGGGCTGGCTATTGTGAGTTCTTTCTTATTTGCTTTTGCATTTTATCATACATTGTCTCAATATCAATTCATGGTCCATGGACTTTAGAATGTTACCAAGCATAGTGAAAAGTCATACTTGCCTTAGATTCTGTAACTTGACGTTTGTGACTTGTCTCTGCCACTAATGTTAAGGTTTAAAGGATAAACGTATATATAGATGTGTTTGTAATTCAATCTGGATACTTTGCTGAACTTACTGATGGGAGATTCGTGGGCTAACTCAGCTATTGGTTCATGTGAACACAAGAAATCTGAAAAGCTTTACATCTTGTGACTTGAAAATCTTGGTTTAGTTGCTAATTTTAAAGGTTCTCTCAGGTTTGTATTGGGCTTCTTGTTCGGTGGAATCCCTTGGTACCTCGGTGCTTTTATAATTATGTGCACACATGTTGATAACCGCGAGAAGGCAGGCTACGTTGCTTGTGCAATCGCAGTGAGTTTCTGTCTCTGTCTCTTTCATTACATCCCTAATCTCAGTACATAAATTGGATTTAACCATTGTCTCTCCCTCTCTCATACATTTCATTTTGCTGTCCAATTTTTTTTCCCAGTCCGTTGTCTATTTGATCGGCTTCACGCTTGGGATGACTGGAAATGTTATTGTCTGGTGAAACTCCCTTCAAAGAGATATACACGTACATGTAGATATATATCAATATCATTGCAGCAGTCGTTGAAGATTTTAGTGATTTACTGAAGGGAAAGTTTGTAATATGTGTTGAATATTTTATAACAAAAATATGTACTGTATATGTTGTTGATTCCCTTGGTGGCATCTTCATTTTATTTTGTAAAAATCTGCTTTGACTACACTATAAACTTCCCATGATGCTGAATTCGTTTCAAAGTCTTTTGGAATTACATAAAGTATACAAATATTTTTACAGTCTCTCTCTCTCTATTCAATTTTATAAAATGGGATGAAAAAGTCATAAATTTAAGCTATTTTGAGTAAATTGTGAATGATAAAACTAAAAGTCTATAGAGAAATATTGAGCCCAATGGGCTTTATGGATTTTGGATCCAATTTAGAGATTAGGGTTTTAAAATCCATCTCTTAAAACTAGGTCATATATATAAGCTGCACGACATTTGCTTCACTCTTTTTGGAGGAATCGATTATCGGCGGCGAGTAGTCTTTCACGGCGGCGAAAATGGGTGCTTTCAGGGTAAAATCTCTTGAAATCTGGAACACAGTGTAGCCTATTTGGTTCTGGATTCTGATCGGGAATTTGCTTTTGTGTGATGTGTTTTGTTATTGCAGTTTCATCAGTACCAGGTTGTGGGAAGAGCTCTTCCGAGTGAGAAGGAATTGCAGCCTAAGATCTACAGAATGAAGCTATGGGCAACGAACGAGGTTCGTGCCAAGTCCAAGTTCTGGTTAGTAATTTTTCATATTCTTTGTTCTTGGAATTGCAAGTAGAATCAAAGGGGTTAGATCATTAGTTAAAGAAAGTGTTTTTGTGTGGATTAGGTACTTCTTGAGGAAGTTGAAGAAGGTTAAGAAGAGCAATGGACAGATGCTTGCTATTAACGAGGTACTTCATTTCTCATTTACATGGAATGTAATGTCTTCACAGTGTTGTAATTTGTTTATAGATTCTCAGAAACATAGTAGAACGTTCTTGTTGTTTATGCTTGAGCTTGATTTCTCAAAAGGGTTTATTAGGTTATCATGTTTGGTTTCAGTCCACTAATCCCTGAGCTTATATGTTCATGAACCCATTTTCTTGATACTTGATTTGTTGTAGTTCATTTACACATTTGATAAGTGTTGTACTGAAAATGAAAGCATACTCTTTGTTTGATCCTGTTAAGAGTTGGTGCAGTAAGCAATCCATTCCCTGTCTGTTGGATATGTTTTTGTTTTTGGTAGTTTAGTACTCCTGATTTAGGAAGTGATCAATTTGTGTTAGTTTCTACATATCATATATTGAGTTGTACTAAATGTCTCACTTATTTGTTTCTTTGCTATAAATCTCGTTTTAGGTAGCATGTTTTAGATGTCAGTATCTTTTTCTTTTCGGTTAATCAGTTTGTAAATGACTTGCATGTGTTCTATGAAAGAGTTTATCTTACATTTATTTCTTTTTCTTGTGTGATTCTGATATCTTCCAACAACCAAATGATGTAACAGATCTTTGAGAAGAACCCAACAACAATCAAGAACTTCGGAATTTGGCTAAGGTACCAGAGTCGTACAGGTTACCACAACATGTACAAGGAGTACCGTGACACGACTTTGAACGGAGGAGTGGAGCAAATGTACACTGAGATGGCATCAAGACACAGAGTCAGGTTCCCTTGCATCCAGATCATTAAGACAGCCACAGTCCCAGCGAAACTATGCAAGAGAGAGAGCACGAAGCAGTTTCACAACAGCAAGATCAAGTTCCCTTTGGTCTTCAGGAAGGTTAGACCTCCCACCAGGAAGCTCAAGACCACCTACAAGGCCTCTAAGCCTAACTTGTTCATGTAATATCTCTCTCTCAAATCAAGGTAATAGACTTTTTGAAGGAGTTTTTGTGTTTTCATTTTGGGGGTAGATTCTGATTATGATGCAATTTGTTGTTTTCAATGTTGGATATTCTTGTTTATCTTTATTAGTTTGCACTCATGAGACTTTAAAATATTCCATCTTTTATTGATCTTCTTGTTCTTAAAACTAGACATTGAGTATCTAGTAACACAAAGGTTTCCATAGTTTCTGCGTCAATGTCCGATTAACAAGATTATATTAATTTTTAAAATCTTGTACGAATGAATATAGGCGTGATACCAAAACAATTGTCCTCGTATCAGCATCACACTCGTCAGAGATTAATGTATTCGAAGTTGGAACTTTCATCTCTCAACTTGAATGAAAAAGTCTTAAGATCTTATTGACATTGAATTGAAATTTTGTTTGTCTAGGCTCTTAATCTTTAGCCTCTTTGGAAATTTGTAAATTCAGTGACTATAAGGTTGATTTATATATGCCTAAGTTTTTACATATGCAACCCAGCTTAGAGATCTTTAGAGGGATGGTTAAATCTTCCATCAACTATAGCAAACCAGGCCAAATTTCTGGATTTTAGAATTGGTGAAATGTGATTTATTATTATTTTGAAAACAAACATTGCTTAAAAGGTACAAAAATCTGACTGATCTCACTAGATATTACAATCTATCTAAGACTATAACACTACTCAAAATCTCACTAGACTAAAATTAACCATGGTGATTAATTGTTCTTCACTTGAGAAGTTGACGCACCATTTCCATCATGGCTTCTTCTTGCTACAACTTCACATAAGTTCTCATAAATCGCTTCAAACTTCGCCAAAAACTGTCTCGTTTCTTCCTCGCCCTTCGGATCAACGTTCCACCATGCGTCATTCTCCACTGGCAATGCTGTCTTTGTCGCCACCGTCACTGCCTTCTCTTCCTCCGCATCTACTTTCTCTACAAGATCGTTGTACTTTTTACAGAGTTCTTCCATTCTCACTTTCTTGTGAGCATCAATGATCGACGAGGAGCCCTCTCCGTTAATCTCTTGACGATCTCCATTGAGAAACCGCTCGGCCACGGATTCAAAGGATGGGTTGCCGAATGTGTACGGTTTTCCGGTGCCTGAGTTGACGAGAAACCCGACGTCGGCGCCGCAAAGAACAGAGATTTCACTGAGTTTGGTGTGAATTCCTGTTCTACGTTTTGAAAATGTAACTAATCTATCTTCATTTTTTTCTATTCTTTTTATGTTTATTTTTTGCTTTCCTTTAGTTTTCTTTCCTCTCATTTTCTCAAAGAAAGAGGATTTGAAGTTACCCCCAAAAAAAAAAGTAAAAACTAAAACAAGAATGTGTTTTTGTTTTGGTTAAGAGAATATGATTATGTTGTTGTTACTATGAAGTTGGGGGTTTTATAGATTGAAAAGTTGTAGTACTTATTATATAGCAAGAAAAGCAGTCAAAACTTCAAGTTTTTGTGTATGGTATTATTTTTGGTAGGTTGTTTGAGGATTATGTCATATTTACTAACCTCTTATCATAAAACATTAGTCAAATATGTTTCTTTAAGCAAGCTTAGGAAATTAAATTTGTTGAGTTTTATATGTGTGAAGGATAAGTATCATTTTTGTTTTGAATATCTTAGTCAAATATATTCATTTTCTCTCCATAATGATTTGTTGAATTGACTAATTAACTTACATGGTATCTTACCATTTAAATGTATTCACATTCTTTAGTCAATGCTTTTACTTCATTGCAAAAATTACTAATAAGAGAGGAAAACACATAGACCTTAAAGTTAGTTAGTATAAAATAACAGTATCACATGCTGAGAAAAATCTGTTATCGGTTTCTTTCAAACTGAGATGTTTGCTTACCCTTTAAATGTTTATACCCTAAAATGGTATAATCTTAAAAGAATGAGAAATGGTGGACATATAAAAAAGTCTACATAATTGGACATATTTGAATAATGACTTAAATAAATCGTTTATTCATCTTGACAAACATAATTAATGAAAAATATTATCATCATATCTCATAGCCAATGTAAATCAATATATATATGAAAATAAAATAGAGTGAATGATTTTTGTTTTTCTTTGTAACTAAATATATAGAGTGAATGAGATGAGTAGTAATACTAATACATAAGAACACTTACATGAAATACAACTTTTAAATAACTTAAGTTCTTATACGCGATGATTTTAGAAGCAAACCCAAACTAACTCTTTTAGAAATTGAAACAAATCATCATGGATTTTTATTATATTTTAAATTGATTTTGATTTTGTGTTTCTTGTGTCTCAAACCCTCTCTACTCCACATATCTTTCTTGCTTCACCTTTTCATCGTCCTTCTCCATGATCAGCGACGACGAGGAGCCTTTGCCGTAATCTCCATTGAGAAATCGCTTTGCTACAATGTCGAATGATGGGCTACCAAATGTCTACGATTTTCTGGTGACCGAATAAGCGATAAATCCGACGTGAGCGCCATAGAAAGTGGAGAACTCAGTGAGCATAGAATAGATTTCTTACAAACCTTTCGGAAATGTGACTAATCTATCTACTCATTTTCTATTTTTTGTATCTTACTCTTTTGCTTTCTTTTGATTTTATCTCCTTTCATTTTTTTTTTGTAGAGAAAGAGAATTTTAAATAACCGAAAACAAATAATAGAACTTTAGAAAGAAGAATGTGTTTTTTTGTGAATGTGAAAATGAGTTTTTATAGATGAAAAAATGGTAATAATGATGGAATTCCATGAACATTAGTCAATATTCAAAACAAAATGCTTTTGGAAGTTTAACCTTTCGTAGAGTTATGTTATATCCAACTAAATTTCATCATATGAAGTCATTTTTATATTTTCTTACTATCTATCATCATTTAACTAGTGGTTTAGGTTTGCCAAACTTCAATTCCTGTGTTTGCAATTATTATTAATATTATTATTTAAAAAAAAACATTTTTGAAAAAAGATATATCATTTTTATCAATAAATAGAATAATAATAATAATAATAAAGTTCTATGAAAGAAATGTACTATACAACACATATTTGGTTATCAATTTTTGTTAATATTCACGATATAATTTACATAATCTAGCTACATTCCCACTAGCGATTTATTAACCTTATGCATGCATTTGATATATTATTTTTTAATAAAATTGAATTTCGTGTAGATACCTTAATCTTCGTGAGTCCGGATTTAGCATTCAGTCTATTCTCTCTGAGCATACTCTTCCTCCCAAAGAAAATTAAATTAGGGACACAAAGAATCCAACTCCAAGGCTAGACCACTAGCCCACCACGTCCAAACCTTTGGTGCATTTGATATTTAGGTCGTGAACTCAAAATCAGCATCCAAATGCTAAGTCCTGATTTTTTTCAAACATTATTTATGCATTTTTATATATGTTAAATTCATTTCATTTCATTTTTTTATCAATAGTTTTGTAAATTTTAAATGTAAATGCATCAACATAAATTTATAAATAAAAGTAATGGTAGTATCCATTTTTCATCTTTTAAACCTAAACTCACATTAACAACAAAAAACCTATTCCCTTACTTAAAAAAAGAAACTCATTTTCAGTTCCAAATTGAGTTATCCACTATTTTTTGTTTGTCAAAATGAAAGAAATTAAAATAAAAAGAATTAATTAAAAAGTAGAAAAAACGAAGATAATAATTATTTGAAAAGTAGAAAAAGAAGAAGAAAAAAGTGACAGAAATTAATCTAATTAAAATATATAAAAATGTTCAAAGTTCAGTTATAGTGTGAAATTTTCGATAATAAAAAGAGGACGCGTTTACCAAAATTATAAATCCGCAAGGATAACAATTAATATACTATCACTTAGTTAAAATATGTCAATTAAAATATCATCACAAAATGTTATCAAATGTTATCAGTGGAGTCAATTGGACAACATGCAACGCTCTTCAATGAGGTAACGAGAGCAAATCCAACTATAATGAGGAGACGTTTTGTCGAATACATCAGAAGAAGTGTTACATGTTATAACTGGAAAATTATGGATTTGATTTACCATTCGAATTAAAGTTCTTCTCCCTTCTCTTGACATATTATCACAGTTCCCTTATAACTGTTGTCATTCGATGTTTTTTATGCTTGTATTTTTGGCATCAACTCTTACTTCCTTCACTCCAAAAGTAATAGTAAATGGTTATTAATAAAATAAAGTATAGATATTACTAAGGTGTTAATAATGAAACAAACTAAAAATAGTAGTACATTCTAACTAAAACTAAAGGAAATACAAAAGTAATTTGTTAATGACAAAATATCTTATAACATACTTGTTGTGCACATCATGTATGTCTTTGAGATGCATTGGAAGGTTCTCTTTAACTATCACACGGTTGGTTCAACTAGTAATATTTAATCGGATGTTAATATTCAAAGAAACTTTTTTTAGATTGAACTTCATTCTAAATGACAATATGCAAGAAAGTGGATCGTTAATTTGTAGAAAAAAATTGGTTTCTTAATCAATTTTAACAGAATTCTAGTACGAAATATATTGAACCTTTTCATGAATGATAAATCATCGTTTATAATATGTCAAATTCTTTATTCTACATGGATATTTGCATTTTCAATTTTTTAGTATAGAAAAGCACACAATGTTTTGAGAACTACAGTTGTAATTGATTCTTTCATTTCTATTTAACTAGTGTAGTTTATTAATACATGTGGAATGATTTTTTTTCTTCTATAAAAAAGTTCTAGGTTTGTGATGTATATGAGAGTCACACGTGTTAACAAACAGACATGTTGTCATTTTGTAAGTAAAAACATAGGAATATAATTGAGTGTTTTTTAATACGTGAAGAATATATATCATTTTGGGTTTATATATCTTAGTCAAATATATTTAGAGTTAGTTTGATTTTTTTTTTTAATTTATTAAATACTACTCCCTCCGTTCTTTAAAGATTGATGTTCTAGAAATTTTTTTTGTTTTCTAAAGATTGATTTTTTATATTTTCTATGCAATAATAATGATAAATTGTAGATTTCAAGACATATTAATTGGTTTTATTGGATTGTCATTGGGGTCAAATTTATGGAAAATTGTTTAATACAAAAACCAATGCACTTTTAGTCAAACATTAATGTGTTTTCTTAATATGTGTGAAAACTCTAGAAAATCAATCTTTAAGGAACGGAGGGAGTATAAATTAGTCCCTCTCTCGTAATAATGACTTATTGAATTGACTAACTACATTATATGTTTTTCCACGTTTCTTAGTCAAACTTTTATCATGTGGCTGCAACAAATATGTTATATTCCCTCCGTTCTTTAAAGATTGATGTTCTAGAAATTTTTTTTGTTTTCTAAAGATTGATTTTTTATATTTTCTATGCAATAATAATGATAAATTGTAGATTTCAAGACATATTAATTGGTTTTATTGGATTGTTATTGGGTCAAATTTATGGAAAATTGTTTAATACAAAAACCAATGCACTTTTAGTCAAACATTAATGTGTTTTCTTAATATGTGTGAAAACTCTAGAAAATCAATCTTTAAGGAACGGAGGGAGTAGATGTTTAGCAAAGAAAAAAAACAAATATGTTATAAATAAGTTAAAAATAGTTAATAAATCAGAATTCGAATAATACTTCAAATAGTATGAAATGAAAAATAAATTACCAACAAAATCTGGGAGATTTTGACTAATAATTGAAAAAATCGAAGAAAATTATTGTTCATTAATTTTGACTAACATAGTCAATGAAAAAATAAGTTGATTGCTCAAATTTTACTAGTGAAATATTGAAAACTAATACTGAAAGACCGGCCGAGAATTTAATACTTCCTTGCCAATCTATTTTAATTTATACACCAAGATTCGTAATCAATAGATTCATATTGTTTGCAATATTTATCTCTTTGACAAGGAATTCTAGTTTTTTGTTAGAGTTTCTACATATATTAGGGTGGACGTAAATAGTTAATATTTTTCTCATATGTAACAAGGAAGTCGTAATATAACCAAATTGTTGATTTCTTGCAATACAAGTTTAAAAAGTGGATTTTTTGTAATACAAGTTAAAGAAAAATAGTGCAATAACAGAAAATTTGTAAACAACCAAATTGGTTACTGATTACTCATGGCTTTTCTTTCAGCTTCTTGTAACAATTTCACATAAAGTCCTTCAAACTTTTCCAACATCTGTGCTGCCTCTTCATCGTCCTTCGGATCGGCTTTCCACCATGAGTCCTTGTCCACTGGCATCGCATGCGCCTCTGCCGCAACAATCATGCCTTTCTCTTTTTCTGCATCTGCTTTCTCTACCACCGAGTTGTATGATTCGCAAAGTTCTTCCATCTTCTCTTTTTTGCCACCATCAACGACCGATGACGAGGAGGAGCCTTCAAGGTGATTTCCATTGAGAAATCGCCTTGCTACGGTGTCGAGCGATGGACTACCAAATGTATACGGTTTCCCAGAGGCAGATTGCGCAAGAAATCCAACATCAGCACCGCAGAGAACAGAGAGTTCACTGAGTTTTGTGTAAATCCCCGATCTACGTTTTGACAAGGTGACTGATCTCTCTTTATCGTTTTCTATTTTTTTTATGTTAATTTTTTGTTTTCCTTTGGGTTTTTTTCTGTCCATTTTGAAAACCAAAGAAAATTTATAATTTAAAAAACGAGAATTTAGAGAGAGAAAAATGTGTGTTTTTGTGAATGAAAGATTTGAGTATTTATAGATGAAAAAAAACAATGGTAGTAATTTATTGCATGAGAATTAGTCAATATTCAAAACTAATGTTTTGGAAATTTTACCTTTTCGTTGAGTGAATTAGAGTTATGCCATAATATTTGACTAAAATTTATCACATTAAATTAGTCAAATGTGTAATCCATGGTAATTTTAGCTATTAATTAGTTTTAATATCAATTTTACTAAGTATATCTTTTTTGAATTATATGAGTCAACTTTATAATATATATAGAAAAAAATACTATAGCATAATTCTAATTCACTCAACAAAAAGTTAAAATTTCCAAAACATTAGTTTTGAACATTGACTAATTCTCATGCAATAAATTACTACCATTATTTTTTTATCTATAAATATTCAAACTCGCATTTACAAAAACACATTCCCTTCTAAATTTTAGTTTTCTTTAAATTCAAAATTCTCTTTGTTTTTCAAAATGAACAGAAAAAAACCAAAAGAAAACAAAAGATTAACATTAAAAAAGTAGAAAATGACAAAGAGAGATTAGTCACATTGTCAAAAAGTAAATCAAAAATTTACACTAAACTTAGTAAACTTTTTGTTCTCTGCAACGTTGACGTTGAATTTCTTGTACATTTAACCTAGAGTTTAAATTAGACGGTTAAAGAGTTTTTAAATGGTTGTGAGGAAAGGTCGTTAAAGAATTTATAACGGTTAGATATGACGGAATGGAAAATTTGGTTTATTTGAAAGGAACAGTTAAAAAATAGTTATGATTAGTTATAGACGGTTGAATAGTAAATGCTTTTAATAAAAAAATACAATATAAAATAATAATTTCAAAAATTTAGTTTGATTTTGAAATATTTTATAGTAAAACAATATATAGAGAAATATTCCCCAAATATTTTTAAAATGAAAAAATAGTTTAATTTTTATTTAAATCTAAACGCTCGTTTGATAAACAAGGTAGTTGCAAACTCACCTATTTTTTAGCGATTCATAAATACTTCATTTGAGCATCTAAACTCAGTTTCAAACCATCCATCTCAACCATTCGTTTCAAACATTTGTTTGATCGATAATAAACAAGCTGTTGAACTCCACCACTTTCTCAAATTAAGTAACCTATCGAAACCAACATGTAAACACTAAAAACACGTCAAAACAAGAACTATGGACTATAATTAAAAATTTGCAGGTGATTACCGACATGTAACACTTACACATTTTTTTGCTATAGCCCTGTATTATTTGGTTGAACTTTTGATTAGATGGATCCACATGACGACGATAATATGCTACTATAAAAATTCATCATTTCTCGTTTCGTTCCTCGAGAATCTGAAAGAGATTTTTACAAGTTTGAAATTGTTCATTTGGTAAAAGAAATAATATCATATTAACATTTACATTTAAAAAGTAAAGATAATAATCAAGTATATGTCTCAAGAAAATATTTTTTTATTCTTTAATATAGACATCAAAACATTTTAAAAGGTTTAGAGCATCTCCAACGTTCAGAAACTCAGTAAATTTCTTATATATATATATTATAATGATAATAATAAAGTTTAAGTTATTTATTTAAATTTATAGAAAATGAAGTATAGCCAATTATACTAAGTGTTGAGTAAGTATCTTACCAGAGTGTTATAGGTTCTTGTATGAGAACTCTTCCTCTCTCTCCCACATTGTTATTACTTTTTTGTTTTTTAATGAGAAACTTAAGAAAAGATTGCCGTTGGAGATGTCTTTATATAATATTTTGCAGTCGTCGCATCATTATTATTAATTAATTTATTTCGATATAAAGTAGATAGTATCTTTTGAATATTGACTAACCATTTACGAATATTATTAGTAAAAAACTTAGGGAGAGATTCCGTTGGAAATCTCCTTATATAATATTTTATAGTCGTCATCATTATTATTAATTAATTAATTTCGATATAAAGCAGATATTATCTTCTTAATATTGACTAACCAATTACGCATATTATGTTTTCTATTTTTTCTATGAATGGACGTCTATCATTTTCTTAAATATCAAAAATAAAAATACTATGTAAAAGTAAAACTATATATGAAAGTTTAGACCATTTCCATCCCTCATCTCTCACATAGTTTCTAAACATTAAACAAATACAAAAGAAATATAAAAAAGATGAGAGAGAGAAACTCATATCCTTTACTACTAAATTATAAGTCACTTGAGCAATCAAAAATTGACATGTGGCATTTTCTTCAAAAATTAAAAAAAAGAAGTGATCGTGGGTATTTTAAATGACTAAAAAGAAAAACTAAATAAGTTTTGACGCGAAAGAAACTTCTTACTAACGGATTTTTATTATTTTCTTACCAAATATAAAAACAAAATAACTAATAACATTAGTACTAACCGTGCATAGCACGGGGGGGTTAATACTAGTTAGTGACTAACTCATCTTATTCTGATTGGTTTAATTTTTATTTAATTACATTATTTAATATTAATATTTTTTTAATATATATAAATTTATGTAGATACTGGTAAAGAGACGCGTGCGATGGGCATGCTTTAGCGTATTCCGATTGTAAGAATAGTTGACATATCTCGGTGTAAAATTATTTGTGCAAAGATTCAACCATCGCTGATTAGCCTGATTTTGCAATGTAATTGTCTTGGGACATTGGTTTATTTTTGATTGGCGAAAGATTAAGTGCTAGAAAAAAAGATGAACAATTCCTTATAAAATAAAAAGATGTACTTAAAAAGACAAAATTGAGTCGGAAGTGAACGACAATAAATATGGAAGTACTGTACAAAGATTAAGTTTGGAGTGAACAAATGAAAATTTTAGTGCTAAGTATGAATGTATTCACATGTGTCCCTACTATGTTTCTCCTTCTCTTTTATACTTTGAACATAGCTCGGTGTGATCAAAAGCATCAAGCTGTCGCACTGTCTTCCAGAAAAATCATGTGACAAACAAACACCTAAAAATAGTAAAGCCTCTCAAATGTGATGGTAGAGCAGAGCAAAAGACTTGACACTTTTAGTGAATATTGTGAGATATTTGTGTCATATGTGTTAAGAGGGTAACATTTCAGATATGTGTACAAGCTGGTTAGTCTTCTGAGTCAATTCGTATACCTAGTAAACTCAGTGTAGGTAAGGGTGTAATGTCTGCTTTGTATCTAATCAGGAACAACATATTGCGTCAAAATGCAACAATCCACGACTGTATTTTCGTAACATTTCGTAGCAATTTTGAACCCATATGTGGTTATTGTACCTATAATGGTAACTAAACTTTTTCGACTTAAACCATTCCAAATTTAATTCTCTAGCAACAACCTTTTTTCTGTAGCAAGTTGTGCTAACATAGCTACTATCAAAACCATATATGAATGGACCCAACGAAATTACTCTTCTGCCTTGTGGTGGATTTAGCATTAGGCAAAATTCACTCAACAAAATTCTAATTCCACTGATGGAACCACCACCAACATTCTCCATTGTAACACGTTTAATCAGAGAGGCAAAATGGAGGAGAGGCAGCGGGGAAAAAAGTGATTTTATAGTTAGGTCTAATAATAATAAAACGTAAAAACATAGGTTTAGTAGATAAATTCGTTTAGATGAGGGGTTATAATGTAAAAAGTTTTAAAAAAAACCTAGCAAAAGGTTTTTGATTTATGCGTTAACTTTTCTAAAACCATAAATATATATATATATATCTAGTTAAACCCTAGTTAATTTCCTCTCCACGTACCTCTACGACAATTTGAGGCGATGATGATCTCTAAAAAAATTCTTGAGCCAGCAGCTTCGTTTTCGTCACTACCAGACGAAATCACACAAAACATTCTTGCACGTGTCTCGAGATGGAACTACCCGAAACTCTCTCTTGTCTCAAAGAGATTCCGATCTCTCTTATATATCTTCTATGGAAATCTATCAGACGCGATCTCAAATCGGAGCCAAAGAACCATGCGCTTATGTCTGCTTACAGCTGCCAGATCCACTATATCCGAGCTGGTTTAGTCTTTGGTCAAAACCTAATCAAACCCTAACCAAGCAGATTGGGAAGATGGGTTTTAAGCTGAATCCAAGTGGAAACTCTGTTGTTCCCATACCTTTCTCTTCTTCTACCCATCCTCTTCCCATACCAGATCACATCGTAAAGGTTGGTTCGGACATCTACGTAATTGGTGGATACATGGAGCCGTCTTCCTCTGTTGGGATCATTGACTGTCGGAATCACACTTGGCGTGAAGTCCCTAACATGACCGTGGCTCGAAAGAATCACGCGGTGGCTTCACTGCATGAGAAAATATATGTGATGGGTGGTTGCGACATTGACGAGTACTCAGCTAATTGGATTGAGGTGTTTGACATAAAGACTCAGTCTTGGACAGCCTTGCCTGGTCCTCGCGATGATGATGAAGAGATAAGTGACCAGTTACGACACGAATATTGTTATATAATGGCTGTGTTTGAGGGAAAGTTTAACGTATCGGTAGGTGAAAAGAACTACACTTACGACCCGAAAGATGGTACATGGAAAGTTACCAAAGAGCAGCAACTGAGTTTCCTATCCGTAGAGATGTGGTGTTCGATAGAGAATGTAATGTATTGTTACACTTCCTCTTGGTGTTTAATGTGGTATAAACGGTACAATTGCGAGCTGAGAGAGATCAAGGGATTGGAAAAACTGCTTGAGCACCCTACCAGGGGTTTAAGAATTGGGACTGTTCAACTAATAATGAACTATGGTGGAAAACTCTTAGCTATGTGGGATCCCTATCCAAATCCTAGGATTTCTGGTATCAAAATTTGGTACGCCATCATTTCTTTGGAATCAAGATGCAATGGACGTGAGGTTTGGGGTAACGTTGACTGTGTCGATGTGCTTACATTTCCTGGCGAATCATATGAAAACTTGCTTTGTTTAGTTTCTTATGTTTGATGACTCTTTCTTAGAGATGGTATGATGTGACTCGTTCGTTTTGCTTTTAAACAGCTTTTTCTTCTTAATTTGAGACGAATAATCTTCTATATCTATATATATGTATATATATATTAGTTTTTATGAGCTTTCGTTACAAGAATTGAGCATGCTCTCCTACTTTTCACTTACAAGCGAAGTGAGATTATCATAAGTGAAATTCTAATTGGCAGATTTATTAGTTTTTGCATAGGAATTCTAATATTTACAGAGATAAAATTTGATTCGTATCTCGTTACTATTGAAATATAGGTTTACCTTTTCATAGCCTCTCATGTATTACCATGTTTTTTTAAGCCATGAAAATAATTAGGATTATGATGTTGAGAACCAATGTCCATCGAGAAGAGATCTCACTCATATAAAGATTTGATAATAGGTAACAAATCCGCAAGTTGTTACACGAAAAAGTAAAAAATTTAAATAACCGATAAGGAAGAAATCGTAGAAATCGAGCAGTGATTTCTCTTCTTCTCTTTAAGTTGACCGGTTGTCAAATCACTGCTCAATTCAACAACTTGTAGATCATTTGCAGTAATTGTAGCCGATTTGCTTCCCTTGCCTCTTTCAATGCCAATGGCACACATACGGTTGAAAGAAAATCATCTAAGTTTATCTTTCACACAATACTTCGTGACTCTCATTCACACCATCTCACTACATACCATAAATCTCCGTCGTACCGTACACAAACCTTCTCGAACAGTATCTACTATTATGTACATGCTCCAATCTCTTTAAGTCAACGGATATATTTATTAAATAGATATGTTGATGTTGTGAGCTATAGTTCATTTGATTTTCTACTGCCAAAACATTCCTAACTTAATACCGTAACCACCATATTTTCCGTAGATTGAAAAAATCACAGACTTGCACATCTTATTCTTACTAAGTTATGTTTAAAACAAAACATATTATCAAACAACGCACTTAATATTTAATACACTTATACACATCTTTTGTTTGTGAAGGATTTGAGCAATATAGTCTTCAAATTGTTGTATGGATTTGTGGTGTATATTTTTGTTCATTTACTTTGGTACAACTCAGAATATTGGGAGACTCGAGTAAAAGAAAACATAAACGAGATTTCATATCAATACTGTAAAATAACACAAAACAAAAACAAAACAAAGACTCTTCACTTGTTCACATTATCTTTCGCATTCACACGATCGTAGATTTTTCTCACTCTACGTTCTTTCGCCTTTCTCATCTCCTTCTCCATACTCTCCAATCTAGGTAATATCCCTCGTACCGCATTTTTCGGATCTGTTGTAAATATTTGTGGCACATCCTTCCATTGATGAAACTGATCTATAACATCCTTAAACCCTAACGGCAGCTTCTTACTCAGTTCCTTGTCACACGAGTCATTCTTCCCAAACTTAATAACCGAAGCTAGGCCTCTCAAGAACCGGTCTTCCTCGAGCAATTTATCATCGAGGTTATTTATTTTCACATCACGCCAATGCCGTGTCCTCTTCTTAACTACTCTCTCCTCACTTGCTCTCTCCCGATTATACTCACCAACCGCATATTTATGGTTTAAAACCTCATGATCAGATGAAGATCCCTCTACATATTCAGGTCTAATCCGATACGAAGGTGTCACGTTCTCAGTAATATTTTGATTATTAGCCTCCAAATCGCGTTTCGGTTTGAGTAATCGGGAATCGATTAGGTACGTTTCGAATTCCTTAATCAAAGAACCGTGATCTTGAAAAACCTCTTTGAGTTGTTCAAGCATAACCTCGATATTACCGTGAAACCCTAACACACTCATAAACCCTTTGTGTAGTACAGTCCCTCCCAAAGCTTGGACTTTGTCTAAGAACATAGTAAGGCGTGCTATGTTTGGGTCGGTATTTGAACTCTTCGAGTTTCTTGCAGGAGAAGTAAAACAAGACAAAAACTCTTCGAACAAATCTCGGTGGTTACGGAGAACGCAACCAAATCTGTTTTTGAGTTCGATGTAGGTTAAAGAACCAGATCCATAAGAGTTCGTTGCACGAACAATATGTTCGAAGATTCTCTTATCTTCCAACGTTTTCAATTTTCTCATAAACTCATAGGTTCGCTGAATCTCTTCCTCCGAATCATCCGTAGGAATTTGATGAAGCTTGCTCTCTTGACTCGTCCGAGGTCTCTTGCAATTTTTCATGTTTCTTGTTTTCATCTCTCTACTCAGCTTTTTCTAATGATGTTGATGAAGGCGAATGATTTACAGTGTATTTATAATAAAAATATCAGGTCTAGAAATCCAGTTTCTAAGTCCTAATCCAAATAGACTTTCATTGGAATGTTTCCATAAAATTTGGATTATTTCTGGATCTGTGGGACCAACTATAGACTAAACTTTTTAAAATTAAGGAAATTGTGTTAAACAAAAAAGGAAATATCTAGTTTTTCAGGTTTAATATGTTTTTTTTTTGTTTACTAGGGTTTACAATTTCAGGTTTATATTGGCAAAGAAGTAAGAACTTAATTAGTAGCTTAATGATTATATCAAAGACTCCTTCTCTTTTGCCTACATGTTGCTCATCTATTAGCATGTTAACGCTGCTTTAAGATTGAAGAGAAGATCTCATTACGGTATTTGCCTCTTTCAAAGTCTCCATTATACGGTTAGTCGTTATTAACCGGACTCACCTGGCTTAACATCGCGACAAATCACCTCAGTCATCAGCCTAAGAACCAAGATAAATCCTACGCTAACCATAGTTCTCAAGTTGGGGTCGGTCGAAGCGATCCAAAATCTTGAAATGGCCAAACCTACACACCATTTGAGACCACAATTTAGCAAGATTGATTACCTAAGTCATATGCAAATTAACACTTTTGAAAAATGGCGAAAGCACTTTAGAAAAAGGGACAATAAGCTTATATACCCTCCAAAGAACTCTGCCTTGAATAAGACCGCAAGGTATAGGACCAAAGGTTCTTGAGTCTCTCGAGTTTTGAGTATAGTCACCTTGAACCCAAACATGTCCTTTAGGTACCTAAAAACACCAAAGAATTGTCACTAAACAAAAATCGCCATAAACTAACATCTCTATTGCCAACAACGTACCAAAACTAAACCATCAAAAGGAAATTTTATGAGCATGAATAGCATCAACATTTCTGAGTCAATGCCTAGTATCAGTTCTTAAGATTCAGAAACTTAGGATAGAGCTAATCGTTCGATGCATATTGTATCTATATTGTGTCTATATTGCTAACAAACTAATAACGACGATCAAAAACTAAGCTAACGAAAGGACAAGTGTATGTACACAATTAGCATAACATTTCTGAGTCAATGCTTAGTATCAAATCCTAAAGATTGAGAAATTTCAAAGCTTCCAAGACTCTTTAGCCTATTCATGTGAAGTTTACTACTACTAGCAACATTTTCGAAAGCGAAACAACAATGTATCTATCTGATTCATAAGCAAGATCAATCTAAGTGTTAAGTAACAACAACATACCACAATGGTTTCTGATTTAACATTCTTCTTTGGATCAATCACAAAACTTATACAATCTCCTTCAATTCCAATTACCCTCTTAATCGGAGTCTTTCTAGGGTTTTCTGGAGATCGAAACACAACTATATCTCCACGAATCGGTTTTGAGATTCTCTCTGCTATTACAACATTCCCCGAAGGATGTAGCGTCGGAATCATACTCGGACCAAAAGCCTGCTCACAAAAAGCGAAAACCTCCATGGAAATTGACAACGAGAAACGAAAACGAAGGAAGATTTAGTAGTAGACTCACATAAGCAGCGAATCCGACATAGTTTGTGGTTACATGGAGGAAGCAGTAGATTTTCGCGAGGAAACCACCGGTTTTCATGGCTTGTCGAGAAGCTATACTCCAGAACGAAGACGAAGACTCCATCGCCGATTTCAAAAGCTTGAAGACGACTCTGTTGAGTGAAAATGCTAATTTGTGTAGACTTCGGTTAAATCATACAGCAATTTTCAAATCCGGTTTACTTTTAACCGAGTCAGAGATTGAGTTTTCGCTACAAATAAAAATCCGGTTTCATCATTTTCACTTCCGGTTTACTGAAAACCGAGTTAAATTTTGATCAGAAACTGAGTTTACAAATTCCGGTTAAATCATATAGAAATTTTAATTCCGGTTTACTAAAAACCGAGTTGAATTCTCATCAGGGATTGAGTTTTCGTTACAAATCAAATCCGGTTTACTGAAAACTGTGAGTTAAAACTGAGTTCTCTTTACAAATTAAACCCGGTTTATAGTAAGCCTTAACGATGTTGAAAATGTCATTAGGATTTAGGAGACCAAATGTTTAAAAACAAGAATCAAAAGTACATTACATAAGCAAATCACAAACCATATTTAGTTCCTGGTTACAATATTACAGTGACAGTTTTAACAACACAAATCAAAGCTTAAAAATTAAAATCAAATCCACAAGTGAGTACAACTTGCGCAAACACAAAGAACGCAAACTATAGAGAGAGATTCAGCATCCTGCAAAAGGAAGAGAGGAAAGGGAGGAGAATAGAGAGAGCGGTCCAGATAGCGCTAGACCGATGTTTTACCTTCCAAGAACAAGTGCAATGGGACGAGCGTCGAGCATTCAAGATTGGTTAGAGAAGTGTCCAACGCCAAGTTTCTGAGCTTCGAGTTTAAGTGATTTGAGATACTGAACAGCTTCATCGAGAACGCAAGCTGTATTCATTTCTTCTCCTCCAGGGACAATTCTCCTCAACACTCCCATCATCTTCTTCATCTTTTTACGTCCTTTCCCATCGTTGGTACTACTAGCACTGCCCGATAAACTCTGCTTCCTCGAGCTCTTATATCCATAGCTAGAGCAACAAGATTCCGCCGAGGTATTTCCATATTCCCTGGAAGAGTTACGCGCTGTACTAACCTCTTCTGAATCAGCATCATCATCTTCTTCATTATCTTCATCTGTGCTCAAGAGAGCATCAATCTCATTCGGATCTTCTTGATGAGAAGAGGATACTTCTTGCTCAAAGTGATGACCATAACTTCCACCAACATACTCGTTCTGAAATGTCGTAGCTAATCCGTTTAATGAAGGGGAATTCATGAGCTTATGAGTCAGCTCAGGATGGTACATTACTTGGCTGCGGTCATATGTTTGATCGAAAACAACGAAATTCTTTGGACAGACCGCAGATGGTTGAAGTTCAACACCATGGTATGGCAGTTTCGCGCATGGTGGGAACAAATCATCAAAGTATGATGACGATGATGCATACGAGTTATGCATATTTCTGTCACCCACTTCATCCGAGAAGTAGGGAAACTGATTGTTCTCCATCAGAAACCCGTGCAAAGGTAAAAAAAGTGAAACACAATGAAAAAAAAAAACGGGTCGCACACCTCAAACTCCGAGCTGCTGCTTAAAATTTCTACTACCGAGTAAGCTTCCAAACGAAATGCTAAATCAAGTTACGGCCATCATACCGAAGATATCACGAGTTTTCCACCAGAGCCCTTACCACACAAACCAGTATCTCTCCCCCCCCCCCACAGATTTCAGATGTCAACACAGCTCTTTAGTATACCTCACAATACTTCTTTCGAAATCAAAAGTAGATAGCCGCCCAAAAAACCCCAATTTCCGGAAATTCTAGACTCCAGACTACGTTACAGGTTTAAGCAACTGTCTGAAATATTCTGCCTGCAAAGATCAAAAACGAAAGGTTGAATACTAGACACAATATGGTTTATGTATGCTCTAACAAATCAAACTACTAATTCAAAACATGTAGATTTAAAGTTGTCTAGACACAAAGTGTTAGGCATACACAAAGGTTGAATACTAGACACAATATGGTTTATTCACAGTTTCTTAATGGTTCATAGTTCAAAGTTGTCTATGCATAAAAAATGTTAGGAAATGCAGTAAATCCAAGAGAGGAGAGGCATGTACCTGACAAACTTGAACGGATTGGTAATTAGCAATGAAACATGTAGTCATCATAAAAGTTCCTATTTCCTTCAATTCTCGGTTTCCCTTCTTGTTTCCAACAATGCACATTCTCACTCTAACCAAAGTACAACAACAAATAGCTACTCCGAATTCCGGATACAACGCCTGCAAATCAAGAAAAGGAGAGATTTACTGATAGTTTAACTTTTAACACAAAGAAGCTGTAAATAAGGTATACTTAACTAAATGTAAGATAATCAGTTTTAAGAAAGGCTAAATGCTCAATGATCCATATTCAAAACAAAGATTCTCAGTAATTGCAGAACTAAACAACAAGAAGTGGAATATAGAAGCTGAAAACAACAAGCTACTCTCACCTGAAAAGAAACAAATTTACAGAATGACGAGGAAAAAGACAACCAGACGAGTGCAAGTCCTGTTGAAAAACATGAAGAAGGATGTCCAAGGCATCTTGATTCTTCCACTATAACTTCAGTGTTTTTATTTGTTTATTTAATACCCTTTCCTCTTCTCACAACAAAACTGCACAAACAAACAAACAAAAAAATCAGTACCAACGACATTCAAATACTTTATTATTACAGTATATATGAAGTTGAAAGGCACTAAAACCGAGGCAAAAATACCAAAATAATCACAAACAAAACAGAGAACCATCTAATATACAGAACAAACAAAACAGAGAAACATCTATTAAATGTTTTCATTCACGATTCAGATATAAAAATAGAAACTTTATGCATCTAAACCAAACATAACACCATCACCAAAGACATTAACATCTGTTCCATATTCAATGATCACACCAAGCAAAATCAAAACAGAAAATTGATCAAGAATTGGATTGTTAAAGAACACAAAGAACATTCAATAGAAACAAAAACTGAATTCACTAAGGGAATAATAATACAACCATCATCTAAGTAAAGTAATCAATAATTACCATCGAAAACAAAAAAACACAACAAAAAGAACCCTAAGTCAGAAATTGCGGCTGGTAAGAAGAAGAAGAGAATAATCAAAACAAAACATACCGTAAAAATCAAAACTTTTGTTTGGATAATCAAAATTTGAATTTTCTGCTGTGTAAGACTTTAAGCTCTGATAAAAAAAAAAATTATCTGTAGATGTTGTTGTGATGAAGAAGAAGAAGAAGTAGAGAGAGAGGGATAGAAGAAATAGGAGTAAGTGACAGAGAGCGTGGCTTTCTTTTTCTGGTGCGGTTTGTTTGTTTTTGTTTGGTTTGTCCATTTTCTCAATTTTTAATCACAAAACATTGTTTAAAGTATTATTATTTTCCTTTCACGCTTTTCGTGCGTGAATCTATAAATCTTATTACATGTTTTTTTTCTTCTAATTGTCCCATTGTTTAAAGCAAAAAGAGATTAAACTTTTAGTGAGATTTTTTTTGTAATTATTTTTTGCATTCCTATTCATTGATTCATCCAAGATAAAAAAAAAAAAAAATCTTTGGACAAAAGATGTCTTTTTACTAGTTAGATGACGAATTAGTGGTAAAGACTAAAGAGTGTTTCTACTATATGTTGTTTCTTTAGTTTTTTCACATTCTAATTATAAATGTTGTGTAAGAAAAATTATAGCAGAACGTTTTTACATTTATGTTAAATGTGGAGTACAGTATGATTACAACGTAGACCCATGTGTATCACTATGGAGGGACAAAAAATTCGAATGTAAAGAAAAAATTGTAAATGCAAAATAAGATGAAAAAGAATATTTTATTCAAATAAAATAGGGAAATTAACATGAATAATAGTCTTTACGCATATAATTCATTATCTAATATCTTATAAAATAAAATATAGTACTCCCTCCGTTCCTTAAAGATAGATGTTTAAGGTTATGCACACTTATTAAGATAACGCATTGATTTCTACGAAATACATTTTTCAATAAAATTTAACCAATAGTGTTTCAGTATTTGTCTTGAAGTTTGTAAAAGTGCATAGAAAACAGTAAAAACTCTATTTTTTTGGAACCAAATTTTTTTGTAAAGTTTTTATCTTTTAAAAACAGAGGGAGTAACTAACAATTAACACACTTAAAATTCCGGTTTTACCCCTTTAAAATTTCAGAGTTTTTTTACATTGGAAACAAAATAAAATCAAAATTTAAATATTTTTTAACCCTAATCTATTCTACTAATATTCTGCGGCCGTTCACTTCTCTTCCTTCTCCACTTCTCTTCCTTCCCCACGTTCACATCCTTCTCCATGCTCACATCATCATTCTTCTTTATTTAATTATTAATCAGTTTCACATTAATCTTCTTCTTCGTCTCCGGAACATTGTTTATATTCGATTTTGCAATTCGCTTATTCTTCTTTCTCAATTCAACGGCTTTTGCAATTGGCTTATTCTTCTCTCGATTGTTTTGTCTATCTCATTGCCATGGATCAAGATCTCCAATTGTAGATTAAGATGATGTTTCTTCTTTTTCGTTAAACTCTCCACCATCGTCTTCTCTCTTGTTCATATTAAATCAATGTTGGAAATCGACATAGTTAACTATGATTGGAAATCAATATAATAGGTAACGATGATTTCCCATTATAATAAGTAACTATATTTCTAATAATAGTCAACTACATATGCAATTATAATAGGCTACCAAGTTAGGTAGTCAACTATGTTATGAACCCAATAACCAACTATATTATGAAATCAGTAGCCAACTATGTTACGAAATCATTAGTCAACTATGTTAAATAAGTAACTACCACAACAATATTTTTATATAGTAAACTATGTTATAAAATCAGTATAATAGACTATTATATGAAAATAGTTAACTAAGCGTTAAATTGGTAAACTATTTGTGAAAATAGTTAACTATATTATGAGATCAATATAATATGTGGTTTCAAAAATAATCAACTATATTATTAAATAAATAACTATTACAACATATATGTTTTTGTATCTTTTTTCCTTACGAGTAAATTTCTGACCCAAATGTATTTTATTTGCAGATCAAAGATAAAGACACAATTGAGAAGCATAAATGCAATTGAGGAGAAATTTTTCAGATTTAGAAATAGAATATGTTTAGAGATTTTTCTTACCAACAATAATAAAAACATTTAATATGGGCAAAATCGTCCACTAATAATTTATCTATGTTACTCACCTAATTTTCTTCAAAAGCACGTTAGATCCCTAATTTGTAACCCAAAATATATTATTAAGCTAATTAACCCTTTTTAAATAATAGTAGTGGTTTAGTAATGAGTGGTGATTAGTTTAGGGGAGCAAGAATTAAATCAGTTTCGTTTGTTGTTGTTGTTGTTGGATCATTAGAGCTCTTTTAATTCGAATATTTTATGATTTTATCTATGGTAAATTTGCACACACAAAAAATCAAATTTGTTTGTTTGTTTTTGTCATAATATTATATAATTTAAATCTTGAAATTTCGCATAAATGATGATATATGAGAAAAAGCTATAGAAACCAAGTCGACATTCTGGCTTTATATACAAATTATTTGAATTCATTTATTTTTTAATAAATAAAAAATACTATTTAATACGGATAATTCTTTTACTAAATCGCTGAACCAAAACATTTCAACGATTTTTCTAAAATATATTTTTTCGTTTGTATGTCATTTGTAGTTACGGTTGAAACTTATGCATATTGTACGTTTGACAACTATAACGTTATGATAAATTTCCAGTTACAATGCTAAATGTTTTAAACCATTACAAAGTTTAAACAAGAATTTATGTTAGATAAATAAGCATCGAAAACGTAATAAAATCGTAGGCTTTTAGGAGTGGGTCGACATAATCAAAAAATTTGAAGAGTGACTGGTGTTTTCGATCATTCTTGACAAGTTTCGGAGATTACAAGATCGTCTACCCAACTTCTTGTTATCACTAAATCTAAAGGCGACTGTTTGGCCTGATATGCAAGATTACGTGTTTATAATTTTTTTATATGTAAACTTTTTCCCTCAACATCGACAGCATAATAGAATAGTAGCCTCTTACGTCATACAAACGAACAACCCAATAATGTGAAAACGCCGAACCAAAACGCATGCTAAAATGGATGTTTATCCCATAAGATTAGTGGGAAGCTAATGCTAATTTAGACACTCAATGTTGATTGAAAAATAAAACAATTAAGAAAAAAAGAGGGAGCACGCGTGAGGGGATGGACAGAAGAGAGTCAAACACGGAGAGTGTGAGCCGTTGGATGCAACAATCTCAGTGGTTCCCGTTTAATGCGGTCATGATTGTGACCGTTGGATTACGAGAGCACGCGTGAAAAGCTTTTCGTGGGCCCCATCACCACAACCTATTATTAAATTTTTTGGTTACGAATTGTAATAAAATCGGACCATACTCAATACTCATCACTCGGGGCTCTTGTCCCAACCCATACTTCCAAACAAACATCTACTTATTATTATTCCCAACCAAACTCATCATTTTCCTCTGTACATTTTGAGCTGTAATAATCAAATAAAATATAGAATTGAAAGTCTGACTAATTTTGGCATGCGGGTAATATTTTTGTTCTGAACTGAATTGATTTGGTTGCTAGCTAGCTAGATACAAACAATTGTTTAAAAAATCCATTGTTTGTTTAGTTACTAATCACTCAAGCAAAAAGTAAGTATAAATATTTGGTAAAAAAGTAAACATTTGGCAATAAGTAAGTAACGATTAGAATAAGAAAGCGTACACATGTGAATCTTAGTGGTTTAACTAAACTAATTATTTTGGAGTATCAAGGAAACGATGCCACATTGTTTGAACAGAAGCAATGTAACCAGAAAAGTGGATATACTTTTGTTAAATAAACCAGAAAAAAATACATAGATATTATACTTTTGAGTGAAATAAATTTTCCAATCGAGGACCGAATTAGACAAAAGACTATTTAGTAGTGAGTGATCTTTAGCGTTTAAAGATGGCTTTTTAAATTTTAGTGTTGAAGAAGGCATGTCAATGCTAAAGAAAACTCTTTAATACTCATGGAGACACTTTCGTGCTAAAAAAGATAATTTTAGTGCTAAGTGCTAACAAAAGGCCATTTAGCGTTAAACAGAAACATTTTGCTGTTTTTTATTTTTTGTGCTAAAAGAAACATTTTGCTGTTGATGAAGGCATTTCAATGTTGTCCAATGGTTTTGTAGTGCTAATGAAGGTCTTTTAGTGGTGATGGAGTGTCGAAAGGCCTATGTCCATAATATGATATTTGATGTTACTAGAGAGTCTTAATACAAAGAGATATGAGAGTTGATGTTACTAGAGAGTCTTAATACAAAGAGATATGAGATTTGTAGCTATTATGAACTTCAAATCTTAAGGAAATTAAGTATGCTTTGTTGTTGGTATGTTAGTCTTTACCCTAACAAAACTAGGGATTTACATGGATTTTAAAAAAATAAGGCACTGCAACAAATATAAAGACAAGAAATCAACTAAGGAACCCTAAAACCAAATTACCGTAAACTCTAGCAAATGCTTGAAAGAAACCAAAGCTTCCCAAAAAACCAAATTATTCGATATTTGACGTTTACACATGCAAACAAAAAAAATCATTCGTTATTAGATTTTGATCCTCAAATTGGTTCTTCTCAAATGGTATCTCCCAAAATTCAGAAAAATTAAATGTATTTTTTTTAAAAAAATAAGTTATTGGATCTATTGATGTGTTTTCTTGTAGGTGAATGAATATGCAATTAAATTTGATCAAGGTCAAATGGCGGTGGCTATTCGTTTGGTTGATGAGATGGTTAAAGAAAAATTTATCGATTTTCGTTTGGCATGCGGGTAATATTTTTTCTGAACTAAATTGATTTGGTTTGTAGCTAACTACAAATTAAACAATTGGTGTTAAAAATTCATTGTTTGTTTTGTTACTTAATCACTCAATAAGATAGCGTGTACATATGAAGGCTTTGTGGTTTAGACTGTTTAGTTAATATAATGATTTTGGAGTATCAAGGAAACGATGCCATATTGTTTGAACAGAAGCAATGTAACCAAGCATTCGTATCAACGAAAAGTGGATATATACTATTGACATTGTTAATAAACCATAAAATACATAGATATTGGGTCTCAAGAAAGCACCATTTTTTTGATAAGTACAAATACTATTAAAAATAATTGTACAAAAGAAAATAGTTATGTTATATTTCGTATCGCCAATCTACCAATTAGTTATACAAATTGTAATGCAGTTGTAGAATGCTACCATTCCAAAGCTAATATACTTTTGGGTGAAATAAAAATTTCAACCAAGGACCAAATTAGACAAAAGAAAAGACTATTTAGTAATGAACTCTCTTTAGTGTTTAATGATAGCTTTTCAAAATTTGGTGTTGAAGAAGGCATTTCGAAAAATTTCAGTAATGCATTCTTTTTTTGTTTTTAGTTTCAAAAAGAAGGCATTTGGATGCTAAGGAAACCTCTTTAATACTTATAGAAACCCTTTCGTGCCAAAAAGATAACTTTAGTGCTAAGTGCTAACAAAAGGCCATTTAGTGCTAAACTAAACAGAAACATTTTGCTGTTGATGAAGGCATTTTAATGTTGACCAAAGGCTTTGTAGTGCTAATGAAGGTCTTTTAGTGGTGATGAAGTCCTTTTAGTCTTGTCGAAAGGCCTATGTCTCATAATATGAGATTTGATGTTACCAGAGAGTCTTAATACAAAGAGAGATGAGATTTGTTGCTATCATGAATTTCGAATCTTAAGGAAAGTATGTTTTGTTGTTGGTATTATTAGTCTTTACCTAAACAAAAGTAGGGCTTTGCATGAATTTATTTTAAAAGTGAGGTATTAGAGCAAAGATAAAGACGAGAAATCAACTAAGGAACCCTAAAAGCTAGTATATGTTTACGTTTTCTAAAATCTTATTACCGTAATTGAATTCTAGCAAATGCTTGAAAGAAACCAAAGCTTCCCAAAAAACCAAATTATTTGATATTCGACGTTTACACATGCAAACAAAAACATTCATTCATTATTAGATTTTGATCCTCAAATTGGTTCTTCTCATACGGTATATCCCAAAATTCAGAAAAATATAATGTATTGCTTTGGAAAAGAAGTTATTAGATCTATTATTCGAGAAGTTGATAATGATCTGTGTTTCTTAGTTAGTAAATGAATATGGAATTAAATTTGATCAAAATTAAATGACAGTGAGTTTTCGCTTTGTTGATAAAAATGAAATGGTCGAAGAAAATTTTATCGATTTTATTCAACTTATAAAAACAATCTTCTTCATCTATGACAAGTGTTATGTATTGACTTCTTGTTGGTTAAACACGAGTTGAATATGAAAAATTATTCTTCGTTGAGATTCTCATTACAAAATTTATAGCGGTCTTCTCAAATACTTTTACATATTGTGTTCTATCTATAATTAATGTTACTTTGTTTAGGGTTTACAAATAATTTATCATATACTATGCCGAGAAATGATTAAAACATTTTGAACGCTATATTTTTTGTTAGATTCACCAAACAACAATTGAATAAGTTATTGGATAGCTGATGAGTTTCTCTCGTTAACAAAGTTTTAACTACTATGAGAATCATAACACTGAGTTGCTCATTATGGAAGAAGAAATTGTCGATCCAAATCAGTCAACACAAATAAGCAACACAATGAACTTGCATAATTATCATGTGGAATGCTTTTATACAGTATTATATGCAAAATCTAGAGTTTAATAATCATTCTGATGAGGCATATATTAAGTTACTTGATTGAACATCGTCTTAAAACTTTATCATAACAAAAAAGCTAAATATTAAATTTATATATATGAATCGCACAAATTAAGCCCATTGTGCTTTTGAAATTATCCTCAAATTGGATTTTCTCAAAATCTGAGTTTCCTTAAGGTTGGTATGGCGAAACGGAGCCTTAGCCCAATCTTGAATGAAAAAAATATCGCAGCTTCGATATTTTTTTAACATAATCATTGATTTTTATTCTCAGTTGTTTTAGTTAATTTCATCGTTAAAGAATCAAAAGTAAAATGATAAGACAAATATATGAAGGAAAATAGAAAGATATGGAAAGACGGTTTTGAATGATCATATTTCATCTGAAAAACCGCAGTTAACAACATACTGTCATTTCAACATATGTTCTTAAAAAGACATAATCCCCTCTACGTGAAATTTTTGGAGTAAAAGATACTATTTTATCTTATGATTGAGTTGAAAGAGTTTTAAATCTTTATTTCTTGATTTCTTATTTATGACTTCAATTGTCAACTACTCCTACCATAAACAGAACTAACTACACATTCATTAAATACATGTCCTACCAAAACAATTTGCAAACTGATATCCTATCATTTTATCTAGCAGGCAAAGATTTCACTTTGTGAGAAAAATGATTCATTCAATCTTGATCTTTCGAAGCTTTTAATTCAACAAAAAATGAAATTAGTCTTCGAGCCATATCATATATATAAATCGGTCTTTATTTATAGTAGTCACTAGTAGTTTTATGAATCGATATAAATAGTTATCAGTGGCACTATATTATCGTGGGACTAGTTCATTTAGGCTGTCTTATCTTTCATAACATCTATAATTGTTTTGGTTTAAGAAAAACACCAACCAATTAATACTTAAGAATTAATATACTTAGTACACAACACAAATAACATTTTCATAGTAAAACACAATACATTCTAGCATATGACAGTAATCATATAAACCCACGCAATAGTTTGCAATAAATCTCGTTTACTTAGGGCCTGACTGGTTTAGTCGCAGCGGTTGCGGTTGCGGCTGCGGGAGTTGGCAGAAGCGGGCGACTGCAGTTTGAAGCGTTTGCGTGACGTTTATACGACTGGCGCAGCGGTTGAAAATTGATGCGTTTGCAGGATGTTTATGACTGGTTGACTAGCGAAACGGTAGCGGTTAAACAATAAATTTACAACATAAAAACATTATACAGTAATAATAACATCAAAACCCATATTATCATAAAAGTATAAAAATCATTAATTCAATATATAATTAATAATAGAAAACTATTTATATAATATTTACTTTGTTTTTAAAAAGAATTTTTGTTTGGATGAAAGTTATGATTTTAATGAAGAAGTTATTTTTTATTGGAGAGACTAATATTATATTTAAATTGTTAAATTTATGTATGTTTACAATCAAAATTTATCTATAATATTTTGGTTTGAAGATTCTATAACTATAAAATTGTGATAGATTATTGAATATTAATTGCAAATATCAAATTATTTTTTGTAATTATAATATCTACTTTTAATTTTAAATATATATTCTCATTTAAAATAAATTTTTAAAAAAATAATTTAAAACATCCAACCGCAACCGCCCGCAACTGCAAACGCTCGAGGGAATGAGCTTTTAGATTTGAGAGGTTTGGAGCGGTACGAAGCGGTAGAAAGCGTTTTTCATGATTATTGTCAAACGCTACCAACCGCAACCGCACGTTAGCGGATAAACCAATCAAGCCCTTAATCGAAATATCGAATTACAAATAAAAAAGTTAAGGTTCACAAATATAACACTTTTAAAATGAGGGTTAAATCAGAATAAATTCGAAATGTACCAATCCGGTTTAAACCGAGATGAATAAATTCTCCTAAAACCCTTTTCCACTTATCTCTCGCCGCCTCTTCTCTTCCTCTCTCTCTCGCTTCTCAACTTCGCCGTCAAGCTCCGATAAAGTTTCCGTTGAATAAACCCTAATTCCAGTGTCCCCCTGAGAAGCCGTGCAAACCCTAATCATGGTGGTAAGAGGCAAAGACACGGTACCAAAGATCGAAGACTTTAAGGAGCTTCACAATCTCGTAACGCATCATGTAGAGTCTTTTGATTACATGATAGAGAAAGGGCTTGACGTTATGCTCAGTCGAATCAAACCCGTTACAGTTTATGATTCATTCACCGGTAGCAAATTGAGCAATATCCTTTTTGTGACATACTAAGTTTCTTGATTGGTGTGTTTTGTATGTTGCTTAGAATTGTATAGTGAAATTTGGGACTATAGTTTGATTTCCTTGACAAGTATATGATACTCTGGTTAGATAATCCTACAGTATTCGATCCCGAGAAGGGGAGTTTGAGTTCAACATCAAGGAAAGATAAATTGTTTCCATTTGAGGTGAAGTTGCTTTTGTTTACATACTAAAATGTTCAATTTTGGTGGAGTTAATAACGTTCGTTTTGGCTTCTTGAATTAACAGTGTAGGCAGGCGAAGATTTCGTACACAGGAGCGTTTACGGCTGATGTTTGCTTTATGTATGATAATGGTGGAGCTCCTGTGAGAGACAAATTTGAGTTTGGACAACTTCCTATTATGTTGATGGTAGGTTATTATTAGACTCAAGTTCATCTCTAGTTCTGAAAATATGGTGATTACAATTGTATGTAAGATAGTGTAATGTTGTAAGATGCTTTTTATATGTAAATTTGGCTTTTATAACTAACAATGGAACTAAACTTAGCTCAATGATTTCTCTTAAATTAGCAATTCTCTCTTCTGTATTTTTCTTATGGGGTAATGGTATTTGATCTCTGTATTTACGTGCAGTCAAATCGTTGCCACTTACGCGATGCTGATTGCAGGAAACTGTTAAGGTGTAAAGAGTCAACTTCTGAAATGGGAGGGTAAATGTTCTTCCACCTTTTATGTCTTATGATATTGCCAATGCGAGGCATGTGGTTAATATGTGATTTAGTGTTTGTTGGTTTTCTCTTCTAAAGTGTATTTTGTAAGCATGACAAACTTTGTTCATAGCAATGAAAACTGCGATGGGATTATGAACGTCCCTTGATATATCTTTCTTTCTATAAGGCCAATCATGATTATTAAATTTAGCTTTTTTTCATATAGGTACTTTATTTTGAATGGGATCGAGAGAGTGTTTCGATGTGTTATTGCACCAAAGAGAAACCATGTAAGCTACCTCTGCTTTCAACGTCTGCTTTTTTTTTACGTTCAGTGGTTGCTTATAGTTTATGGGTAAATGTGTTCCCATGAAGTTCCTTGTATCATATATTTCTCTCTGAATTTAACTGACTAAGAATCATATGTAGCCAACGGGTATGATCCGGAACTCATTCTGTGGTCGTCGGGAAGGATACAGTGATAAGGCAGTTGCCATTAGGTATGTGAATATAATATACCTATGATGGTGCATATAATATACCTGAAAAGAGTTCTTCATGCAATTCTTTCTTCTTGATTCATAGGTGTGTTAGGGACGACCAGACATCTGTCACTGTTAAACTGTATTATCTTCGCAATGGAAGTGCCAGAGTTGGATTTTGGTGAGTGTTAACTCGACTGGTAGGATATGTAAGATATTATGTACAATTTGAGCTACAAGCTAAACTTATTTCTAATGGACACAGGATAGGGGCAAGGGAATATTTGCTTCCTGTTGGTGTTGTTCTCAAGGTATGGTCTTAGCGGCTCTAAAGTATCTGTATATTATATCATGAGATTAAGATGAATGGTTTAGTGTATGGTTACAAATGCATCTTTGGGGGTTTTGGATTTGTGTTTTTTCTGTTAGTCCATTTCTTCTCTTTTATTCAGTTTTTAGTTCTCCATTTTTCATATGTTCCTAGGCTCTCAGTGATGCCAATGATGAGGAAATATACGAATGCCTGAACTGTTGCTACAATGAGCGTTACGGAAGAGGCGATGGAGCTATTGGAACCCAACTCATTCGTGAGAGAGCCAAAATTATTCTTGATGAAGTGAGAGACTTAGGTCTTTTTACCCGAAAGCAGTGCCGGAAGCACTTAGGTGATTTACCAGTCTCAGTGTTTAACTGTTTATGTACGCATATCTAGATACTTATAAGCTAGTGCTTTACTTTTTAAACCAACAGGAGAGCATTTTCAACCTGCTCTTTATGGGCTAGAAAAAGAAAGCTACTCTACTGTAAGTTTGCTTGAACATTCTTAACTTTCCCATTTGGTTTCATCACTACAAAAAGAGGTTGCTGTCTGCAAAACAGTTTCTTTTGCATTTGTTTTCATTTACTTACGAAGTAAAAGTAACCAACTTCTTCAAGATTGGCCTTGGGTTGTTAGCTTCATGGAAATTGTATTTGTGACTGGGTTCTAATTCATGTAATTTACTTCAACAACTGATGACAGTAGTCCTTTCAAATATTATTTATTTTGTCTCTTCATTCTTAAATATTTAGGTTGCTGAAGCTGTGCTCAGAGATTATATATTTGTTCACCTTGACAACGATAACGACAAGTTCAATTTGCTCATGTAATTTCTAGCTCTTGCCTTATGATGGCTTTCACGTTGTTTTTTTATCAGTGTTATTGTGGTCAATATTTTCTTTTTGATTTTGCAGCTTCATAATTCAGAAGCTATTTTCTCTGGTGGATCAGACTTCTTTACCTGACAATCCGGATTCTTTGCAAAATCAAGAAATTTTAGTCCCGGGTCACCTTATAACAATTTATCTCAAGGTATATAATTATTTTCCCATTTGGTAGAAACATCTTTCTTGAAGTTCATGTAAGAGCATGGGATTTTGTCAGTATACATGTTTCTAGAGAAAGGTTTTTGTCATGAAAAGGAGTTATTTGACGTCACATGCATTGGTTATCTAGGAAAAACTTGAAGAGTGGCTGCGGAAGGGCAAAAGTCTTATTGAAGATGAGTTGCGTAACAAGAGCAAGAAATTTTCCTTTGAAAGCTGTAAGTCACTTTCATTTTATTTCCCCTGTTCAATTATATTCACATTTATTTCTGCATGAAATCATGCTTGTCCTCTTACTCAAGTGACATGTGCTCTGTGATGATTCCTTAATTGAATGCAGTAGCTGATGTCAAGAAGATTATGAACAAAAATCCTTCAAGGAGTATTGGCACTTCAATTGAGACATTGTTGAAAACAGGAAGGCTGGCTACTCAGTCTGGTTTGGATTTACAGCAGGTAACTTGAGTTGATCGCTTGAATGGGAAGCCATAATCTTATGTAGCTAAGCTCCTATAAGTATGATCTAGTTTGATAAAACAATACTAATATCTAGTTTCTCAATTCTTTACCAGAGAGCAGGTTACACTGTTCAGGCTGAGAGATTGAACTTTCTCCGTTTCCTTTCATTTTTCCGAGCCGTTCATCGAGGTGCTTCTTTTGCTGGACTTCGTACAACAACTGTGAGGAAGCTGCTTCCTGAGTAAGTTCTGTCACTTTTTACTTACGTAATCAAGATGTGATAATGGGGTCACCAAAAAAGTTGCCTCATATTTTTCCTGTTTAATTTTAACCTTGTAGATCCTGGGGTTTTCTATGCCCTGTTCACACTCCTGATGGGGAGCCCTGTGGATTATTGAATCATATGACTCGTACTAGCCGTGAGTTTCTCTAGCTCTCTTTTTCACTTATCGTCTTGTCTTCCTATGAAGTTCCTAACGAAATCTTGAATTCAGCAACACTATTTTCTTAACTTGAAAATCGGTGAGACCAAGTCCGAGTTTACATAATATAGTTAAGCTTTAAAAAAATGAAAGAAATGATTACAGCCGCACACTTTTCATACCATACAATGTCACTTCTCTGCAGTACCAACTTTGCTTATTATGTTCTGATTGGTCATGGTGTTTTTAGGAATCACCTCTCAATTCGATTCCAAAGGAAACATTAGAGATTTTCTAAAAATAAGAAAGTCAGTTGTCGATGTTCTTATTGGGGTTGGGATGGTATCTTCATTGCCAAAATTCGTACGAGCTGCACCACCAGAAGTCATTCATGTTCTCTTAGATGGTCAAGTTGTAGGCTCGCTAGCTTCAAACCTAGTCACGGAGGTTGTTGCTTATTTGCGGAGATTAAAAGTGGAGGCTCCTTCAGTGGTAAGGCTTCTTTGCTTCCTAACAGTATATTTGTTGATTGTAAACTTTTTCATCTGAAGAGAACTATTTATGTGAATGCTTCTCTATAGATTCCGGAAGACCTTGAAGTAGGATATGTACCTACAAGCATGGGTGGATCTTATCCTGGATTGTACTTGGCATCATGTCCCGCAAGATTCGTCAGGCCTGTTAAAAATATATCTATTCCCTCTGACAATATTGAACTGATTGGACCATTTGAGCAGGTAACAAATCCCAAGGATATGATCTTCATACCGACCTTTTTCGTGTATACAACCAAATTTTTTAAAATATTCTCATTTCTACCAAACCAGGTTTTTATGGAAATAAGCTGTCCTGATGGTGGAAATGGTGGAAGAAATAACGAGTCCCCAGCAACCCATGAGGAAATTCATCCAACTGGGATGATAAGTGTGGTTGCTAATCTTACACCTTGGTCAGATCATAACCAAAGTCCACGTAACATGTATCAGTGTCAGGTATTTTTCTAGAATATTCAATGAATGTTGTATACAATTGTGCTACGGGAAGCTGTTGTTTAACATTTAATGTAATTCAGATGGCGAAACAAACAATGGCATACTCTACTCAAGCACTCCAATTTCGTGCCGACCAGAAGATTTACCACTTGCAGGTAAATTCTAATTTACATTTTTTACTTTTTTTTTTAACGCTGAAGTATATTGATAGAGAAAATTGGTCCATGGAAAAAAAAACATCAAAGCACAGACTAGTGCTAAAACAAAGACAAACTCAAAAATCAACATCATAACCTAAAGGAAACTACATGGTACAATTATCATTTTATCATTTTCCTGTCTTGTAAAATTCTTTTTGTATGATACAGACTCCTCAAACCCCCGTGGTGCGCACAAAAACATACACTACCTACAATATTGACGAGAATCCAACAGGGACTAATGCAATAGTTGCTGTCCTGGCTCATACTGGGTAAGAAACTACTTGTGCTTTTAAGAGCTTATTAATGACATCGATATATTCATCAGTGTTTCTCTTATGCCTTTTCTACCTATCTGTTTTCACAGATTTGATATGGAAGATGCTATGATTTTGAACAAATCATCTGTGGAGCGAGGAATGTGCCATGGGCAAATATACCAGGTTAGAGTTCCCCTTCTCAATTTTTATTATCAAGCATTCATAGCTGAGCATGGTTGTTAAGCTTAGTTGCAATGAGATTCATTTCGATCTGGAACTTTAACGTAAGCCTGCACTCGTTCCTTTATGAACTCCGGAGGGAATAGTCGTGTAGCCGTAGCGAGGGTCTTTTATCATCATACTAATTACTCAACATTGCTCTTCTGTGGATTTCTTACTCTTGTCCTCTTTGATTGTGCAGACAGAAGCTATTGATCTGTCAGATCAGAAAAGTCGGTCGGATAATGGTCATAGAAGGTTTGGGAGGAGTAACGTTGACAGATCAGCTGCTTCTCATATTGATGCTGATGGATTACCATATGTTGGACAGGTAAATCATTGCTTTCTATCCTCTCTATGTGCTATACATTAATTCTTTAATTTTAGTTTCCTTTACAACTTCCATAGAAACTCGCTAATTTGCTGTATCTGATGCGCAGAAAATACATCCAAATGAGCCGTATTGTAGTATCTATGATGAGATAACTAACTCAACAAAGACCATGAAGCGAAAAGGCACCGACCCTGTCATAGTTGACTTTGTCTCTGTTGACATGAAAAGCAAGAAGCATCCTCAAAGGGTAACTCCTTCAAACATAGCATAGACAGATTTTGATTTTGCTTAAATCTGATTTTTCAAGTTTCATGGCAGGCGAATATTCGTTTCCGGCATGCCAGAAATCCCATAATCGGTGACAAATTCAGTAGTAGACACGGGCAAAAGGGTGTTTGCTCGCAATTGTGGCCTGATGAAAATATGCCCTTTAATGGAGTTACTGGAATGCGTCCAGATCTCATCATTAACCCTCATGCTTTCCCATCAAGAATGACAATTGCTATGCTTTTGGAATCTATGGCTGCTAAGGTAACCGTAGAAAAAAATTCTGATTCTAAGGCTCCTCAGACAATGATGCCATGCATCTTCTTTTCGCGTGCTTGTTTTAACCAACTACCCATTTTTCCATGGGTTTAACAGGGAGGTAGCCTGCATGGAAAGTTTGTAGATGCAACGCCATTTCGTGATGCAGTTAAAGAACCAAACGGAGAAAAGGAGAGCAAGCCCACTTCGCTTGTTGATGATCTTGGTTCCATGTTGAAGGAAAAAGGGTTTGCTTACTATGGTACCGAGACATTGTATAGTGGGTTTATAGGAAAGGAGCTGAAGTGTGAGATATTTATGGGGCCTGTTTACTACCAAAGACTGCGTCACATGGTGTCAGACAAATTCCAGGTTTCGATCTCCCAGTTTCATCATCCTGACATATAATCTCCATCTTCAAGCTTTGTCTGAATCATATATTGTGGCTTGCAGGTTAGATCCACAGGACAAGTAGATCAGTTAACTCATCAGCCAATCAAGGGAAGAAAACGAGGTGGTGGAATTCGATTTGGTGAAATGGAACGAGACTCGATGCTTGCTCATGGAGCTTCCTATCTATTACACGACAGGCTTCACACTTCTTCAGATCACCACATTGCAGATGTGTGTTCACTATGTGGAAGCTTGCTCACTTCTTCGATTGTCAACGTTCAACAGAAGAAGCTGATTCAAGATATCGGAAAGTTACCTCCCGGTAGGATCCCAAAGACGGTAACTTGCAATTCCTGCAAGACAAGCAAAGGGATGGAAACAGTTGCAATGCCATATGTGTTCAGGTACTTAGCTGCAGAGTTGGCCTCAATGAATATTAAGATGACTCTTGGGTTAAGTGATCGAGAAGGAGCCTAAATTTGCTTTCATTTCTCGAGGCACATGTTGTATGTAACATCAACGTTTTCTACTTCTCAAAGACGTGACAATTTTGACGGATGAAGATTTCAGCACCAGAGCATGAAAAAGTATCAAATCTCACAATGTAATAGTGTGTGTAGAAGAATAATATATTGCTACTTATTTATTAGTAGTTTTTAATCTATTTTTGGTTTAAGTGATTGTCTTCAACATTGGTGTATGATTAGTATGGATTTGATTCTTCAAACACCAATAAGTTGATTGTGAAATGTTTCATCAAGTTGTTTAACTTTTGAGTTGGTCTCTCTGCAATTGAGTGAAAACGAGAAGATACAAAATGATAAAATCCAAGAACATTTAGGGACACGAGTTGTGAGAAAAAAGAGTTATTTGATTAATGATAAACCATACAAAGACTTGCAAATTTTACAACTAAACAACCTCTCTTTCTCCTCTTACACGCACACGAAGCAAATACTGAAGCAAAATACAGATAAAAGTTTTTTTTTTTACTCACTTTCCGGGAACAAAGTTGGTGGCGAAGGCCCAAGCGTTGTTGTTAACTGGATCAGCCAAATGGTCAGCAAGATTCTCAATAGGTCCCTTACCAGTGACAATAGCTTGAACAAAGAATCCAAACATAGAGAACATAGCCAATCTTCCGTTCTTGAGCTCCTTAACCTTCAACTCAGCGAAGGCCTCTGGGTCAGTAGCCAAACCCAATGGGTCGAAGCTACCTCCGGGGTAAAGCAAGTCCTCGGCCTCTCCCAAAGGACCATTTCCAGCGACTCTGTAACCTTCAACAGCTCCCATCAAGATCACTTGAGTAGCCCATATGGCCAAAATGCTCTGAGCATGGACCAAGCTAGGGTTTCCCAAGTAGTCAAGACCACCATCGCTGAAGATCTGCGAACCGGCCTTGAACCAGACGGCCTCACCGAACTTCACTCCGTTCTTGGCCAAGAGCTCAGGGAAAACACAGCCTAGGGCTCCAAGCATGGCCCATCTTGAGTGGATAACTTCTAGCTCACGGTTCCTTGCGAATGTCTCGGGATCGGCTGAGAGACCGGCGGTGTCCCATCCGTAGTCACCGGGGAACTCACCGGTAAGGTAGCTTGGTGACTCTCCGGAGAAGGGACCCAAGTACTTGACTCGGTCAGATCCGTACCAAGGGCTGCCTGATGGACCTTTTGGTTTGGCAACAGTCTTCCTCATGGTCACACGGCCGCTTCCGAGGACTTCTGATGACGCCGGGGAAAGCTTGACGGCCTTACCGGCGAAGGCAGGGGAGGAGAGAGCCATTGTTGAGGCAGCCATTTGCGGTGGTTGAGTACGAAAACGTTTATGAAATATTTGTTGTAAGCCAAGAAATGAGTGGTTTGTGGCTTTGATGAGATTTTGGTATTTATAATATAAAAAAGAATCTTAAACTATGTCTTATCTTTAGAATATCGAACTCTAGTGTTTCTATTGGCTACTGACATATTTTTTTTGGGTTTTAGATTTTTTGTTTGCGTACGTGGCGATTGTGTAGGTCCTACTTGCTAGCTCAAAGTTTGCAGATTCGCAGTTGATTTGTGGTTTAGAGAAATATCCACTCATGAAGTGACACGTATAAGACTCAAATCTCTCTATCCTTTTGAAATCCGAAGCATGAATAGAAAACAAAAACATTAGGATAATTGGTTGATTAATTTTAGGTATTGAATCTTTTCCTTACATGGTCATTGGCGAGAGATAGGCGTTAAAAACAAAGTAGATAAGATAAAATTGTAAATTATAAGGATGGGAAATAAGTTTTTATTATTAAATTTATAAAATTGATGCAGAAATGTAATCAAAAGTTAACCTCAAAAACATTATACTCGAATAAGAAATTATTATCTCCTCAAGCATTATATTCATCACGTGAAGAAGAAAACCATGAATCTAATTTAAATGTGTATTAGTGTGGGTACAACAGTGGTGTCCAGTGGTAATGGTCATGGTCATGGACTCATGGTCATGGTGAATTGGTTATGGTGGGTCATAAGACAACTTCTCCTTCACACACGTGGAGAGGCCATAACCACGAGTCAGCCACAAGTCCGCCCCTGCCTCACACTCTCCCATAGGTCACAACCACGGTCACAATAAAGCCAATTCCTTCATCTAAACCGGAAATTGACTGAAACCTATGTCAAACCGGATATCAATCTAGATCCTGAATTTTAAATTGATAAGGTTTTGTTTGGTACGTTCTTTTCGTTATTGGATGGTCGGTCTCAACTCTTAAGCATACATATCATTGTTCTTGTCAAGATAATACATTACTGTTTTATAAAAGTTTGGTAGACAGAAACTGTTTACATTATCACATCAACCACTATACCCAAATTGGATTTTTTGAGTTTCGTTCTTTACATTTCACCACTAACATAGTAACGTGTATGAAAAATGGAGAAATAATTCAAAATTTAATTGTATTTTATGATTGATTCCAGGTTTTAGAAACATAGAGAACAGTTCTCTAAAATTGAAAGTACATAATCATAAGTAAAAAGAGTGAGTAAACTTAAGCATACGTTTTCATATCTAGGGAAAATAAAACATGTCTTGATTTCCTGGTTATAAAAAGAAGAAAACAAAGTCAAGACTCAAGATCAATGGATTAGAAAAGCTTTCAATGGATTACAAAACCAATGATGGTGACAACATGCTACAGAGGATACTTCTTGAATGATTTTTGAATAACGATTAACGGTTTAACGTATGTTTGGAAATGGACTACGTTACATGTTATGTTCTCCGGTCTGAAAGAATGTATATGTTTTTGGTCTTTGCATTTCGATAATGTAAAATAGGGATCCAAAGTTTAATTACATTATTCATGAGATTTCTCAGGTTATTGGAAAAAGTAAGTAGAAATGTTTGTAACGATGGAAACAATGCTTCTCTAAATTGTGTAGTGATGATGGACATCACTTACTACATAAAATATTGATAACCAATCACCCTCATCATATATATACATTTGGCTGTTGGTAAACACTTCTTAGAAATCTTATAATGTTTCGATCATTACTATCAACATTTTTGAAATGTTAACTTATATGTACAAATCACGAATCTCTTATCACGAGCAAAATTCACATAAATTTAAGTTACATAATGAAAAGCAAAGTCACAAGTGTGTAAAAGCATGTCAGTCACAATTTGTGGACTCAGAGTGATTTGGCTGCAATGAAAAAATCTCAAAGAAAAAGTTAGTGGACAAGAGTCTGCCACGTAAGATTCACAAAACGATAAAACCAAAATCTCCAAAACCCAATGAGTAAAGAGATAAAGATTACTTCTTAGTCACACAGATAACAAACGTTACTCACAATATCTCTATTTAATCCAAACCTATCCCTAACGTTTTACTCACTCTCATTCACAAGTCAGTCACCAAAAAAAAAAAAAAAATTCCAAAAAAATTTCAATGGCTGCCTCAACAATGGCTCTCTCCTCCCCTGCCTTCGCCGGAAAGGCCGTGAACCTTTCCCCGGCATCATCAGAAGTCAGCCGTGTGACCATGAGGAAGACTGTTGCCAAGCCAAAGGGTCCATCAGGCAGTCCATGGTACGGTTCCGACCGTGTCAAGTACTTGGGTCCATTCTCCGGTGAATCACCAAGCTACCTTACCGGAGAGTTCCCCGGTGACTACGGATGGGACACAGCCGGTCTCTCAGCCGATCCCGAGACATTCGCAAGGAACCGTGAGCTAGAAGTTATCCACTCAAGATGGGCTATGCTTGGAGCCCTAGGCTGTGTTTTCCCTGAGCTCTTGGCCAGGAACGGAGTGAAGTTCGGTGAGGCGGTTTGGTTCAAGGCCGGTTCGCAGATCTTCAGCGATGGGGGTCTTGACTACTTGGGAAACCCTAGCTTGGTCCATGCTCAGAGCATTTTGGCCATATGGGCTACTCAAGTCATCTTGATGGGAGCTGTTGAAGGTTACAGAGTGGCAGGAAACGGTCCATTGGGAGAAGCCGAGGACTTGCTTTACCCTGGAGGTAGCTTTGACCCATTGGGTTTGGCTACTGACCCAGAGGCCTTCGCGGAGTTGAAGGTTAAGGAGCTCAAGAACGGAAGATTGGCTATGTTCTCTATGTTTGGATTCTTCGTTCAAGCTATTGTCACTGGTAAGGGACCTATTGAGAATCTTGCTGACCATTTGGCTGATCCAGTTAACAACAACGCTTGGGCCTTCGCCACCAACTTTGTTCCCGGAAAGTGAGCAAAACTTTTATCTGTTTCTATGTACAATTTGCTTTTGTTTCAGTGTTTTTAAATTCGAGTGAGAGTGAGGAAGAGGAGAAAGTAAGGTTTGTGTTAGTGATAAGATGGTTTGAGACTTCAGATGTAAAAATTTGCAAGACTTTGTAATGATTTATCATTAATCAAATAACTCTTTTTTCTCTCAATTTGTATCTTAAAAACTAAAAATTGAATTCGATTTATGTTTTTCTATTGAGCAATGTAATTGAACATGACACAAGTTTAAGCAAATGGGTAAGAAAATTATTGAGATGAATCTAGTTCCAACTAGTTCAGTACATGATCTGATACAAAGAGAAGAGCTGTATATAGCAGCGGATTCACAGGAACAAACTCGACTGATAAATCACAAATATACTGCATTTTGGAAATCTGACCTATGAAGATTCTTCATAGAAATGCTTATGAGAAACCAAATCCGTTGGAAATTTAATCGAAATCGTAAGAAGTTTCACACAAAATGATCAAACATATCAATAAAAAGACCAAACTCAGACGAACAAAGAAGATTCCTTCTTTACCTCAAAGAAGTCCTGAAGAGCAGTCATTTGGATGGCACTTGACTTCAAGCTCTTGATACCTTCAGCAGTGGCTAAGGCTCCAGCGACAGTGGTTATAACCGGGACCTTGTAGGCTAGAGCCATTTGTCTGAGCTGTCTTCCATCTTTCTGATCAAGAGCATCACCTGAGCTAGTGATCAACATCAAATGGATTTGACCGTTAGCAACCATATCAGCAGCATGTGGTCTTCCTTCATGCAACTTCAATACTCTCTCTGCGGGAATGCCTTTTAGTTCCAGGAAATGAGCTGTTCCTGAGGTGGCAACAATCTTGAACCCGAGGTCGATGAAGGACACCGCGATTTTCTCCAGGTGCGGTTTGGTCATATCATTTAAGCTGAGGAAGACTGTACCTGTTAGAGGTAGCTTCTGACCTGCAGCAATCTGAGCCATTGCAAACGCGCTTGAGAACTCAGAACTGATGCACATCACTTCTCCAGTGCTTCTCATCTCTGGCCCGAGTATCACATCGCACCCTTGGAACTTCTCAAATGGGAAAACAGCTTCTTTCACAGAAATATGTTTGGGAATGACTTCTTCTTCAAAGTTGAGATCTTTGAGAGATTTCCCTGACATGACCAGCGCTGCATACTTGGCAAGAGGGTGTCCGATAGCTTTTGAGACAAAAGGGACAGTACGGGACGCTCGGGGATTGGCTTCAAGCAAGAAAACATCCCCAGATGATGTAATTGCATACTGACAGTTCATCAGTCCACAAACATTTAGCTTCTTCGCCAATTTGGTGGTCCATGTCCGAATAGTTTGCAAACAGGAAGCTGGGATGGTTTGTGTTGGAAGCATACAAGCAGAGTCACCAGAGTGCACACCAGCTTGTTCGATATGCTCCATTATTCCGCCAATCACCACATTTCCATAGGAATCAGTAAGGGTGTCAACATCGATCTCAATGGCATCAGAGAGATATCTATCTACCAAAACAGGTCTCTCCGGGTCAACTTGAACCGCATTCTCCAAATAGGTTATAAGTTTACTGTCATCATAAACGATCTCCATTGCTCTTCCACCTAGAACATAAGAAGGTCTAACCACAACCGGGTAACCTATCTCCTTTGCTATAGCTAATGCATCAGCTTCGCTCTTTGCAATCCCTCCCTTGGGCTGCTCAATTTTCAGCTCGTTGAGGATTGCGTTGAACCTCTCTCTGTCTTCAGCAGCATCAATGGAGTCCGGTGACGTTCCCCAAATGCGAACAGGTCCTGCTCCACTCAAGCTCATGGGCTTGTGCTTATCCAGATAACGTTTGATTGGCAGAGCAAGTTTCAGAGGAGTTTGACCACCGAATTGCACAATGATGCCATCAGGTTTCTCCAGGTCAATAACATTGAGAACGTCCTCGGCTGTGAGTGGTTCAAAGTAGAGCCTATCACTTGTATCATAATCTGTGGATACAGTCTCGGGATTTGAGTTCAACATTATGGTCTCATATCCAGCATCCTGCAATTACGTTTAAAAAATAAATAAGTAATTTTAACGAAACAAAGTCGAAATGATGTTTACTGGTTTTGGAAAAAGACGCTTAGAACACCTAGAGACAAACCTGTAAGGCGAAAGATGTGTGGCAGCAACAGTAATCAAACTCAATCCCTTGACCAATACGGTTTGGCCCTCCACCCAAAATCAACACCTTCTTCTTGCTGTTTGGAACTGATTCACATTCAACATCATAGGACGAGTACATGTATGGCGTATGCGCTTCGAACTCTGCTGCACATGTATCTACTCTCTTGTAAGATGGAACAACTCCTAAAGAAATCCGCTTGGTTCTGACTTCTTCCTCAGTTGTCTTTGTAGCAAAAGCGATTTGCTTATCACTAAATCCCCTCTTTTTAACTTCGTAAAGGTCTTCTTTAGTAATCTCTGACAAGGGTGGTCCGGACATAAGATACTGTTCCACATCCACAAGCTCCTTAAGCTGGGTTAGGAACCACTTGTCTACCATGCTCAACTCATATATTTCATCAACTTTCATACCCTTCTTCATGGCAGCATATATCGCATGGATCCTGTCTGGATTTGGGACTCTAAGACTGTATTTAAGTTGATCCCAGTCCCAATTTAGTTCTTTAATTTTTGCACAACCCCAACCTGAGAATCCTGTTTCAAGAGACCTCAAAGCTTTCTGGAAAGATTCTTGGAATGTGCGGCCTAGAGCCATAGATTCCCCAACAGATTTCATCTGCGTCGTTAACAAGGGCTGAGATCCTGGAAACTTCTCAAATGCAAATCTAGGAATCTGCATGATAAAGAAATAGATAGAATTAAGCAAAATATGCATTTCAAATAACTAGCATCTCATTTCGCAGCACAAACACAATTAAGAGTATGCACAAGAAAGAGAGACAAACCTTTGTCACAACATAATCGATGGAAGGCTCAAAGCTAGCAGGTGTTTTCTTCGTGATATCATTGGGAATCTGATCCAAGGTATACCCAACAGACAACTTAGCAGCCATTTTAGCAATAGGAAACCCTGTAGCCTTAGAAGCAAGAGCAGAAGATCTCGACACTCTAGGATTCATCTCAATAATCATAACTTCACCATCCACTGGATTCACAGCAAACTGCACATTAGATCCACCACACTCAACACCAATCTCCCTTATAATCGCAATAGAATAATCCCTAAGCCGCTGATACTCTTTATCCGTCAAAGTCTGCGCCGGTGCCACAGTAATAGAATCACCAGTATGCACACCCATAGGATCAATATTCTCAATAGAACATATAATAACAACATTATCAGCTAAATCTCTCATAACCTCAAGCTCATACTCTTTCCAACCCAACAAAGATTTCTCCACAAGAACCTGACTTGTAACACTAGCAGCTAAACCAGCTTTACATATAGACTCAAACTCTTCTTTATTATACGCAATACCACCACCAGTACCACCTAAAGTAAAGGCAGGACGTATAATCAAAGGAAACTCACCAATCCTCTCAGCAATATCAAAACACTCATCAAGAGTATTCCCAATCCCTGAAGGTGGAGTCTTAAGCCCAATATTCTTCATAGCTTCCTTAAACAACTCACGATCTTCAGCTTTCTTAATAGCACCTAACTTAGCACCAATCAACTCAACACCATACTTCTCTAAAGCACCACTCTCAGCTAAAGCAACAGCAAGATTCAAAGCTGTTTGTCCACCCATTGTTGGTAACAAAGCATCAGGTCTCTCCTTCTCTATAACTTGCTCAACAAGGTCAGGAGTCATCGGAGCAATATAAGTCCGATTAGCAGTTTCAGGATCAGTCATGATAGTTGCTGGATTTGAATTGATGAGAATAACTTCGTAACCTTCTTCTCTTAATGCTTTACAAGCTTGTGTACCTGAGTAATCAAACTCACAAGCTTGTCCAATTACGATAGGACCTGCACCGAGGATTAGAATCTTCTTCAGATCGGTTCGTTTTCCGATTACCTCTGGTGAGTAAGGTTTTGCTGTGTCGACGATTGGTGAGACTGAGTTGAGAATCCGTGGAATGGATCCTTTTCGATTGAGACATCGGAGGAAACTTGAAGAAGCAGAGAAGAGTGTGGATTTTGCGGCGGGTCTGTGATTGGTGAGAGAGCGTAGGAAGAAACGAGGGTTTGATTTGGAAGAGGAGGAGGAGAAGAGGGAAGGAGAAGTGGAAGAGAGGTCTAAGCAATGGTTGCTCATTTTTTGATTCTCTTCTTCTTCTTCTTCGTTCGTTGTCGGCTTGTACTGAGACTGCAGGAGAGTGAAGGGTTTTAGGGTTTTCTTGATATATTTTGTTTTTTTTCGATTTTTTTTTTTGTTTTTTTTTTTTTGTAATTGAATATTTACGTTTTTGATAACTGAATCATGACTCATTTATTTTAGGACTTATCCGTTATTGGTCAGAATATTGAAAATTACAATTATTTTCTTTAGTTGAAATTATATATTTCTCCGTCCCATTTTAAATGATTTTTAAGGTTTTTACACACAAATTAAGAAACAATTTATTCCCTCTGTTTCATATTAGTTATCATTTTACGATTATTGTTTTGTTTCAAATTAGTTGTCATTTCACATTTTCAATGCAAATTTATGATTAATTTTTCACTTTTATCCTTAATTTTTTAGTTAATTAAATACACATATCAAACAAAACAACACATTAATTAGGGGTAAAACAAAAATTTTAAATATTTTCTTAATTTATGTGAAATCCCTTAAAACGACAACTGATATGAAACGGAGAGAGTAATTGTTTAACTTTTCAATATACCAATTCTTAAATGGTTCAACCAATTGCAAAATTCAAACACTCGAAAACAACAAAAACACAATAAATATTGCATAGAAAATTGAAAAAATCAACTAAAATGGAACAAATTTTTTCTCTTAAAAGATCATCTAAAATGGGACGGAGGGAGTATGAATATCTAGAAGTCCTTTATTACATTAAACTTTTTAGTCTTTTTATGTTGAAACTTGAGATTATTTTTTGGAGTGAAGATTTGAAAATCCAAATGGTAAAAAATGTTGTTCTGTATTTGATAAAGTAAACCTGAAATTGAATCTAATATATTATCAGGTTCACTCAAATTGTAGATGTTACTTACTTCTACAAAGACGCAAATGAAACTATGTATAGAAGAACTTGTGCCAAAAATTACAACAGAGAAGAAAGAACAAAACAAAATGAACAATTTAACTACTAAAATGAGGATGGTATAAGAAAACTTCACTTGACCAATGGGACTTCATTTTGCAAAGCTTGATTTTGAGTTTCGCATGGCCTTTAGTAGTAGAAGCAATCTCTTATTGTGAAGTAGAAGGGTATATAGTGTTATATGTGTTTGCTAGTAACGGTCTTTTTCTCTGTGCGGCTTTAAATTTGTGTTTCTTAGGTTTGTCAAGGCACCTGTAACGGTAGTATCATTTGTTGAGAATCATTATCATCTTCTCTAATAATGTACGACAAGGATTCAGGGACTTACAAGGTTAATGTGGGATTTGGAGAAGAATAAGACCGATAAAATATAAACAAAATGAGATAGCAGCCATAGCAATGACGTTGTGGAGTAGCCGTTTGTCGTCTTTTGTTGGTATGAAAACTGATTTTAATGTGTTCGTAAGCTCGAAAAGTCGAACAGATACCTGAAGAGGGCAAAAAAGAAGCCACCAAGGGAAACAAGTTACGAACAGTAAAGGGTTAAAAGACGGTTATTATCGAGCATTCGTTTGCTTTTTTACCAAGACGTAGATGGCTGTGGTGAGCATGAAGTTGAGCATTGGGTATTCTGGGATGATTGATAATAGCAACTTTGGCTGCCCATTTGGCACACTCGATCTGCATCACATGTGAAATTGAGTCAAAACTTACATTTTATAATATTAGAGATGATATGGCTTGGATATCTAGATCCCACTAACCTTAACCAGATGTGAAACTGAGAAATGTAGGTCTCGAGAGTTATCTTGCCGAGCCACCTATAGATATCATGACCAGAAAGCTGAGTTCACAGTCAACAACAAGCTAAACAATACGGAATTAAAGATTGAGAATCATACGCAAAGAGTGTTAGGGAGAAACTCCGTAGCTGCTGTGTTGAATTTCGCAGACAGATGTAGACACTGTATTTAAGATTTAAAGCCAAAGATCATAAGTCTAGAAAGGATATTATCTCGAGATTTTTAGCATAAACCATGAAAATAAAGAAAAGAAGAAGTTACAAAAGAGAAGAGAGATGTTGGTACTGACGTTATTGGAATCCATGATGTGTAGGGATGATATTTGTTGTACGTAACTTTGTCCAGTTTGTAGATGTATTCATACCAAAGGTAACCAACCTGACCATTTAAAACCCACGACTCGAACATAAGAAATATTGTTGAGAAGACTATATATGAACCAGAAGCACAAAAAAGCCAAGAACTCACCAGTGAGGAAATTCCTATTATGCTTGTCTTAATTGACATTCGTCTCTTAGCATCACATTCCTCCAATTTTTCCATCCATCTCTCTACCTGAGATTGCAAATGGATTTAGTTGCATCCCCGGGAAAAGACATGGAAAATTGAAAGCACTATGGTTCTAGAATTACAGTGGGATGGAAATATGCATATATCATGCCAACGATCCATATGTAGCGATCAAGTCCGGATCTGAAATGCCATTCGTGTAGCCGTGTAAGCTCTGGTTTAGCTGGATCTGAGTACCCTGTATGTGTTTTAAGGACAGAGAATCGAAGTTGGTCAATATACGAAACCTCAGGTACCTATTACTAATTTACATTCAAATATACCATCCAAATATTTTACCACAAGACCGAACTAGAGATCAACCATATGACAAAAGAGATAGTGTAAGTGAGAAAGTTTTGTTACCGACCCAATAAGAATGAAAGAGGACTCCAGAAGATCTCAAAAACTCCAGGAACCTCCCACAGAAGGATAACCACGAGAACACATGCAGCAAATTTCAAAGCCATCACTGATGCTATTTCGTTATACCGACTGAAAATACCAAGGGCTCCATAGACCATCAGAGTGAATAGAGTGTGCATTGGACAGATGTAGTACAGCATGTAGTCATTGTTGAGAATAATGCAACAAAACGCCACAAAAAAGTTAAGCCGCCACATCATCTGTATAAGGTAAAAAGTTTTTCATGAGAATCTTGAGCCTTGAAAAGATGCACATATAGATTGGTAAACTGAACAATTATGGTGATCCAGAACAATCAATATAACCTGAGTGAATCGTGCAAGGGAGAAATCCTTTCGGACATAGTAATAAGAGAAGTTCCCAAAACCAGTCATCCACACATAGGCAGCGATGAAAACCCTGATTGCATTGTAAATCTCAGCCGCAGCAAAATAATGATACATCAGAAACAGAACCTGCAAAGACCCAGAAACATGAATTACATGAAAATTAATTACAACATCTTGGTGAAAACTGATGAAAACTACAGAGCAACGTTTGAATACAGTACCTGCATCCACCCCTTCCATTCTTCAGTCTGGTGACGATTAAGATACAAAATGGATTTTCCTGTTATTGGTGACTTATCAGTGTGTTTCTTCAAGGACGTCATAGCTGACACTATGATGAGAATACAGTAGAGAAAGAGGAAAAGGTCTCGGTTGTAATTCTGCCAATGGAATCCACATAAAAAAAGGATGGTCAATTACAAAACAAGTTTGCTAGTACTGATATTAGCATTCTACACCCAAAAGACATTCAGCTCTAATGAACTATATTGCACAATCACAGCTTTCTACATTTTTTTCGAAAATTGGACGACCCACTGAAACTGATAAGGAATTTCGTCAAAGAAGTTTGATGGACGCACCTTTTTAGACTCCCCAAGTATGCTAGTTCGATCACAAATATAAAAATATAAAAGAATTGCTCCAAACTCAGCCCTGAAAATAGAAGTAGACTGGTCATTAGGGGATGCAGTGGGTATGAATCTATTATTGCTAAAAACTAAGGAACCTACATTGCTCTCAAGGTTGCTCGATTTTCAAGCAAGAAAGAATCTTCCAAAGTCAGAAACCTATAGGTAAACACAATGCAAATGGTTAACAACATATTGTGACCAGAGAATACTCAACCTTAGAAAAAAAAAATAGCTATAACAACCTAATCAAGTTTGTTTTAATTGATGAGCTATAAACCCGAGAAGAAGCAGATCTTGGAAGACCTCCTTCCATTAAAACTGTTCCTTCATCGTCTTTGTTCGTCAACACTTCCAGTTCAACCAAATTCTTATCTGAATGACTGCAAATGGATAGAAACCACAAAACAGTAAGTTACAAATAAGTTTAAAACACATAAGCTACAATATATCAGTAGAAAGTATAATCCAGACACATACACTTTAGTGTGAAATGAGGACTTCTTATACTCTAGAAATTCTGAGTATAGCCATGCTATCATTAGAGGAATGACTCCGAGCAGAAACGAAACCTGCATTCGAAATAAAAACTATTAAAAACGACGAATGTTGTGTTCTTTCACGCCAATTAGAAAATGTGAATCTCTGCAACAAATTTGCAAGATTCAGTTCAAATTTTCCAAACTAAAAGGAAAGGTACGTTGCTTCAACCTGAAGAAAACATAGATTAGCCTACTAGTTATCAAAGAAACTAGACTCATTGAATAAACAACTATGGATCATAGTTCCAGGGCAGTACTCTAATCGTAGCCTATCTTAAACATCCCAACTTTGATCTAAATCCAACTACAGATCGAACACAAAGTGAAAATGTGAAATGAAACTAAATGGCTACATAATATACAATCCAAATCTCAAAATTCCACCAATGAAATTAGGAGAAGAATGTTGAAAGAAGCGAAGATCATGCGAAACCCGTACCTGACCAGGCGTAATTGGCTGCGAAACCACCATATCTACTGGATCCATGAAGGAATAACCAGAGATTCAGACACTACAAACACACACAATTGGTAGAGAAACTCGATTTGTACTCCACGAGCGGATCAACGGTGGAGATTTCAGATTCGACCTCTAGAAATCGGAAACCCTAGGAATACAACTGGGCATGAAGAAGAAGAGATCTGAAGTGAAGAAGCTATTGCTTCAAGGAAGAAGAAAATGGCGGATGCGACGTCGTTTTCGTCAAATTCACTTGTATGGTTGTTGTTGGTTCATCGATGAACTTTCCTCTCTGTCTGTATTAGTGTAAATGTGTAATTATTACTAATCAAGTAATTATAGAGCTAATCGAACCGGTTACTCTCATTCATTGATTTAAAAACAAAAATGCATAAAATATTAATTAGTTATGCAGACACATAATCACGCTGTATATTCATTCAAATATGCATTTCTAGAGTTTTTAGTTCATGTCTTTGTGTAGAAAGTTGGATTTGGTTAATTAGAGAACCGATTTTGAATGACAATAAATTGAATGCTATACAAAGAACAATTGATAATAGACAAGAAAATGTATCAAAATGAATGGAGGTGAGTCCAATAATAACAAATTGCGTAAAAATACAAAGTAGTTAGTTTGAAATAAACGATTAGTGTTGTAAACTGTAATTAATCGATTCGATTCGTCATTAATTACCGTGATTAGTCCTTTCTCTTTGGTTATTTTCCATTTTGAAATTTTGCATGCAAAATTTTCTTTGACTGATTTTTAGTTCTAGTTTAAATATATGAGATTTAGACCGTTTCTATTTAGATCCAACTCTTTTAGTTAGTAGATTGGGGTTTTCACATATACAAATTGTTTGGATCAATCGCTTCATTCGTTTTTTATCCGATCATACCACCACCAATGCATCATACCATATACTCCTTCCGTTTCATATTAGTTGTCATTCTACGTTTTTTGTTTTGTATCAAATTAGTTGTCGTTTTACATTTTCAATGCAAATTTATGATTGATTTTTTATTTTTATCCATATTTTTTTATTTTATTAATTACATATATCAAATGAAAAATACATTATGTAGGAGTAAAACATAATTTTTAAATGTTTTCTTAATTGACGTGATAAAAAGTAAAAACTCTTGTCAGTTGTCACTAATTTCCATATCCGACTTTGGTTTGGTTTTGGAATTAAGCGTATATATGGCCAGCATATTGTTTTTCGGTCGGCTCATCTGCGTCTGTATGTGTACAAGAGAATAATTATAGCAAAAGAGAAAAACAATAGAATAGTCTCTACAATATAACAAGTGTAGTGGACCTTTCTAGTAGGTGCGAGAGATTGGTAGGTAGTAATTAACTAGAGGTCAACAAATAACGCTTAGATTAGGTGACATTTCCTTAAATGCCTTTATCTGGTTTAGATCTTGTTTTGATTGCAGAGATTTTTGGGAGGCCAACTTGGTACATCTAACTTTGGATGTGATTGGTAACCTTATACCCATACCATAAAAGTGTATTAGCCAAACTCATACGAATGGATCTAAAATGAGCTAATATGTGATCGACGAATAAAAAACACAATATTATTTTTAGAATATAAATCATTCTACAAAACCACCATAAAATATAATTATCTAGTATTTTTAGATCTAAAATGGTTTCCACCGTCACTAAGTTAATCTAGATTTTTTTTTTCACGAACGCACTATATCCTGTCGATTACACCAATACATGAGTATCGTTGAACCAAAAAAGAAAATGGAAGTGTTAATATAAGAGAAAACTTTTTGACGGAGATAAACATTCCTCGCGAGAAAGTTTGTTTTTTCATTTTTTTTCCGAGAACAAAACGTAAGAGTAAAGTCCAGAAAAGAAATACGTAACTCCTGAAATTCATCTAGCTCCGATCTGAACCGAGACCAGTTATAGACTTATAGTTGATCTAGATCAAATGCTAAAATACCCTAAAAAAAATATTCAGATGGTTTAAGAATATTTTCCGATGTATCAATTAAATTTGTAATTCTATACACTTTGATAAGATTTTGATGAAAATTTGCTATGTTGCTTAAAAAACGAGAGGAATACTGATGTAAATAATTAAAACATTTAACTATTATCTGTCGGGTTATTTACACACAGGCACACTTTTTCCAACTTTTCTTACACTATGGGACACTTTGTGTTTAAGAGACATTTTTCCACTTTTGTAAACAGTTTATGACTAAATTGCCCCTGTCTTAAAAAAAATATATTTTCTCTTACCATTCTTATGTGATTAATCTCGACCGTCTATTTAACCTTTTTCTATTTCTTTTTTTTGTTCATCTAATTATTTGGTAGTAAAAACAAAAATTAAATTTTGTCGTCCATCTCTCTCCTTTTCTATTTTCTCATATCTCTGTATTCTTAATTTTCAGTTTCAATGGATCACGACGATCCGAAAATTGCAATCCATAAGATCTCTCATCTTCAATTTCCATGTCTTAGAAATTCTCAAACCCAATTTTCTTCTGAATCCTTCTCTCAATCTCTTTGTTATATCCGATCTCGTCGCGGCTCCATTAATATCATGTCTGTCGTGACTGTTTTGGGATCTTCAATTTGAAAGATGCTTGTCGATTAGAATCTAAATATACCGAAAAGGATATGCTCCACCTTGCTGCCCTTGTTCTAGGCTTTTGCATCTCAATTTTGTTTGATATTATTTTGCCGGAAAAAGTGAAAGTAACTTGCTTTCTCTTTGCAAGTTTTAGTTAACAAGCAACAAGCTTGGTGTAAGTCCCTTTTTCTTTAATGTGCTTGTGCTTTATATGGAAATGATTAGTAGAATTTGTATTTTGTTCACGAGATTTAGAGATCCAATTTGATGATTAGCTAGTAATGAACAATGTTTTGTGGACACGTCTAGGTGGACATATTGAAATCTGTTATGGAATCTCATCCATGAGATAAGTTGTTTATGATTAGAATGATTAGAAAATATAATGGTCGTCGTAGTTATTGATTTAGATGTATCATTGTAAAATTGGATTTGATTGTATCATTGTACAAAATTATTCACTCTAACAATTCGAGTGATGTCGGAGACGACCGTGACTTCGAATCCACAAGAGTCCAATTACGTGGATGATTTAGAGAAGCAAGATTGGGGTACGTTGAAGACAATGACTTCGAATAAGAGACTCCTCGTTGCATAAAATTTACAAGCTAAACCATGCAGTGGAAGATGCTTCAGAGAAACAATCAAAACTCGTTGTGACTGTTTTGCATTGTCCACCACATAATGGCCATGTGGATAATCTTTGGAACTGGGTTATAAAGAAAAATAAAAATCTTTTTATTTCTATAGTCTCTTTGATCGTCATTCATACCAACTGTAGCACACTTGGAACCAAAAAAAAACATTATAATTTGTGAATAGATTTGTATAACTGAAACTATTTTGTTCTTACAAATGAAATTGCATTACAAAAGATTTTGATACAATTATTTTCTATCCATCCATGTGGGAGCTTCCATGTGTGACCATCCACCAACATCCATCTATATGTGACATTCTCATTTGCTTACTTATTCATTTGAAGCTGGTTAGAGACCACAAACAGAAAAACGAAACCAAACCATGGGTCTTAAAATATCTCATCAACATCACTGAAAATCAAGAAAATGGTATATTTGTGATATTTGTTATTTGATTTCAATTTCAAGCATCAAACAAAATTGATTAAACGAAAGAAGCATATCCACAAAACATAAGTTCTTTTTTCACAACTCTTTCTAGAACAAACTTAATCGACACATATTCCAACCAATTTTAAAAACTAAATGTCTTCTACGAGAATCAAAAAATGCTTCAGCTCGAACAATAGCTCTTACCAACTCAATTATTCTCTGCCTTCTTTGGGTATCTTGTTCCACTAAAGAACATTCTAAATAACCAAATAAGCTTATAAAAAATGTTATGGTATGAAAAAAAATCCAGTTCTTTGAATTCATAAGTCTGGTCAAAGAGCAAACCACTTAACATGATAACTGCCATGTTCGAGAATACGAGAGAAACATACAAAAACCAGACTTTGAATCAGCAACAAACTACCCTATCAAATTGTCCACATGGATGACCAAATTGTGACCATTTAAATTTTCCATATTGATGGCCAAACCAAATCTGAACATATGAGAAAATGCAATACGCAATCCCAAACATCAATTGTGATCTAAAAAACCAGAACATTCTAAACATCACCAATTTCAAAAGCGACAAAAAGAGACTTTACCTAGAAAATTTGTGTTCAAATACTGAGAATAGATCTTGAGACTAGAGTGGAGCATGGAAACCATTCGATTTTCGTCGTCGTTGCCACCGATGTATTTGTTGTCACTAGTGCTTATTTTGCCTTTCCACAACCACCATATGCTCCGTCGTTTCTCGACCTGTTTTCGACGCCTCTTCCATCACCAGCAAACCACCGAATAATTTCAATTTGAAATATCTATGTTCATGTTTTTTTAATTTCCATTCAGATTTTGATAGGAATACAAAATTGATCTGAATCTTCGGAGAGAGAGAGCTTTTCTTTCATAAAGAGAGAGCTTGATGAAAGCATACATTTTTGATATATATTTCTTTTAAAAAACTTAAACATTTAATTGAGGGTATTAAAGTAATTGTATATTAAAAAACAAGGAGAAAAAATTATAAAGTGTGTCTAAAACAAGAATTGTCCCAAAGTGTAACAACTTTGAAAAAAAGTGTGTCTAGATGTAAATATTCCTTATCCGTCTACTCTTCAACCATATTTTCCCATTTATGTTATAGTGATATAATTTCCAAATCCAAAATTGGAAAATCCAAACCCACTGATTGACCCCAAAGGTTTGACATTATCATCATAAGCCCTAGACTACTACTGTGAACAAATGCGCCTTTTCTTCTCCACCTTACTCTTTCCTCGCAAACGAATCTTCACTCTCCGTCGATTCCAATCTTCTCCGATCTCATCGATTCCGATGGATACCACCGAACAATCTCTCCGTCAATCGCTATCCGAAAAATCCTCTTCCGTTGAAGCTCAAGGAAACGCCGTACGTGCACTCAAAGCCTCAAAAGCAGCGAAACCAGAAATCGAAGCAGCTATTGAACTACTCAACAAATTGAAACTCGAGAAATCCACCGTCGAGAAACAGCTACAATCCACCATCAGCTCCTCTGGTAATGGTTCTCTTAACCGTGAAGCTTTTCGACAAGCCGTTGTGAATACTCTTGAAAGACGATTGTTCTATATACCTAGTTTTAAGATCTATCGTGGTGTTGCTGGATTATTCGATTATGGTCCTCCTGGTTGTGCTGTTAAATCCAATGTTCTTAGCTTTTGGCGTCAAGTAAGAATCAGAATCGTTCTCTTGCTCTTCATTGAGATTGTGTTAGCTTTGTTGTTCTTAGATTTGATGATTGTGTTTGCTATGTTTACAGCATTTTGTTCTAGAGGAGAATATGCTTGAGGTTGATTGTCCATGTGTAACACCAGAGGTTGTTCTTAAGGCTTCAGGGCATGTTGATAAGTTTACTGATCTTATGGTTAAAGATGAGAAGACTGGTACTTGTTACCGTGCGGATCATTTGCTTAAGGATTATTGTACTGAGAAGTTGGAGAAAGATCTTACCATCTCTGCTGATACAGCTGCTGAATTGAAAGATGTTCTTGCTGTTATGGAAGATTATACTGCTCAAGTGCTTGGTGAGAAGATTAGAAAGTATGGTATCACTGCTCCAGATACAAAGAACCCACTATCTGATCCTTACCCGTTTAATTTGATGTTTCAAACATCTATTGGCCCATCTGGTTTGATTCCAGGGTGAGTAGTTTTACATGTTGTGATCTTGCCTGAAGTAGTTTCTTGAGTGAGTCTTTTATGAGATTTCTTGTTGTGTGTGTTCAGGTACATGCGTCCTGAAACTGCTCAAGGTATTTTTGTGAATTTTAAGGATTTGTATTACTACAATGGAAGAAAACTACCATTTGCTGCGGCTCAAATTGGTCAAGCATTTAGAAACGAGGTACTTTTCTACTGCTGTGATTTGATATAACCTGTAGATTGGATATGTTTATCTTAAATCATTCTACTATTGTGATTTGATATAGCATGTAGTTTGGATATGTTTATCTCAATCATCTTTGAGGGTCTTTTTTTTTCTTTCTGTTATGTTTGGGGTACATTAAGTAGCACGTTTTTGCAGATTTCTCCTCGTCAAGGACTTCTCAGAGTCCGCGAATTCACGCTGGCTGAAATTGAGCATTTTGTTGATCCCGAGAACAAGTCACATCCCAAATTCCCTGATGTAGCCAAACTGGAATTCCTCATGTTTCCAAGAGAAGAGCAAATGTCTGGCCAATCTGCAAAAAAGCTCTGCATTGGTGAAGCTGTTGCCAAGGTCAGCGTTTGTAATTTTTTTCTGCTTAACTCTAATACACACACCTCTTTTTATAATTTCTTATTGATGTATGCAACTGAAAGTTATATATACTCAAATAGGGTACTGTGAACAACGAGACTCTTGGATACTTCATTGGGAGGGTGTATCTGTTCCTGGTTCGTCTAGGTATCGACAAAGAACGGCTACGTTTCCGCCAGCATCTCGCAAATGAGATGGCTCACTACGCAGCGGATTGTTGGGATGCTGAGATTGAGTGTTCATATGGGTGGATCGAATGTGTGGGGATTGCAGATAGGTCTGCATTTGACTTAAAAGCTCACTCGGTAGGAAAATTACCTCTTACTTCTAGTTTCCTCGTTTTATTTGACAGCTATGTAGTTAATGATCAAACCCCATTGCTAAAGTAAATTGTGTGTGCTGCAGGAAAAAAGTAAAGTTGACCTTGTGGCTGAAGAAAAATTTGCAGAACCTAAAGAAGTAGAGGTATATTAGTCAAGATTTTCAGATACTTGCCTTTAAGCATTGTCCTTATTTCAGAATCTTGTCATTAGTGCTTGTCTTTAAGACCTTAATATGGTTCTCTTTCATTTCAGAAACTCGTTATCAAACCTGTGAAGAAAGAACTGGGCCTTGCATTCAAGAGAGAGCAAACGAAAGTGTCTGAATCTTTGGAGGTAGATTAAAGTTGTTCATCATCTTACTAAGAATCTTCTCTGTCTTATGGCAGTACTGGTTTAATATAAACAACATGTTTTGTGTAATATTTGTCAGGCGATGAATGAGCAAGAAGCTATGGAGATGAAAGCAACCTTGGAGTCGAAAGGGGAAGTGGAATTCTTGGTGTGTACTCTCGGGAAAAAAGTGAGCATCAAGAAGAATATGGTGTCAATCTCAAAGGAGATGACGAAAGAGCACCAGAGGACTTTCACTCCATCAGTGATTGAACCATCATTTGGTATTGGGCGGATCATCTATTGCTTGTACGAGCATTGCTTCAGCACAAGGCCAAGCAAAGCAGGAGACGAACAGTTGAACGTATTCCGCTTCCCTCCTCTTGTTGCGCCCATCAAATGCACTGTGTTCCCGCTTGTTCAGAACCAAAAATTCGAGGAAGCAACGAAAGTCATCTCCAAGGAACTTACTTCTGTTGGGATCTCACACAAGATAGACATCACTGGTACGTACTGGAAATCTTTTAGAGTTTTGAAATGGAGCAAACTGAGTGAAGATTTTGTGTTGTTTGTAAACAGGTACGTCGATAGGGAAGAGATATGCGAGAACTGATGAGCTTGGTGTGCCGTTTGCTATCACTGTGGACTCAGACACATCTGTGACAATCAGAGAGAGAGACAGTAAAGACCAAATCCGTGTCAGCTTGAAGGAAGCAGCCTCTGTGGTGAGCTCAGTCGCCGAGGGGAAGACGACGTGGCAAGACGTCTGGGCAAGCTTCCCTCATCACTCCTCTGCTTCTGCAGACGAGTAGCTTAGCTCTTCCAAGTATCGTTTCAAAATCGTTAAAAAAAAACAAATGTTTCTCAATATTTTTGTTGTAAAAAATCGTTGGTTGAGTCTGCGGATTTTAGTTTTCTTTTGTTAAAGTGCCATGATCCCAGATTTGTGAAACATAACTGGGTAAAACTATCGGTTATAAATGTTGTCCTTTCCATTTACATATTAAAATCCACGACGTAGATGTAATGCACCGAGCAAGTGTTGGTCGTAATAGAGGCTTAAGACTCTTTCTCATTGCGTTTTCACTTTACTGACTTGAAGAATTTGTACAGAGTTGATAAATAGCTTACACAAGTTGGTAACAATACTTGGGTAGTAAGTAGTAATGTTTTCAATCAGTTTTTTGTTAGTCTGAGTATTGATAGTATGAAAATTCGTATATTTCAGAACAATCTAAAATTTGTATATTTCTGATGAAATTTTTTTCACACATGAAGTAAAACAAATAGGATGATTATAGGAAACAGAAAACCAAATTTGCATACATAAACACATGCATTTATTTTAAGCACACTTAAAAAGAAAATCAAACATCCAACAATTTAAAAGGAAGTAGAAGCGATTATGATGAAAATGAAGAAGTTGAGCATCGCTCTAATACGGAGAAGAGTCGAGAGGAGATGATCTTTCGCTAAAAAAACGAGCAAGAACCTTGATTTCAAGTACTTGTAAAGCTTCAGAAGATTTGATGCATCTCGGTGTCTTGTATTGAGCTATAGAAACACCTTGTGTAATGAAATATTCCATAAGAGAGTCAAATGTTCCTTGTTCAACCAGCCTTATCTCTAAAGCTCCCAATACTCCAAACTTGTTCCGATTTTTTTTGTAAAAACCATCAAGTGACTCCTCTACTACCGCGCAACATTCCGCCAACACATTAGTATCAATGAGCTCACTGATTGCATTGTTGTTGTTGTATTTAAGTTCCCAATAAAGAACATAGTGGCCTGGAACCTCGGAGATATGAGGATAGCATGTGAAATCCCTCAACATCATATCGAAAGATTTAAGTAGTTGTGCTGCACAAGTCACTCCCTTTAGAAGGTCTTCTTCCGTTGTTGCCTCCAAATGAACACTTACAACCACATTTTTTCTTCGTACAAATTTAAACTGTGGTGCGGTGTTGTAAAATCCAGTAACCTGTAGAATATCATCCATTCTACATCGGTGTAAACCTATAATAAAAAACATGACATAATAAGTTGAAAAACAAAAACAAAAATTAATTATTTGAGAACATGTATCATTTTATATAGAATATAGGACTTGTATATCTCACCTGAATAAGTGGTGACTACTAGTTCATAGTATTCACCTAACTTTACATTGACAAGGTCAACGGTTGCGTCATTTCCTTCATCAACCGGTAGAAACTCAAAGTATGCCATATTGGGCATCAGTGTGTATGATACATCTTCTGGTTTGCATAGAGGATCCAAATTCAGCCCCAACGTGGCTTCAGAAGATGAATAGATTGCGGAAACTATAGGTAAATTATCAATGTAGAACTCCAATGTTGGAACATGTTGAGCCATCTGTCCTGTAACAATGGCTTCAATATATCTAGTTTTGGGCCAAAGTTTAGGAATTATACCTTTCCAAGATTTTTGGTTGCATATGTCTTCTATGGAATCTGCCAATTGAGGATTTGGTCCTCCAAGTATCATAGAAACAGATTCCCTGCAGCTAAGATCAGTGATCCAATCACTGAGCTGGCCTGATCGTATATTATCGCACATTTCTTTCCAAAAGCTTTCAAGAAATATGATTCCTTGAACCAAGACAGAAGCAAAAATGGCACCAACTCTATTAACTTCATCTTTCTTGACAAGACCACAAAGAAGATGACAGTATAGACTATGCTTATAGTCAAGGCAAGAAATAACTTCAATGGGACTTGTGAACGGATTATTAGCCCTAAAATATTCGCTCTTCAAGATGAATGTAATAACACTTGAAGCTGGCAAACCAGAAGGAGTTATGAAGGCTGGTCTAGTGAAGACAATATGTAGCGACCCTTTTCCTTCGTCATGACCATCGACATGCCTACAAAATCAAAAGAGATCTTTGTCATATACATACAACACTACAAATAAACTGTCACAACTCACAAGTTACATATCATAAACAGTTTTGCTGCAAAATATTTCTATATATATATATATATTAGTTACTTGGATAGTACGGCGGATCGGAGATGCTATATGAATCTCGTGTTCTCCATTTTTTTGTCGTTCATAGGTAATAACTTTTGTTTCCCGCTTGAAGTTCCAGACCTATACACAAGCCACAAGTCCACAATTGTTTTGAGTAAAACTTACATCAAGTTCAAAGAGTGATGTACGTATAACATGTACGTACGATAGTAAGAAACCAATAATTGGCTTTCCCGAAATGACATCTGAGGGCTCTCCATTCGCAACACGCTCGATGTATGGCTTAATATCTTCGTAGGTCCCGACGGGTACATTCTTCTTGAAGAGCTCTGGATCCGAACTCCCATGGAGAAAACTTGCAAGATATTCTGTGTTGGCATCACATGTTAGTATTTCTTTCAAGACCTCATCTTGTATTTGCTTCACATTGGACGTTACATCCTCTAGAACCGCCATGCCATCTCTGTCTGTGAAGTTAACCATATTTGACAATATTCAATCGATTTCTTGCCCGGTTCTTTATAGCAAAACATATATACTAGTGTATAGTAGGCACGTTAATAATAAATTAACCAAAATGGTTGGTGTAGTGAATCTTTCATGGTGAGGTCAACAAGCATTAGAGTATCTTTAACAATGATTTTTCACGAAGTTTCTTTTTGTTAAACAAATGATAAATAATATTAAAAGAGAAGAAAGAAGTAATAAATGAGCAGAGAGATAAAGAAATGTCTCAGTATAAAGAAATTCTTGAGACGGAAATTAGAGACTCTTTACAACATGTAGCCTTGTGATTGGTTTCTTTTTTTAATTTAATTATATGATTTATTTTTATTTTAAAAAAACATTATTATATTTGTAAAAGATTCCTCACACAAAATCATTGTTTAGAGAACTTGGTTGTGGATCTCATAAAATTAAATATTAATTAATTTGAGTAAAAGTGTAGTAATTGAGACTCATTAAAAATTTGGTAGTTTTTGGTGTTTAACCATGGTACTTAAGTATTAAAAGAAAAAAAAAATTATAATTATACAAAAAAAGGAAAGATATTTAAATTAACATATACGAAATTTTTTTTTTTCTTAAAAACTTGAATTTATTAAGTTTCAAATATTTTGAAACGCATATTACATTCCGTATAAATAAAGTAAAACATAAAATCGCATCACGTTATAAATAGAAAACATAAATAACTCGCCTCTAGTATTCGGGTGCGCCAAATTTGTTCCAAACATGCTCAACCAAGTCTGCTTTTAATTGTTGATGCATTTGTTTCTCACGAATTCGAGCTCGATTGGCCATCATATTGTTCACATTTGTTGGTGTTGTAGAATAGAACGTGTAATCCACTTGTGAAGTTCCGTTTCTTTCTATTTCTACGAATGATTCATTATCTTCGTCTCGTTCATCTTCTACTATCATATTGTGTAATATGATACATGCTTTCATTATGTTCCCAATTTTTACTTTATCCCAACTAAGAGCTGGATTTCTGACAATTGCAAATCGAGCTTGGAGGACTCCAAAAGCACGCTCGACATCTTTTCTAACACCTTCTTGACGTTTAGCAAATAATGAAGCTTTAGGACCTTGTGGCAAAGAAATCGATTGGATGAATGTTGCCCATCTAGGATATATACCATCTGTGAGATAGTAAGCCATGTCGTATTGCCGTCCATTGACAAAGTAACTAACATTTGGAGCTTGACCTTGTAATATATCATCAAAAACCGGTGAGCGGTCAAGAACATTAAGATCGTTGCAAGTACCTGGAGCTCCAAAAAATGCGTGCCAAATCCATAGATATTTTGAAGCCACTGCCTCTAAGACGATTGTTGGTTTTCCATGTCCACGTGAATACTGTCCTGCCCAAGCCGTTGGACAATTTTTCCACTCCCAATGCATACAATCAATGCTTCCTATCATCCCGGGAAATCCTCGAGACTCTCCTTCATCTAGTAATCGTTGGAGATCATATGGTGTAGGTCTTCTCAGGTACTCGTCTCCGAATAACTGTATAATTGCATCCACAAAATGTGACGCCCGTGAACCATTTTTGTGAAAATGGAGGGGCTGTCGATCGACACACTTGGTGTCTGTCGATCGACAAGGCTCTTAGGGGTTGTCGATCGACACACCTAGTGTATGTCGATCGACAGGTGCCCGAATTGGTTGGTTTTCTGGTTCGATTTAAGTCGTTCAATTGGACCGGGCCGGTTTGGGTAAACCCTAGGGCTTCGTATATAAGGGTTTTTGGCCGCATGTGAGCGAACCAAAGTCCCAAAATCAGAGACAAAGAGTTTTGAGAGGAGTTTCTCTTGTTCCTGATAGTTTGTGGATTAGGGTTTCGTTCTTGATCGATTTGGAGAGGAATTTCGTGGTGTTTGTAGCTGAATCTGTTTCCAGCCTCATTATCCAGTAAATTCTATCCGAAAATCTAAGGTGAGTGCGTGACCATGGCTTCTGGGCCGGTGGATTCGTTAGGGTTGATTGGTGGTAGGTTAAAATTGATTGATTGGATTGTGTTGTGGATTGATTGTGTCTGTGAATTGTGTTTGGATTGTGTGGATTGTGATTTTCGTGCAGGTTTCGTGTTAACGCAGAGGAGGGATCGATCCGAGAGGATAATGATCGATTTCCCATGAATCTGCGACGACCTGTCGATCGACAGCACTTGGGTGTGTCGATCGACAGCACTTGGGTGTGTCGATCGACAGGGTCACACGAGAGCTGTCGATCGACACCTAGAGGTTGTGTCGATCGACAGGTGATCGAGGAGCTGTCGATCGACACCTAGTGGTTGTGTCGATCGACAAGGTCCTGTGGAGCTGTCGATCGACAGGCACCGTGGGTGTGTCGATCGACAGGTGTGAACAGGGCTGTCGATCGACACCTAGTGGTAGTGTCGATCGACAGGCTGCCTGTTTGGGCTGTGGTTGAGCCGTTGTTATGTTTTGTGTGATTATTTGATGCGTGTTTACATGAGCGGATCCATCGCGTCTGTGTGCGCAGTCGTAGATGGGAGGACCGTCTCACTGGGTATTTATGATAATACTCACGCATCTCTTTTTTCCATGTGATGCAGGTAAAGGCAAATTGTGACCGTGGAATCATGGCAACGAAGAGGGAGATGATCTAGGGTCTCATGTTGGGTGTTGCTGTGTGGTTTATTGTTTCCATTTTTGTTTTAGAACTCCGCTAGGTTGCCGGTTTTATTGAATTGGAATTGTTATTGAAATTGAGTTGAACTGGTTTAGTTATTTTTATGGAAAGATTTATTTGGTTATCATTGATGTTATCCGCTGGTTGTCTGGTTGTTGTTGTTTGGTTGTTGAGGATAGCATTTATGGGAATGCTAGTCCGAGACGAAGGGTTTATTGTTTTAAAAAAAAAAAAAAAATGGGTCGGGTCGTTTCAGTTTGGTATTAGAGCCCTTACGGTTTTAGGACGGGTTAGAACTGCTAGGATTGTAATTTGGTTAAATTGGCAATTCTGTGAGTTTGGGGGTTCTAGATCATCTTCCTTCGAGCCTTCAAAGAGATTCCACGGTAAGTGTTGATTGCTGTGTTTGAGTCTTTCTAGTGCTTAGCTGGTCCGCTTTTGAGTGCAGTGTGATGGCTAGGGCAGCTAGAGGGCGTGGTCGTGGGGGCCGAGGAGGCCGAGGCCGGGGGCGCGGACTCGTTGAGGAGCCAGTCGTGAAGGAGGCTCAGAGTTCCGCGCATGGGCCTGCGGCAGGTCAGCAGTCGGTGCATGATGGGCAGACTGCCAGTGTGACTGCCAGTGTGGGGGCCAGTGTGGGTCCTGTAGGGGCTGGTTTGGGTCCTGTTGAGGCTGGTGGTGCTGGTGGTGCTGGTCCAGCTGTGGGTGCGGTTGCGGCCGCGGGTGTAGCCCAAGCTAGAGATGATCGTCTGGCTGACCTGCTGACACAGTTGTTGGAGCGGTTACCGGGTGCGGTGCCAGTGCAGGCTCCAGTGGTGCCACGAGTGGCAGAGGTGCAGCCGAGGACTGCGGTTGCTGAGGAGGTTCCGTCATATATCCGTATGATGGAGCAGATGCAGAGGATTGGTACGGGTTCTTTTGCGGGCAGTGTGAAGCCTGAGGAGGCTGATGAGTGGCGGATGAGGGTGGAGCGGAACTTTCGTTCGATTAGGTGTCCCGAGGGATACAAGGTTGACTTGGCGGTCCATTATTTGGACGGTGATGCACATCTTTGGTGGAGGAGTGTAGCGGCTAGATGGGCCGGGACTGCGATGGCGTGGTCAGATTTTGTGACGGAGTTCAACTCCAAGTTCTTTCCTCAAGAGGCGTTGGATCGTTTAGAGGCGAGGTTCTTGGACTTGACTCAGGGCACGAGATCGGTGCGGGAGTATGACGTGGAGTTTAACAGACTCTTGGGTTATGCTGGTAGGAGCTTGGAGGATGAGCAGGCTCAGGTTCGGAGTTTCTTGCGAGGACTTCGACCGGATTTGCGGACTCGGTGCAGAGGCATCAGGTTCGCGAGCAGAGTAGAGTTGGTAGAGGTGGCTGCACAAATCGAGGAGGATCTGAGGGAGCAGGCTGCGATTGTAGTTCCAGCTGTTCAGCCTCGGAGGCCTCAGCAGCAGCAGGTGCAGCAGGCAGGTCCTGGCAAAGGCGGCAAGCTTGCGCAAGGACAGAAGAGGAAGTGGGAAGGCGCTTCGGGATCGGGCCAGAGTGGCCGAGGCTGTGTCGTTTGTGGTGGTCTAGACCACAAGAAGGCGAATTGCCCGAAGCAGAGTGAGGTTCGAGCGGTCCGGACGTGCTATCAGTGTGGAGAGCCGGGGCACTTCAGGTTGAACTGTCCCAAGTTGCAGCAGATGGCAGTGGCAGTTGTGCAGCCAATAGCGCAATATGGGGCAGTACAGCCTGTAGAGCAGATCGCGGCGATGGAGCGTCCGCCGGCTATTGCAGCGCCGGGAGAGCCGAGCTCTAGACCGATCACAGGTAACTTTCTAATTAAGACTTTGTTAATTCAGTAGTGTAGAATTCTTGGTGCTTGTTTTAAATTGTTTGCCTGTGATAGAAAGTTAGGTTGCTTAGCACTTGGGAATTGTGTAGGGACCTTGTTTGTAGGTGGGTGTGAATCCCACGTGTTGTTTGACTCTGGAGCATCTAATTGCTTCATTACTCCGGACCATGCCGAGAGAAGTGGTATCCGGAGTGACGCGGGTGAGCAGACTGGACCGGTTATGGTTGCTGGAGGAGAATTTCTAGCTACGCATGGCCGGGCGAAGGAGGTGGATATCCTGGTAGCGGGAGAGTTGATGCCAGCTGACTTAGTGATTAGTCCGGTGGAACTGTACGATGTTATCCTTGGTATGGATTGGTTGAATCGGTACAGAGTCCATCTGGATTGTCACCGGGGTCGAGTGGTATTTGAACGCGAAGGTGGTAGGTTGGTTTACCAAGGAGTGAGACCGACTTCAGGTAGTCTTGTGATCTCTCTTGTCCAGGCTGAGGCGATGATTGAGAGGGGTTGTGAGGCTTACTTGGCCACGATTGTAATGCCGGAAGCTGTTGGTGGGGTTGCTGTGACAGATATTCGGGTCGCTCGGGATTTCGAGGATGTCTTTCAGTCGTTGCAGGGATTACCGCCATCTCGGTCGGATCCTTTCACGATTGAGTTAGAACCCGGAACGACGCCGTTGTCTAAGGCGCCTTATCGAATGGCTCCAGCAGAGTTAGCAGAACTGAAGAAGCAGTTGGAGGATTTGTTAGAGAAGGGGTTTATTCGACCCAGTACTTCACCGTGGGGAGCACCGGTATTGTTCGTGAAGAAGAAAGACGGTAGTTTCCGGTTGTGCATCGATTATCGAGGGTTAAACCGAGTCACTGTGAAGAACAAGTATCCTTTTCCGCGAATTGATTAGTTGTTAGATCAGTTGAGAGGGGCTACTTGGTTTTCTAAGATTGACTTGGCATCCGGTTACCACCAGATTCCGATCGACGAAGCAGATGTTCGGAAGACGGCTTTCAGGACTCGGTATGGGCATTTTGAGTTTGTAGTAATGCCATTCGGGTTGACGAATGCACCGGCGACATTTATGAGGTTGATGAACGGAGTTTTTCAGGAGTATCTGGATGAGTTCGTAATCATCTTCATCGACGATATTCTGGTATATTCGAAGAGTCTGGAGGAACATGAGGTTCATTTGAGGAAAGTTCTGGAGAAGTTGCGGGAACATAAGCTGTTTGCGAAGTTGAGTAAGTGCTGTTTCTGGCAGAGAGAGATGGGATTTTTGGGTCACATCGTTTCTGCAGAAAGAGTTTCTGTGGATCCGGCGAAGATTGAGTCTATTCAAGATTGGCCTAGACCGAGGAATGCAACTGAGATCAGGAGTTTCTTGGGTTGGCAGGCTATTATCGGAGATTCGTCAAAGGTTTTGCGAGTATGGCTCAGTCCATGACGAAGCTGACAGGGAAGGATGTTCCTTTCGTGTGGTCTGCTGATTGTGAGCTGAGTTTCGCGAAACTGAAAATGATGTTGACTAGTACACCAGTATTGGCGTTGCTTAAACCGGGTGAGCCTTATGTGGTGTACACAGATGCTTCGGGAGTTGGCTTGGGTTGTGTGCTGATGCAGCAGGGTAAGGTGATTGCTTATGCTTCAAGGCAGTTGAGGAAGCATGAGGGCAATTATCCTGTTCATGACTTAGAGCTGGCGGCAATGGTCTTCGCGTTAAAAATCTGGAGGTCTTACTTGTATGGTGGCAGAGTTCAGGTGTTCACTGATCAACATAATCTGAAGTACATTTTTACTCAGCAGAATTTAAATGTACGACAGAGGCGATGGTCGGAGTTGTTGGCTGATTACGACTTGGACATTGTTTACCATCCGGGTAAGGCTAACACTGTAGCAGATGCTCTTAGTCGGAGGAGGTATGATTCATCTCAGGAGCGGGATGTGGAGAATCTGGTGAGTGTGCTTAGTACTTTGAGGTTATGTGTTACTTCATAGGAACCGTTGGGGTTAGCGGCGGCAGATCAGGCGGATCTATTGAGCAGGATCCGAGTAGCTCAGGAGCAGGATCCGGTGTTGTTAGATCTCTCCAAGGCTACTGGTTCCGAATATCAAGTTTCTGCTAACGGGACTATCTTAGTGCATGGACGAGTCTGTGTTCCTAAGGATGAGGACTTGAGGCAGGAAATTCTGAGAGAAGCTCATGCGAGTAAGTTTTCGATTCATCCGGGAGCGACTAAGATGTATCGGGATCAAAAACGGTATTATCATTGGGTCGGGATGAAGAGAGATGTGGCAGATTGGGTTGCAGCTTGCAATGTGTGTCAGTTGGTGAAGGCTGAGCACCAAGTTCCTAGTGGCTTATTGCAGAGTCTACCTATTCCGGAGTGGAAGTGGGACATGATCACTATGGATTTCGTGGTAGGGTTGCCGGTTTCTCGGACCTATGACGCGATTTGGGTGATTGTGGATCGTCTGACTAAGTCAGCACATTTTCTGGCCATTAAGAAGACAGACGGAGCGGAGGTCTTGGCTAAGAAGTATGTGAAGGAAATTGTGAGGTTGCATGGAGTGCCAACGAGTATTGTGTTGGATCGAGATCCGAGGTTTGCGTCAGTGTTCTGGAGAGAGCTTTTCAGGCTGAGATGGGCACTAAGGTGCATATGAGTACAGCTAATCATCCGCAGACGGATGGGCAGTCCGAAAGGACGATTCAGACACTGGAAGATCTGTTGAGGATGTGCGTGCTAGATTGGGGTGGTCATTGGGCGGATCACTTGAGTTTGGTGGAGTTCGCATATAACAACAGTTTTCAGGCGAGTATCGGAATGGCTCCTTTCGAGGCGTTGTATGGGAGGCCATGTCGTACTCCGCTATGTTTTACCCAAGTGTGGGAGAGGAGCATCTTTGGGGCTGATTTTGTTCAGGAGACGACGGAGAAGATCCGTGTTGTGAAGCTGAACATGAAAGAAGCTCAGGATCGGCAGAAGAGTTATGCCGATAGGAGAAGGAAAGAGTTGGAGTTTGCAGTCGGAGATCGAGTGTATCTCAAGATGGCGATGATGCGGGGTCTGAACAGGTCCATATCCGAGGATAAGCTGAGTACGAGGTACATGGGTCCGTTCCGGGTTGTGGAGCGTGTGGGACCAGTTGCTTATCGGTTGGAGCTGCCTCCGATTATGGAGACATTCCATGATGTGTTTCACGTTTCGAAACTCAGGAGATGCTTGCATGCTTCTGAGGAGGTAGCAGTGACGATTCCTGCAGATCTTCAGCCAAATCTGACTGCTGGGATGAGGCCGGTTAAGATTCTTGAGAGAAGTATCAAGGTTCTGCGCCGGAAGAGAGTGCCGTTTTTGAGAGTCATGTGGGACTGTGACGGTATTCAGGAGGAGACTTGGGAACCAGAGGCAAAGATGAAAACGAAGTTCAAGAAGTGGTTCGAGAAGCAAGCAGAAGAGTGAATTCGTTTTTCTTGGTGGTTTCCAGTTTCAGTTTTTGTGTTGTGATCACCGTGTGTGGTGAGGTTTTTGGTTGTGGATTTGTGTATTTTCATTAAGTTGTAATGATTATGACATTTTTCCAGTGAATAAGAAAGTGTTTTTCTTATGTGTTTGACTTTGAGAGTCATGTGTTTGCGGTTAGAGAACCTCGAAATAGAAGTTTTATTGCGGATAGGACTTGCCAGTTCCGGTGGCGACTCTAACGGTTAGTGTGTGTGTGTGAGAGAGAGTCTCGGAATAGAAGTTTTACGGTGGTTAGAACTGTCTAGTTCCGGGTAGACTCTGTGGGGACATCCGAGGTGAGGGATGGTCCGGGTGATCTGTGAGGATCACGTTTGTGATGGTATTCCGGGAGGGGAATATCATGTGAGACCTTAGGAGGTAATTCCGGTCAGAGGTGCATTATAGATGTCTAGTGTTGAGTCGTCCAGGGGATGTGTGGGTTCCCTGCATACCAATCGTTCGCCAGGACTGCGTGGACTGGGGACGTGAGGGTATGGATATAGTTCATGGAGATTGTGATCTCTGGCAGATCTTTGAGAGTTGTGTCTCTCCAGGGGATGTGTGGGTTCCCTGCATACCGAGTGCTTGAAGGACTATGTGTTCTGAAAGTGAGGGGTATGGAGATAGTGGTATCAAACACCGTCAGGACTGCGTGGACTGAGGTGGGTTGATATGTGGCACCGAGAACTCAAGGGGTGACGATCCCGAGAGTTAGAGGGTGTGGTTATGAGCTATGAGCGATCAATGTCTGAGACGGGTCTATGTGCATAGGACGGATGTGAACCTCGAGAGGGTCTGGGAGATGTAGTCTCCGGTGTTGCTGGCGGGTTAGGCCAGGGTAGTTTGTGGAGTAATGTTAGAGGATTCGAGGACTAATCCAGTTTTAGTGGGGGAGAATTGTGACGCCCGTGAACCATTTTTGTGAAAATGGAGGGGTCGTCGATCGACACACTTGGTGTCTGTCGATCGACAGGTGCCCGAATTGGTTGGTTTTCTGGTTCGATTTAAGTCGTTCAATTGGACCGGGCCGGTTTGGGTAAACCCTAGGGCTTCGTATATAAGGGTTTTTGGCCGCATGTGAGCGAACCAAAGTCCCAAAATCAGAGACAAAGAGTTTTGAGAGGAGTTTCTCTTGTTCCTGATAGTTTGTGGATTAGAGTTTCGTTCTTGATCGATTTGGAGAGGAATTTCGTGGTGTTTGTAGCTGAATCTGTTTCCAGCCTCATTATCCAGTAACTTCTATCCGAAAATCTAAGGTGAGTGCGTGACCATGGCTTCTGGGCCGGTGGATTCGTTAGGGTTGATTGGTGGTAGGTTAAAATTGATTGATTGGATTGTGTTGTGGATTGATTGTGTCTGTGAATTGTGTTTGGATTGTGTGGATTGTGATTTTCGTGCAGGTTTCGTGTTAACGCAGAGGAAGGATCGATCCGAGAGGATAATGATCGATTTCCCATGAATCTGCGACGACCTGTCGATCGACAGCACTTGGGTGTGTCGATCGACAGGGTCACACGAGAGCTGTCGATCGATACCTAGAGGTTGTGTCGATCGACAGGTGATCGAGGAGCTGTCGATCGACACCTAGTGGTTGTGTCGATCGACAAGGTCCTGTGGAGCTGTCGATCGACAGGCACCGTGGGTGTGTCGATCGACAGGTGTGAACAGGGCTGTCGATCGACACCTAGTGGTAGTGTCGATCGACAGGCTGCCTGTTTGGGCTGTGGTTGAGCCGTTGTTGTGTTTTGTGTGATTGTTTGATGCGTGTTTGCCTGAGCGGATCCATCGCGTCTGTGTGCGCAGTCGTAGATGGGAGGACCGTCTCACTGGGTATTTATGATAATACTCACGCATCTCTTTTTTCCATGTGATGCAGGTAAAGGCAAATTGTGACCGTGGAATCATGGCAACGAAGAGGGAGATGATCTAGGGTCTCGTGTTGGGTGTTGCTGTGTGGTTTATTGTTTCCATTTTTGTTTTAGAACTCCGCTAGGTTGCCGGTTTTATTGAATTGGAATTGTTATTGAAATTGAGTTGAACTGGTTTAGTTATTTTTATGGAATGATTTATTTGGTTATCATTGATGTTATCCGCTGGTTGTCTGGTTGTTGTTGCTTGGTTGTTGAGGATAGCATTTATGGGAATGCTAGTCCGAGATGAAGGGTTTATTGTTTTTAAAAAAAAAAAAAACGGGTCGGGTCGTTTCACAAAATGTTCTAAACATTTTATTATTGTGGTTTCACCGAGGCGGAGGTATTCATCCATCGCATCGGCTGGCAGACCATATGCCAGCTTCCGAATTGCGGCGGTTCATTTTACTACGGCAGAGATGCTGAATCTTCCGGTTGCATCTATTCTCCGTTTAAAGAATGGTACATCATTGGCGAGTCTGTCAACAATTCGCAAGAACAATGGTTTGTGCATTCGGATAAACAGGCTGCTCGCTAAAATAATCATTCCATAATTGATCGTGCCCCGCCTCGCGTCCTCTTTCAATAACAATGCGTTTTTTTTCCCTTTTTTCGTCGCTTGATTTTGAATGCTTCTCTCAATGCATTCTTCAACTCTCCTTTCATAAAAATGATCAAATGTTGCATTTAAATTTTCTTCAAAATTATCATAAAAAGAAGAAGTAGAACTAGAAGAATGAGGATTGAAGGACATAATTTTGTGGTTTTGTGAAGAAAAGAAAGGTTTTATGAAATAATTGAAAGAGTTTTAAAGAATTGTAGAGTGATTCAAAGAGGAAGAAAAGAGTTGTAGACTGAGGCAAAGAAGGAAGAAAAAAGTTGTAGAGTAATTCAAATAAAAACTAAAGACTTGTATTAATAATGCAACATTTGATGAAAGCAAAACAAGAAGAAGAGAATATGAACTTCACCTAAAACCGAAACTTGCATTTATAGATGGGAAGTTTACAAAATATCTATTACACAAAGTGAACAAAACTTGTGAAACAAAAAGACACAAGCTAAAAGTCGAAAGTGCAAGGAAAGTAAATAAGCAGAAGTACACTTGTGACACAAAATGCCACAAGGTTACATAACAGAAGCAAAGTAAATAAAGAGAAGTACACTTGTGACACAAAACGCCACAATGTTACATAATAGAAGCAAAGCCAAGCTAAACATGTGAAGTAACTCCTTCTGAAAGCAGCAGAAGATTCGTCCTTTATGATCCACTAGAACCTGCAAAAAAACAACACACTGATAAAGCTTTTTATGAAAATCGACAAAAAACAACAGACTAGAGTAGTTCAAACTACAAACTAAACACTTACCTAGTTAGTTACCTAGTTCAAACAACAAACTAAACAACAAACTAAACACAAATTAAAGAAAAACTAAACACTTACCTAGTTCAGTACACATTTGAATCATTAACTTGTTTTTCAAAGTTTGTTCAATGTCAGTTAGTGGCTCAGTTTTTAGAATGAGACTATCAAGTATTTGGCTGTTGGATTGTCTCTCTTTAGAAGCCAACTCCTTCTCCTTCATCATCCACACTTGCTTAAGCATCATCACAGTAGCTTCATCTGTTTCTTCAGTTTTCCCCTTGGATTTCTTTTTCTTTCTCTCAATTGCTTTCGCAGCCTTAACACCAATAGGTCTTTCTTGTGTTCCTTCCTCGCCATTACCATCCGAGTCTTTAACCCTTGATCTTTTCCCACTTGTAGAGAGAGTATTTCTTGCTTCATAAAGAGAGGTCCATTTCTGATCAGACTTCAATAGCCTCCAACAATGTTCTAGGTTGAACTTCATCTTCTGATCTTGGAAGTAAAGTTGGTAAGCAATCACCATTTCATCATTATCTTGGAGGCCACTCTTTGGAGGCCAAGCACTCACAAGAGCAGTCTCTTCATCAATAGTCCATCTAATCTTGGCTACTGCTTCTTTAGATGACTATCCTAGTTCTATTGGGATACAAGGTGAAAGTGGCTGAGAAAAGTTGATTTGGGTATTGGTCCCTTGTTGGCTATACAAGAGGTCTGTGAAGTTGGGAGAGTTTTCAGTGTCTGTGGTAAAGTCCATATTCATGGCCATAAGAAAAGAGTTTGAATGAGACAAAAGAGGTTTGGGAGAGTTGATTCAGTGTCTGTGAATAACCAACCTAATCGGTGGTTTGGTTTAGTGTTTAGTTTGAAAACAGATTATGGTGATTATAAAGGCATACTCAGTAACTGAGGAACCTCATCTCTATTTAAGTTTTGTTAGGTGTTGTTTATTTATTAAGTGACTGACTTTAAACCACTTCTGTCAACATCACCATGAATTACCTTTAAGTTTTAGTTTGAAAATGCATCATTTTCTCTGTTTTTATAACTTAATTTATACTACACAACTTAACTAAACTATTGGTAGTTGAGTTGTACTTTAATGTTTAGTACGGTCTCTTAAAGTTTTGTTCTATTTGAATCTACAAACCTACTTCTAACATGCAAACAAACCAACTGTCAATACTTATTACTCAAACAAACAAACCATTTCTACTTCAATGCACACCAACAACCACAGTAAATAATCCTAATTGTATGTTAGCCAGTTATGAGAAGGAAAGAAGACTGACCTGTTGGTTTTGGTTCATGAGTTCTCACAACTTTGATCTTCTTTAAACTGCTAAGACACCTCGAAGGAGACAACCAAAGTTCCTCGATAGAAAAACAAAGAACAGTTGGTCAGAAACAAACTCATTCTCATTATAGGAAAACACAGAACAATCAGAAACAAACTCAATCTCATTTTAGAAAAACAAATAACAATTGTGCAGAAACAAACTCATTCTCATCTATAAGATCAGAACCATACTATACAATAAGGAAATGTTCAGACTAACTAACACGGAAATGTTCAGATGAACTAACACCATGTAATCATCAGGAAACAATGACTGCCAAACACAAAATGTGGAAAAAATCATACAGCAGAAAACTAACTTCCTCAACTATGTTATACAAAACAAACAAGGATGATTAACATAAGGAATAAAGGGTAACATGAGATCATTTCTAGTACCTCTTCAAACCAAGACGAATGAAGACGAGGAGGAGGAGGAGACGAGAAGATGATTTAGGGTTTCGTAGTCGAATCGTCAAATTCGACTTACGCCGATTCACAGCGAGAAAAGAGGAGGAGGAGGAGGAGACGAGAACACGATTTAGGGTTTCGAAGAGAGGAGGAGGAGGAGGACACGAGAAGATGATTTAGGGTTTCGTAGTCGAATGACAATTCGACTTACGCCGATTCACAACGAGAAAATAGGAGGAGGAGAAGAGGAGAGAGTTTACTGTTTCACAGAAAGGCGGAGGAGGAGAGGAGGTGAACATTTAGGGTTTCGATCTCGAATCGTCACACGACGAGTCGACTCGATTTACGCCTTCGCCGGCGATTCGACGATTCGTCTCTCTCTCCGTCGGTGTGAATCGCACCAGACGAGAGAGAAATGTTTCTTTCTCACAAATGAAACACGAAATGTGGTTTGGGCACGCGTTGAGAAAAACGGCCCAATACGAAGACGACACGTGGCTTCTACATGCAGCAAAGAAACGACTCAGCAAACTCTTCTCTCTTATTGGCATAAAAACTTGACCGACGCACAAAAAGATTAATGTGTTCTGCTTGCGGCTGCGTCATGCGGTAAAATGTTGTTCGTTTGCCTGCCGCAGGTACCTGCGGCTACGTCATGCGGTTAGACGCTGCGTCTTGCGTCAAGAATTTTTGGCCGCAGCTAAATTCAGCGTCTGCGTTTAAAAATTAGCGTCACGACTAAAATTCTAGCCGCAGCCGCAGCGGCAGACAAACGAACAGCGATTAGACGTTGCGTCTGGCCGCATGACGCAGCCGCAAGTCAAACGAACAACAATCGTAGCCGCAAGCCGCATGACGCAGCCGCAAGCCGCAGCCGCATGCGGCAGGCAAACGAATAGGCCCGTTATCGAGTTCCAAATAGACTATGACTGAAGACCATAATCCACAACTATTTGCTTTTAAATTTCTCGATGATGTGAGGGTCTCGTGTAATCCTTAAACGTACGTATGGTGTTTTCTTTAGAGGATCTAAATGTTTTAACCAATGTTTTTAAAACCGGACCGGCGACCGAGCCGAATTTTTTTTGGGTCGTGGGATAATATGGTCCGACCGGGTCTAACCGGTTCAACCAGGTTCAATAATATTTTAAAAATATTTAGCATATAGAATTTGTTCTTTATATATATTTGCATAACTATCCAAATATCAAACAAAATATTAAGTTTAGTACAAATATTTAGAAAAACAAAAAAAACTTCAATAACTATAACAAAATTAAATAAGAAAATGATAATACGTAAATACATAACTAATCTTTTTTGTCTAAAAATTTTATAATTATTTGGAAAATGTTTTTTTCTTTTCACTAAATGTGATTATATTAGAGATAATGTTAAACCTTTATTACTATTTCATTATCTATAAACCTTATTTTTCTAATTTTAATTTTGATAAACATATTAATTAAAGCAATGAAATAAAAATATGTTTTTTTCATTAAAAAACAGTTGAACCTGGTTTGATCCGGGTCAACCGGTTCGCCGGTTCCCGGTTTTTTGCCGGTCCGACCCGGTTCGATAGCCGGTTCAACTACATTTGGGTTTTTATATTGACCCAAACCGGACATGTGACCGGTTCGCGGTTGAATCCGGTTCAACCGCCGGTCCGGTCCGGTCCGGTTTTAAAAACATTGGTTTTAACCATGATCAATCATGACGGTAAAAAGACTAAAGTCCATCCACATTTTGGAAACTACGACTTGTTCTTCAACTACATACACACGTTCCAATTGTTGATGTTTTTCTTTCTTTTTTATTTTTTCAGAATGTTTAGGGAAAAACTCGAAATAAAATCGAAAATTACAAATTTAATTTGGCAATCTTATCATGCTTGGTTGATGAAAATAGAGAACACGATAGGGTTGTCTTGTCGTATTCGTATATATAAAATAGACATATGAACTGTTCACATAAACACGAGTCAACAATATACGCAATTCTACTCGACCACGGAAAAAACGTAGTAGACTTTTTTTTTATTTAAAGACAAATTAAGACATAATTAGCAAAAAAAAAAAAAAAAATTTTGAGAATTTTTTTAGCAATTTTGTTGACCAATAAAATATTTTATGTAAGTAAAATGCAAGAGAAATCTTTTTTTTTCTTGGTAAGAAGCAAGAGAAATCATTCTCAGAATTCATGCACGAATTTCAAATTATAGTATATCCAAATTCGAAGGGGACACACGTTGAAACATATAAATAAAGCTTAATCAAAAAGCATAATTAAGAACCAAAAGTTGAAATAATTAGCAATAGAGGTTGTCAGTGAAAGATATACACATACATGTATAGATATTAATAACTAGATCACCTAATTCTACTTATATATATTACTAGTTATTTTATGCTTATACAATGTAATCGTAACGATTCGATCTCTAGCTAGTAGTACCCTCTCTCTCTCTCAAGATTCATGTTTCAAGAACATTGAAGGAACAATGTCCTGAAGAAGACCATAGTCAACAACTTGTTGATTATTATTATTATTGTTATAACTAGAGTTACCATGACCATATTGTTCGTACGACATAGATCCCACCGATTGATAATTGATCGGAGATTGATGATTCATCATGAGAAACGCTTGTTGGTGACGAGGAAAGCTATGGAGCAAACCGCTTCCACCGTGGTGGCCTAATAGATGCTCGGTGCCCACGGTTCCTCTCAACGTAGACGGGATCGGGTGGTTGTGTTTTCCTTCGTATGTTGTAATAACAATCGACGAATCTTGAAACGATCTCTCTACACGTTTCTTCACGTTACATTTCTGCGTTGTGCACCTATAGTAACTCCTAAAACATACATAAATAAACTCTCAATGATTTATATAGACAAGTAGAAATAAATGTTGTGTGTGGATTTGACATTTTGTATAGAGTGTAGTGAGGAAGTGAAACCTTGGATAAGAGCTGTTCTTGACGGCTTTTTGTCCATATTTTCTCCATCTATAACCATCTTCAAGATGATCAATGTCGCTTTTGGTCATAAAAGCAACCCTAGGTTCTTTTTCTTTCTTCTCTCCTTTTCCTTTACCTTGTTTCTTCCTAAACCATTTTCATCCACAAAAGCAAGTCAATCAATCACTAGGCGTTCAACGTTTTGTAAACAACTAATAGTTTTAGCTAGTGATTGTAGATTTCATATAAAATTCATATCCTGATACTTGAAGTCTGATATATCGCCTAACTTTTTTTTCAGGAGATCTAGTTATCCGAAAAGAAAATATTTAAGAAAACTATTGGAGTCATAATATAGTACCCTTCACATTTGATTAATTAAATGAAGAAGAAAATACTCACGGTTGCTTGGAGCTTTCACCAACACCATGTTGGTCTCCTTCGTTATCCTCCATTGGGACATTCTTATCGTGAGGGATCTCTTGAGGTTCGGCTTCATTGGATGAAGAAGAGGCTATAGGAGAATTCGTATTGTGGTTTAAGTAAGGGTAATTCACCATTTGGCCCATATTGGACGGTGAAATCGGTTGGAAAGAGGAACTATAAGGTGAGAATTTGAAAACCTTCTCTAGTGAGTTATAATCCATTACTAGTGAGTTTTGTAAGCAATCAGTTAAGCTCATGAAAGATACTTCCTCTAAAGAAGTGTTCTTGAGTTCAACATGATCATCCATTGAAGAAGAGGAGGAGATGATAATAGTTGGTTTAAAATACAGGCGTTGGGGTATATGTGGACTTTGGGTGATCAAGTCTTATAAATACTAAGTCTATTCAACTTTAATTACTTTATTTGCTTTTTGAATATTTAATTAAGGTACTCTTATTTAAAACATAAAACGAAAAGACCGAAGTAGATTCAAAATTTGGAGCTCCATTAACACATTTAAATTCAGCATCACCAACAAAAATTGTATGTAAGATATGCAAGTAAGAGACTCATATAAGATGTCATATTGCCATTGTATATAAATTAGGATTTTAAGAATAAAAGGAAATGTAAATCGTATATATTGTTGCCTCGATCAAGAAACGTAATTACATTTAACAAAGTGGACGTACAAATTGGTGCATTTATGTATCTGAGATTGCCCTAAAAACAATTCTTATATTTATTTTAAGACATGCACACCAATAGTTAAGGTCGACTTTGATGTCACTGAAATTATTGGGATCTTAAAAGTTAAAACATCACACTTTATACGAGTTTAACGTTGCGTTCGAAACTTCTAGCATTGCTATATGTCTTTTTGAAATGATTGTTAACATACCATCTTCAATATATTAAATCAATCTAAAGTTCGATTTTCAATAGCGGTATAATGGGATTACAGATTTATTTAAATCAAGAACTGGCCACAAAATCCTTCTTTAAGAGAATTACTTCCTTACCGAAAAATTGTAATTTGAAATTACAGTCTCTCTTCATCTTAACATCAAATTCCAGTCTATCGAAAATGTTAAATACTAACTAATTTGAAATTATTCAAGAGGGAGATATTGGAAAGTTTAAAAGGGTCATTATCTTGAAGACTAGTGGGTATAATGTTTAAATGTCTTTTATATATGTGAAAAAGATGTGTTTGACAATTTCAACTTGGGAAAATTAGTTGAATAACTCAAAAAAAAAAATTATAATTCAAAACCTAATCAATTAACCTAAATTTAGTGAATATGATTATGCCACATGGGCTTATTTTGGTTAGTTGCCTAATTATTAATTTTTTCTTGGCTATTAAGCAAATTAGTCCTTTCAACTTCAAATAAATTAAGCTATTGAACAAAAAAGTGGTTTCTATAAAGGAAACATTTAACTATATTTTCTCTCTAATCTTATCTACTACCATGCTGACATTTTTTTCTTTGAATTTGTCAATTTATAGTATAGATCGATAAAATGATTTAAAATCAACATACATGATTAAGTACAAAAACTACATACATCGTACATCTAAAGATGAAACAATTATAATATAACAACAATGATACTTTAGCTAACTTATTTTTTTACCTTGAAAACGTACATATTTTGGTTGACGATAATTGGAGCATTATAAAATTACAGATTTCACATGACGATAATTGGTGCTATTCATGCTATGAATATTGGCTTGACTTTACACATAAAAATAACATAGAGAACTCCGTTGAAAAACATACATCTTCTTATATATGTCATACTATTATGTGTATCACATAAATGGGCCAAGACCGTAATTTCTTAAAGATGTATACGATTAGACATTATCAGAAATTGAGGTCTATGTGAATGCAATAGGATTAGGTATTCTTTTTATCAAAAAAAAAAAAACGATTAGGTATTTTAAAGTTTACATTACGTTAGAAGTCCTACCGAAGAATATTCAATATTAAAAGTCACGATAAAATAGAGGTCAAGCGTATAAAGCAATGTAGACATTATACATCTACTTTCCAATATCTTTGCAGTCGTCAAAAGAAAACTTTCTTCGTGAATCATATCGAATTACATACGCATATAGACAGACACAAATCGAGTTAGCATCCCCCTAGAACTCCTTTTTGTGTAAACTAATTTCTTGAGTTTAAATAAGTGTTATAAATTTTTTAATATACAATTAGTCCTTACTTTGGAGCTACATTATTGTTTTGTTAGTGATGATTCAAAGTCAACTAAGACCACTTGTTTTGTGAACAGTCAACGTCCTTCAAAGCAATAACTTCACTTTCGTTAGCTTTAAATTTACTTATCTAGGACCTATCAAAAATCTTATCATGAGATTTGGAAAAAGAATCTTATTAATATATGTATGCATATATATATATATATATACATATTGGGTATTTGAAGTAATTAATAAGTTAGTAACTCTAAAAACCAATTTCTTATGATTGTATATACCTAAATTCACCCATATGATTGCAATTTAATGTTGAGGAAGAGACGTGGAAGAAGATGGCACCGTATTTTGAGCGTTTAGGGTCAAGCAAAGTCGTGCATGTCACGTGCTCTTCCTTACCATTTGTTGACTTTTGATGATCCAAGCCCTATGTCATTTTATATGTATTATTTGGTATATGTACTAGATTTATAAAATATCAGGTAGATAATCTAGTAAAAAAAAAAATACGTATACAGTTTATAGTTTTGGCTCGATGAACCGAATCTTTACGTACTCTCTTTGTGTTTTTTCTTCAAGACAACTAACTTTAAACCCCGCAAAATAAATATTTTACGAAAAGTGTCAACGAAATTTCTTTAGCATTGTTAAATCCATTAAGATCAAACCTAAAAGTTGATGCTAAAGAGAGAAGAAGATAAAACCTAAAAGTTTCACCCTCACCTAAATTAAAGTAGTCTAGGTGTTCGATTTTGATAAGTCATTTGAAAATAAATAGTTGTTCTTCTTGTATATATAAAACTTTTGAATTTTAAGAAATAAATGAATTATTGTGGAATTTAGTAATACGAGATTAATTGATAGGTGAAGAGTGGAGACACTTGTACAAATAAAATGTACACCTGATACTTTTTCTTTGACTATTCTATAAAAATGTTTTCGAAAGTCTTTCACTGTCAAGTGTCACCAAACCAAAATAGTGCAAGGCTGTAAAAGCTATTAGTTCTATTCAGAAAAATCATTGCTTATTATAAATCATAATTTTGCAAAATAGTAGTTTCTTATAAATCATAATTTCCCTTGTCTAATTTGAACCTATAAATTGTAACTAAAATCTATATTGTTCTCTTAAAGAATTTAGTCGAACTTCATTATACCTTTATCTTCACTAAAAAATGTAAAGCTCTATATAGTCAAAATTCGAAACTATAAAGTTCTAATTCGTAAATTTAGATGAAATAACAAAAACATGAAAGAAAGTATGACTTTGGTTACTCATGTCAATTCTAATTTCGAGTACAGTGTGACACTCAACTTATAAATGTATTCTTTTTATTTCGATTATTTTGACTACAACATATATGGAGAGGTGAAAAATAAAGATTTAGAAAAGACTTCAAGAGCAGGTATTGCATTAGGTGGTTTGTTAATTGGTAAATGGCAATATCAGAGATATTATTAATTTAAAATACATATATTTTAACCAGTCCCAATATCTTTGTTAAGTACATTTTCTGATTCTTAATTTGTTTAACTAATGAAAATTCATTTATATATAACATCTATAAATAAATATATAGAATAAGACTAAAATTAGCCGACAAAAAAAATTAGGACTATTAAAGTTGAAATTAATAAATGGGAAAATTAGAAGTCAAAAGTCAACGTTTAGACTCCATTGCAAGTTCAACATCCACTCCACTAACGTCATTTTCTAATTAGAACAATTTTTAGCATTTATTTATGAATTTTATAAACGGGGTAGTGTACGGATCGTAGCATAGTTAAGCTTAAACTGTTATTTAATTGTCATTTTTGAATCATTCTACCTTCATTTTTTATAGCCACTTTATCATTATAGAACTACTTCATACTTTAATTATATAGTCTACACAAAATATGGTTTATCGAATGATAATGACTGATCTACAAGAATTTCCTTAGTTATCGAAGACAACAAAAGGAAGTTCTCATGATTGTACCTAATAGCTTCTCCAAAAGACAAGATCAATTCCGCAATTTTATACATGAGCCGCTAGTGGCTACAACACCATGCATTAGTTATCAAAATGCGAATATTTGTAGAACTTAATTTAAGCACCGCAAGTCAAAAGTCGGTCCAAATGATTGTAAAAAATTAAATATGAGAGATACGATTCGTCTATACTAAGTTACACATTGCGTTGAAGTGATTTTTTCTAAACTCAGTTTTACATGGTAGAGTACCCTGTTCGTCTAATTTTAAATTACGCTAAATGATTTGCCTTAAACTAGTGACAATTATTGCCCAACAATGGTCATTTGAGAGTTTTGTATCCTCTAAACGTTGGATAAAAAAAGTCAAACGTTTGAGCCTGAGCTATCTTGGATTCGAGAGAAGCAACAAAGGTAAATCTGAAATTTAAAATAATGGATACATCACAATGTCAATTATTTGAAGTAACAACTTTGAGTGTCAAAGTGAACTAAGACCAATGTATTTTTGGTAAAATAGTAAGGTAGATATATATAATTACCTCATTGTTCTGCGGACCAGAACAATAATTTTGTTTTCATTAATCTATGTTGGTTACAATGTTCCCTTCCTCTTATTCGACAAGTAACAACAACTAACAACTTTGAGTGTCAACGCTAACTTAGAGACCAAGACACTAATGTTTTTGGTAATAAGAGTCTAACAGCAACATTTTCATTTTTCATTCATCTATTTATGTTACTTTACATTTTAAGCGATTTTTATAAACAGTTCAAATCAGAAAAGGCAATTGTATGGGAAGAGAGCAAAATGGAGATAAAGATGGTTCACAGAGGAAAAGCCAGAACTAAAATTGCAGAGTTTTAGTTTCAGATTACTTTTTTTTATCATCCCAAGCATTTGAAAAATCATCAAGATTCACTCACAATAAACATATTTCACAGAAACATTTAAATAGATCTTAGTGAACTCACTAACTCAACAGTGAGTGAGATCTTCATAGATGTACACAAAGCACAGCATCATATTCTTCTTCCTAATCGTCGTCCACCCCACGACGCCTCTGGATCTGTAAACACAGTCAAGATCAACTTAACACTCAACGATATTGATGGTTCAATAAAAAAAGAGCAAGGTTTATGCTTTTTAAAACTTGTGTTTTCAAGGATTGTGTGGGCATACCGTGACTTTCGTTTGTTTGGTAGTTTGGCTGTTTATTTGTTCCAACAGCGCTATAAGCCTCTCCTCAGAAACCTGTATAGCAAACAATAACTCTTAGATGCATAACATTCGTGTAGAATCAGTGGCCCTTGAGTAAATGTCTGAATTTCTTACCTTCTCAACTATCTGTCCCATTTGAGCAGCCCTCAAAATGACATCTTCTACGCCTCTAGCTTTCTCAGGTTTCACCAGGGCAATGCGGGCAACTATAGGGGGAAAAAAGAAGAAAGAGATACATCAACACAATATTGTCCATCTCTCGAGTTTTGGAAGATCATCATATCAACGACAATCACGAAGAAACAAGGAGGAAAGAGTAACTAGATGAACACAAAAACATTTAGATGGGACTTACTTCTCTCTCGGGCTTGGGAAGACAGTATTTGACTAAGCATCATTTGTCTACGTTCATCAGCTTCCCTACACAAATGTTCCAATCAGAGAATAAGTTAGCTCAAAAATAGAATTCTAAATTGAAAGAAGTCCTATTTCTGTACCTTTTAGCATCTTCCTGTCCATTCTCTTGCTCTGGAATCTGCTGATTGCCCTGCTTCCCCTGGTAATTAGGTTGGTGCAAAATCAGTCAAAAAGACCAATTCCTTTTTAGAAGAAAAAAACAAAACAGAACTTAGTGAAGGTATTAAAAATTACCGTGCCATGTTGAGCCATCAGCTCTTGCATTCTCCTCTGTCTAATAGCTTCTAGTTCAGGATCAGCCTACACATCAGGCAATTAAACATTAAAATGCAACGTTTTAACACATGAAGATGAGTTAATGAGTTATCTTCAGCTAGCATGAGCCAGAGTCTACCAACTAAATCAAAGACAACACTCAACTCCACCACTTTTTGAGTCCATTTGATACCCAACAACACCCATTCTCCTACTAGATAGAAGCACATACAATGAAGGTAGCCAGAGAAAGATGAGACTACTTTTCATAATCAATTAGATCAACACACACACTAACGCTACTACAACGAAAAAACAAGAAATGAATCCTTTTGACGAAAACCAAATCAACAAGGGATCATTGATAACTGATAGTTCTTCATCTCTACTCTGTTTTTACAAGGTAAACACTAATCTCATTCAAAGGAACCCAGTTTCAATCAACAACACAACCAAACCCCACACACAAGCCGTTCAATTCACGTTCCATTGAAGAGGTGAAAACAACTGTAATCGAAGCAAAAATGCCCAAAACCCTAAAAAACAAATCAAGCTCCCCAAAGAGTATAAAGTTGGCGAAGACGAATAAAAAAACCCAATACAAACGTAACAATTCCGAGAGAAAAAAACTCACCATCGTAGCAGTCTTCTTCTCCTTCCTCTCTAGATTCTAAATCTCAAATTCGAAACCCAGAAACTCGCAATGATTATCAAAAGCTTAGCTTATGAGAGACGCGCTTCATAAAAACTTTAGTATCGTTTTTATATTTTACACCCCGTATGTTTTAGAATCTCCCAAATTTAGCCAAAAACTTATGATTCGTAACATTTACACCCTTATGGACCTCTAATTTTGGCTAAATTTTCAGTCTTCCAAAAGCTTTGTTGAAATGTATCTAAAATTAGTAGTATCAATGTATCATCAAAACAAGAAAAGATAAAAACTGATTCTGAGTTTGTTGTATGTGTTACTGGATGAGAATATATTCAGCATTAAAGACATCTCCAGCAGTGGGAGACAGGTTGTTTCTCCGGACTTGTGCATGAGTCTCTGCTTCGTGTTGAAAGATCTTTACCACATCTTGTAGCTCCAGCTTTCTGACTTCTACTTGTTGTTCTGTGATGGGTTTTTTCAGCCCTAAGTATATCAGACCGACCGCGATTAGAATCGCTCCGATGAGAACCATGAGTGCAGTGAATAGACCAAAGGCGTAAGGCGTGTTTTGAGCTCCTGGGATTCCATCCACGTTGATACCGAATAGTCCTACGATTATGGTAAGTACAAGACCGCATCCTCCAAAGACTGCTAAGTTATGGCTTACTCTTAGGCTTTTGTCCTGAAAAGTGAATAAATTGGGGTTTCAGAGTAATCACTGGATGTATAATTTTGTTTGGTGTGGGGACGGACCTGTAACCAAGCACGGACACTGCTTTGCATGACATCTTGAATTGTGAAGAGACGTCCACGCACTGCTTCTTGTTCCTCCAGCATTTCCCTTGTGTTCTTCCGCAAAGCTTCTAACAAATGCCGAGCTATGTTTCCCCTCAGATGATGGAGAAGCTCAAAGATGATCTCCTCTCTCGCATGTAGCGACCACTTCACTCGGATAACCTGCAATTGGAAGAGAAAGACTTCATGTTCGTGACTATAGTTCAGTCTATCCCACACCAAAACATCAACAACAGCCTTTCAAACACAAGATCAGTCATTCTCCAATTGATAGAGAGGTTACCTGTCTTGATAATTTTCTAATCTCTTGGTTGAGAATGATACTGAAGAGATTCAAATCCTCATAGTTTCTCCTAATAAGAAGAAAATGTCATCTTTGTTAGTTTAACATGTATATTGTGTATTATCCAAACAAACAAACATATACATATCTGTGAGAACCTGTTCATAAACTTCAGTTCGATCTCATCAGCTGCGCCAAATATGGATTTACGGAATAACCTATCATCAACCAAGGACAACAAAAAGATCCGGTTAGATACTTTCCAGACTAGATAAGAACACTAACTAGACAAGCGTTCATTAGAGAGAAAAAGCTAAGCTAGAAACTGTTGTCACCTATCATCCCATCGACTAAGACGGGAAGCCAAGTGTGCTATGACTTCATGAACGGTTCTTGGTACATTATAACCTCCTGCATAAAGCAGCTCCTATCAGAAGAAACAGAAAGAAAATCAACGTAGGTCAGTATCCATATTACATGCCTGTGTTATATTAAGTTTAAAGAGTCTTATTTGCAAGTTTGTGAACAAACCTCTACTTCAGTGACGCCAAGGACATTGGTGTTTGCTACATTTCCTTTAACGTGCATCACAGTTACCAAAAAGTTTTTAGCTTGCCAAGACCGAAAAACAACGGGAACATCATCCTCACTGATTACTGGATCACCAACTGATTGTCCTAAAAGCTCAAACAATAAACCCCCAGCAACCCTCACTGGAACCTAAGAAAATACAACAGGAATACAAGTTATACAACAACATCCAAGAATATACACAAGAGATGATTAAAGAGTAGCAAGCCATCTCAAGTAACACTAAAAATAAAATAAAAAAACTTTACTATGCTTAGAGACTATCATATATCTTTAATCATCCAAAACCACTATGATTCATGAGGAGTATTTAATGGTGGTGTTTTGAACGAGCATGTCTATCAGTTAAATTACCTAAAGCTTAACATGTGGCTGAATTCTGACTCTCAACTTGCATATTTGTATTGGGAACAAGGGACATACCTCGTATAAAAGGTGTTTCATCCGTTCACTTATTAGCTTACTTTCGTCCCTCAAAGCAAGGCTAATCGCAGGATGCAACCATGTAGCAGTCTTGAGCCATGCCTCAACAGAAGGGTGTCCAGCAATCACGTGGCACCACCATGTGGGGCCACCTGGTCGTTCCCAATAGGGAGCTGCTAAATCTGTAACAGGAAGATCCTCTTCATCATCCATTAAGTCCAAATTTGGCCACTCTGCGTTTACTTGCACCATTTGAATTAGTTCAGATATTCTAGCCCAACCAATAGGTATCCAATGACTTCCCTCATATCTCTCAACTCGTCCTAGTGGAAGCACATGACCATCTTTTAAATCCATAGAAGATGTCGACCTTGACCGTAAATCATCAATTGTAGGGGACTCAACAAACGGGTTCTGACCAAATGCAGGAGAAGTATTTCTGGTTGGTCCATCTTCTTGCTTCAAGTAACCTTTGTCCAATCCATTAACATGCTTTGAATCAATATGCTTTTTTGGGCCTCGAATAAATTCAAAGGCGCAAATAAGCCCATCCGTCCAAAGATCACTCTTGGGGGCGCCTGAATTACTTTTACTCTCAAGCTTCTTGGAACTACCCTCTTGAGGGACTGAATTATTCGCCCTATTCTCCCCCATACTCATTCAATAGAAAGACCACCAGTTTGCTCTGCTGCCTGTGTCACAAATGAGACAGTGAAAATCATTCACATCAGCAACAAGTTTCTTTCTGGCAAACTCTAAACATATATTAGAACTATGTGAGATCAAATGGTAAGAGATGGTAATATAAACAGAAGGTGCAACTAGCTTCAACTAAGATGGAGAGACAACAAAAAAAAGAAACCAGAGCTTAATCACAAATTTCAAATTGTCATTAACTGCCAACGAACATTCATCAGCCCAATGCACATAATCAAAGCTTGTTTACATATTCATCAGCTCAATCCACATATAACCACTCTTATATTCACACATAATTCCAGTTTTTCACTACTCCAGTCTAAAGGACTTTAGCTAAGCACTGTTTTCATATCATGTTTTACTACAAAGTGGGTATGAAAAGCTAGCTCAAAGAGGGATCAAACCAATGCACTTCGACTCTAACACATAACACAAATCTATAAGAACTAAAAAATCATTCTATGCAAACCAATATCTTGACATGGATCAATAACACCCAATGCAGCAAACATACTCCTTTTCACCAAAACCCAAAGCCACAAAAAAAAAACACCAAAACTGCAAATTTCACGCAACCAAGACTGTAAAATTACATGCAAGAAACAAGAATACTGTACAAAATGGCGTCAATTCCAAAACCCCACCACAGTATCTATAGTAGGGCTTTGGCAAAAAACCCAAGATTTATAGTTAGAAATAGCACACACAAAAAAAGATTTCTAATTCATATACGAAGATGACGAAAAATGCATCATAAACCATTCAATTCACATTCCAATCCAGAAAAAGAAGAGGTCAAATCCATTGATACGAAATCAACTAAATGTGAACTCTAAAGTCAAAGCATAATCTCAAAGAAACAGTACCCAAAAAAACCCACCAAGAAAGATTCAAGCTTTCTCAAAGAACAGAGTAGAAAGTTGAAGAAAACGAAACAATCTCGAGAAAAGAAAATCTCACCATAGAAGCACTTTTTCTTTTTCTCTCAAGTTGCCTAAAGGAGAATTACTTTAAACAAAGACACAAACAACAATAGCTTTTTAGAGACGCGCTTGCATATTAGCCCCCTATGTTTCTGATTATTACAAATGTAACCATAAAACTTATTATTTATAACATTTACCCCCTCACAAATTGATATTGTAAACCCAAAGAACAAAGTACAACTTAATACATAAAATATAAAAACATGAAACAAAGCAAAAAGGATACAAAAATTTATAATTAAGTAAAGACAACTTTGTGTGTTTTAGGATCAACGACCAAGTTTAGCACTAGAGAAAGTAGCTGTTGCTACTCCACTTGAGTTTGATGATGTTGATGTTGCAGCATGGTATGTTGCAACTGGCATTTTAGATGGTAAAGTTGGCAATGGTGCTTCGAAATTCAAGACTTGGATCGCTTGTTTTATCGAAGGCCGATGGTTTATATCAGGATGTGCACACCATAACCCCACAATGATAAGACACTCTGCTTGCTTCATGTCATAATTTTCACCCATTTGAGGATCAATGGCTGAGATTAGTTCTCCTTTCCCGTATAGATCCCATACCTTCTCTACAAGAGTTGCTTCAAGCTCAATCTTGCCATACCGCGACTTCTTTCCTGTAACAATCTCTACTAAAACAACACCAAAGCTATAAACATCAGATTCTTTGCTTGCTCTTCCGGTACTTATGTATTCAGGAGCCATGTAACCAAAAGTTCCAGCTAACCCTGTAGTTTGTGGACCTAGCTCGTGGTCCATCAACCGCGCTAAACCAAAGTCACCAAGCTTGACGTTGAAATTGGAGTCTAACATGATGTTACTTGCCTTGATGTCTCTATGGATAATGCATTGCTCCCACTCCTCGTGAAGGTAAAGCAATGCGGAAGCTACACCGAGAGATATCTTGTACCTAATAGACCAAGGGAGATGAGTTTTTTTACCAAATATGTGTGAGTCAAGGCTACCATTTGGCATGAACTCGTATACAAGTAGAAGCTCTTCTTTCTCATGACACCAACCAATGAGTTGAACAAGATTTCGATGTCTTAAACTGCTGATGATCTTAACCTCGGTGATGAACTCTTTCTTTCCTTGCTTTGAAGCACCACCTGAAAACTTCTTCACAGCAACCATCAAATCAAACTCGTTTAAGTAGCCTTTGTATACTGCTCCAAATCCTCCTTCACCCAACTTTCTTTCAAACAAGAAGTTGTTTGTTGCTGATGCAAGATCTTTATAAGAGAATCTTCTTGGTCCTGCTCCTCTTTCAAGATCGTCTCCGTTTATCGACGTCAAGTGTTCTCTCTTATCTGCTTTCTCTTTTCTTTGCTTCCGCTTCAAAAACAATGGAACCATAACAAACAAAGATGCCAACAAGACAAACGCAGAAAGAGAAGCACCAACGATGATTCCTCTCCGGTTTGGACTTCTCTTTTCTATTACATCCAAGTTTGAATCGAACTCCCATGACAAGATCCTATGTGCTTCCATGTTTGCTCCTGTAGCACCTGAAAACCCCATGGTAACTTCCGCGGGAAGCACTTTTGTAAGGTCAATGATGTAGAAAAGACTTGAACTCTCTCGAGGATCAGATGTTTTTTCATAAGTCCAAGAGACGCTCAGGTTTCTACGAGCAGCATCATACGAGATCCGTGCATGACCTGTATCTTGACTGTGAGAGCTTGCATTCCAAGAAGTGTAGTTAGAGGAAGAAAGAGAGTTGTTGTTGATACCGACATGAGACTTTATATCAAGAGGATCCCATTCAAGATTATAAAACGTATCGAATTCTACATGCACAAGCGGGTACCGAGATGAGTGACCGTTGGTTTCATTGAAAAGACCCAAGAAACCACTAGCTGAATTTGGAGGGACAACGATGCCTGCGGGTGCAAGAAAGAAAGCAATACCATGGCCAAAAGTTGTGAGGTTACGCGTATCGATCTTGAATGTGAAGCTGGTGGTGAAATCGGAAGCCTTCCCTGTTTCGGAATCCCAAATGGCAACTTTTTTAGCATAAGTAGCCCAACCAACACGACATGTAAAAGCTACATTGCTAAATTCAATCGCGCCATTTGGTGTTGCGTCTCCTTGGTAAGCTATGAGAGGATCACCAGGTAAAAAACGAGAGATGTTGAAGTGAAGTGAGCGAGCAAAAGGGAGGAGTAGAAGAAGAAGGAAGAAAGAGAGCAAGGACAAGAATGATGTTTTCATTGTGCAAGTGAGAGTAGTAGTAGAAAGCTAAGAAGGTCTAAAACACATTATGCATTACTTATAGTGTAATAATTTTGTCATTTTTCGAGATGGAGACCATATATACGATTAGAAAAATTAACAACTAATAAATTGGAAGTCATTTGTTTAGGATTTGACAATGTTACTTTTAGAGTGGTGATACTATAGAATTTAGTAGTCAACGATTACAAAATTATAAGTCAAGAGTTTTTGTTGTATCTGAGGCACAACACAGAAAGCTACATAACTATCGCTATCGTCTAACAAGTTACCGCGTATTCTCATGTCGGCCACAAACATTTGTTTTCATTTTCTTTGGGGTCAATAACTTATTTAAAACTAAAACAAAACTTTATATTTTTGAAGCTACCAAATTTATTACATTTTTTTTTTTTTTTTGATAAAGGGTATTCAATTGAAAAGCTAGCAAATATTACAAAGCTATGATCTTTTGGATCATACAGTTTTTAGAAAAAGTTTTAGAATAATGAGAAAATAATCAGGCATTTGAGCAAGATTTAAACATACAAGCTAAAGATAGAGAGAGTAGAATAGAGATAACTATCTCATTAGGGACATTAGTTGGTATGTCTTCGGCCACCTCGACCTCCACGGCCACGTTTACCGCGACCACCGACTTCCGTCCATTGCATATCTTGGAATTTTTGAGTTGGTTTGAGTGCTCTTCCTCCACGAGATCTCTCCACATCTTGAACCAAATCCCCGTCGGGAGCATCACTTAATTCCAATAAAGAAAATCTGTTGTTTTCCATAGCTTCCACATCTAATTCCTCCACATTCGTAGAGCTAAAGTCTTGTTGACAATGGACAGTGTGAATCTGAGAAGACTCATCTTTGTCCAATGTTGTTGAGACTAGTGCAATCTCTGCAACAATTGGACAATATGGAGTAGTGTTCGTGACTGGAGATTCTGCGAGGACTGAGACAGCCTCAGAGTTGGTAGTAGTTACTTTGGCTGGGACATCAATTGAAACTGAAACAGCCTCAGAGTTAGTAGTATTTGTTGTGATTGGGACAACCATTGGAGAAGATTGTTCTAGTGTAGCAATATCAGATTTGAGTGGAGAGTTGAAAGTAACTCCTGTAGCTGCAACCTTTGCAAGAACAGGAACCATCACAAGGTCAGAAGGTAGATTAATTGGCTCTGTATTTTCGGATGCTTCAACTCTTGTAGCAATTGTTGGGGCAGAGAAGGAGCTTGTTGCAGCACATGTAGCAGTTGCTGGGACAGAGAAAGAGCTTGTTGCAATGTCTTTAATATTCCTAGCTTGAGGCAAACCTAGACATCGAGAAGCTTTATGGCCTAATTGGCCACATCTCTCACACTTTGGAGGCAACCATGAATACACTACATCAACCATTGTGATGGCGCCACTCGTATCCTCAAGAGCTACTCTTTGGGGAAAAGGTTTATCTAATTTAACTTCAACCAGAATTTTAGCTTCCCCCATTAGAGTAGGATCAAGCCAAGGTTTACTAGACAACATTGGTTCTCCTATTCCTGAGGCAATCCAATCAATGCCTTTGAACGAGTAGAGCTGGTTTGGTATGTTCTTTAGAGTCAGCCATACTGGAATGGTTGATATTTCTGGCAAAGTAATGGTTTCTGATGGGTTCCAAGGAGAAACAAACATCAAGCAATCATCTATGTGCCACACACCTCTCTGAATAACCCACTTACGAGTGTTCTCATCCGGGATATGAAACAGAAATGAGGACTCTCCTAATTTGCGACAAAAGATTCGACACTTCCTACCCCATAATCTGGTCGCTACAGCATGAATTTGTCCTCCCGATGGGGCAGAGCAACGATAGAACTGCCCTACTACATATTCTCTTTGATTCTCTAAACCCTCTAGCAGAACATGGCTTGGAATACATACCTTAGGGGTTCCATCTTCCATATAAACCGGAGTTGTAACTCTATGGAGATTACAAATTGATTTCATCTTTGCTGCCCAAGGATATTCTGGAGCTTTGCGGAGGGGAGCAGGCTCTACAAGTGATTTCTTACTGAGATCAATGATCGGTGTTGCAACAGGTTGAAGCGTCATTCCTGAGGCTTGCTTTTTCCTCTGCTTCACTGAAGAAAGAGAAGGCCAAATAGTGTCGGTTGAGAGAGCCGTGAATTGGTTTTTGCAGAGACCAATTTCTGGTGCGCTCGTCGGAGAAGTAAAGAGACTTGAGATCTTAAGCGACGAGGCCCACGCTCCGTGAGGGGTAGAGAGGGATACAGGAGCTTCTGAAATCAAATCTGGTTGTTGTAGAGAAGATGGAGTATTACTTTTCGGAGGGGTTCCGAGTTGCTGTAGGTGGACTTCGGCGACTTGTAGTGATGTGGGGTGAGAAGAGACTTGAGATTCCATCATCTCAAGAGACCTACTTGATGAAGGCATTAGAGAATCCATTTCACACATGTGTTGAAGTTCAGGCGAAGCATTATACTCAAAAGGTGAGTGAGGTTCTTTGAGATTCTCCATGTGAAAGCTAGAGAGATATCACCGGCGAAGGAGTCACAGGCGGAGCAGATCGGCGAGTCACGGCGGAGCCGCCGATAAATTTGGGAAATTTTAACTTTAGGGTTTTCTCGGGAAAAGCGGCGGAGATCCTAATGAGATTGTTGAATTTTATTTATTTATTACATTTTTACTAAAACAATTTAGGATGCATGCAGAAATTAGGGTTCAATATCACACTACAAAACGATTTCATCAATATCTCGACTCTTGTAATTATTCGGTTTGAAACTCTGATCATCGTTAAGGTTTACGGTAGTATTGTGTTTTATCTTCTGTTCTATATTGTGCATTTTGTATAATTTCGATTCTACAAAATTTATTAAATTTCGTTAGCAATGTAATATATTCGTTCGTCTCTTTTGTCAAAGTCCTCTTCTTTTGTATTAATTCCTTTTCGTCTTCATTTTTGTATGGCTTATGTGAATTTCAAGTACTTTTTTTAGATAGTTGCTACCTGTTGAGGTTGGAACCAAAATAACTACGTACAGTCAACTTTATTTTTGGCATATCCCATATTCATAGAATTGCCGACGTGATAGTCCTAAGAAAAATACAAAATCAATAGAATAACGTCATTTGCCTTATCGATAGAATATATTCCGTTTGAGATTTCAGATTTACACGTCGTTCATTTATGCCACTTATAATTTTCATGTGACTTAATTACATAAAAAACTCATTAACTCAGCTGCTAACAAGCAATATTGAAATCAAATACCATCAAAGGCCTCTTAGCTTTAATCTTTATATTATCCTTTGCTCGATTTGATTTCTCTTGTATGTTTGCATTGCGACTCATGTTCATGTTCACGAAGAAAAATATATAAGTAGACATTATGTGTTCAAAAGAAGACATTATTTTCTCGAATTTTTGTGTGGCACCAACCAATATCACTTTCACTTTGAACAACAATTTAATGTATTAATCAAAACCAATCTTTTTTTCCGTTGATACTCTTGCATACCATTGTAAGCTCGTTGATTTTCGATACAATCAATCACAGATACATCGTGTTCACCAATAAATTAGCCAATCTCTTCAAAGAATCACGGTGGATTTTACAAGCATCTCAACTATTGAAATGCATTATTTTTGCACTCATCGGATGGATTTCAACGCAAGTTAGAGCTTTAGGAGATATGATGTGAAACCCTTTGTCTCTTGCAACATGAGTGGTTCTTGTGGCCATGCTTATTAATTCTTCTTTGCTTTTTACTACTCTTTTTTTTTTTTTTGCTTGTAATCTTCGAGTAACGTAAGCCTAGAAGAGACTATTACTGAGGAGACTACTTCTGATTGTATCGAAACAAATGGGAAACGATGGCGATATGCAAGAGTAGCAAAAGTGAAAGAACAAAAGTCCACTTAGGGAAGAAGAGTATTTTCAAAGAGAACAGACTAAAGACTGACTTCGGGCTTATAGAGATTAAAGTTTCGGCCTGAACTTCGAAGTTATAAAAAAAAATAAGAATTATGTATAGTACTTTGCTCAATAACCAAAATCAATTAGGCAACTAACCAATATTACTCTGTGTAGCTTACGTCGGTTTGATGCGGCTCGATTGGTTGGCCGATTTCCGGGTTTTTGACGGCTCGACCTGGTTTTATAAACCGGGTTAAATATGTTTGGGTGTTAATATTAATCCTACCCGGACGTGTACTTAATTAAGTTCGCTGGTTCGACTCCAGGCAAAAACATTGATTCAAAATAAATTCATTTAATTGTCTATTCACAAAACGGAATCCGAGTTTACATAGTAAGCCTCTTAATTACGTGTTATTACAAATTCAGCCGTAAATTTAGTATTTCTAACATTTACCCCCTCACCTCCACGGTAGTTATTAAATTCTCTCCCAATTTCTCTCTTTCGCAACAACTGCACCACCGATGAGTCGGCTCTTGCTTCCTACACTTTTCTCAATCTCTAGAACACAGGTTCCAGCTGCATCTTTGTTCCACAATCTGTACGGGTTTCATAAACGGTAATGATTTGAAATCCCAAGATTTTGTTTTGATGAAGAACAGTGACAAAGGATGGATTTTGATACATGGGTTGTGATTATAAAATCTGGGTTTGATATGTGTTTGTGTCTCAGATTGTTCTTGTTGTTGTTGTTGAATCTAAAGAAGTGAAATTGAATCCTCTGCATTTTGCTAAGACGTAGAACTTGTTGTGTAACTTAATATCCAATCAAATGAAGTTTTTGTTTGCAATTTCATTGCAGCTTTGTTCATTGGACTAGTGAGATGTCACAAGATAGTGTAAGATCATCCACAACTGGTGGTGGCTCTGCTTCTAGAGCTAGAACATTTTGCTCCTCCCTAGACGGTATGATTCATTAGTCATTTCGTTGCTCTACCGTTTGATACTTTGAATCAAGAGTTTCTTGTTTTAACTGAATCGCGACTCCAATGGGTAGATATGTGTCTATGTAGAGGTTTTGGTTTTATATGCACATCCGATTGATTAAGTTCTGCATAGCAAGATGATGACAAATGTTACACCAGATTCAGTTAAAGTATCAGTATTCATCATTTCATATCCCTACTAGCTTCAAGTATCTGCTGTTGTTTCTTGTAATGGTTTGAAGTTTTGGAGAGCATTTGTATGATTTCCATGATCGTATGAACCACTTCTTTACCCGATTGGTTAAAGAATGGATTTGATGCTTTTATTCTTGAGGATTTGTAAGCGAAAACTCAAAAACCTTGTATCTTGGTTAGTGATATGGTGTTCTGTTTGCTCTTTTTATTATCTGTTTCTTTAGATTTATCAACCAAAAAGTGTGTGCCATGCAACAATAAGGATCTGCGCCCGATGACCGAACAAAGTGCCCAAAACCTACTTGAAAAGGTATAATATTTGCACTTCTTATTATGGCAGGTGAGGTCTGTAGCATTGTTTCCATCCTGAATAACTTTCTTCAACACAGGTTGCTGGATGGGATATGTCTAATGACAATGGTACATTAAAGCTGCATCGTTCGTGGACAGTGAAAAGTTTTACAAAAGGACTAGATTTCTTCAAACGTGTAGCTGATATCGCTGAATCAGAAGGTATTTATAATCGTAACCTTACGAAATGTGATTTAATTCTAGGGCCTGGAGCTCATCAGACTGTCTCTGAAGCAAGGATTGGTTTAATGCAGGTCATCACCCAGATTTACATCTGGTTGGCTGGAATAATGTGAAAATCGAGATATGGACACATGCGATAGGTGAGAATCATGGTCTGTGTTGTTGATATGAAGATATGAATTTTATCAGATGCCTGAAACATCTTTCTGATTTCTGATCATTATCTTTGCCCTCATCATGTACCTTTTTGTGAATTTTATAAGTCACAAGTGGCAGATCTCTGATTCATATCCTGCACTAGGTGGTTTGACGGAAAACGACTTCATTCTTGCCGCTAAGCTCAACGAGCTCCAAGTGGAAGATCTTCTGAGGAAGAAGAAAGTAGCCAAGTGAAAGGTGGCACAAGCATGAGCTCTGCAAGCTAGCTGTGGCTCAGAGTCCGCCATTAATAAGCACATGAGCTTATAACTGAGATGTGTTGGTCAAACAAGCTTTAGATCTGTGTAAGATGAGAACAAAATGAGCTAGAGACAAATGTTTCTTCTGCTATGGTTCTTGTAAAGCTGTTTTTGGTCTTACAATGTCAACAAAACCCACAAATAAGGCACTGGATTTAGTTTGGAACAAGCATCTTTATTCCATCATAGTTTATAATTTCAGACATAGCATAATGTATTGTTTATTTACAACCACAAACTATACAAACCTCCATAAACTATTTACATTCAAGAATTTTCATGAATCTGTACAAGATTTTATCTTTCTTCCAAAGAAATAAAGCCAAATCAACAAGTTAAGTCTTCAGATTAAGGAGACCGAACAGTTTGACTGCACACCAATAAGAAATTTTCCAGGTCAACTTCTATTCCATTCATTAAGTCAGAATACAAATAACCCTTCAACTGTGCTAAAATCAACTCCCCATCTTTTGGAACAGATCACCAAGGGCACGGTAGAGTGGAGCAGCAGCAGGTGGTTTAGGCAAAGAGCCAAGGAGGATGTCAGACGCAGATAGAGACTGGCTCCCGTAGAACCGTGAGTTCTCACTTGTACGTGTTGTGAAGATGCTTCCTTCAAGGGAGCATCCAACAAATGCACCTGTTCATTTAATGGGGGGGGGGTTAAGTAAGGTTTTAGACATGGAAACAAAGAAGCCTAAGAATCGTCTTACCAAGAAAGAAATACAGTATACTAAAATCTATTTTCAGCTTGAGACAAATGTACCTTTGCTGCAACTGTAGGTATAGCAAGCGGCATAACCACCGCTACCTGCTCGGACATCTGCTTCCACTGCTCGTCCAGTCACACCAACCGCAGCGCTTAAACCAGCTCCAACAACAAGATGAGTGTTACTCCCAAATGTTTTGATGGCCTCACGAGTTCTTAGAACGATAATAAAGTCTATGAACTCTCCTCCTGCCTGCAGGTGAGTGATGAGAAAATAGACTAAGCACTGTTTCAATATCTAAGAAGCATGAAAGAAAAAGCTACTTTACCTGAGCACCCCATCCCATACCAAATGAAGAGATGGCGGAGGGTGGAGACCAAGAGCCATCATCTCTCCGAGCAATCACAAGTCCAGTCCCGATTTTATATGTAACCATAACTCCAACTCTGGCAACAGTAATTACTGCAAGACCTTTTGCTTGTCTTAGAATTGCATCTGGGATGGACCTCTCAGTTCTCGAAGAACCAACCTGATGAGAAATTTTCAAATCAGCCATTAACACAGGGATACAGTTAACACTGAGGAATGCTAATAACTTCAAAAACCAAAGACCACAGATCTCACCTTGGTTATATAGCCCCGAATAGTGTTTGTTGCTTTATAAATCTCATACTCCATGGATTGTCCCCATGGAAAATTCACCCAAGACCTCAACGTACTAAGATCTGTCAAGTCATAAGTAGGCAACTGAGCAGCAGCACTCACTTGGTCCATCAAATACGGCTGCACAGACTCCAACCTCACACAACAAACATCACAAACTCTTTGAGGATCCGAAACACGAAACTTTGCAGGCAACAAGCTTCTTCCTTTAGAACAATCCCTACAGAAAATCCCTCCACAATATCGACAGTGATGTCTCGAACACATAATCGGATGAAATCTCACATTACATAACATACACGAAGAAGAAGCGCTATCAGGAAGCCACTTAGGTGGCTCAGTCTCAAGAATCTCTCTCGAGTTACCAAAATTAGCTTCAGTAAGAGTCTGAGCCATCTCTTGCCAAGCTTGTTCAAGTAAATGCCCCGAGAAAAAAGATATCCCACATCTCTCAAGATTACCCGTAGACAAAGCATTCGCTTTACCACGAGCCGCAAGTAACATATCAACAATCACATCCCACATAGTTAACTCCCTATCTTCATCAACAAACTGATTCCATCCCATATCTCCTTCAGGGAAATACCCACCGTTAAAACTAAGCCCTCTTGACCATTCCTCATGATCAGGTTCTAACATAGGTGGTACTGAAACAGGTATCCAAACACCGGTTTCTTCGGATAACGGCGTATCGTAGAAAAAGTATTTACCACGCTGCTTTTGTTGATCTGGTTCAAGTCTTTTGCTTTCTTCTACTAAACCTTCACATAATCTAGAATCTTCTTCTTCTCTATTCTCTCTTATGACATTACCAGCATCAGAATCATCATCTTTAGTCTCCCTTATGCTTTGAGTTATGACATTAGCAGCATCAGAATTATCATAAGCATGAATTTCTCGAACTCTTTCATCCTAAAAATCACCATTCATAGAGAACAAAACATTAATAAAGCTTAAAGTTTAGACCTAATAACCTAATACAGATTCTCTAAAAAATTGTAAACCCTAGAAAATTGTATGATCGTAAAACAGAAAAATTAAAAGGGAAATTCAGAGTGGAAACAGAATCGGTGAGGGTTAAATCTCACCATGTTTTTTGTAGATTTGTTTTCTTGTCTTGATTGCGAAACCAATCTTCGATTTCTTACGATTTTGAGTTTTGGTTTTGGGGAAAATCAGAAACACGACTTAGCACAGAACAAAGTTTAAAACACCGTCGCTTACCTTTTTGAGACGCGACCACATAATCATATGATATACATATACTAAAACATCCTAACTAAATTACAAATTAGTCCTCATATTTTTAAACGCTTTATAAATTTGAGACCAAACGTTTGTTATATACATTTACCCCCACAATTAGGACAATGTGAGCTGATCTTGAGAGATTGAGCATTTGCTAGCTCAAAGAAGTTGCATTAAGGTGAAGCATAAACCAAGTAAAAAGACTTGAGAGATAACTTATGGGCTTAGATACGGTTTAGAAACAGATGGATTATGGCGTAGAAGCATTATAAAACTTTCAGAAGCTTTTAACTTAATGCTGAATCTCTCAAGTCTTGCGCATTGTTATATGGCTGTGACTGAGAAAGCTTCATCAATCTTGCAAGATCAATGAATGTGAATCAATATCTGCATTCGACAAAGAACTAATAATATAGCTCAGGAAATGATATGAATGCATATAAGCTATGACAAATACAAGCAGAATAAGTTATAACTTATGTATACCACCATTTATCAGCTCTCTAACAAGTAACAACAACAACACATCATATATTTGGCTTAAATTTCTACTTCTTGTTTTGCAAAACCAACACATCGTTGCTGGAAAAAAGCTTTCATATATGATACTGCCGAAGAATCTTGTCTTCCAAATCTTCAACAACAGTAAGCAGTATGCTACAAACTCGACGAAAGCGCTCTGCAAAAACAACCAACAACTTCGGATCAGACGTGAAACCAGAAACAAAAACACACTGTTTGCGTTCCTTGTGACTAAACTAGAACAAGAAATGTTTCTTAAAACAGAGTATATGGCTAACACCAGTTTTGCCTATCATCATCACTAGTACAAAACCATGCGCTGATAAACATCCTCTTACCATTGAAACATTGCAAAAACACAATCTTTCAAACCATATAAGGCAATATAACAAGTCCAACATATTGATTGCTTGTTATTACTTTGATTGCTTGTTATTACTTCTACCAACAAGGGAATAGTAGCTAGAATTTCTTTGATTGCTTGTTATTACTTCTACCAACACAGAATTTTCCTATGACTATTCCGAAACAGAACCAACATAGAATTTCCCACTCAAATCTAACATAAAGCTGGACTATTCAAAGCAACAAATCACACATAACAACAACAACAACAGTAAACTCAACCCACATTCATAAATTCTTAATCATTCATTACAAATTTAATCAAAAAATTATACCTCAAAGAAAGAGCTTCATCATCATCATCATCTTGCAACAGGTTTTTGAAGCAAAGCAGTCAAGAAAACTTCACCATGTTTCGAATCAACCTTATTAGCCACCGCCCATTTCACCTTCTTATACCCCAACTTCCCAATCATAGGACCATAAACATTCTCAAGATCAACCTTCTTACTAAAAAACCTATCCAACCACAAATAACCACCACCTCTAATAACCCTATCCAAATCAAAAAACAAAAACTCCATAACCGTCACAGGAATCCACCTATTCACAGCTCTACCACACCTAACCAAATCCACAACACCATCAAACACTGGCAACCTCTGCTGCAACGGTACATGAAGCGGTACAAGCCCTCTCATCGCCACTGCTTCACTATACGGCGCATTAAAATTCATCGTAGTCGTCAAGACGGTAACATTTTGAACCTTCATAGCAGCAGCAAAACCTCCAGTACCACCTCCAACATCAATCCCTAACCGAATAACAGATTTAGCCGATTTCGCAATCTGTAAAAGCTGCGAAATCGGTAAATCAAGATCTGATTTATAATTCAAGAACTGAGATTTGGACTTTTCAAGAGAGAGATCAAACCCTAGATTAGGAAACTTAGTAACCAAACAATCAAAGCTTTTACAAGTGTAGTAAGACCAAATCACATTAGATTCTTGATTTTTCGGTGTTCTAGAGAAGCAACGACGGCGAGGTAAAGGGTGACAACCACGGAGGATTAGCTTCTCCACAAGATCGGTATCGGAAGGACAAAGAGAGTAAGGAGTGTAGTTCATGTATTCATGGAGGAGATCAGGGTAGTTATGACAAGAAGAAGCTATAGGAGAGAGTTTAGAGTATAAAAGAAGATCGGAAGAGACGGTGGCGCGTGGGGAAGATGATTTGTCTGGTTGGTGAGTTGTGAGGTGGTTAATGGCGGAGCGGATTGTGTGGAGTTGACGAAGGAGGTGGTCAGGGACAGTAGGAACAGAGGATTGTGTTGATTTGATTGTAGATTGGAAGAAAGTTGTTGTTGAGGAAAGATGGTAAAGAGAGAGTATGTTTGTAGCTACCATTGCTACTAGTAGAAGTAGATTCAAGCTCATAGTGAATCCCGCCATTTTCTTGCTAGAGGTTTCTTGGATCCAAGTTCTTGAATCTTGGTGGTTTCAGACACAGATTCTTTAAGTCTTTAATGGTGTCTTAAAGCCAAGATTTGTGGGTTTTGAGAATTAGATTCTTGGAGGTAGTGATAGTAAAGATAAGCTTTTTTCACTCTTGGAGAATCAAGAAGTCAAATCTTGAAGTAGATATAAACAGAGATCTGAGTGTATAAGTGTGTGTATATGTTTTATATTAGGGAAAAAAGCAAATGTCGAATCCAATGTCATTATTAGTTTTTGTCAAGTTTTTTGCATGGAAGAGTAATAATCATATGGTGAAAAGTTGTTGGGAACAGTAATTAACTTCACAGATCTGTTTGTGTTCACATGTTTTGTCTCTTTCTTGTGTTTTTTTCAGACTTGTTATGTGTTAGATTGCAATAAAATGGCAATTGTTATGTATTTAGAATTAGCAAGTATCAAAACATGAAAAACCAATTTGAGTTTGTTGGTACTGGATTAGGATATATAAACAGCATCAGAACATTGATGATCCCAAGTTCCCAACAAAGTAGTAAGCAGAATACCAAAAACTCGAAATATGAGTAAGTTATGGTAATTAGTACTAGAGCTTAATCAACATTCAAATTGCAATTTCCACCCAAATAATAACTTCCAACGCATATTCAATAGCTCATTCTCATTCCACTCTCTTTATATAATTCCATTGTTTCACCCTTTCAATATAAAGCACAAAACTTAATATAATAAATATTTTAGATTCTTGTTTGAAACCAATATCTTACCCATATGAATCAAGTTGGGTAAATTTTTTGAAAAAATAAAACAAAACTCCCACAAATGCAGCAAACAAAACTCCTTTACACTCAAATCAATACCCAAAACTGGAAATTTAACGCAACTAAAAACGGGAAATTACATACAAAAATCAAAATTACTGCACAAAATAAGCGTCAATAATATTTTAGATTAATGTTTTGATGTCAAGATTGTTTTTCTTTAGATTAAAGTCAAGATTGTTTCACTTGATAAAATAATAGTTTAGTTACATGTTTGAAACCAATATCTTCACATATGGATCAATTGAGGTAAATTTTTTGAGAAAATACAACAAAACTCCCACAAATGCAGCAAACAAACCTCCTTTTCACTCAAATCAATAGCCACAACACCTCAACAACACCAAAACTGGAAATTGCATATAAAAATCAAAATTACTGCACAAAATAAGCATCAACTGCAAAAACAAAAACAAAAAACTTTTCTTATCAAAGTGTAACCAATAGTATTTTAGATTCATGTTTTGGTGACAAGATTGTTTATAAAATAATATTTTATATTTATCTTTTAAACTAATATCTTCACATAGATCAGCTAAGGCAAACAATTTGAGAAAATAAAAACAAAACTCCTACCAATGCAATAAACAAAACTCATTTTCATCCAAATCAATAGCCACAAGAGCACCAATTATAATCATTTTGGTAAATAATTAGTATGAAGTATAGAAAACTCATATTTCATTGTAGTTAAGGCAATTAATATAACCATGTAACTTCAAAGCACCTTCTAGTTTTGCAATTAGAGCGATTGCCCAACACACATCTACATTAACAATATAGTTAAAAATCACAACAAGTAGGTTCTTCTATAAAAAAAATTCGCAATAGTTGACGCATACCAATAGTAACACGCAACCCTAAGAGTTGTTTAGGTAAATCTAAATGTTATTTAAGTATATCCCTTCACTCGTTATTGAATCGTTTTAGGGTTTTAGTTTCTGAGTTTGAAACTCGGTTTAGATTTATATTCAATAACACTGTCTAGATTTGACCATAATGTTTCGTACATTTGTTTAGGTAAATATATAGTTTTTGGTTTGTTATTTAAGTACCTCTTTTCACTCTCTATTGAATAGTTTATGATAAATTATAGATTTACATTATTTACTTTTAAATCGAATGTTTGAACATCGCTATTGAATCTTTATTTAGATCTGAAACAAATAGTTTAATGATTTCGTTGAATGAAATTTTGATTTAAACACTGTTTAGATCTGAAGATTTAATCCGAATATTTGAACATTTTTTTGTAGATAAAAGAAAAAAAGTTTAGCAAAAAAAAGCAAACAAAATGCATTATGCCGAGGCAAAAGCTCATCTCGAATCTATTAAATATCAAATGTTGAAGATTTGCTTTGATATTCTTTGCTTAACAGTGTATAGTTTTCATACTATATATCAAAACAAGATGCTATACAACAACAAGATTTTTTTTTCTTTTTTGCTAAATATATCACAACAAGATGCCACAAAAAGATACCATATCACAAGAACATACCACCCATATGACAAAAAGATAGTAAGTTTACTTGATTATCACTATTGTTACTTGGTATGATTGAAGTTTGTGACTATGAATTGCATTCCTTTGTGATAGAGCTTTGTAAAAGATTTTTAGCCTTTAACGTTGACAAGAGCAAAACCGATAAAACTTTAAATTATCATATGATCATTTTGATCTTTTAATCTGTCTTAAAGAAAAAAAGAAGCCACCACAACACCAAAAATTGCAAATTTTATGCAACCAAAAACATGAGGAAAAATTCTACATTGCTAACTTGCGCTCACACGTGTGAATATATATGCCCAACTCGAGTTATTACAGAGAACAGAAAAAAGACAAACTTTCCGAAGAAAAAACAAAACAGTTTTTTTTGGTTGTGTCAATGCCGGAATCTAGCTCAAGCTTCTCGTCTCTCACTCTTCTACTCATCATCTTCCTCCTCTTTCTTCTATGCCCATCACTTTCGTCTTCCGAATCTAAAGTTGGAATCTTGGATCGCGAGCTATTAGAGATCCGAACAAATCCGAAGCTGAACAAGACTAATAAGAAACCCAAATGCTGCGAGATGCGGACTAGATCTCAGTGTTCAGCTTACCCTAGATGTAAGTGGTGTCGTAGTGAAGCTCTTGACGACTTGTGCTTCAGTAAAGCTGAAGCCTTGCGACTTCCTAGTCAAGTCTTTCTCTGTGAGTTATAAAATTAACAAATATAGGTTTAGTTCTTGTGGAGTTTTGTTGGAGATTAGAGAGAGAGAGTTGTATCACTTGTCCTGTTTTGTAACGTTTATTTGGTGTTGTGTTGTAATGGTTATTTCATTTGAGTGTTACAAGTTATGATTGTACTGGATCTTGATCCTCATATCTATTGGAAAGTGCTTCATATTTGTGTTTCGTTTCTGGTTTGGTTTAAATTTTGAGCTAATCAAGCTTTGGATTGAGTTTGTGATCACTGTATAGTTCTTTACTTCGGAACATTGTTAGAGAAATGGAGGAAAGTGTTTTTCTTTTCTTTTCAATTGTCGAAGAAACTGAATCTATTAGGGATTGATTGTTTCCAAAACTACAATAATGTTGGTGTTTTCGTTTGGATGTGACGATAACACTATAAAATGTAAACGGAAACAGAACCACAAAGAAACAATCAAGCTCTTACTTGAGAATGGAGATAATAGGATTTGTGTCTAATATGCAGCTTTTTAGTATTCAAGTGGTTCACTAATTGGTAACTTGGCATGTGTCTTTTCTTTCCTTGTGATATGTTTGTGTTTGCAAGGTTGTTTGCTTTAATGGCATTTACATTCCGGTTTGTAATTGTTCTTTGTGTCGCTGCCAGGCCATAGCGAGCAAAGATCTAGTTAAAAACGTCTACCAATGTAAGTGTTCTTGCTTTAATAAACCTTGTAAAACCTGAAGAAATGCTTGAACTCAGGATCATAAACTGTGCTATATTTGCTAGTAACTCTTTCTCTTAGGTTGTTTCCTATATCGTTTCGTGACAATTTCATAAGACCATTGAGAAGTCTCTTACTAAACTACATTGTTTTTGATTCCACAAATATCTGCTTTACAAAAGTTTTTTTCTTTGTTTTTCAGGTGAAACTCCTTATATAGGTAGGTGCAACATTGAAGAAGAAACAATCCCTTTTCAATGCAAAAAAACCAATTACCTATAAATATCTTTCTCCCATTCCCAAACAAATAAACCCCAAAAAAGGAAAACTATATCCGGACATAAAGATATATGCACATTATATCAGTCAGTTTGCCAGCAAATCCTGGACTGCATCTCTCATATCGTCATACCCGTAACAGCATTCGAGGAACTCCACAAGTTTCAGCAGTTCTTGATCTTTCAGGTCATCCACAAAAGCTTTTATAGGCACTCCATTCTCTGGCTGTAATGAGTAAGAAGATGGATTATCATCAACAATCAAAGCACTTCCAAGGTCTTTCCCCACTACCAAAGATAAGTCTTTCACATATTTTCCATTCATTTCTGTGCATGAGTCTCGATATAGCCGCTGTGAGATCACACCGTTCTTGTCTAGCTTGTCCAGGACCTGTGAAGCATAATCTTCTAGACCAGCTGTGAAAACTGCCACTTTGTAGTTTTCACCAAGCCTTTCCAAGAATTCAGTCACACCGGGACGTTTCACTACAAAGATTGGCATAATCACCGTTTCCATTTTTACCGTCACCATGAAATCATATTTAACTCCTGGCACTTGCGTTGTCGAGTGAACCAATGTTTCATCAAGATCGAGGATGATTGTCCTTTTCGTGTGAATATTTTCTGTCTGAGGGTTCTTGAGTTTTTCAAGATTTGTGTATTCATGTCTTGTAGCTGGATAGATGACGGTGGTGGCCTTAAAGCACCTAGAAACACAACGCAGAAGGCGATTATGGAACTTTAAGATGGACATTAATGGGTAATTTTTCTGTTGGTGTTTGTGGAACTTGGATTCTTCTGGTTCTTTTTCGACGATTCTTTCAGATCCCATTAATTTCTCTCGGCTGCTTGATTCACCAATGAACAAAACAAGCTTATAGATCTTAAGATGGAAGGCTTGGTAATGGTAAGATGTTTCTGAATCTATCTTCTCATGACTTATATACGATAAGATCTAGAATCGAAGTGCTACATTGGTTTTAGTTTTGTTTGTTTATGAGAATTTAGAGGTGAAGTAGAGCAGATGCCTATTTTTAGACAATTTCAGTTTGGAAAATTAGAGCATAGTTTTGCTGTTTCATGTACTCATGGACAACAATGTACATATAACATTAATCAATGAGAAATACATTATAAGATTTAGTTAAGAGTTAGAGGTTTGGAGATTTTAGTGGGATTACAGTTGAAGTATATTGCTGCTGCTTGTTGTTGCTACTAGTTAAACTATAAACTATAAAACCTGTTGGAATTTGTTTCTAACTTAAAGTGGTTTCAGTGTTAACATATTCTTTTTTACAATATAAATCACTTATTGATATTGTATGGTTTAGGTTTCATTTTTATGGAAACCATTCTTCTTTAGGATCAAGTCCATATATACCAAAGCCAAGCTTTACATTACTCATATTACACAATTTCTTTATGAGTTTTATAGGCCAAACATGGACAATTCATAGCTTCAAGGGTTAATAGTTGACCTGAGTCTTTTTCTCGCAGTCAATTCTTGGTTCATTGTTCTTGTGTTCTTTGAGTTTTATCCAGCCGAAATCTCTAGTAATGATTACTTGAAAGCATTCAGTGGATTTTTCAAACAAGTTATGGCACTAGTTTCTTATAGTGTTTCGTTTTTCGTGTACTCAATATCCGATATTGAAGGTAGAGTTTGCGGAGACTTGTTCTTTTATATCATACTTAATCAGTTCAATCTCTTTAGATTAAGATGTTTATATCATTTCCTGTTCTTGATAATTTACCAGTCCTTTGTTTTCTGAATTTTCTTGGTTTTAACATGTACTTTCCAATCACATTTTATGTAGGTAAAAACGCTGAAAAAGGACGAGGAAGCATCCTTTCTCAACGCAAATATACCATTAGCATGTATAATCCATCCATGAAGAAAATCAACAAATAGAAAGAAAGAATTTGGATTTTTTTTTTAATAACTGGTTCTGCAAAGAAAATCCATATATATATGAGCATCAAATCAGCTCGTTGGATAGAGAAATTCTGTTGCTGCATCCCTTAGATCTTCGTACTGATAACATCCATCGAAGAAATCTGCAAGCTTCATCAGTTCTTGATCTTCCATGTCATTCACAAAAGGCTTAATGGGAACTCCGTTATCCGGCTGCAACGAGTAGGAGAAAGGGTTATCGTCAACTATCAAAACACTCCCGAGGTCTTTTGCCACCAAAGACAAGTCTTTGGCATATCTTCCGTTTGTTTCTGTGCATGAATCTCGATAAAGCCGCTGTGAGATCACACGGTTCTTGTCCATTTTATCCAAAACCTGTGAAGCATATTCAGGCAACCCAGCTGTGAAAACAGCCACGCGATATTTCTTACCGATCCTATCAAGAAACTCTGTAACTCCTGGTCGCTTCACCACAAACATCGGTATGACCCCTCCTTCGATCTTTATCCTCACCATGAAATCAACATTAACCCCGATTGGTGGTTCCATAGTTGAGTGCACCAATGTTTCATCAAGATCAAGAAAGATCGTCCTTTTCTTGTCATTACGTATCCTCATAGGCTGCTTCTCGTGTTTCTCGAGCTTTCTATAGCCTTGTTTCATGGTGGTTCGACGGCTAAGAGTTGGGCTAGCATTGGTGGTTAGACAGAAAAACCTGGATACGCAACGCAAGAGGCGGTTGTGGAATGTGAAGATAGACATGTTGAGGGATGTGAATATGGAGCCAGCTGCTGCTACAGCTGCAGCCGAACATGTAGATTTACGATGATGATGGCGGTTTCTCCTTCGATCTTTATGACGGCCAAATGTTTTCGGGGTCGGTTTCACGTGAAATCCATGGCATGTCATTAGCAAGAAATCAGAGTTCAAAACGATGAGGAGAATTCCGGGTTTTTTTTGTTCTGCAGCTGGCTCAAATAGAAACTTGGAGAAATGGTGATATGTATTACAAAGATTGTAACTTCCATGCCATTGTGTTTGGAACTGAAAGACACTTGATTTGGTATAGTTTAGTTTATTCAGGTTTTGATTAGAGTCTCTGAGTTATTTTTAGCAAAGTAACAGTTTTTGAACATTGACACATATCTGACTTCTGACTTGTTTTTAATGTACTTTCTACAAATAGACAGCAAAATATTCAATGTGAAGCCATAAAATAAACAAAAAGTGTCTGAAATAAATATGGTCCAGAGATTTTCATGGGATTATGGTTAGGTGTTTGGAGTGCCAGTACACTTTGTGTAATATTTTTGACGTCATGTACATGTAATATTGACTAAATTAAGCACTATACTTACAAATTAATTTTGCCAATGAAGTTTAATATATATATATAAATGAACATTTGTGTACTGCTCCTCTAATAATAATTATCAACATTGGTTGTGAAGAGAGCCATTTTATTACTTGTTACACTCGTTTTAAAGAACATATCTTAACTCTAAACCATATATAAGATCTCTCACTTTGGTTAGTAGGCATGAATTTACAATTTAATGAAGGAACTTTTATGAACTATAGTTAACAGGAAGTGAAAATACCGTTTTGAGTGTTACAAAAACATGATGTACAGAAACTGTTGGTTCATCATCTACTTCTCGTCGGGTTTGTCGGGTTTGAAGGCGATCTGTCTCTACGTCGTGTTCTTGGGATGATCAGAGGTCTGCAACAAACCAACGCGAAAAGCAATTCTGTAATGAACAGACTCATGCTGATCCAGACGAACAAAGTTTTCCGCCATTTCCATATAATTTTCTTGAAGAAAGGAAGATCGGATTGTAGCCACAGAGATGCGTCGTACAGCTCTGGAATACCTGCTCCAGGTCGAAACTCTGCTCGTTGTTCGATCATTATCTTTAAGCAAGCAGTGGGAATCTCCTTTTCTACAAAACCTTTCAATTTCAAACTCAAGGTTTGAATCTCTGAGACATATCCCGTCACTAACGGAACCACCTTGAAGAATGTCTGTACAAGACGGATAGGCTCGCTTCTAAATCTTAACATGCACGGACGCCTTATACTAGCAATCGTTTGTCCATCCGCAGATAAGAAATCCACCCGAACCTTCAACAAACACATAAATCCATATCAAAATGAATGAGAACACATAAGCTTATGTAGTGAATGCAATGCAATGCAATGCTTAGTATTAGATATAAGCTCATGCCAATACCTGAAACATGCCGAGATTTTTATTGTACACAGACTCAGGTAACGTCATCGAAAGAGTGATCTCTAACTTATGGTCACGAGGGATAACTCGCGTACCTCGAATCTTCCACATCTCATTACTTTCCTTACAACTTCCCTCACAGTTAACACCAGCACACGAAGTAATCGGCACATACGCCTCCGGACTATTCTTAGTGTAATCAAAATTCAAAATCTCCTTAACAACAAACGGCTTATCAGCTACACGGTGAATCACAAACCCACCAAGCATAAGAGCCAAAACCAACAAACCAAACAACACAACACCTACATAAACAGCCCAAAACAAACCCCATCCAAACTTGCAAGCAACATTCAACATCTGATTAGTATCTTTAAACCAATTGAACTTAAAAGGATCCATAGTTCCTAACATCTTATCACTGATCTTTGCAAGTATAGTCGTTAAATAACGTCTTCCAAGCTTAATTCCACTAAAGGGATCAAAAACGAAGATAGAGCAGAGATATAGAAACAAAGCAGGGAACTTGACAAGGCTTATCATCATACTGACTTGAAATTCGATTGCTTTGATTATTAATCCAGCTATAAACCCAAGAAGAGACGAATCTGTTGAATCTGATAAAGCATGGTCATGGTTTATGCTGGTTACGGTGGATTCTTCAGTTTCATCTCCGTTAACGCTATTGTGAAACGGGTCAACCCGGTCCAAAACCGAATCCGTTGAATCCTTATCCTTGTCTCGATCCTCAAACGAATCAATTACATCGTTTTCTGGAGATAGATCGATTAAGTCCTCATTGACCTCGTCGTCGCTTGATTCCTTAACGACTTCTTCAAATCCATTGCAAGAGGAAGAAGAAGAAGAAGAAGAAGAAGAAGAAGACGGGTCTGTTACTATATCGAAAAGAATCAAATCACGGCGAGGTGGTGCAGACATTCGTCGTCGGAGAGTTGCGGCGGAGGGATTAGACGGAGATTGACGGTGGGTCGGTAAGCAATCGTAGTAGAATTCGTCTGGTGCGTCGAGGAATCGATCGATGAGTTCCTCGGTGGTGGTAGGGTTTGAATCGGAGGAGTCCATTGGATTGGTTGAGAAGGTAGAAGAAGGAGAAGAGAGGATTGCGCAAGTTTTTGGGTTTGAAAAGCATCGGTGACGAGAAGCATGATAGCTGACAAATGGCGTGACGGACCGACCCAATTTTTAATTTTTATTTTAATTTTGTGAATCATCAAACCGGATTATTTGATAACCGGAAATTTCAGAGAATATTATCAAATGTATAAATTTTGTACACATGAATTCAACACAATGTTATCGATGAATGGAGAAGAAAAAAAATGACATTGAAAAGTATATTGATTCTTAGAGGTTACTTCGGGAGACTAAAGGTCTTGTTATTTAAGACTTGAATGTCTGAATCTTTGTTGAACAATACACATGCGTCTGCAGAACTTACGAGCTTCCATCCAGAGAATTTGGAACCACACACTTTTTTTTATCTCCGAATCCAGCTTTGTTGGTGTTGAAAATTGTAAGCTTTCCATAAACTAGTTGACTATTCTCTTTCGTGAAGTGTTTCTTGCATAAAATCTTTTTCCACATTCACACTAACTTCTAAATACTTTTTTCAAAGTAAGGATCTTGGAGCGTTGGTCTATCTACGAATCCGCAAGAGTACTCTCAACATATCTCTTTGAGAAATACTTTGAGGGTAGAATGCCGGATCCATGGCCGAGTCTGAACAGAGGCTCAAGAGACATGGTCAGTCATTGGGCTTCCAAATATTTCAGTTTTTTTATATTAAAAAAATGTCCCCGAAAATTTTATATTTACAACAATAAGCCTCTAAAAGTTCTATATTTACAATAAAAATCCTTTGAAAGTTCTACATTTACAACAAAAAGCCCAAGTTTTTAAATATTAACATTTCTTCTCATTTTCTTCAAATACATCTAAAAAATTCCAATTTGTTTTTTTTTTGCTTTGGACCCCTAAATTTTCAGGAACGGTCCTGCGGACCCCAAGACAACACCGGTAAATCTTAATTTGTATTGAAAGCAGTCCATTCGTATATAGAGTTATGATTATTAAAAATACCATATAAATAACATTATGTAGCCAAAATCAACTATTGAAAAAGAATGATGACAACTTGTATTCATGGAAAAAATCGTTGAACGCTGAAAGACACAAATCCATGATGAACCCAAAGGCTTAACTCCTTTCCGTTTTTACGTTGAGGACATTTTCAAAGCAAAAGAAGTTAGTAAAATCCAATAAAAATCAAAAACGCTTGATCACCTCATATGAAACAAAAGTTTTGAAATCTCTCAGCATGAAGAAAATGTTTGGCTTCCCAAGAGTAATTTCTTACCATTGTTGTTGTATCATTCTTTTGTATGTAATTCTTTTCCACGCCAGTCGTGTTGTTATACAATAATACAAGAATCGTGTCTTAATGACTTTTCACCATTTTAGTATATTTAATAAATGAAAAAAAGGAAACAAAAACTGAATTTGGATAAAAAGGAAACTAGCATATTTTTAGGAAGAAAAGGAAAAGCTAAACTATAAATATCTCGTAAATCATCATCAGAATTTCATTGTTTAGTGTTTTGATCAGAATCGATAATGATGAGGAAGAAGACGTATTCTCCAAGGTACTGGGAGATACTTGAGAAACGTAAGAATCTACCAGTATGGTTGCAGAAACAAGAGTTTCTCCAAACTTTCAAGCAAAACCAGATGGTGCTATTGGTCGGTGAGACCGGAAGTGGCAAAACCACGCAGATCCCACAGTTTGTTTTAGAAGCCGTGCTGAATGAAAACCCTAGCCCTAATTGTAAAAAGTGGTTGGTAGGATGCACGCAGCCTCGTAGAGTTGCAGCGACGTCTGTGTCCCGTCGTGTCGCTGAAGAGATGGATGTAGAGATCGGGGAAGAAGTCGGTTACACCGTCCGTTTCGAGGATTGCTCCAGCCCTCAAACCGTGCTCAAGTACCTAACCGATGGTATGCTTCTGAGAGAAGCAATGGCGGATCCTCTGTTACAGAGATACAAAGCGATTATTCTTGACGAGGCCCACGAAAGAACACTAGCCACAGATTTGCTTTTCGGTCTTCTTAAAAAAGTCTTGACCAATAGACCTGATCTCAAACTGGTTGTGATGAGTGCAACCCTAGAAACCGATAGGTTTCGTAAGTACTTTTCCGATGCGCCCCTGATCAAAGTTCCCGGTAGACTTCATCCAGTGGAGATCTTGTATACTCTAGAACCCGAGATGGACTATCTCGAGGCTGCTATAAGCACAGTTATCCAGATTCACACGTGTGAGCCACCGGGTGATATTCTTGTTTTCTTAACAGGGGAAGAAGAGATTGAAGATGCTTGCAGCAGAATCGCGCGTAAACTTGGAGATCAAGTCTTAGTTTTGCCATTGTATTCCACTCTTCCTCCTGCCGTGCAACAGAAGATATTCGAACCTACACCGAAACCAGCAGTGAGAAAGATTGTTGTCTCCACCAACATTGCAGAGACCTCTTTGACAATCGACGGGGTTGTTTACGTGGTTGATCCTGGTTTCTCCAAGCAGAAAATCTACGAACCAAAAACTTGTGTTGAGTCCTTGTTAGTGTCCCCAATATCACAGGCAAGTGCTGACCAGAGAGCAGGTCGTGCCGGTAGAACACAGCCTGGTAAATGCTTTAGACTTTACACAGAGAAGAGTTTCAATGACTTGAAACAAACTCCTCCTGAGATATTGAGATCGAACCTTGCAAACACGGTTCTGACTTTGAAAAAACTTGGTGTCAATGACTTGGTAACTTTCGATTTTATGGAACCTCCTGCTCCTGCTACTCTCGCCGGGGCTTTGGCCGATTTGTTTCACTTGGGAGCATTGGATGATGAAGTTAACTTGACGAAGACAGGTGAGATGATGAGTGAAGTTCCCTTGGATCCACAGATGGCAAAGATGCTCATGGTCAGTTCTCAGTATAACTGCTCAAACGAGATTCTATCGCTTTCCGCGATGTTATCAGTACCGAATTGTTTCATCAGGCCAAGAGGAGAAGCTTCAAAAGCAGCAAATGAGGCTAAATCAAGATTTGCACACATTGATGGAGATCACCTCACACTCTTGAATGTGTACCATGCTTTCTTGCAAAATAATCAAGACCCGAATTGGTGCTACGAAAACTTCATTAACTACAAAGCAATGAAGTCTGCGGTTAGTGTTAGAGAGCAGCTTGTCCGGATCATGAAGAGGTTTCAGATGAAGCTGTGCAGCACTGGTTTCGACAGCCGTGACTACTACGTCAACATAAAAAAGGCCTTGCTTGCCGGTTACTTCATGCAAGTGGCTCGCCTCGAAAAGACTACTGGCCACTACTTGACTGTCAAAGACACCAACAACCAATTGGTTCACTTGCATCCTTCCAATTGCTTGGATCACAAACCGGAGTGGATAGTTTACAAGGATTATGTTAAAACTAGCAGGAATTTCATCAGAACTGTGACACATATTCGCGGTGAATGGCTAGTAGAGGTTGCACCAGATTACTATAACCTTGCCAAATTTCCCAAATGTGAGGTCAATAAGAAGAGAAAGCGTTAGAAGAAGGTAGGAGTTAAAGTATAGATGATATTGCTTGTTTTTTTTTTAATGAATGTAAAATTAGTATTCAAACAATGATTGTTACATCAATCTGAAAAGATTAGACAAACTCTGAAGAATAGAGGTTATAATATATTTTTATTTAGCAAATCTAAAAGAGATTGTTACATTATACTTTGGGACAATGAACCAAAGTAATCCTAAAATGGAACATAATTTGTTCAGGCGACACTTGAAATTGCAACAGAGTAAATTGCAACAGACTAATGCTAATTATGCTCGTTTGTAAGATCTGATATGACAGAATCAAATTCAACTAGCTTACTTCATGTAACTAGCATGAAAACATATGATTTTGAATATGATCTTGAAATAAAAAACCACTTACTAAAAGTATGCTAATTTCCTTTTCGAATTCAAAGATCAAATATGGTCTGCTTGTGTTATAAGCAAGCTTGTTCTACCTCAATGAGTCAATCTACAACAGAGGAAGATTAATGAAAGAAGAGCAAGGCACGCAAGGCACATGATCTGTTCTATCTTTTCTTTGCAACTTAACAAGTAAATTTTATCGAGAGTAAGCAAATGTTTATTTTTCTTCAGATGATGTCCTTGATCCTTGGATGCGAGAAGTTACAGTGAGAAACATAAAGTATCTTTAGTACAAGAGATTAAAGGCTATTAAAAGATAAAAAGATAAAAATATAAAAATGTTTAATACACCAGAGAATATTAACATGACGAAAAATATGTGTTTTTTCTATAACCAGAAAGAACAAAATGCTGAAGCAAACTGAGTGATGAAGCTCACACCAAGATCATTTGTCCTCACTCTAGGTTAGCTAATGATTCGTACTTGTTGTGGTTCTGGCCTTTCTCTACTGATACCTAGGCCTTGGTTTGATCAGTAGCTTTTCATCGTCCACATTGAGAATTTGAGATCCTCTACATGGTTTACGAAGGTGTAAACGTACAGGATTTGTCAAACTTTTCAAAACCTTGGATTTCAATACTGTGGAGAATGTTCCTTTTGGGATTCAAGTAGAAAACATAAAACGGTACTTGATATGATTTGTAGTACTGCGAAAAAACAATTTCACCGCTAGTTGTCACTCCAGCAACGTAAACCTTGAAAGGATTAAGGGCTTCATTCTCCGGATAAGTGTAGACATATTTTGACCATTCTGTTTTCTCGACATCCTCTAGAACACACATACGCAACTCAATGTTACGCCTCTCACCAGCAGATACATATTTCCAATTTATCCCACCTAATTTACCCTTATAGTTTATCAATTTAATCGGAAGTGGATCACAACAGCATTTTGCGTCAATAAACTTGAATTTCTCAGACGTTACATCAAAGCAAACCATAAAGGCAAGGCAATGCACCAACTTTAGCTAAGTAATACAAAACCCCATTGATGCATATCCCTTCACTGAAAGGCTCATGGTTTGTGGGACATTGAATCTTGGTCCACTTCATTTTTCCAATTCCTAATGTCAGAGTTTTATACTTGTTCTTCTCAGCACAATAAAAAGAAGCCATAGACAAGACCTTGAATTTTTTGCCAATCGGATCAAACCCTAGAAATCTGTGATACATTCTGTTCCTGATCAGATTAGGTAAGATGGCATACTGTCCTGTGACAGGGTTACATATCACATGCACTACCTCTTGTGAGATCAAGAGATTAGGGAAAGAGATCTCACCAGAGGCATAGTAAAACATCTTTTGGTCTCGAGGGAACTTTATATGAAAATCGGCGGCTACTACAAGAGACGACTTTTCATGCACCCGATTCTGAGGCTGAGGCAACGACAAGAAGCTACACTCACCATCTCGAACGAGGGCTAATAAGAGACGTGGCCGAGTCGACGACATGGTCAAAAACAACTCGGTGAAATATTTACAACGAAGTATGGACGTCCATAGCTTCGACACGCAACGAAACCTCGCTATTGACTTTGCACATAGTCTCGAGAGAATCTCGTTAAGCAGATCAATCGGGATGGAATCTGAATTGTCTTTTCCTCCATTCATCATTGTTGTATTTGCTGACCGGCAGAGATAGATGTGTTATATTATGACCTTGACAAACCGTTTTATATGGGCTTAAAATGTAAACCTAGAAAAAAAAGAAGAAAAACGCTTTAAACCTATTCGCTAACTTAAGGCCCAAGAAACATGGGCTTTAAACCATCCAAAAATATAGTATAACTAGTATTATGGCCCGTGCTGCACGGGCATGACCATGGACATTCTTCTTTTTTTTTTTATATAGAAATCCATTTTTCTTTGTTAAAAATATTGAAATACCAATTTATAAAAAAGAATTTTTTTATTTTTTTAGCGAGACGGATAACAATATGGAGAGGGTGATTCTCTTTCAATTGTTAGTTCAACAATATATATGAAATATATATGATGAGTGAATCGATGGTTTTATTTTGAAATTACAGATCAAGGAGTAGTGAGTGGTTGAGCCACAAATTTAGGGATTAATAAGATTATGAATTTTTTAAATAGTTACGTTTTGCTTAATTATTTTATTAAAATTTTAAGCTATAAGACTCGACGTGTCAACTTTTAATTGGTGAGGTGACTTGTGTTTTAGTAGTAAAGGATTAGAGTATGTGCATTAAAGACACTTAGATGTGTGTCTAAAATATTTTATAATTAAATCTAATTAATTTTTAATAGATCAGGGTGTCTAATTACACAAAATAGGTCCAATTTAAGACATTTTCAATGGGTTTTAGATCTGCAAAATATGAGTTTAATAATTTTTTATGTTTTACACCCAATAATAATATCCAATAAGATCTGCAATGCATATGCTCTTAGGGTTTCGATTTTCTTTTCGTTTAGTTCCACCGCAAGAGAATCATCAAGCTTTTACGTTCCAAGTAGAAGAAGACATGGTAAGCGTTTCAATATTCCATATATATTGTTTTGGTGTTTACCGATTGCATCCTCTCCTTTATTTCCTTGGTGAATTGTGTTCTTCTCGCTAGTTTCTTCTACAGTTACATTTTTTCCGTTGATTACTCGCAAAAATTCACTAAATAACGAATCTTTAATGGATAATTGGCTATATTGACATGTAAGCTTCGATATAATCTGACTCATCTTCTCAAATCTTCAATTTCAGTTTCTAAGGTTTACTAGATGTTAGATTAGATATTACTTTATTTCGTTGTCATTGATGTATGTTATATGTAACATGATTTTTGCTCGAACTTGCTAACTAAATTATGTTGTAACTTTTGTAGGCAACTCTTGAAGATTCTTTCCTTAACTATGATGATCTCGATAGTGTTTCAAAGCTACAGAAAAGTCAGAGATATGTTGATATAATGCAGAAAGTGGAAGAGGATCTTCGTAATGATTCTGATCCTGAGTACAAGCAGCTAATCAAGGATTGTAATCAGCTCTTAGTTGATATCAAGAATGAAATCGCCATCGTCCACAAGTTTATCCGTGACAAGTACCGACTTAAGTTCCAGGAGCTCGAGTCGCTGGTTCATCACCCAATAGATTATGCCAATGTTGTGAAAAGAATCGGCAATGAGACGGATTTAACCCGTGTTGATCTAAACGACATTCTTCCATTTTCTATTATCATGCTTGTATCAGTTTCTGCTTACATCACAAAAGGGAAGCCACTGCCAGAGGATGTCCTGCAAAAGACTATAGACGCTTGTGATCGCGCCCTTGATCTTCAGTCTGCAAAGAAGAAGGTCCGTGACTTTGTTGAAAGTAAGATGGGATATACAACACCAAAGCTTTCCGCCAATGTCGCAGCCAAGCACAACGTTTAAAACCGCACTCTTGTTCCCCTATATAAATTCCGTTTCATGATGTTCAATTATTTTATTTCACAACACACCAATTTTTATGCACTAAACATTAAGGTAATGGTTGTCTGAAGGCAGAATTATGAAAAAACGTCATTGTTTTGCAAGTTATAGAAGTTGTTTGTAAATTGTTAGATGAATATATTTTCGATAGAAAGTGATTTCTTATTGAATTCATTCTCTCCCTTTTTTACACAATCCATCTTTGCGAACAAAAAAACTACATTTTAAAATTTTCTACAGAGTTATTCACATACTAATACTGTTCAAAAAATGGTCTACCTCACCTTGTATATATTTGCAATATCTCTCTCCCAAATCTTTAAAACTAAGAGCATCAGGATTGTCCAAGCATCTCTTGGTTTTGACAACAAGGGTCTGATCTGCATCACTCCGGTTCTTCAAAAAAGCGCCAAACGATTTCGTTTTCCCACCTTGTTTATATTTGTCAGCATGTCTTTAACCACTTTAAAACTAAGATGAGCAGGAGTGTCCAAGCATTTCTTCATTATTCCAATAAGGGTCGGATTTGCATCACTCGGAATCCGCTGGCGTAGAAGATCAGTGATGTACTTTTGGACTTCTGCAACACTTGGTGGTATCACAAGCCCATCCTTCATCTTTTGGCCAGTAAAATCCGTAGAAACCTAAAAGCCAGAAAGAAGAAGGAAGAAAAAGGTAAATGGAAGTTTCAAAACACACAATTAAAAAATTTTAGCAAGAAAGGGGCTTCTTACTTATTTCCCTAGTCATCAGCTCCCAAAGAACATGACCAAAGCTGTAAACATCAACTTCAGTTGACTTCATATGGCCATTACACCCTCCCAAAACACTAATACCACCAATCTTCACAACCTGATTAGAAACTTCTAATGAGAAAGAGTAACTACGAAACTTAATGAGTATATAACTATATACTAGAGACCAAGAACCTCATAATTTTTCCTTTTATAAATAATGATATCATTGATGTTATCGCTTGATTTCTTACACAAATTTAAATCACTCGAAGCTTATCACACCTAATCACCACTGATGTCAAACTCGAACTTTCGTTTTATCTTTATGTAGATAGTCAAACATGTTTATGTGTGCCATATATTATGAAAAAAACCACTAATTATGAAGTAGCCATATATGTGTTTTTTTTTTAAAAGGAACATAATATGTTCTCTAGCGTTGAAATAAACTCACCCATTACAACCATATGGTTACTCGCATTTGTGCCAACGCCAATCAGTTCAATGACGTTCTTGTGCTTTGATTTTTTACAAAGAAGAATTAGCATCAACAATGAAAAAGAGAGTAGATATTAAAATAAACAAAATCAGAATACTACATGTCGCCAAAGTTTTCAAAATTTGAACAAAATTTGATCAACTCGTTGACTTTAAAATTATCCCGCTTGAGAAGTTTTATTGACACATGGCGGTTGTTATATAAATCCGACTAGATAAACCGATATTATTGTCTTTCTTCTCTTCTCCTCTCTCTGTTCCATGAGCTCTTTCCAGTACCGATGAGACATGTCATATCTATTCTCCAATTGGTACATATTAAATTTAAAACGATTATGATATGTTGTAAAACTGTTGATGTTCTTAGCATGTTTTTGGGTTTCAACATACATCATAGCTCTTGGAATGAGAAGATCATTTAGTGGAAAAGTTTATCGAGGATCATTATGAATATTAATTAATTACGTGATAAAATCATAAAAAAGAATTAACATATCAATGATCTAAATCAAAAAAAATATATTATATGTTAGTAATTTCATAAAAAAACATAAAAATAATGTTATCAAACCACATAAATATATGATTAATAATCGTATACCACTAATGACATCGTTATAGAAATTTATACCAGTCCAAGCTTATCATTCGAAAACATTGTAGTCAAAAATCCCCACACAACTGCCATACAACCCATACCGTATACCATTTAGAACTATTTATATTAGACAAATACCTTCATATATTTATTGTTCATATCTGATTTTGCCACTTTTCAATTTCATTATGTTTTTTTTACTAAATTATACTCTTTTAACTCTAGAAAACCCACTTGCTTTATACACACCATATCACCTTCAATGATGAATTATTTGCTTACTTGTTATTTTTTTTTTACTATTTTAAAACTGCGACTATTGTGGTCATTCACTAACACACTAATCACACACATGGAAGAAAAAAGAAAAAGATTATACATATGCTCTCAACAGGTATAAACACATTACTATTTTTGATTTATGTCCCCTACTCTCTAGTTTGCTTTGTGTGGAAATTGTTCCATTCTTTTCTCGTTTTATTCTTCTCTTTAATTTTCAAAATTTGACTCTTCATAATATACGGCTGTAAAAAGTTTTTTTTTAAAATCTTTTTTGACTAGAAGTTACAAAAACATTAAAAAAAAAAAAACCAGAAACACCAATGGAGGAAAAACACTGTTCTTCTTAGATTCCTTGTACATTTATTTGTGTCATAATCACTAATCATCATCATTACACTTGCCAAATACCAACCTAGATCTTTCTACAGGATTCATTGTTCTCGAATGAGACACTGTTTTGAAATGTTTCACGAGAAGAAGAAGAAAGATGTTAATATCTTTGCATTCTCTGTTTTTGCTATCATTTGCTTCGAATTTTACAGTGTAAATGCTATTAAATTACCAAAAGATGAAGGTAGGTTTCTTCAAGTTAGTTTCCTTTTTATTTTCTGGTATTTACTTTTTAGATTATGGATTTACAGAATTACCCAAAGATGAAAGTTTGCGCTTTTATTTATAATTTTTTTGTTTGTTTGATTCGTAAAGTTTCCCCTTTTTTTTTATAAAGTTTATGGATTTTTCGTTATTTTGGTGAAAAAACGGATTTTTTCTGATTAGTAATTGGAAAATTTCTGATGACGATTTGGTTTCTAGGTTTTTTTTTTACAAAATGAATTTTTGTGTCAATTTGTGTTTGATTATAAATCATTTCTCTTTTTAATATGATGATTTTCGTTAGATGATGACAATTTTGAGTTATGCAAAAGGCAGTTTCTTTAAAGATCCTATAAATTGTTAAAGAAATGATATAATTTGTCTATCTTGCTAAGGTCAAGAGTATAATATTTGTTTTTGTTTAAGTAATTTGTATTGATGTAATATGTTGTTTGTTTATGTGCCTGTTCCTTAGTCGATGCTCTACAAGAAATCGCTACCACAGTGGGCTCGAAATACTGGAAATTTGATGCTGACAAATGTAAGATCGAATTGGTGGGGTTAACAGAAACTCTTCCTCCAACTTCTAAGCAAGAAATAGAATGTGAATGCAATCCCAAGGACGAAAATGATTGTCATGTTGTCAAAGTGTAAGCATTCTTCATAACTTTCTTAGTGTGTCTAGTTTATATCATTGAATGTCTTTCCACTTGTAAGATCTCAGAGGCATTATGGTTATATTCTTGTTTGTAACTTTCTTAGTGTGTAATAAATATATTGTCTTTGCAATTGTTATCATTTTCTACTTGTTCTTTTGACTTGTTCTTTAGTGCCTTCAAGGATCATAATCTTCCAGGAACTCTTCCTCCTCAAGTATATAGGCTTCCCTACCTCCGGGAGATGTAAGTGCATCTCAACATTGCCTAGACTATATAGGAATTTTTAATTGATTCTTAGCTAATTTTGACCACCATTTCATGCTTTAATATAGAGACTTCGCCTACAACTACCTCAGTGGGAACATACCACCTGAATGGGCTTTGACAAATATAACTTTTATGTAAGAATATTCCCTTTTCTGTTCTAGCTTTACTCTCTAAATGCTCTTCTACAGTAACAGAATGTTTCTGCAGCTCTCTTCTTGTGAATCGGTTATCAGGGGAAATTCCACTATGGTTGGCAAACATGACTTCACTAACATACTTGTAAGTTTTGAACATCTGTCAATCTTCTTTGTTCTGGAAACTGTGTTGGTGTTTATTTAAACAGAAAGTTCAAGTACTAAGTATCCTTTAAGTTTAGTTGATGGACTTAAACCCCCAATGTTAAATTTCAGTATGTTTAGCTGAACAAGTTGAATACTTCGGGGTACTTCTAGGCGGTTATATTTTATTTGCTGGTCTTGTGTAGGGATCTCGAGTCAAATGCGTTTAGTGGAACTATTCCTGAGGAGCTTGGGAAGTTAGTCAACTTGAAAACAATGTGAGAGTTTTTGATTCCCTTCTCGTTCTTCTTTGTTTTTCTTTTTATTGTGACGATGTTATAGCGCGTAGCGTGTTTCTGAACGAAGAGATCTTTCTCGTGGGTCATTTTACAGACTGCTTTCGTCCAACAATTTGACGGGAAATTTGCCAGCTTCATTTTCTGGACTACAGAATATGACAGATTTGTAAGCTTCTGTTTTTTTTTACACTAACTTAATTACTTACTATGGTGGTCACTGTTGTTCATCTGCTGCTTGGTTTTCCACTATGCAGTAGGATCAACGATCTCCATCTCAGCGGAACAATACCTAGTTACATACAAAATTGGAAGGATCTCAAAAGACTGTAAAATCCATACTCTTAAACTCTTCTTTGTTTTTTTTCAGCACTTACTAATGAAATTGTTTTCATTGCTTGTAGCGAAATGATTGCTTCTGGTCTCACTGGTCCAATTCCATCGGTCATCTCAGATCTGAGCAAACTTGAGAATCTGTGAGTAGACACAACTCTTATGATGTTCATTTTGTTTCTCCATAATCTTAGTTTGTTTCCATCTATAGTAATGAAGATAACGTTCTTATTACAATGGCTTAATGTTTTCAGGAGGATCAGCGATATAGATGGACCAGTCCAACCATTCCCTACGTTGAAGAACTCGACAGATTTATCTAAACTGTTAGTTAGATCTGTTATATGCTTACTTGAAGCTGTCCCATCTATCTCTTATTTTATTCAGTTTGTGTTTATTTTAAATTGTAGGATATTGAAGAACTGTAAACTTTCTGGAAGAATTCCTCCCTATATTGCAACTTTGAAGGAACTAGAGACACTGTAAGCATGAACTCTGTTTCACATTATTAGTTGATATACCACCAAAGAATATGAACTTAAAACAAATGATTTCATATTATGTTTGTGAATAGGGATTTGAGTTTTAACAATTTGGTTGGGGCAATTCCTTCGTTCGCGCTGACAGAGAATTTACGGTTTATGTAAGTGAAAAGATTCTAGTGTCATATTTGTTAAATGTTTTATTTTACTTTGAAACTTAGAATTATTAGTGGACTTTGCAGAATTTTGGCTGGAAATAAGCTTGAGGGAGATGTTCCAGATGAATTACTAAGGGATGGAATCACTGTGTATGTGCTTAACATTGCTTTCTCATAAGAATATGAATCCAAGTTTTGTGTTGCATTACATCTCCATTTTGATGTCAATTCGCTTGTTGCTGCAGAGATCTTTCTTATAATAACCTCAACTGGCAGAGTCCTGAAAGTCGTGCTTGTAGGCCAAACATGTGAGGATATTGTCATGTTTTCTTCGTTGACGTTTTTGGTGAACTGCTAATTTATTTGGATTTTCTTGTTTTAGGAATCTGAATCTAAACTTGTTTCAGAGCACTTCGACAAAAAAATCGTAAGGTCCTTTCTTTTGATCATCTTTAGCAACTAGATTCCGCGTGTGTCTCTTAAATATTCCGCTGAACTGTTTGTACTTTTCAAAAGAAACAGTCCACAATTGATACAGATGCAATTGATGTCTTTGCAGGAGTAAATTTCTGCCATGTATCAAAGATTTCAAATGTCCTCGATGTAAGTACATTTACCCACTTCCCCGTGATTTCTATGTTAGCTCAAGTGTCTCCAACTAGTAATTGCTGCACGACCGTGTCACCAAACAATAAAAACGCACAATCTCATAGGACTAGTGATGATCGATTGTTTCACAATGGTCTCTCGTCTGAAATCATCTGCTAAGTTATATATTTCCCATGTCCAAATGGTTAAGTCCCACGTTGAAATTGTTATTTCCGGTCTTGTTATTGTTATATTATATAGTTGTTGATGTAGAAACTTCACTCATTTACTCTCTGTCATTTATGCAATTTGGTTTATCTGGCAGATTCTAGCTGCCTCCATGTGAACTGTGGTGGAAGCAATCTACCTGTAAAAGAAGAAAAAAGCACAGTCATATATGAAGGAGATGGAGAAGCTGAAGGTGGTGCTGCTAAGTATTTTTTGAAGCCTAATCATTATTGGGGATTCAGTAGCACAGGGGACTACATGGACGACAACAATTTCCAGAACACAAGATTCACCATGTTTGTCCCATCATCTAACTTGACTGAACTATACAAAGCAGCACGAATAGCTCCAGTATCGCTCACTTACTTCCATGCCTGCTTGGAAAATGGACCATACACTGTAGATCTTGATTTCGCTGAGATGCGTTTCACCAATGATGACACTTATAGCCGGCTAGGGAGGCGTGTGTTCGACATTTACATTCAGGTTAGTGTCTGAAATTAGAGCGGCTTTGAATGCAGTAAGTTCTTTTTCTTAAGCCCTCTTATTTTTTACAGGGGAAATTAGTGGTAAAGGACTTAAATATCATGGATGAAGCAAAGGGAGCTCAAAAAAATATAACCAAATTATTTACTGTCAATGTGACAAACCACTTTTTAGCCATCCGGTTGTATTGGGCTGGTAAAGGAACTACCAGGATTCCCTCTAGAGGGGTTTATGGTCCTATCATATCGGCTATTTCCATATTTTCAGGTAGCTTTCTTGTTATAGCGGAAATGAGTTTGATGTGTACATCTGATTTTGCATGCATTTTGAACTCTTGTCTGACCATAGAAGTTTTTCTTAATACTAAATACCTTCAATGTACAGATTCTAAGTCGTGCTCACCCCCTAAAACTGGACTGAGCCTGGGAGCGTCTATCGCAGTTGGATTTGGAGTCCTATGTCTTGTTATCTTTGTACTGGGATTTCTGTGGTTTTGTGGTTTCCTTCCAAGTTTTTTTCAGCAGAAGAAAGGTGATCATTGCTTTCTTACATTATTCTTTTCCGCTTTTGATATGGAGTTGATCATACATACTAGACTGTTTCTTATGGAAGTCCGAGCCCAAGAATCCAGTAGCTAACTTGCATCTGAGCCATCAGGTTATGTTCATTTGGTTTGTTTATTGATTCTGAGTTTTTCACACAGATCCCTATGATGAAGAGTTGCCATCTGGAACTTTTACGTTGAGGCAGATCAAATTTGCTACAAATGACTTCAGTCCGGCTAACAAGATTGGAGAAGGTGGTTTTGGTGCTGTATTTAAGGTAGAGATTACGGAATAAGATGATTCTTGATATATGAAGAAATTAAAGTTGTAGTGCTGGTGATGCTGATTTAACATCTCATTTTGCAGGGTACTTTAGCAGATGGAAGAGTTGTAGCAGTTAAGCAGCTCTCATCTAAATCTAGACAAGGGAACCGAGAATTTTTAAACGAGATAGGCGCCATTTCTTGTCTCCAGCATCCAAATCTCGTCAAGCTTCATGGCTTCTGTGTCGAACGGGCTCAGCTATTGCTGGTATATGAATACATGGAAAATAACAGTTTAGCTCACGCGTTATTCAGTGAGTTGTTTTTTTTATTTCCAACTATATATGGGCATGTAAGCTTTTTGATGCTTCAGCTCTAAGGAAAATGTGTTTGCTTTGCAATGTTTAGGTACAAAAGATAAACAGATCTCACTGGACTGGCCTACTAGGTTTAAGATTTGCTCCGGGATAGCCAAGGGTCTCGCGTTTCTTCATGAGGAATCACCGTTAAAGTTTGTACACAGAGACATCAAGGCCACAAATATATTATTGGACAAGGATTTAACTCCCAAGATATCTGATTTCGGATTGGCTAGGCTCGATGAAGATGGGAATACACACGTCAGCACCAAAGTCGCTGGAACTATGTGAGCCTGAGCCTGCCCTTTTTCCTGTTTTCTTTATAATTACTGTCTTTTGTTAACCATAAGATACATGTGAACTTCTGCAGAGGATATATGGCACCGGAATATGCATTGTGGGGTTACCTAACTTTCAAAGCAGATGTCTATAGCTTTGGTGTCTTGGTTCTAGAGATCGTTGCTGGCATAAACAACAGTAGTTTCATGGCAGTAAACGACTCCGTCTGCCTCTTGGAATGGGTAAATATGCTCTAACCCAAAGTTCTTAAAAACCGAAAAAGTGGTTTTGTGGATAAACCTTATTTTGATGTGTCTGCAGGCTAGTGAGTTGCAAGAATCAGGGCACTGGCTGCAAGTGGTGGATGAGAGATTGAGGCCTGAAGTGAATAGAAAAGAAGCAGAGGAGGTTATTAAAGTGGCTCTTGTGTGTACTAGCTCTTCTCCAAATGATCGTCCTATAATGTCAGAGGTTGTTGCAATGCTCGAAGGTATGTATCCGGTACCAGAATCAATCCCGGGATCAAGCAGGAAATCAGGGGATGTAAGGTTTCAGGCGTTTAAAGATATAAGGAAAAGCGGGGAGAACAATAGTAGTAAGACACAGTGTTCTGTTAACAGTTATCCTGCTTCTTCTAGTTCTTCTACTAATGTGGCTGGACAAGCAATTCAAGAAAGAAAGCAACAAGAGCCAAGGCCTTAAAGAGATTTTTCAGTTCCTTTCTTGTGTGATTATCTGACAATTAATTTGTAAAATGTCTGTATTGCACGATTAGTCAGTTACATTAATTTTCTTTTGTATCTACATTAAAGTTTGATTAGTTGGGTATTGTCTTAAAGTATTCTAGTATTCTATTTGAAAGGATGAGTTGACTTTCCAAGACAAAGACCAGACTTAAGTCCATATAGTACTATAGTAGTACCTGTTGCATTAAACTACTGTATAGAATACTTTAAGAGAGAATCAATAGAGAATTAAAATGGAGTAAACTAATTTTTATTCCAACTGGTTTTTGGATCCAAGAGAAAGTACTATTAAGAAAGTTGATTAACAAATGAATTCAATAACCAACTAGTTCAAGTATTCAACATAAGAAATTACATGTAAAATTCAATCAAACTTATTGATAGACAACTAATCAACTCCTCGGATTTTCATTTCTTGACAAAACTAGCCATAACCTTCAAACTAGGACTCAAGTTCAAAAAATTAGACTTGTTTATGCAAGGTTCTTCTGAATTTGATGAGAATAATGCTTTAAGAATAATGAAATCTCACTAGTTTTAAGGTATGTTCTTCTAGTAGTTCTACAAGTAATTTACTAAAATGCAAATGAAAAGGATAAATAATCCTCATTCTAATAGTTCTTCTGTTCATACTGTAAATAACTCAAAATAGGGAGGCTTGATGTAATTAACAAAATTGAGACCTCTCTCCAGCTTTAACAAGCAGCAACCCCATGTGTCCCTTGATCTCAGCTTAGTCAAAATCCATTTCACAAGACACTTCACATTTTTCACAATTTTCTATATGTATGTGTATGTATATATCTGGCTTTAGATGTATAATCAAATAAAAGAAAGGTTTTTAGTTGTTTTTGTAGTCATTAGTACTATATATGTAGTGTTTCCAAGTCATTATATAGATCACTTGAACATAATCTTCCATGTTTTCAGCTTACAAGCTCATGATCATGTCGCAAAGCCGCCTTTTTAGCTATCTACTATTTGTTCTTACTCTTATCTACTTGGTCTGTACAGTCTCTGCTTCTCCTTCTCTTCATCCAAATGAAGGTTTAGTGGTTTTGATCCATTATATATTACCAAACAAAAATGAATTTGAGCTTAACTTGATTTGTTTGTCTTTGCCAGTGGAAGCGCTTAAGGATATCGCAGCAACTCTCGGTGTGAAGTACTTGAACCTAAGTGAAGATCCATGTCTCACAAAGACCCTGGTGATAACTCAAGATGTTCTCAAGGAAGGCCAAAACAGCACAATCAGATGTGACTGTCATTTTGACAACAATAGCACTTGTCATATCACACACTTGTAAGAAACTAGCCGTTATTTTTCTGTTCATTTCCCGGTAAAATCAACGGTTTTCGCCTCTATATAGCTAATGTTGCTTCATGTGCAGTATCCTTAAGACATTTAGTCTTCCGGGTAGATTACCACCAGAGTTTTCCAAGCTTCGATATCTTGAACTGATGTGAGGAGAATTCTTTGTGTTTAATCTTCTCTGTTTTGAATGTTATTGTAGACAAAAGATGACGAAAACCGGAACTTTTTTTGCTTGTTTGTGCAGTGACTTATGCCGTAATTACCTTTCTGGCTCAATTCCTATGGAATGGGCTTCACTTCCTTACCTAACATCTATGTAATTCGTTGATCTCAAGTTTCTTCTTTGTTAAAGAAGTAGGAAATGCTTCTGAATTTTCCTGAAAATGTTTCTTTGCAGCTCCGTTTGCGCAAATCGCTTATCAGGAGACATTCCCAAAGGCTTGGGGAAGTTTGTTAACCTCACTCACTTGTATGTTTTCTTTTACCATTTTCTTTCTTGATATTATGAGATTACATATATCCTTTTTGGAAACTAAGTTTGTTTGTTTATGTATTTTTAGAGGTCTTGAAGCCAATCAATTCTCTGGAACTATCCCTAAGGAACTAGGGAACCTGGTTAAACTAGAAGGATTGTAAGAGGAACTTTATAATCAGAATTTAAATCACTTTTTTATTCAAGATTATGAATTATGTGATTCTCTACAATATGATTATATAAAAATTTGGTTTTCTTTTTGATGATTTTTCCAGAGCATTCTCTTCTAACCAATTAGTTGGAAGTGTACCCAAGACATTAGCAAGACTAACAAATCTGACTAATCTGTAAGATACATAACCTTTCTTTTCTTTACAAGATTTAAGTTGGAAAATATGCTTAAGTGTTATGCATAATGTTTTTTCATTCCAATGTTTGCAGTCGTTTCAGCGATAATCGCCTTAACGGAACCATCCCAGAGTTTATAGGGAAGTTATCAAAACTTCAAAGATTGTAAGCCAAGAATTTCCTCTTTTAAAACATTGTAATGAGTTTCAATATTTTTCTGACTTTTTGTGCCTATCTTTGATCAGAGAACTCTACGCGAGTGGCCTAACCGAAGCTATTCCACAATCCATATATCGTCTAGAGAATTTGATCGATCTGTAAGTATTCATCTCTCAGTACATTTCAGGAGATTTTAAATTTCAGAAGCATGTACTCTTCTTGACTCTAAATTTTAACCATTAATTTATATGCAGGAGGATCAGTGACACAACTACAGGACTGGGACTAATTCCTAAAATAACTAGCAAGAATCTGAAATTTTTGTAAGCAGTGTGTCTCATATATATGTTTATGTCTCAGGTCCAGATAAGATCTCATGTTGTGAGACTCAAGATTGATTTTGCTAAATTTTCAGGGTTCTAAGAAACATGAACTTAACAGGACCCATCCCAACCAGTCTCTGGGATCTTCCCAATCTCATGACTCTGTAAGTTTCATGTATAACAAATGTTTCTATCACACTGCATTTTAAGTTACGATCTTTTGATTATGACACTTTCTTTTTCCGCACAGCGATCTTTCTTTTAATAGTCTAACTGGAGAAATACCAGCAGATGCATCAGCGCCAAAATATACGTATGTTTCATAGTGTTGGAACATCAGAGCATTTTATAGTATGAAGTTAAGTTTTTGAACTTACATTGGTTTACAGATATTTGGCAGGAAACATGTTGTCTGGAAAAGTTGAATCAGGACCTTTCCTTACTGCAAGCACCAATATGTATGGCTAATACCACATTCTCCGATACTCATCTACCTATTTCTAGCTACGACGCTAATCTCCTGATTTTTTGGTTTTACGACATATACAGTGATCTTTCTTATAATAACTTTACATGGTCTCCAAGCTGCAAAGAGAGGAAGTATGTTATTCTGTTTTAGTCCTAAATGCTATCCTACCCATTTGTCCAGTAAAACTTTCCGTAAACTAAAAAATTTAAAGTTTTTGATGCAGGAATGTAAACACATATGAGAGCTCACGTTCAAGAAACAGTTTGTAAGAACATTTTGACAATATTATCAATCACATGTCACTGTAAATACTGTTATTAACTCATTGTTCTTGATGCAGAACCAGAATTCTTCCGTGTTCCGCCATAAACAGTTGTCAAAATTGTAAGTTTTATTTTGTTCTACTGTTTTTCTTCCATTTTCAAGTTTTTAAACATGATCTTGAAAAAATCCACTTTCTGCAGATAGTAGGTCTCTGCATATAAATTGTGGGGGACCTGATGTAATTATCGAAAACACTCGAGGAAAATTTCTATACGAGGGTGATAACTATGGACTTACCGGTTCAGCTATGACCTATCATGCGAAAAATTGGGGATTTAGCAATACTGGTGACTTTATGGATGATGCAATAACAGAAGATACATACTCAGTTTCATCAGAATCTGTTGTATCAGCAAAATATCCTGAGCTTTACCAAACAGCTCGGCGTTCTCCCCTGAGTTTGGCTTACTTTGCCTTTTGTTTTGAAAATGGAAGCTACAATGTCAAACTCCATTTTTCAGAGATTCAGTTCTCAGATGAAGAACCATACGCTAGACTAGCGAAACGGGCTTTTAACATTTACGTTCAGGTACAGATTCCGTTAGTGTTCTCTTTCAGCGTCTTTAGCCAATTCTTGAAGTGTAATCTTTGTTATTTGTTCAGGGGAAGTTGATTTGGGAAGATTTCAGCATTAGAGATGAGGCTAATGGAACTCATAAGGAAGTTATAAAAGAAGTGAACACGACCGTGATTGATAACACTTTAGAGATAAGGCTTTACTGGGCAGGGAAAGGCACGACGATCATTCCTCGAAGAGGGAACTATGGCTCTCTTATCTCTGCAATCTCAGTCTGTCCCAGTGAGTAAAAGGTCTTTTAAGAAAGTAGCATCAAGCTCTTCTCTTACAAACTTTTATCTTAATTCTTTTCTTGCTATTGTTTTCTCAGGTTCTGAATCTGAATGTGGTGGTAAGAAGAAGAAATGTCAATTCTTTGAATCCCCTATTTAGCTTACCTTTTAATGTCTGAATATGGATCAACTTTTCTATCTTTATTTGGTTTTGTCAATATTCAGTTCCAGTGCAGATTCTTCCAGTCACAAAAGAACATAAACCGCGAAAATATCCTCTCATTTTCGGTTTAACAGCCTTGATACTCTCACTAGCTTTCTTGATTTTGGGCGCGTTCTATTGGAAGAAATGTATCAGAGATGCAAATGCAGGAAAAAGAGGTAACATCGGTTAAGGTTTTATAGTCGGTGTTTACGGTAAATTAAGAGCTCAAAGGGATTGTTCTGATAACAGGTTCCTACAGTTTTAGACAACTAAAAGTTGCAACTGACAATTTTGATCCTTTAAACAAGATTGGAGAAGGCGGTTTCGGATCTGTATATAAGGTACAAAAATGACTCCAATCCTTAGTATTCAAAAACATGACTAAAAGCCAATAAATTTGACAATGCAGGGGAGATTACCAGATGGAACATTGATTGCGGTAAAGAAGCTATCTGCAAAATCATGTCAAGGAAACAAAGAGTTCGTAAACGAGATTGGTATGATCGCTTGCCTGCAGCACCGGAACCTTGTGAAGCTTTATGGATGCTGTGTTGACAAAAACCAGCTTCTTCTTGTCTATGAGTACTTGGAGAACAATTGTCTTGCTAATGCATTATTTGGTGAAGTTTTGTTCCTTCTTCAAAATCTTTTTACTGCATTCTTCTTCTGTCTTGAGAGATTGAAATGTTTGACTTGCAACAGGGAAAAGCTGCCTCAAACTAGAATGGGGAACAAGACACAAAATCTGCTTAGGAATCGCGAGAGGACTCGCCTTTCTCCACGAAGAATCTGCGGTTAAGATCATTCACCGAGACATCAAAGGAACAAATATACTACTAGACAAGGAACTAAACTCAAAGATATCGGATTTCGGGTTAGCTAGACTCCACGAAGACGAGAAGAGTCACATTACCACTAGAGTTGCAGGAACAATGTGAGTCTTCTTCTAATCAGTCATACACATGAAGAACATGAATCCAACATATTAGAATGTTTCAGTGACACTTGTTATGGTTGCAGAGGATACATGGCTCCTGAATATGCAATGAGAGGTCACTTAACAGAAAAGGCAGATGTTTACAGCTTCGGTATAGTAGCAATGGAGATTGTTAGCGGAAAGAGCAACGCAAATTACACGCCGGATAACGAATGTTGCGTTGGCCTTCTCGATTGGGTACTAAACCAATCCTTTACACAATATATTGGGCATAACTTGTGAAGCAAGACATGTATCTTGCGGATCAAGTTATCTCCAATACAATAACTTACCTTTCTTAAAATAGGGTACTTAGAAAGTTTCATTTTCAGGCGTTTGTGCTGCAGAAGAAAGGAGATTTCGCAGAGATTTTAGATCCGAAGCTAGAAGGAGTGTTCGATGTAATGGAAGCAGAGAGAATGATAAAGGTTTCACTTTTATGTTCTAACAAGTCTCCGACTTTAAGACCAACCATGTCGGAAGTTGTGAAGATGCTTGAAGGAGAAACTAAGATAGAACAGATTGTTACTGATCCTGGAGTGTATGGAGATGAATTGAGGTTTAAACGATCGTCGGAGATGGGAACATCGTCTTTAGCTTCTGATTATCTCGTGTCGATTACTTCGTCTTGTGAATCTGCTTACGATTTGTATCCTCTTAGTCCTGAATCCATTGTTTACGCTAGACCGTAGCTCAAACAGAGATTCGACGACCCATTACTCAACATGTCTCGATACAAATTTAGACTTATCAATATGGAAAACATTATTTTGACCAAACCATATACTCCCTCCGTTTTTAATTGTTTGATGTTGTAGAATTTTTACGCATATTAAGAAAACACATTAAAGTTTAGTTATAAATGTCTTATTTTTTGAACAAAACAATTTTCTATAAGTTTAAGCCAATAATAATTCCATAAAACCAATTAATATGTCTTAAAATTTACAATTTACCATTATTACCTCATAAAAACTGCATAGAGAAAAGAGAAAATCAATCTTTTGGATACAAATATTTTTTCTAAAACATAAAAAAAAAACAGAACGGAGGGAGTATTCAGTTTTGGACATGAATCGTAGACGGAACAAGCATAGTATTTTAAAATAATATTATGAATTAAGAATCAACCACTCTTTTGGAACCTAAATAGGTCTGCTTCAAAGACCATCTTCAGCTGCATTGCCTCATGTAGACACCTTGATCACCCACCAATTCCACACGTATCTTTTGACTGACCAAAATTGGCCGATCAAATTCCAGTGCCTGTTACAATATGGCAAACTCAAATGACTACTTTAAAACATTTTACATTACAAGCAAACTCAATATGGCAAACTCTCGATACCTTTTTTGTGCTTCTTCAGCGGAAGCAAACTCGATATGGCATAGCCTTCACTTTGTACCATTAATATCATTTTGTACTATTAATTGCATTGCACTTTAAAGTTTTAAACAATGTAATTTTTGTTGTAATATTGAATGGCATTTTACACATTTTCTGTTTGTATGAAATCAAATAAAAATCTTTAGTTAAAAAAAAAGGCTCCTTCCAATAACTTTTATTCTTGTCCGATCCTAAATTGACTTGCGTTTACTAAGAAAACTAAAGTCTTTGTGATTTTGATATGAGTTTGGATAAGGTCTGAAAAAAACTGTCGTTACCATAAATCCTTTTAGATTCCACTCTTATCGATTTTAATCGACAAATTCCAACGGACAACTTGCGACTGTTATGTCAACATACTAAGCGATTGGACGATTAGTGTCATACTATATTTTATTGAGAAAATGACTCCAAACCTCTGCTCTTCTAAATGTTCATTTAATAAATTAATATCCTATAAAACCAAAAATTTCCATGAATCAATATCAATTTTTTTTAAAGAGTTCGTAATTAGATCTTATTACTCCCTTTGTTGCAAATTAGTTGTCATTTTAGGTGTTTTCACACAAATTAAGAAAATAATTAAATTTTCAATTTTACCCTTAATTAATACACTATTTTGTTTGATATAAATAATTATTAAGCTGAAAATTAATGGTAAAAAAAGAAAAAATAGTGATAAATTTGCATTGAAAATAGACATGACAAGTAATATGAAACAAAAAATTATTGCTATAATGACAACCAATATGCAAGAGAAAGAGTACTATTTTTGTCAACTTGTCAACACGTTAAAGTGAGTAAAAGAGGATGATATGACATATGCAATTTGACAGAATTGAGTAAAAGTGAGTTGTTCCACTTAACTTAATCAAACTTGTATAAAAATTTGAAATTCATTTTAAACAAAAAAAACGACACAAAATAATTTTGAGATTTGAGCAAAAGTGACAATGAAAACATAAGTGATGTGCAATTGTAATTAGCTGGTTAATGTAAAAAAAAGGTTTGGATAGATTCAAATATAGGATAACAGTTTTATCATTTATGGCTGTCAAATATATGGTGAAAACATTTGTGTGGATTTTTACGTAGTATGTATGGATATGGCAATAAGAAACAATGATAGAAGTACGAGATGAATTTCAGAAGATATATATATAGTGAATACTCTTTTTCTTCATTACACGCCTTTGCTGTCAATGTCAATGCTTTTTTCATTCCTAAATCAAGCTGAGACAAGAAAGTAATGACGTTTTATCTCTTTTGATTTATCATCAAAAACTTTAAATTTAAGTCATCATGACGTACCAAAACTAACATTTTGGCTTTGATTGGTAGCAGTCTTATTAAATGTACCGCCACTTTATAATTCGTAACGCTTTAGATTTTGCCAATCACAAAAGCTATACAAAAACTTTATCAACAGTGTTACACTCAGTTTTATTGTACATCTTTATTTATACAGCTCTTTTGTACAGCTTTGCACTATGCTATAAACAGAGCCTTGCTTGTGGGTTAAAAAAAAGATTGTTGCTTCAGGCCCCCAAAATAAATAGACTTTTTAGAGCCCCAAATCTTGAAAATGCAGTGTATCCTAGTGGTTATGTTGTCAACTTTTTTGTTAAGAGAACATGAGTTCGAATCTTTGTTGATCTTTTTCTAAAACGAATTTTAGTTTTGAAAAGAAAAAAGAAAAAAGAAAAATCCAACAAAAAAAAGAAATGTGATCGAGATCCCAAATCTCCAAACCTATAATTACGTTTACATATCAAACAAGAATCAACTTTGTTAATTTATAATATTTAGAAAACAAAAAATCAAAATCCTTCGATCGATTGCTCCGCCAAGGTCGCAACTCATCGTCAAAGGGTCTTCTTCTCTCTCCACCCCTCCGACTTCTTTCTCCACTGCTCTGAATTCTTCGTCTTCTCATTCACTTATTATTTGGTAAGTCTCTTTCCACTTTGTTTTTTTTTAATTATATAAAAGTTTATCAAACTTCAATAGTCAATTGAATGTTTATGACTTCCATCATAGTTCCGTTAGATTAGAATTATAGTATTTGATTTAGATTGGTTTTTTTATACCTTTGTCCCATGTTGATCAAGTCTTATATGAGATCAACTATGTCACAAGAAAGATTGAATAGTCTATTTATTATATATATATATATATATATATATATATATATAATAAAGAGAATTAATCAAGAACTTAGAGTATGAGAGTATGGTGAAATTTTTTATTTTAAATTATGTCTTAGGTTTTTTAGATTATCGTTTACTATTTATTTTAAATACTTTATTAGTTTCAAATTTTTGTGTGTTTAAACTTTTTTATTAAAAGGGCCCCTGTTATTTAGTTCGCCTCGAGCCCCTCCTAACCTAAGCACGACACTGGCTATAAAGTTTACCGCTCCAGTTTACAGCTGAAAAGCTTGTACTGCTTTCGGTTACCAATCGGACCCGTTAAGTTTAAAACGAATATTTTGAAAAAGTTTGGTTATTTTTTAGTATAATTTTTCTGTTTTTAAAAGAAAAAAACGATTTCTAGAAAACATGGGACCATTATGATTTTTACAAAAACACTTCGACAAATAAATGCTTGTAAGGTTGTAAAGAAGTTACTGCAAGAAGAGGTCAACTTCGTCCACTGTGTGGACTGAGCTTCTACAAGTAATCAATGAAAGACGCAAGGAGACATGAAACATCAAGCATTCATTAACCTCTCTGCTCACCATAACTTCGACACCAACATAATTTGTCAATATCTCTATACTCTCTAATCACCGACGACCCAAGACGACCCAAGACGATCCAAGAAAACCCTAAAATAAATATATTCAACAACATTTTCCCGTATATTATATAAGTAATTACCATTGATGACACAGTGACTACCAAACAAATATACATACAAATTAAGAATCCATATATATAATTTGTATCAATATGTTGAACTTCTTCTCGAGTTTTCTTATGTTCTTCACCATCGTCACAAGCTTCCTCGCAACTCTAACAACATCGACCCCTATGCCAGCTCTCCATCCAGATGAATGTATGAGAAGAATCACCATTTCTAACCTTGAGTGTTATGTAATCGATTTTATATGTATAATTAATCCATATTTTTTTACATGTATAATCGATTTTTTTCTTTTTGTAATATTTATGCAGTGAATGCGCTAAAGGAGATAGCTACTACACTAGGTATCAAGAGATTAGACCTAAGTGATGGAAATCCTTGCAGTTTAGGGAAGCTAAAGATCATACAAAAAGTTAAAGTTGTTGGGAATCTGGATATGAACAACACCATTCGTTGTGACTGTAGCCTCAACTACAACAAGACATGTCATATTACAGACTTGTGAGTGTTATTAACTGTTTTGTCTTCTTTTATTTAGATTTTTCTCTCTAGTGATATTTTCTATCTTGTTTGTGATTGCATTTTAATGATAATAGAATTCTCAAGACCCTTAGCCTTCCAGGAAAACTTCCACCTGAGTTGGCCAAACTTCCATATCTCCGATCGATGTGAGTTCAACTACTCTTAAGATGTTCCAACTCAAAAGTAGTTATTAGCCCATATTTTTTATATACTCCTATTACAACTTTCGATATGGGATTACTAACACGCTCTTTTTGAAATGATAAAGTTTCTGGTCCAACTTGAACCGAATCCTATACTAGGATCGGTGATATGCCAAATAAGGTGGATCAAACACATATTCTGATTTCATGTTAAATTTATCTTGACTCGCGGTTTCTCGACCGGACTTAAAATTTTTCGACCCAGATTGTCTTTAATGCTGTCTCCTCATGCTAACATTCATAGCAATTCTCTACCGCATGCAAAGATTTTCAAGAACCCTGACACTTTGAACCAACCTAAGTTTTTTTGTTTTTGAATTATAACCAAACCTAAGTTTACTTCGTTTTAAACAAACAATCAAGCAAATGACAATGCAATGATCACATAATCCTTGCCTCACAATTATGCATACTACTTCGGTTACCATGGCCGGCCTGAGATTTTAAGGGTCGCTTGCTCTCAGGACCGACCATGTCGGTTACATATCTTAAATTCAGGTCCTTCTATGTCACTAATCAATAGTCCAAGTAGTTCACACAATGTAACCAAGTTGCGTTATGTATGGTTGGTGCAGGGTAATATATACATAGGATAAAAAAAAATAAAAAATATATATATATACATAGGATTGTCCCAATATGCTATCTGTCACTTCATACGTGGTGATATACTGACCTCCACTAAAAACTAAGCTTTCCAACAAACAGATTGCTCAATCAGTAATGTGCATAACCCCTATTTCCCATCCAAACGAAATCTAACTCGAGTAAAAAAATTACCCATAAATATTTAGAGCATCCGTTACCATAATTTTTGGTTTGGTCTCAATCCATTAAAAAACATTAAATATATTGGACTGAATATGAATTGAGTTTGAGTTGTCTCAATGAACTAAAACTTTTCAGACTCTCATTTAAGTTACTTGTCAAAATTAATATTATTTTATTGCTAATGAGATCCACAACAATTCATGGTTGCTCTTATATTTAATTATCGCATCAAATTTTATATAATAACATATTTAAATATATTATTTTGTATATTTCGGATTTCCGTTCACTTCCGTTTCTTAATAAAACCGGATTCGATTCAGGCAATTTCGGGTCAATTTCGGTTTATTCCGGTTCGGTATTTCGGTTCCTAATACTTGCCCACCAAATGAAATCAAGCATAGATGTAGCAAGAGTCTCTATCGAGAGAGCAACGATGCAAATTACAGTGTGGTTTTGTTCTTGTTTGCAGAGAATTGAGCCGAAATTACCTATGGGGCACAATCCCAATGGAGTGGGTTTCAATGCCAAATCTCATTTCCATGTTAGTTCTCTCTCTTATCTCTCTCCTTCATGATTTTTGAGTAACTTTGAATTTGTTTTTCCTCGTAGCTCGCTCTCTGCGAATCGTTTGTCTGGGAAATTACCAACTGGGTTACAAAACATCACGAATCTGAAAACTCTGTATGTCTCAAATTGTTTCCCCTCACTTGTAAGGTTATGTGCATTTTTCATTATTAGTCTGATATTTGATGAAATTTTCAGGGCAATTGAAGCCAACCAGTTCTCTGGTCAGATTCCTGATGAGCTTGGTAACTTGACCAACCTTGAAGCATTGTAAGACCCTTGTCTTCTTAACCATTTTCCAAACCAACAAAAAAATCTTTGGTCCTTATTGAAACTGGGTTTTACAGGAATCTTGCCTCCAATCAATTTACAGGGAGCCTTCCTAGCACTCTCGCTAGACTACTGAACCTTAAGGATTTGTAAGTTTTTTTTCTGTTCTTTGAAATGTATATATTCAAGAAAACCTATAAAGTAGTCTAAGCAGATAACTTTCACAAAGATCTAAACTAGTTGTTTGTTTTCTCATTATGCAGAAGGGTAAGTGACAATAACTTTAATGGTACAATCCCGGGATATATTGGCAATTGGACTCGCCTTGAAAAGCTGTAAGCTTCTCCTTCGTCACTAATTGTAGGTTCTATTTATAGTTTATGTACCCGTCTACGGTCTAAACTGTATCTGTTATGATCAACAGACATCTATTCGCAAGTGGACTGAAAGGACCTATTCCTGATGCACTCGCCCGCCTAGAAAATCTTAAAGAACTGTAATGAACTATTCTCAATAGATTAGCAAAAATTAAGGACAACTGAAACAAGACTGATGTTTTAAGGTATACTGTATATTCATATGCAGGAGTATTAGTGACACGACTGGGATAAACTCCTTTCCAAATATATCCAGCAACGTCATCAGAACCCTGTATTTATTTTCCACTTCTCGTCTTGATGCTTCATTTTTTTATTAAAAATGTCAAACTAAAGTCTCTTTCCTAATTGCTCCAGGATCTTGAGGAATGTGGGTTTGTCTGGTCCAATCCCTTCTTACATCTGGTCTATGCCAGTCCTAAAGACTCTGTAAGTTCTTTTCTGTGTTATGTGAAATGAGTTTCTAAGTTTGAAACTTATCAAAACTAGCTTGTATAAGATATATACAATGATGTGTTTACAATTGTTTGCTGCAGTGACTTATCGTTTAACAAGTTGACAGGTGAACTTAAAGCAGTAGAAAAAGCATTCAAAAATACGTAAGTACTACAAATTGAGATCGAAATTTGTAGTAATGTGAATACCACAGAACCACGCTAGAATAATATATTGTGTCAACATGTTCTTTCAGCTATTTGACTGGCAATATGCTTTCTGGAAAGATTGAGTCTAGTGCTTTAATCAAGAGCAAACTTAATATGTACGTTTCACGCCTTCACTTGATTTTATGGCTTGAGAAATTGGTGACATGTCAACTAATCTTCTTATCTGGTTTCCATATTTGGTGAATCTTCACAGTGATCTCTCTTATAACAATTTCTCATGGTCTTCTAGCTGCCAGGAAAAGAGGTACGAGCATGAAATCTTAGTTGGTAGGATATGTCATCTATCTATTTGCTTATAACCTGTTGAAGTTTATGTTCTTACTTTCTGTTAAATCAGTAACATCAACACATACCGGAGCTCATATTTGAAGAACAATTTGTAAGTTTTAGTTTATCCTGCAACAAAAATCTCTTTCTTTCGAATACAGAAGTGTCTCGTGCTGATGAGATGCCTAACTATTCTCATCTTCTTATCCTACAGAACTGGACTTGTACCGTGTGCTGGTCCAATAAACTGCACCACCTGTAAGCACCTATTGAACTGGATTAGATAACATAACATCTTTTTGTGTATCCAATAAGCTGTCTGCTTACTCTCCTTCTCATTATTGATTGTACGTAGATCAGCGCTCTCTTCACATAAATTGTGGTGGAGAAAATGTAACTATTACAAACTCTTTTGGTAAAATTACTTATCAAGCTGATAACAGTCAAACAAAAGCAGCAACGAATCAGCACTTCGAAAACTGGGGAATCAGTAACACTGGTCACTTGCTGAATGATGTGTACATCGTTTCACCTAGTCTAAGACTTTCTGGAGATTCTTCTAATCTTTATAAGACCGCACGTCAATCTGCTCTCTCTCTAGCTTATTATGCATTTTGCTTAGAGAATGGAACCTACAATGTGAAACTCCATTTTATGGAGATCCAATTTTCAGACGGACAACTATATAGTAGCCTTGGTAGACGCATATTTGATGTCTATGTTCAGGTAAAGCGTCACTGTTTATTGAATAATTGGTTTCTTAATCATCTTTGAAATTTTAATCGCGTGGAAGATCGAAGCTTATTTTATTTGTCCTTTTTCTTCCCTGTTAGGGAGTATTGATATGGAAGGATTTTAACATCAAACACGAGGCTAATGGGACTCTGAAGCCTGTTATAAAAGAAGTGAATGCAAATGTGACCAATCATATGTTAGAGATTCGGTTGTATTGGGCAGGGAAAGGGACAACCATTATTCCCAAAAGAGGAGTTTATGGTCCTCTTATCTCTGCAATCTCCTTGTGTCACAGTAAGTAAACTTCTCCTTTGCTTGTGATTTCAGAACTTCAAATAATTTGACAGTCTCAAGTCTATGCTTTAGCGGCCTTACTCCTTTTTCTTGTGGCTTTCTTCAGATTATTACCTTTTTGTAAATGGCTTCTTTTTTGATGGTTTACCTTCATCTTCTCTCCACTTGTTGATGCCATCTAACGATAACGTTCATCTTTCAAAATTTCAGGTCTGGAGCCACGATGCGGAGGTCCACACACAATAAATTAACTAATGTTAGCTTTCTGTATCATGTATATATTTACACTTCAATATCTCATTTGCAGCGGAGAAAACAAAACATCACAGAAATTATTCCCTAATTTTTGGAATAACAGTTGCTTTGATAACAATTGTTCTTTTGGGATTGGGAATATATGCTAAAAAAAGATGCAGAGGAGACAGGAGCATCAGAGAAAGAGGTACCAATGTTTACAAACTCTATGGTTCCATTCATTGTACCAGTGTTTACAGACCGGTTCATTTTAGCATGAGTAATGATTATCCTGGGAACCTGATCACGTAGATTTGAGAGCCCAGGGTCTGCAAACAGCTTGCTATAGTTGGAGGCAACTGCAAGCTGCAACAAACAATTTTGATCAAGCCAACAAACTTGGAGAAGGAGGTTTTGGATCTGTATTCAAGGTATGCTAAATCAGATGCCAAGTTCCTGAGAAAATATGGGTGTTTCTTGACTTTAATATAAGAAACTTAACGCAGGGAGAGATGTCTGATGGAACTATCATAGCAGTCAAGCAGCTTTCTTCCAAGTCATGCCAAGGAAACCGCGAATTTGTGAATGAGATAGGCATGATTTCAGGTCTGAATCATCCCAACCTTGTGAAGCTTTATGGATGCTGTGTCGAAAAGAATCAGTTGCTGCTCGTGTATGAGTACATGGAAAATAACTCCCTTGCTCTTGCACTGTATGGTAAATAAAAGTCATTCAGCTTTCCTTTTTGTGAATCTGATTCATGTGTATTACATGTAAAGTGATCATTTTTCTTTGGTTACCAGGAAAGAGTTCCTTGAAACTGGACTGGGCAGCGAGACAAAAAATCTGTGTTGGAATCGCAAGAGGGCTTGAATTCCTTCACGAAGGATCGATGATCAGGATGGTCCACCGTGACATAAAAACCACTAATGTGCTTCTAGACGCTGACCTTAATGCAAAGATATCTGACTTTGGATTGGCTAGGCTTCATGAAGCAGAACACAGTCACATTAGCACCAAAATAGCTGGAACCATGTAAGTAGTATTGCATAAACACCTCGGGATTGAAACATAATAGTGTCCTACAAGCTCTGAATGTGTCTTCATTTCTCTTATCCCGTAGCGGATACATGGCTCCCGAATATGCCCTATTGGGTCACTTGACAGAGAAAGCAGATGTCTACAGCTTCGGGGTTGTGGCAATGGAGATTGTTAGTGGGAAAAGTAATATGCCACAGAAGGGAGGGGATGATAACGTCTCGCTTATCAATTGGGTAACCGTCGAGCTTTTTCTCTCTTTAGCCTTCTTCTCGTCTACAATTCCATTCGCTCCAGAATCTGTTATTTTTTTAATTATAAATTTTCTCTCAGGCGCTGACACTGCAACAGAAAGGGGACATAATGGAGATCGTCGATGCAACGCTCGAAGGTGAATTCAACAGCAAAGAAGCAGCGAGGATGATGAATGTTGCTCTCGTTTGCACAAACGCATCTCCTTCATTAAGGCCAACAATGTCAGAAGCTGTGCTAATGCTTGAGGGAGAGATCGAAATAACACAGGTTATGTCAGATCCTTCTATGTACGGACACGACTTGAGCTTTTCAAAGCTGATGGAGAGGATTGCAAACAGTCATACACTTGTGACCGGATATGAGATATCAGCATTGGATCAAACAGCGATGACGACAATGACATCCTCTTCTGATACGTACCCATTATACCCAGAATCCATGATCCTAAACTCCACAACACACAATTCTACCTTGTCACTGTAATATCAAAGGCTTTGCACACTTCTCTCGTGAGAGAAGAAGCTTTGTGTGTTATCTTTTAGTTAAACTACATGGGTTTTTTGTTTGTTTGATAAAAGTTAAACCTTACATTACCGTATGAAATTTTTGTCGAATTTTACTGATTATATATAAAATATTTAGTACCTCTGTTTTCTTAGAATTCCCTTTTATGCTCCAACAAGTATCTGACGTTAAGGCCAAGCATGTCGGAAGTTGTGAAGATGCTTGCAGGGGAGACTGAGATAGAACAGATGATTTCAGACCCTGGAGTGTACGGTGATTACTTGTGCTTCAAGCCAGCGTCATTGTCTTCTGATTATATCGTTTCGATTACGTCATCTTCTGAATCTGCTTATGATCTGTATCCACTCGGTCCCGGGACCATTGTTTTAACTAGACAGTAACGTAAAACCCTCCAATACTCTAGGTTTCTCGTTGTAAGTTAGATTGGGCTCGAGAGAATTCTGATATCAGGACTCATCGACTTGGAAAGGGTCGTGCTTTATTATACCATCTCATTTTGTTGTAATAATTAGTAGAATGCAAAATAATATTTCTATGGATATTTTATACTTCTTTTGTTTTTAAAAGATAAAAATTTTACAAAAAAATTTTGTTCCAGAAAGATAGAGGTTTTACTGTTTTTATGTACTTTTACAAATTCCAAAACAAATATTGAAATACTATTGGTTAAACTTTATTGGAAACTGTAAATCGTAGAAATCAATGCGTTTTCTTAATAAGTGTGCATAATCTTAAACATCTATCTTTTTGGAACTTTAGAACTTAACATAAATAAAATGAAAAGTTGAAGATAAAGTAGTTTCTGTTAATAAAAGCATTCATCAGTCACGGTTTTCAACTTTTCATTTTATTTATGTTAAGTTCCAAAAACAAATTTATTATGAAAATGTGCAAACGGGAGTTTAAGAGAGATGAATTGTTTAGTACTGTTTGTATGGAAATTGACCAAATAAGTTTGCCTTTATTGCTTTGCGTTTACACAGAAAAAGTCTTTGCTTTGACGAGAAAAAGACGAAAAAAAACTTTAGAAAGTCTTTGATTATGAATTTTCAAAAATAGACAATATTTTTTAGGGCAATTTCCAAAAATACCACTTTTTAAGTTTTTTTTCTAAAAATACCACCTTGAAGTTTTTTTCCCAAAAATACCACATTTATTCCAAAGTTCCAAAAATATAACTTTTTAAAAAAATTCATTTTTAACATTCAAAACTAAACCCTAAACCCCAAACCCGAACCCTACCCCCTAAAACTATACCCTAATTTTGGAATAGTTAACCCAAACCCAAAAAATTAAATTCTAAACCTTAAAAATCAACTTTTAAAAAAGTGGTATTTTTTGAATTTTGGAAAAAAATGTGGTATTTTTGGAAAAAAAACTTTAAGGTGGTATTTTAAAAAAAAAAACTTAGAAGAGTGGTATATGAGGGAATTCCTCTATTTTTTAATATGGTGCATAATGTTCCAATGAACAACATGGTTGTTCTATACAGTAACGCAAATGGACAAACCAAGCAAAAAAAAATCAATATCATTATTCGAAAAGAGAGATTCAGCACAAATGGACAAACTTTGACATACTCATATTGATCATGACCCGATTTTGTAAATTCTGCAAAAGTATTGAAAAGGGTGTAAGTCACGTTGCATATACCCTACCATGGTGAAGTTGCTTGGAACCTCAGATACATACATTTCCTCTTCTAGATGCTTTTTCGGTTTTCTATAAAAGCTTAAGAAAAATAAAATAAGGTATGCTGAAGCCAAGATTTTCTTTCCATATCTTTTTACTAGTTCATTTTCACTATTATGAGTTGATTTTCTCAATGTATTATTTTTGAAGAATCTTGCAATCTTATAGAGATTATATATGATATATGAAAAATATTTGACAAACAAGATGAAATTCTATACGAGGAATTCCCTCATATACCACTTTTTGAAGTTTTTTTTCCAAAAATACCACCTTGAAGTTTTTTTTCCAAAAATACCACTTTTTTTTCCAAAGTTCCAAAAATACCACTTTTTTAAAAGTTGATTTTTAAGGTTTAGAATTTAAATTTTTTGGGTTTGGGTTAACTATTCCAAAATTAGGGTATAGTTTTAGGGGGTAGGGTTTGGATTTGGGGTTTAGGGTTATAGTTTTGAATGTTAAAAATGAATTTTTTAAAAAGTGGTATTTTTGGAACTTTGAAAAAATGTGGTATTTTTGGAAAAAAAACTTCAAGGTGGTATTTTTGGAAAAAAAAACTTAAAAAGTGGTATTTTTGGAAATTGCTCATTCTATATACAGTAAACCGAACTGAAATATACTTTATAGTAACACTAATCGCACTTCCACTGCTTCCATAAGCCTCACCGCCGCATTAACCGCACCGTATTGATACATTCTATCACGCCTAAGCGATTAAGTGGATGAGACAAGTGTTCTTGCCGAAACGTAGTAAGAACTCGTAGTTCTTGTCTGTTCTTACTTTATGCAGTCGATTTAAATGTGAGTCAGTGTGAGTGTAACTAACGAGTGCGACTAGGAAGGAATTCGCTCGAGATCTTTCACCTAGACATTTCATTTTGTAGTAATACTGAACTGCACTTTACACATTTTCATTTTGTGTGAAAAATAAAATAAAACTCTTTAGTTCCAAAAACAACTCTTTCGAATCAATAATTGCCTTGCGTTTACTTGGAAAACTCAAGTCTTTGCGTTTAATGTTTAAAAAAGAGGGTAATTTAGTCCAAAAATTGGTATAAAATATGAAAAAATAGAAAAAAAGTGTGTCAATCTCAAAAAGTATCTATAAAAGCTAATAGTTTTTAAAAAGTGTCTCTTTTAGTAATCAACCCTAAGTGAAAACACTGTGACATAAAGCGAGACCTATATTATTGTCATCTAAATCCTATAGGCCCACTTCAACTTCTCTAGTCACCGACGGCAAAGAAGACCCTAAAGAACAATATAAACAACATTATTCAGTATATTCTTTTTTATATATAACTTCTTTCTGATTATAACATTGTAACCAAACAAATACACATAAATTTCTATCGACATGTCCTCCATGGTCTTCTGGACTTTTCTTACGTTCTTCACTATTATGGCAAGCTTCCTCGCAACTCTAACAACGTCGACCTCTTCACCAACTCTCCATCCAAATGAATGTATGCGAAAAATCGCTATTTTCTAATGTTAATTGCGATAAAAGTACAGTCAAAATGTTTTTATGTATACATAATCGACTTTTTGTTTGTTTGCAAATTTTTATGCAGTGAATGCGCTAAAAGAGATAGCTACTACATTTGGTATCAAGAGATTGAACCTAAGCTATGTAGACCCTTGCAATTCAGGAACTCTAATGATCATACAAGAAGTTGATTTTGTTCTGAATCCGAATACCAACAACACCATTCTTTGTGATTGTACTTTCAACAACAACACGATATGTCATATTACAAAATTGTTAGTTTTATTCTTCGATATTCTCTTCGTTTAATATTTTCTTTCTCTTCATTTATAAGTATAGATTTTGTTTTGTTGCATTTAAATATATACAGATTTCTCACGACTATGAGTCTTCCTGGGAAACTTCCTCCTCAGTTGGTCAAGCTTCGATATCTCCAGTCGATGTAAGTTCGGAATCTATAGTACCAATCGATGATTAGTTGCATGTTTCGATAGTACGTACTCATGAAGAAATTCTCAAAGATATTTTACAATTCTAACCGCAAACACGAAATTATGTGGACGTCTAGTATATCAAATTAGATTAGGATTTGCGTATATGCACCTAAAAATAGTTATAAACTATTTAAATTTAAGATAGCATCGTAACTTAAACCGACGAGGCTGAACTATGTAGAGTTAGGATTTTCAAATGGAGAAATTAACAAAACCTGTGTAGCAATGAGTAGGATTTTCAATCGAGTTTTTCTTCTTCTTTGCAGTGATGTGTACAGAAATTACCTATGGGGCACAATCCCAATGGAATGGGCTTCAATGCAATACCTCACTTTCATGTTACCTCTCTCTCTCTCTCTCGCTTTCTCTGATACTTCATCTTCATGAGTTACGAGTAACTTTGAATTTTTTTCTCTCGTAGCTCGCTGTCCTCGAATCGTTTGTCTGGGAAATTACCAATTGGGTTACAAAACTTCAAGAATCTGAAAACTCTGTATGTCTTAAATTGTTTCATTTGATTAATGATATGATATGTTGCATTTTTGATTAATGTAATGTGCTGAAATTTTTCAGATGGCTCGAAGCAAACCAGTTCTCTGGTCAGATTCCTGATGAGCTTGGTAACTTAACCAACCTAACAGTATTGTAAGACCCTATGCTACAAAAATCTTTTGCTTTTATGGTATAGAAATACAGTTTTTGAAACTGGGTTTTGTAGGGTGCTTGCCTCCAATCAATTTACAGGAAGCCTACCTAGCACTCTAGCTAGACTAGTAAAGCTTAAAGATTTGTAAGTTGTATGAAAAGATGTTCTTGAAATAGTCTAAGAAGATAACTAAACTAGTTGTTTGTTTTCTCATTATGCAGTAGGGTAAGTGACAATAACTTTAATGGTACAATCCCGGGATATATTGGCAACTGGACTCGCCTTAAGAAGCTGTACGCTTGTCCTTTGTCACTAACTCTAGTTTCTCTTTATAGTTTGTGTTTATGTACCCTTTAATCTTGTGTCAATATGGTCAACAGACATCTATATGCAAGTGGACTGAAAGGACCTATTCCCGATGCAGTGGCTCGCCTAGAAAATCTTACTGAACTGTAATGAACGATTCTCAATAGATTAGCAATAGGATCTTGGAGATGATGCTGGTGTTTAAAGTGTTTATATTCATTTGCAGGCGTATTAGTGATACAACTGGGATAAACTCCTTTCCGAATATATCTAGCCAAGTCATCAAGCAATTGTATGTAATTTACCACTAAAGCTTTCTATTTCTGGTTTTGAGCCTTGATTTTAAACTTAAGTCTCCGTCCTTGTTCCAGGATTCTGAGGAATGTGGGTTTGTTGGGTTCAATTCCGGCTTACATCTGGAAGATGCCAATCCTAAAGACTCTGTAAGTTATTAAAAAGATTTTGTAAGTTACAAAGTTTGAAACACATCTATACTAGCTTGTTTAATATCTTGCACATCTATACTGTACAGTTATATGCTTAAAGTTGTATATATCAGTTCTATGTGTGATATAGATTATCATATTGTAAGCATATGAAAAAATGTTGTAGAGAGAAAGAAGATAACCTGTTTTGTATAATCATACGGTATTTACAAAATTAAGTTTCGATCAAACAAAGTTCATTTATTCTTACACGTTTACTGCAGTGATTTATCATTCAACAACTTAACGGGTGAAGTTCAAGGAGGACAAGACGCACCAAGATATACGTAAGCACTATCATCTGAGATTGGGAATTTTAAAGAGTTGGAGACCTTTTTAGTGTGAATACTACAGAATTACGCTGTATAATATACCATTTGACATGTTCTTTCAGCTACTTGACTGGCAATATGCTGTCTGGAAACATTGAATCTGGTGCTTTACTCAACATCAAATCTAATATGTACGTTTCAAGCCTTTTCTTGTTTGTATGGTTTGAGAAATTTGTTACCATGTCAACTAATATATATTTGGTGGATCTTCACAGTGATCTCTCTTACAACAATTTCTCATGGTCGCCTAGCTGCCAGGAAAAGAGGTACGAGCATGAAATCTCGGTTGGTGGGATACATCTTCTTCTATTTGGTTATAACCTGCTTATCCTGACGTTTATGTTCTCACTTTTTGTTGAATCAGTTACATTAACAAATACAATAGCTCATATTTGAAGAATAATATGTAAGCATACTCTGCTTTATGTTGCAACAAAAACAGATTAAACTTAGTTATCTCTTGCTTTCGTCTATAGCAATAGAAATGATTTGAATGTATGAGATGCCTAAATATTTTGATCGTCTTGTCATACAGAACTGGGCTTCTGCCTTGTGCTGGTCCAATCAACTGCAGGAAGTGTAAGTACAGATTCCGCCGTTCTAGCTTATCTCTAACATGCATTGACATAATCTCTTTTGTTGATTTCCTCTTTCTTAATATCAGCCTCTACTTCTTCTACTGATGGTGCTAATTGTTATGGATTGTATAGATCAGCGATCACTACATATAAATTGTGGTGGAGATGATATAACTATTACAAGATCCTGGGGTAAAATAACTTATCAAGCAGATAACAATCAAACAACCGCTGCAACAAATCAGCACTTGGCAAACTGGGGAATCAGTAACACAGGTGACTTTAACGACGATGCAACAACCGATGATACGTACTTCATTTCAGCAGCACCAGGAGATTTTTCTGATCTTGACAAGAATACACGTCAATCTGGAGATTCTCCTGATCTTTATAAGACTGCACGTCGATCTGCTCTCTCTCTAACTTATTATGCGTCCTGCTTGGAAAATGGACTCTACAATGTGACACTCCATTTTATGGAGATCCAGTTTTCAGAAAAAGAATTATACGGTCATGTCGGGAGGCGCATATTCGATGTCTATGTTCAGGTAAAACGTCACTGTTTACTGAATTACTTGTCGTTTGTAATCGTCTTTGAAAAATTAATGTTTATTTGCTATTTTCCTTTCTCTTCTCTGTTAGGGAGTATTGTTCATGAAGGATTTTAACATTAAAGAGAAGGCTAATGGGACTCTTACGCCTGTTGTGATAAATAAAGCTGCTAATGTGACCAATCATATGTTAGAGATTCGGTTGTATTGGGCGGGGAAAGGGACAACCGTCATTCCCATCAGAGGAAATTATGGTCCTCTTATCTCTGCAATCTCTTTGTGTCACAGTAAGGATCCTTCTCCTCTGCTTGTTGAAGTCTCTACTTGATAAGTACCCTTTCCAAGTCACTCTCAAATACAACATCAAATGATTACCTTTTCCATAAATGGTTACGTTTTTTCATGCTTCACCCTTCTATTCTTAACAATAAAATTCATTTTCAAAATTTCAGGTCTGGAGCCACGATGTGGAGGTACACAGACAAAAAGACGACTAATGTTATCTTTCTGTATCTTTGTGTATCTACATTTACACTTCAAATATCTTATATGCAGCGGAGAAGAAAAAACATCACACAAATTATCCCCTAATATTTGGGCTAACAGGTGTTTTGATAACAATTATTCTCTTGGCTTTGGGAATATATGCTCAGAAAAGATGCAGAGGAAACAAGAACATGAGAGAAAGAGGTACCAGTGTTTACAAAGTATATGATTCCATTCTGTACGTGACCGGTTCATTTTAGCATGAGTAATGAGTTTTTCTTGGGAACATGATCTCGTAGATCTGCGAGCCCAGAGTCTGCAAACAGTTTGCTTTAGTTGGAGGCAATTGCAAGCTGCAACAAACAATTTTGATCAAGCCAACAAACTTGGAGAAGGAGGTTTTGGATCCGTATTCAAAGTATGCTAAAACCGATGCCAAGTACTTCTCAAACGTAGATACCTGAGTATATATGGCTGTTTTTGGCTTCTGATATGAGTAACTTAATGCAGGGAGAAATGTCTGATGGAACTATCGTAGCAGTCAAGCAGCTTTCTTCCAAGTCATGCCAAGGAAACCGCGAATTTGTGAATGAGATAGGCATGATTTCAGGTCTGAATCATCCTAACCTTGTGAAGCTTTATGGATGCTGTGTCGAAAAGAATCAATTACTGCTCGTGTATGAGTACATGGAGAATAACTCACTTGCACTTGCGCTTTATGGTAAATAAAAGTCACTCAGCCTTTATTGAGAAGTTAAGTTTTTAGTCTAACTCAAGTGTAGTACATGTAAAGTATATCATTTCTCTTTGTTACCAGGAAAGAGTTCCTTGAAACTGGACTGGGCAGCGAGACAAAAAATCTGTGTTGGAATCGCAAGAGGGCTTGAATTCCTTCACGAAGGATCGTTGATCAGGATGGTTCACCGTGACATAAAAACCAGTAACGTGCTTCTAGATGCCGACCTTAATGCAAAGATATCTGACTTTGGATTGGCTAGGCTTCATGAAGAAGAACACACTCACATTAGCACCAAAGTTGCAGGAACCATGTAAGGGTAGATTATAAAACAAAAAGCGCACTATTGCCTAAAGAAATATAGCTCAGTCTTGGTTTTTATTATAATACAGTGGATATATGGCTCCGGAATATGCATTATGGGGTCACTTGACAGAGAAAGCAGATGTCTACAGCTTCGGAGTTGTGGCAATGGAAATTGTTAGTGGGAAAAGTAACACAAATCAGAAGGGAAATGCTGATGACGTTTCGCTTATCAATTGGGTAACCGTGGAGCATTTCTTTCTCTTTCGATTTATATAGTTGAATATATGTATTTCTGTTTCCATAAGTATACTGAAACTCGTTTCTACATCAAATCCTCAGGCGCTAACGCTGCAACAGACAGGAGACATTATGGAAATCGTAGATCCGATGCTCAAAGGTGATATCAACAGGAAAGAAGCAGTGAGGATGATAAATGTTGCACTCGTTTGCACAAACTCATCTCCTTCATTAAGGCCTACAATGTCAGAAGCAGTGCAAATGCTCGAGGGAGAGTTGGAAATAACACAGGTTATGTCAGATCCTGGCATATAGACAAGTGGAGCATCTCAAAGGTTAGGGACATTAATACACATGGTAGCTCGAGCACATCTGTTGTGACCGATCAAACGAAACCCTCTGTTTCTGGTAATGATCTCTACCCATTATACGCAGAATCAGTGATCCTAGACTCCACAGTAGAATTTTCTTCTTCATCATCGTAATATCAAAAGCTGTACGAATTGCCTTTTCTCTTAACGAAATCTAGAGTTGATTACTTGTATAAATGATATTGAAACAAATGTCTTCTATTAGTTTAAAAACCAAGAATATCTCATCTTTTGTTGCTTTGGGTGCTACAAGACCTGCACTTGACACTTTGTCCAATCTTGTGACACTTCTCAATAAGCTCAGCACATCTATCTCCAAGCTCTAAATCTCCGTGAACAAGAAAAAGATTCATCAGTGTACTGTTTCCCACATATCAATGCTCGGTTCCATTGGCATTCTCTCAACAAAGCTCATTGTCTCGTCCAGCGACCAAATGTTGCCAACATCTTAGTAAAACTATGATAATGTTCCATAGTCTCTCCGCATAGCTTCAAACTGCAATGATCTTCCTTTGACATCTCTGAACAAAGTACACGCAGAGAAGACTTCATTGAGACGTAAGAAGTCGTTATTAGCCTAAAGTTTCTCTACAAGATCTTTCACCGAGAAATTAATTATGTAGTAATATTGAATTGCACTTTACACATTTTCATTTTGCATCAAAATTAAAATTAAAACTCTTTCGTTCCAAAAACAACTCTCTCGAATAACTTTTTCAATAATTGCCTTGCGTTTACTTGGAAAAACTCAAGTCTTTGCGTTTTAATACTTAACAATGACTGAAAAGTGGAAACACTATGACATAAAGCGACAACGTGTGGGTGGCTGTTATTATATTAACATAGGCCCACTTCAACTTCTCTAGTCACCAATCACGACCAAGAAGACATTGTGATTAACCAAACAAATACACATACAAAGAACCACTTTACAAGTTTACATAAATTTTTATCGATATGTCCATGATCGTCTTCTCGACTTTTCTTATGTTCTTCACCATTACGGAAAGCTTCCTCGCAACTCTAACAACGTCAACCTCTCCACCAACTCTCCATCTAGATGAATGTACGTATGAAAAGAATCACTGCTATTTTCTAATCTTAATTGTTATAAAAGTACAGTCAAAATCGATTTTTTGTGTTGTTTGTAAATTTTTATGCAGTGAATGCGCTAAAGGAGATAGCTACTACACTTGGTATCAAGAGATTAGACCTAAGTGATGGAGACCCTTGCAGTTTAGGAAAGTTAAAGATCATACCAGAAGTTGATTTTGTTCCGAATCCGAATATCATCAACACCATTGTTTGTGATTGTACTTTCAACAACAACACTATATGTCACATTACAGAATTGTTAGTGTTATTCTTCGGTCTTCTCTTTGTTTAATCTTCTTTTTTCCTAATATGTAATTTTGTTTTATGTTGCATTTGAATATATATATAGATATCTCAAGACTATGAGTCTTCCTGGAAAACTTCCACCTAAGTTGGTCAAGCTTCGGAATCTCCAGTTAATGTAAGTTCGATATTTATATATACCGATCGATGACACATGTTTTATTCGATACATTTTAGATCTTCGTTATATAAAGTTATAAACATTGTGATCGATTATTTTGAAAATTTATAGTAGCGCGTTAAATATAGGTATATTTATTCACAAATGTATAGTAAAGGTTTCAAGCGAGTTTGCTCTCTTCTTTGCAGCGACTTGAGCACTAACTACCTTTCAGGCACAATCCCAATGGAGTGGGCTTCAATGAAATACCTCACTTCCATGTTAGCTCTCTCTCTCTCTCTGATACTTGATCTCCATGATTTGCGAGTAACTTTGATTTTTTTTGTCTGGCAGCTCTCTCCGGGGAAATCGTTTGTCTGGGACATTACCAATAGGGTTACAAAACTTAAAGAATCTCACTTACCTGTACGTCTCAAATTGATTCCCAACCTTTAGTGAAATGTGCCTTTTTGAAATGTACACCTAATGTGATGGAAATTTTGCAGAGGGCTCGAAGCAAACCAGTTCTCTGGTCAGATTCCTGATGAGTTTGGTAACTTGACTAACCTAACAGGATTGTAAGACCCTTTACTGCATCTTTACCATTTTCTCAAAGGTACAGTTTTGATATTTTCTTCAAAACTGGGTTTTGCAGGGAGCTTGCCTCTAATCAATTAACAGGAAGCCTTCCAAGCACTCTCTCTAGACTCATAAACCTTGAAACATTGTAAGTTGTTGTTGTATTTAACACTTAGCTGTCCTTAAGGTTTTCTCCTCTAATTAGACTTGAAGATGAGTAAAGCTAACTAGTTGTTTGTTTTCATTCTGCAGTAGGATATGTGACAACAACTTTACTGGTACCATCCCAAAATATATTGGCAACTGGACTCGGCTTAAAAGACTGTACGCTTGTCCTTCGTCACTAATTTATAGTTTGTGTTTATGTACGGTTTAACCTGTGTCGATATGGTCAACAGACATATATATGCAAGTGGACTGGTAGGACCTATTCCTGATGAAGTGGCCGGCCTAGAAAATCTTCTTGACCTGTAATGAACTGTTTTCAATCGATTAGCAAAAGGATCATCGAAATGACGCTAATGTTTAAAGCGTTATATATATATCTTTATGCAGGAGTATTAGTGATACGACTGGGATAAATTCCTTTCCGAATATATCTAGCAAAGTCATCAGACAATTGTATGTATTTACAACTAAAGCTTCCTGTTTCTGGTCTTGAGCCTTGATTTATCTGAGAATGTCAAGCTTAAGTCTCCGTCCCTATTCCAGGATTTTGAGGAATGTGGGTTTGTCTGGTCCAATTCCTTCTTACATCTGGTATATGCCAGTCCTAAAGGCTCTGTAAGTTTTAAACTGATCAAAACTAGCTTGTTTAATATCTGCTGAGAAGTTTGCGTAGACTGGATGCATATACTGTACATGCAGTTATATGCTTAAAGTTACTCAACTATATAAATGTACATCAGCTCTATGTGTGATATAGATTATCATGCTCTCATGAAGTAAAAAATGTTGTAGAGAGAAAGTAGGTAACCTGTTATGAGAGTGATTTGCAAGTATGACAGGATCTATTTATAAAATTTTGCAGAATCTATAGATTTAAGCAACAAATTATACGGTGTTTTCGATCAAACAACGTTCATTTATCCTTTACTAATTTACTGCAGTGATTTATCATTTAACAACTTAACTGGTGATGTTCAAGGAGGACAAAACACACCAAAATGTACGTAAGCACTATAGTCTGAGTTAAGAGTTGGAGACCTGTTAGTGTGAATGCTCTGTATAATTTACCATTCGAATTTGTTCTTTCAGCTATTTGACTGGCAATATGCTTTCTGGAAACATTGAATCTGGTGCTTTACTCAACAGCAAATCCAATATGTACGTTTCAAGCCTTCCCTTGTTTGTACGGTTTGAGAAATCTAATCTTCTTGTTGGTTTTCTGTATTTGGTGGATCTTCACAGTGATCTCTCTTACAACAATTTCTCATGGTCGCCTAGCTGCCAGGAAAAGAGGTACAAGCATGAAATCTTGATAGGTAGATTATGCCTTTTATCTACTTGTTTATAACCTGCTTATGTTGAAGTTTCTGTTCCCCCTTTCTGTTGAATCAGTAACATTAACACATACCAGAGCTCATATTTGAAGAAGAATTTGTAAGTATACTCTGCAACAAAAACAGATTAAACTTAGTTATCTCTTGCAATAAAAATGGTGTGAATGTCTTGTGCTGATGAGTGCCTAAATATTCTGATCGTCTTGTCGTATAGAACTGGACTTTTTCCATGCGCTGGTCTAATCAACTGCAGGAATTGTAAGTACATATTGAGCCGTTCTGACTTATCTTTAACATGCATTGATATAATCTGTTTTGCTACTGTAGATCAGCGATCACTACATATAAATTGTGGTGGAGATGATATAACTATTACAAACTCCTTTGGTAAAATAACTTATCAAGCAGATAACTATCAAACAACCGCTGCAACAAATCAACACTTGGAAAACTGGGGAATGAGTAACACAGGTGACTTTATTAACGATTCAGTTGATGAGGATACGTACTTCATTTCAACACCATCTGGAGATTTTCCTGATCTTTATAAGACTGCACGTCGATCTGCCCTCTCTCTAACTTATTATGCATTCTGCTTGGAAAATGGACTCTACAATGTGACACTCCATTTTATGGAGATTCAGTTTTCAGGAAAAGAATTATTCTATCATGTTAGTAGACGCATATTTGATGTCTATGTTCAGGTAATAAAGCGTTATTATTTACAGAATAAACTTGTCATTTTTAATCATCTTTGAAAAATTCATGGCTGGAAGATTATTGTTTTATCCTCTATTAGGGAGAATTTTTCTTGAAATATTTTAACATTAAAGAGGAGGCTAATGGGACTATGAAGCCTGTTGTGAAAGTAAAGAAAGCTGTTAATGTGACCGATCATACGTTAGAGATTCGGTTATATTGGGCGGGGAAAGGGACAACACTCATTCCCGACAGAGGTTATTATGGTCCTCTTATCTCTGCAATCTCCTTGTGTCACAGTAAGTATCCTTATTCTCTGATTCTTGAAACCCCAAATTATTTGACTATCTCAAGTCACTGCTTCACTCTCAAATGCTTCAATATTTCAGGTCTGGAGCCACGATGTGGAGGTACACAGACGAAAAGACGATTATTGTTATCTTTCTGTATCTACATTTACACTTCAAATATCTTATTTGCAGCGGAGAAGAAAAAACATCACACTTATCCCCTAATATTTGGGCTAACGGGTGCTTTGATAACAATTATTCTCTTGGCTTTGGGAATATATGCTCAGAAAAAATGTAGAGGACACAAGAACAAGAGAGAAAGAGGTACCAGTGTTTACAGAGTATATGATTCCATTCATTGTACTAGTGTTCACAAACTCTATGATTTCATTATGTACATGACCGGTTCATTTTAGCATGAGTAATGAGTTTTTCTTGGGAACATGATCAAGTAGATCTGCGAGCCCAGAGTCTGCAAACGGTTTGCTTTAGTTGGAGGCAATTGCAAGCTGCAACAAACGATTTTGATCAAGCCAACAAACTTGGAGAAGGAGGTTTTGGATCCGTATTCAAAGTATGCTAAAACCGATGCCAAGTTCTTCTCAAACGTAGATACCTGAGTATATATGGCTGTTTTTGGCTTCTGATATGAGTAACTTCATGCAGGGAGAAATGTCTGATGGAACTATCATAGCAGTCAAGCAGCTTTCTTCCAAGTCATGCCAAGGAAACCGTGAATTTGTGAATGAGATAGGCATGATTTCAGGTCTGAATCATCCAAACCTTGTGAAGCTTTATGGATGCTGTGTCGAAAAGGATCAGTTGCTGCTTGTGTATGAGTACATGGAAAATAACTCACTTGCACTTGCGCTTTATGGTAAATAAAAGTCATTAAACTTTTCTTTAGAACTACATTTTGAGTCTAATTCAAGTGTAGTATATGTAAAGTAATATCATTTCTCTTTGGTTAAAATTCATATCCAGATAAGAGTTCCTTGAAACTGGACTGGGCAGCGAGACAGAAAATCTGTGTTGGAATCGCAAGAGGGCTTGAATTTCTCCACCAAGATTCGATGATCAGGATGGTTCACCGTGACATAAAAACCAGTAACGTGCTTCTAGATGCCGACCTCAATGCAAAGATATCTGACTTTGGATTGGCTAGGCTACATGGAGCAGAACATACTCACATTAGCACCAAAGTTGCTGGAACCATGTAAGTAGTATTGTTTAATCACACCATGGTCGTAAACCGGGAAGCTCTGAATTTGTCTGTGTTATATAACTCAGCGGATATATGGCTCCGGAATATGCATTATGGGGTCACTTGACAGAGAAAGCAGATGTCTACAGCTTTGGGGTTGTGGCAATGGAGATTGTTAGTGGGAGTAATATTACAAAACATAAGGGAAATGCTGATCACGCTTCGCTTATCAATTGGGTAACCATGGAGCTTTTCTTTCTCTTTCGCCAGTTCAGTTCGCAATTTATAGGTTAATCTGCTTACATTGTAGTTTACTGTCGATCGCAGGCGCTGGCACTGCAACAGAAAGGGGACATATTGGAGATCGTAGATCCAATGCTCGAAGGTGAATTCAACAGTAATGAATCCACGAGGATGATCAAAGTTGCTCTCGTTTGCACAAACTCATCTCCAACATTAAGACCAACAATGTCAGAAGCAGTGCAAATGCTAGAGGGAGAGATGGAAATACCACAGGTTATTTCAGACCCTGGTATGTACGGACACGACTTGAGCTTTTCAAAGCTGATGGAGAGGATTGCAAACAGTCAAACACTTGTTAGCTCAAGCATGCCTGGTGAGATATCAGCATCCTCAGTGTCTGATTTGTACCCATTATACCCAGAATCCATTATCCTAAACTCCATCACAGAAATTTCTACTTCCTCACTGTAATATCAAAGGCTGTGTACTTTATACCATTTCATTTTGTTCTAATTTTGTTAAAAAGTATTCTATCAAAATGCAAAGAAATATTACATGGATATGGTCATGTAGCTTGATAAATTAGTTTATGTTAATCAAAGTATTCATTAATAACGGTTTTCATTTTATTTATGTTAAGTTCCAAAAACAAATTTATTATAAAAATGTGCAAATGAGAGAGATGAAATTTTTAGTAAATTTGTTTGAGAGTGAAGCTAATGATGGTTTGTATTTTTTTTGACGTCCATTGTTTGTATTTTATTTCTTAACCAAAATAAAATAAAAAATCTTTATTTCCAAAAATATTTCCAATAATTTGCCTTTATTGCCTTGCGTTTACTTGGAAAAAGTCTTTGCTTTGTAGAGAACAGAACAAAAAAATTTAGAAAAAGTCTGCGTTATTTAATGATAGTTTGAATTTTCAAAATTGGACACAAATTTTTTAATACGAAAAAAATGCTCGAATGAACAAGTTTGCCCTATTTAGTAACACAGATGTCATATTATATTACATTACATAAATATATAAATAGTAAACATCAAGTTTATCGAACATAATTTTCAAAAAATAATAAAAAGAGTTTATCGAACATAAAAAAATGTTGAAACTCCTTACTCTTAATCATGATTTAGAAGATAAATTAGGAAATATAATATTCACTATACAAAGAAATTAATTAATAACAAAAATTTGTTCAATTTAATATATATATATATATATACTTTTAAAATAGATTAAAACTAATGTATTAAGTTGATTCAAGATAAAAGAAAACAATTATTTAAAAAATGATTGTCTAAAAATATTTAGTGTACAGTGAAATGTGGATGGTACTATATTATGTACGGTAGATTATTTTCCAAAGTTGGCGTACGTTTGATGAAATTCAAATAACTTGAAAGTGATATATGAACAACGACTTCTGAGAATTGTTCGCCTTCGTAATGGGGACGTAAGCCTTATCTCGTAATGGGGACATGAATGATGAAACATCAAGCATTCATGAACTTTCGACATTTCAACATATATATCTCTTGTTATTAATCTTCCAAGACCCAATGACAAATTAAATATTATTTATTATATAACTATGGAGTCTCTTGATGATATATAATTGTACTTTGTGGCTCAAAAAAGTACACATACAAAGAATCACTTTACATGTATATAACATAATATCAATATGTCCATCGTCTGGTTGGTTCTTCTTCTGTTCTTTACCATCATCACAAGCTTCTTCGCAATTTCAACATCACAAGCTCTCCATCCAGATGAACGTATGTATGAGTGCAATAACCATTTTTATGCTTATTTTTATACGTTCATGGCTAAAATCTGCATATTTATCTCTATACGCAGTGAAAGCGCTAGAGAAGATAGGTACTACACTTGGTATCAAGGGATTGAATCTAAGTTATGAAGACCCTTGCAAATCAGGAACCTTAAAGATGATAGTTCCGAATCAGGATTTTAGAAACAATACCATTCGTTGTAATTGTAGATTTGACAACAACACGATATGTCATATAACAAGCATGTGAGTGTTCTTATCATTGTTCTTTCTTTTAGATCTTTCTCTTGTGATATAATAATGGTTTTCTACTTTGTTGTTGCATTTTTTTAACGAAAACAGAGATCTCAAGAGCCTTAGCCTTCCAGGGACACTTCCACCTGAGTTTGCAGACCTTCCATATCTCCAATCTATGTGAGTCCGAAATTTTCAAGTCAAACAAATTAGATAAATGTCATTTTCATCATTGAAATTGCTATGTCATTTTTTTTCTTTGAAAAACATTTTGCTATGTCATTTCTATCATTGAAATTGCTATCTTCATTTGAAAGAGAAATATTCAAATATTCCATGTCAAAACTATTTGTTGCTAATATGAATATGAATTTTTTGTTTTTCCAAACAAACCATTTGGTATGGGAGAGACAAATCAACTTGACCCAATTTTAATCTCCGGTTTATTCCGGTTCTGAGATTCTCCTCTTGAGGAGCTTGATTTTTGAAAGCCACCTAAAAATGGAGAAATCTCCAAAGAGAGCGATGATACACATTTCAAGCGAGAGTTTTTCTTCTTCTTTGCAGCGATTTGTGCAGAAATCTCCTTTCGGGCACAATCCCATTGGAATGGGCTTCACTACCATACCTCACTTACATGTTAGCTCTCTCTCTCTTTCTCTCACTCTCCGATACTTCATCTTCATGATTTGTGAGTAACTTTGATTTTGTTTCACGCAGCTCGGTATGTGCGAATAATTTGTCTGGGACATTACCAATTGGGTTACAAAACTTCAAGAATTTGACTTTCCTGTATGTCTCAAACTTCAAGAATCTGACTTTACATAATGTGCTTTTCCAATTACATCTAATGTTTACAGTAATGTGATGAAATTTGCAGAGGGCTTGAAGCAAACCAGTTTTCTGGTCAGATTCCTGATGAGCTTGGTAATTTGACCAATCTAGGATCATTGTAAGACCCTTTGCTTCTTCTTTAGCCATTGTTTAAAAATCTTTGCTTTTTTTGGGAAATAAAGAAAAGTTTTTGATTATGCAGGCATCTTACGTCCAATCAATTTACAGGAAGCCTGCCTACCACTCTCGCTAGACTCGTGAACCTTACGGATTTGTAAGTTGTTTCTCTACTCGAAAATCGAAAATTTCCAAAGTTTTTGCCTTTGTAATTAGACTTAAAGTTCTTGAGGACGCAATGGTTTTATTGGCACCTAGATTGAACTGAAACATGTTTGGTTCAGAGCTTTCACGTTGAACCTCTTCCTCCACTTGTATATGCTTTGTTTCTTTGTAGTATGACTACTTTGGCTGTGAAATGATTCGACACTTAAGAAATGCTCACCTCAGTTTATCAAACTATAGTCAAGAAAAGTTGTAAAGTAGTCCAAGAAGCTTAGTTTTACAAAGCTTTTGTTTGTTTTCATTATGCAGTAGGGTAAGTGACAATAACTTTAATGGTACAATCCCAGGATATATTGGCAATTGGTCTGGGCTAAGAAGACTGTAAGCTTGTCCTTCATCAATTCTTTTAATTTCTGATATTGTTTTGTGTTTCTGTACTGTCTAACTTGTGTCTGTTATAATCAACAGACATCTATATGCAAGTGGACTCAAAGGACCTATTCCTGATGCAATCGGCAGCCTAGAAAATCTTGTGGACCTGTAATTAACTACCTTCAATAGATTAGCAACAAGACCATCGAACTGAGACTGATGTTTTAAATGTTATGTTGATATGCAGGAGAATTAGTGATACAACTGGGATAAACTCCTTTCCAAATATATCCAGCAAAGCCATCAAAACCCTGTAATTATTTTACAGTGATCTGTTTCTCATCTTGAGACTTGATTCTATCTGAAAATTTCAGACTAATGGGTTTGTTTCCTGTTCCAGGACTTTGAGGAATGTGAGTTTGTCTGGTTTGATTCCTTCATACATCTGGGATATTGAAGAACTGATAGTTCTGTAAGTTATTTCTGGTCACATTTACCTGATGAGGAATTTGCGTATAACTAGATGTGTATACTCATGACTATATCAGTCCTATGAGTATATATTTCTAGATTGTAATGGACTAATGGGTAAGAACATGAATTTATTCATTTTGTACTCGTTTGCTGCAGTGATTTATCGTTTAACAAGTTGACTGGAGAAGTTAGTGGAGTACAAAGAGCACCAAAATATACGTAAGTTCTACAATCTGAGATTGGAATGTTAAAGAGCTGGAGATCCTTTCCATGTGAATACCACAGTATCATGATCAAGTTTTAATCGTTTCGACATGTTCTGTCAGCTATTTGACTGGAAATAAGCTCTCTGGAGACCCTGGATCTGGTGTTTTTCTCAATAGCCAATCTAATATGTACGTATAGGCTTTTCCCTTGTCTGTGTGACTTGAGATATTTTTCTTCATGTCAACTAAATCTTTTTGCTAGTTTTCTCACAGTGATGTCTCGTACAACAATTTCTCATGGTCGTCTAGCTGCCAGGAAAATAGGTACGGACATGAAATCTTGGTAGATATGATATGTCTGCTATCTATTGTTAATAACCTTCCAATATTGAAACAGTAACATCAACACATACCGGAGCTCATATATTAAGAACAACTTGTAAGCACATTCTTCTGCTTAATCTTGCAACAATCAATTAAGCACTAGAATTGGTTTGAATATGTTGTATGGATGAGATTAACTTTTTTGGTAATCTTGTCATACAGAACTGGACTTCTTCCATGTGAGAGTCCAATCACCTGCACGAGCTGTGAGTACATAACATGCATATATTCTGCTTACCTTGTTATTTCTCTCTCTATTGATGGTAATAATCATTATGGATTGTAGATCAGCGAACACTACATATAAATTGTGGTGGAGAGAACATAGTTGTTACAAACTCTTCTCATAAAATAACTTATCAAGCTGATAACAGTCAAACCAACGCCGCATCAAATCAGCACTTCGAAAACTGGGGAATCAGTAACACAGGTGTATTTTTCACGAATGCTCCTGATCTTTATGATGAGGATGATACGTACATCATTTCACCTAGGTTAACACTAGCTGGAGATATTCCTGATCTTTATAAGACTGCACGTCGATCTCCTATCTCTCTTGTGTATTATGCATTTTGCTTGGAAAATGGAGACTACGATGTGAAACTCCATTTTATGGAGATTCAGTTTTCAGACAAAGAACCATACAGTAGTCTCGGCAGACGCATATTTCATGTCTATGTTCAGGTACAACGTCACTCTTTACTGAATAGTTGTTTTCTTTAACCAAGCATGGAAGGTTCATGTTTATTTGCTTTTTTCCCTCTGTTAGGGAGAATTGTTCTTGAAGGATTTTAACATTAAAGAGGAGGCTAATGGAACTTTGACGCCTGTTGTAAAAGTAAAGAAAACTGTGAATGTAACGGATCATACGTTAGAGATTCGGTTGTATTGGGCGGGGAAAGGTACAACCCTCATTCCCAAAAGAGGAAATTATGGTCCTCTTATATCTGCAATCTCCTTGTGTCACAGTAAGGACCTTTCTCCTCTGCTCCTTGAAACACCAAATTATTTGACTATCTCAAGTCTCTGCTTCAGCAACTTTACTCCTAATCGTATATATGTTGTGGCTTCCCTCACATCAAGTGGCCATAACTTCAAATTATCACCTTGGTCTTCTTGTTACCTAACGATAGTATTCATCTTTCAAAATCTCAGGTCTGGAGCCACGATGTGGAGGTCCGAAGACAAAAACACTACTTTGTTAAAGATATTTTTCTGTAACTTGGTGTATATATATTTACACTTTTAGTGTCTGATTTGCAGCGGAGAAAACAAAAGATCCCAGTAATTATGCACTAATTTTTGGGGTAACGGGTGCCTTGGTAACAGTTACTGTCTTGGCTTTGGGATTATATGTTCAGAGAAGATGCAGAGGAGACAAGAACACGAGAGAAAGAGGTACAGTATTAGAGTTCACAGAGTACATGAATCCATTCCTCATATATGCTCGTAGCATTATTTATGATTTTCTCTTTGGAATCTGAGCACAGTAGATTTGAGAGCCCACAGTCTGCAAACGGTTTGCTTTACTTGGAGGCAACTGCAAGCTGCAACAAACAATTTTGATCAATCCAACAAACTTGGAGAAGGAGGTTTTGGATCCGTATTCAAAGTATACTAGATGTCAAGTTCTTCTCAAACGTAGATACCTGAGAAAATATGGGTGTTTTTGTTGTTTCTGATATGAGAAACTTAATGCAGGGAGAGATGTCTGATGGAACTATCATAGCAGTCAAGCAGCTTTCTTCCAAGTCATGCCAAGGAAACCGCGAATTTGTGAATGAGATAGGCATGATTTCAGGTCTGAATCATCCCAACCTTGTGAAGCTTTATGGATGCTGTGTCGAAAATAATCAATTGCTGCTCGTGTATGAGTACATGGAAAATAACTCCCTAGCTCTTGCACTATATGGTAAATAAAAGTCATTCATCTTTTATTTAGAATACGTTTTGAATCTTATTCGAGTGTGCATATATGTTACCACATGTAATGTGATATTATTTCTCTTTGGTTTACAATTTTAATTTCAGGAAAGAGCACCCCGAAATTGGACTGGGCTGCGAGACAAAAAATCTGTGTTGGAATCGCAAGAGGGCTTGAATTCCTTCACGAAGGATCGATGATCAGGATGATTCACCGTGACATAAAAACCACTAATGTGCTTCTAGATGCCGACCTTAATGCAAAGATATCTGACTTTGGATTGGCTAGGCTCCATGGAGGAGAACACACTCACATTAGCACCAGAATTGCAGGAACCATGTAAGTAGTATTGTTTAGACACCGTGGCATAGAAACATAATAGTCTCCTACAAGCTCTGAATGTGTCCTCATTTCTCTTATGCCCTAGTGGATACATGGCTCCAGAATATGCGTTGTGGGGTCACTTGACAGAGAAAGCAGATGTCTACAGCTTTGGGGTTGTGGCAATGGAGATTGTTACTGGGAAGAGTAACGGAACAATGAAGGGAGGAAACGACAGTCTATCACTTATCAATTGGGTAACCGTGGAGCTTTTACTTATATTTAGCCTTTCTCTCGTCCACAATTCCATCTGCAATTCATAGTAACCATAATTATAGTCAAGCTCATTTTTACATCCAATCTCAGGCATTCACACTGCAACAGAAAGAGGACATAGCGGAGATCGTAGATCCAATGCTCAAAGGTGATTTCAACAGCAAAGAAGCAATGAGGATGATCAATGTTGCTCTCGTTTGCACAAACTCATCTCCTTCCTTAAGGCCAACAATGTCAGAAGCCGTGCAAATGCTCGAGGGAGAGATCGAAATAACACAGGTTATGTCAGATCCTTCTATGTATGGACACGACGTGAGCTTTTCAAAGCTGATGATGGAGAAGAATGCAAACAGTCATACCTCAACCAAGGCTGGTGTGTCCGGAAATGAGATATCAGGAACGACGACAATGACATCCTCAGTGTCTGATATGTACCCGTTATACCCAAAATCCTTTATTCTAAACTCCACCACAGAAATTTCTAGTTCCTCGCTGTAATATCAAAGACTGTGCACACTGCCTCTTCTCGACTACACAGTTGTATCATCTAAGTCGTGAAACCTTATAAGGTTTCACAACTTAGATGATACACTTCTCTATCAAATTTTGTCGAATTTTAGTTATTTACTGATTATTATGAAAATCCATAATGTATTTTTGTTGATCCGATCACGCTAGTTTACTCTGATTATGTTCTCATCCTAAGGTAACCTTAAATCCATAAAGGGTGTGCACATTGCCTCCTCTCTTTCAAGATCAGAAAGCTTGTTGTGCTTATCTTATAATAGACTACATATAGTTGTATAAACTAAGTTGTGAAACCTTAAAATTACTCTTAAAAAAATTTGTCGAATTTTACAGATTATCAGTAAAAAATAGTTTAGGGATTTTTGCCAGGGTCAGAGAAAATGTTGGGTCAAGCTTGCAAAAACATTTTGATGACTTAAGAGATTTTGGGGTGAGTTGTGTTTGTACATTCCTCAGGTTTGGGACTAAAGCACGTAATTTCCATTATTACTATATTCTCTTTATGTAACTTTTCAAGAAAGAAAACCTTTCCGATTCAGTAAGCTTCTGGTTTAGCTTGTCTTCGGTTATATGTTGAGTTGGTTTGGTTTACGTATTTCTGGCGTGGAGTACATGATCCATTCTCGCGGTAGATGCTCTCAGGTTCACAAGGGTGGCTTGAGACGAACAAATTAGTTGTAAGGAATGAAACTTGCGATGGAAAATGTTCTTTCGTATTATATATACTTTACTTGTTGTGTGATGTTTTATGTGGATTGTGTGGTTTTCAATCCACTTTCACTGAGTAATTTCTCCCCGAACTATTCATGCCTTTCTTTATTTGTCTAACATGTAAAACGAAAGTCATTTATGATTTATTAACAAATCGGGTCGAATTGGAATCATCTGTGTAAAGTAATACCCAAAAAATAGGGGTGTTACACAAAAGCTAAAAAGAGAAAGGGAGGTGCTCTCACTAGAGAACACTAATTGTAATTCTGAATTGTACTTTACACATTTTCATTTTGTTTGAAAAGTAAAATAAAAATCTTTAGTACCAAAAAGTCCTTCCAATAATTCTTCTTGCCTTTATTGCGTTGATTTCTTCTTGCCTTTATTGCGTTGCTAACTTAGAAAAAGTCTTTGCTTTGACGAGAAGAACATGTCATTCGCTTTAACTCACATTTCTCTCCTGAAAAATTTGCATAAAACTTTTTCAGATGGCAACATGCAAAGTTTTTCACTAGCATTTTAAACCTCCTCATTCACACTTCAAACCACTAACGTGACTTATTGATTTGCTTTTTACCAAAATTTTAAACATAATAGTAAACATGGTTAATGGACTAGTTACCTCCGTTTTATTTTAATTAAAAGCATATATAAATTAGAAAAGATAACCATGTACTTACTACTAAAATAATTTTACATGAAAATTAGAGGAAAAAAACAAATCAATTTAGGAATTAGGGTTTTTCGGGTAGAGACGAAACTTTGAAAATTCGTCGATCCCTAGGGTCATAGGGTGATTACTCAGGAAACTCAGAGTACACTGCTCGGTTTGTAAGACCAAAACGGTATTATGACACTGTGACGGCACTATCAGTTCGTCCCCTGTTATGTTCAAGTTACCGTAACTTTTTTAAATTACCGGTAATTTTAGAAAAGTTAAAGTAACTTGTTTGAAGCATTTTTGTCCATAAAATCTCAATATGTCATTTTCTTAATGAATAACTTGAAAGTGATATATGAACAACCACTATCTCATAAGAAGACAGGAAACATCAAACAACTTCCCTCGATATTCAAACATTACTTTTCGTGGAAAAATAAAACTAATTTTCGTCAGTATGATATATCTCTTCTTGATGATAATATTGTAATTTGTGGCTAACGATAGTTCACAATACACACTACACATACAAAGAATCATTATACATTCGGCAATCTAACGCAGCGTCAGCTTTCTGTTAGTTCATTTGAAGAGACGCAGCAGCTATAGCTTTTAGAAGTTACAGAAGGCCATTGGGAGTCGCTGGATTTTTCGGCGTCGACGAAACCACCGGGACGGAGTCGCAGGGGCAGATAATCACCAACTCCATGACGAGAATCAGAGAAGATGAATAAGAGATAGATAAGCCTCCTTTTTGTTGCTCCTAAGTTAGATTGCCATAAATAACATATCTCGATGTTGATCGTCTTGTCGGTTCTTCTTCTATTCTTTACCATCATCACAAGCTTCTTCGCAATTTCAACACCATTAGCTCTTCATCCAGATGAATGTATGAGAAAAATATCCATTTTTATGCTTATTTTTTTATAAGATCATGATTCATGGCTAAAATCCGCATATTTAAATCTCTATATATTAATGGTTAAATATTTACGCAGTTAAAGCACTAGAGAAGATAGGTACTACACTTGGTATCAAGGGATTGGACCTAAGTTATGAAGACCCTTGCATTTCAGGAACCTTAAAGATGATACCAGAAGTTGCTGTTGTTTCGAATCCAGAGATTAGAAACAATACCATTCGTTGCGATTGTAGCTATAACAACGATACCATATGTCATATAACAAGCATGTGAGTGGTATTATCATTGTTTATGTCTTCTTTCTTTTAGATATTTTTCTTGTGATATAATGATGTTTTTCTATTTTCTTGCTGCATTTTTGAACGAAAACAGAGATCTCAAGACCCTTAGCCTTCCAGGAACACTTCCACCTGAGTTTGCTGACCTTCGATATCTCCAATCGATGTGAGTCCGACCACGTGAATTTTTAAATATCAAATAAATTCCAGAGAAATATATTCTTAAAAATATTACACTTTGAAGATAAGTTTCCTAAAAATATTATCGTTATTATAATTATTCAAAAATATCTTTAACAGTTTTGGTTTTCCAAAAAATACTATAAACATAAAAATTGAATTTTAAAGATCTAAGGAGGAGAACATCTTGTTGACGTTGAGGATGTACCTTTCCTTATAGTATAACTAGAGATTGCCCACGCGTTGCGTGGGTTTAAAAATTATTGTAAAAGTAGACAATAATTTATAATTTCTTCACTATTTGTATATTTAATGTTACATAAATTAAATGTTTATCGTAAATAATTATCTATGTTAGAAGACTTAGTATTTGTAAAAAATTAATGGACATATATAATGTTATATGAAAAAAAAGATAGGTCATTCATTAATAAAAGTTATAGCATATGGAAGACATTGTTTTGGGTACAAATCTCTAACTTGTATGTCTTTATCAATATTCACTACAGTTCTTTAAAAAAAATGATTTATCATCTTTTTTTTTCTTGCATCAGACACATCTGTAAAAAACAAAAAATTGATTAAAAAAATTGAAGTATGCTTTGCTTTTAATGAGACATATGATCTCAACAAAAAAATTGGAATGCATCTTTGTAATTGTTTCATGAGAACTTTGAATCGTACTAAGAGAATAATAGCAGCTTGATTGTATTTTTGTCCCACACTCTTTACTAATTTGTTGTGATTTTTGTCTTTACCATCAGTTCAGTGTAAAAATGAATATGTTTTCTAGATTCATGATTTGTGTTGGAGTAAAGTTTTTTTCCAGAGAGTATTGGTTAAAAGAGTTACTTTGTCTACCACAAATTATTTTAATTGTATAGGCAAATTGGAGTTAAAAACCGTGAGGACTTAAAAAGAAAAACTAATATACATTTTCTAATTAGACTTTAGCATTCTAACGGTTTTAAAAGTTCTTAAATCATTTCTTAATTTTCTCACAACATTTTGTTTTTGTTCATGTTACTTATTTTTATTAATGCTTTTTTGTAACTCTTTGTTTTAAAATCACAACTATTTATACGGAGACACAGTTTTAAACATTTGTTTTGTTAAAGTGTTTTTTTAAAATTGTTTGGATTAATTGTTATAGTGGCTTTTTTTACAAAAATAAGTTTTTTAATAGACAAATTAGAAAACCGAATATGAAAAGAATAGGTGACACATGACTTGAATTTAAGAAAACGCTACAATATTATATAAGATCTATTTTAAAACTGTTTAAAATTTGTAAAATTTAGAATCATAGTTTTTGTGAGTATCAAAGAAAGAAAGAAAATAATGACTAATTTATAGTGTAACTTGTTGTTGAAATGAATTAACATTAATTAGCTATTAAATTATTAGAATTAATTGTCAATAAAAAAAATTTAAAATATTAAATGTCAAAAGAGTAGATGACACATGGTAAACTCTCATGACTTGAAGTTTTGAGAACCTTAAAATATTATATATGATATACTCTCTTCACTCTCGTTCTCCCTTTCCATGGTTTTTTTGTTTGTTAAAAAGTAAATATTTCACATATTTTGTTAGACCGGCCCTGTTGGACCCCAACATCAAAACTCACTAAGGACGAACAAGCAGCCACGGCCGAAAAACCCAAAACTCAGGTGCGGCCGTCACACATGAGGCTTCTTCGATTCACTCACCGTGAGAGACAAGACAAAACTAAAGCATCTTAAATGTATCAATCGCCGGAAAACTAGATATCAGAATGCCTTCTCACAATACATCGGAAAGGCGAGAGATGATCGGTGGACGAAAAAGTTTCGACGGCGGTTTGGGGAGAAAATCGCTGCGCATGGGATCTATGAGTGCGACTCTGTGAAGTTTCTTTTTATAGAGAATGAGAGAAGTGATCATATTATTGATTCACAAAGGATGTCAATATATACAACAAGAGAGGAGATAGGGTATACGTACATAGTTAATGAGAATATATGATTTACATAAATAGATGATTGTCATATCAATCACTGAGAAATCATTGATATCAATCACTGATATGATTCTATACTAATACTTTTCCTCTCCATAGTAGTTACTTTACATTAGTCACTAACTCGACAGAGAATCTTTGTCTAGTCACATCATCCATATCTTTTATAGAGTAATTGACACTAGTTTTGGACGGTGGTAAATGGGGTTAGTGCTAATCTAGTAACTCAAAAACATCCTAGAACAAGCCTATGGACATTCCAGGAGCATGTCTAGTCTGTTCCGGAGCATCCTAAAATCAATCCCAACAAATATACCTTATTACCTTGAATTTATTATTTAGTGCACCAAAATACTTGTTATCAAAAAACAAAAACTGTGTAGCAAAGAGAGCGATGATCAAAGTTTTAAGCGAATTTTCTTTCTTGTTTGCAGCAACTTGTGCAGAAATTACCTGTCGGGCACAATTCCAATGGAGTGGGCTTCATTACCATACCTCACTTACATGTTAGCTCTCTCTTTCTCCGACACTTGATCTTCATGATTTGTGACTAACCTTTTGACTTTTCTGGCAGCTCGGTCTGCGCCAACAATTTGTCTGGGAATTTTCCAATTTGGTTACAAAACTTCAAGAATCTGACTCACCTGTATGTCTCAAATTGTTTGTAGTTACATAATGTTGCTTTTTCAGTTACATGTAATGTTACAGTAATTTGCAGAGGGATTGAAGCAAACCAGTTCTCTGGTCAGATTCCTGATGAGATTGGTAACTTGACCAACCTAGAAGCATTGTAAGACCCTTTTGCTTCTAACCATTTTCCAAAAACCTTTGGCTATTTATGGAAATAAAGAAAAGTATTTGGTTTTGCAGGCATCTAACATCCAATCAATTTACAGGAAGGCTACCTATCACTCTCGCTAGACTGGTGAACCTTAAGGATTTGTAAGTTGTTGCTTTTGTAACTTGAAATGCTCATCTATAGTTAGACTTAAAGATTAGTAAGTTCCTGAGGATATGGACACATGTTGCCAGAAGCTTCGAGGGCGCAGTCAACTATTTTTTGTTGTTTGTCTAATAAGATAAATTTTACAAAGCTCTAAATTAGTTGTTTGTTTTCATTATGCAGTAGGGTAAGTGACAATAACTTTACTGGCATCATCCCAGGATATATTGGCAACTGGTCTCGCCTTGAAAGGCTGTAAGCTTGTCCTTAGCCAATTCTTGTAATTTCTGATATAGTTTGTGTTTCTGCACCGTCTAACTTGTGTCAGTTATGATCAACAGATATCTATATGCAAGTGGACTGAAAGGACCTATTCCTGATGCAGTCGCCCAGCTAAAATATCTTACAAAAGTGTAATTAACTACCTTCAATAGATTAGCAAAAGGACAACTGAAACAAGACTGATGTTTATTGTCACATGCAGGAGTATCGGTGATACGACTGGGATAAACACCTTTCCAATTCTATCCAGCAAGGCCATCAAAACCCTGTATTTAATTTTCTATTTCTAGTTTTGAGGCTTGATTTTATCTGACAATGTCAAGCTGAAGTGTCCCTCCCTGTTCCAGGATTTTGAGGAATGTGGGTTTGTCGGGTCCAATTCCTGCTTACATCTGGAGTATGCCAGACCTGAACGTTCTGTAAGTTTTTTCTGGTCACAAGTGAAAAGACTTTGTAAGTTTGAAACTTCTCAGAACTAACCTAGTAAGGAATTTATGTACGACTTGATCAGTAATACTTGTGACATTTTTTATATATGTTCTTAGTCTTACTGGACTACATCAGTTGTATGGATTAGAACATGAATAAAAATCATAGAGAGGAAAAGGTAGCTTTTTGTGAGAGTGATATTTAGGAACTTTTTGCGGAAATGTATGGATTTATATATGCAAACATATACGATAGTTACAATTACGCCTGTACCAAATTTATCTATTAACTATGTACATATTTGCTGCAGTGATTTAACGTTTAACAAGTTGACTGGTGAAGTTAATGGAATACAAAGAGCGCCAAAATATACGTAAGTTCTACAATCTGAGATTGAGAATTTTAAAGAGCTGGAGACCTTTTCATTTGAATGCCACTGTATCATGATCAAGTATCTATGGTTTTGATATGTTCTTTCAGCTATTTGACTGGAAATAGGCTTTCTGGAGACGCTGGATCTGGTGTTTTTCTCAATAGCAAATCTAATATGTACGTTTAGGCTTTTCCCTTGTCTGTATGACTTGAGATATTTTTTCGTTATGTCAACTAATCTTTTTGCTGGTTTTCTATTTTGGTTATTTCTCACAGTGATCTCTCTTACAACAATTTCTCATGGTCGTCTAGCTGCCAGGAAAAGAGGTATTAACATGAAATCTTGGTAGATAGAATACGTCTGCTGATTATTGTTAGTAACCATCAATATTGAAACAGTAACATCAACAGATACCGGAGCTCATATATTAAGAACAATTTGTAAGCACATTCTTCTGCTTTATCTTGCAACAATCAAGCAATAGAAATGGTTTGAATATGTTGTACGGATGAGATTTCTAACTATTTTGGTAGCCTTGTCATACAGAACTGGGCTTCTTCCATGTGCTGCTCCAATCAAGTGCATGAGCTGTAAGTACATAATGGGTGGTCTAATCTTATCTCTAATATGCAGATATTCTGATGTCTTCTTACCTTGTTAATTGTCTTTCTCTATTGATGGTAATAATCATTATGGATTGTAGATCAGCGAACACTACATATAAATTGTGGTGGAGACAATATAGTTATTACAAACTCTTCTCATAAAATCACTTACCAAGCTGATAACAAAACCAAAGCCGCAACAAATCAGCACTTCGAAAACTGGGGAATCAGTAACACAGGTGTATTTTTCACGGATAATAATAGTGAGGATGATACGTACATCATTTCAACTAGTTTAACACTATCTGGAGATTCTCCTGATCTTTATAAGACTGCACGCCGATCTGCTGTCTCTCTTGTTTATTATGCGTTTTGCTTGGAAAATGGAGCTTACGATGTGAAACTCCATTTTATGGAGATTCAGTTTTCAGACAAAGAACTATACAGTCGTCTCGGCAGACGCATATTTGATGTATATGTTCAGGTAAAGCGTCACTCTTTACTGAATAATTGCTTTCTTTAGTAAGATACATGTTTTTTTCCTTTATCTCCTCTGTTAGGGAGAATTGTACTTGAAGGATTTTAACATCAAAGAAGAGGCTAATGGGACTCTAACACCTGTTGTGAAAGTAAAGAACTCTGTTAATGTGACCGATCATACGTTAGAGATTCGGTTGTATTGGGCAGGGAAAGGAACAACCCTCATTCCCGAAAGAGGAACTTATGGTCCTCTTATATCTGCGATCTCCTTGTGTAATAGTAAGGACCTTCCTCCTCTGCTCGTTAAAAACTAAATTATTTCAGTATCTCAAGTCTTTGCTTAAGCAGCCTTACTCCTTATTGAATTTATGTTATGGCTTCCCTCACATAGAGTTGTTTCACTCTCAAGTGGCCATAACTTCAAATTATCACCTTGATCTTCTTGACACTGGTTCTTTCCACCTAAGTATAATATTCGTCTTTCAAAATTGCAGGCCTGGAGCCACGATGTGGAGGTACAAAAACAAAGAAAACACTACATTGTGAAAGATATTTTCCTGTAGGTTGGTGTATATATATTTACACTTTTAGTGTCTCATTTGCAGCGGAGAAAATAAAACATCACACTAAGTATCCCCTAATTTTTGGGGTAACGGGTGCCTTGGTAACAATTACTCTCTTGGCTTTGGGATTATATGCTCAGAAAAGATGCAGAGGAGACAAGAACACTAGAGAAAGAGGTATTAGAGTTCACAGAGTATATGAATCCATTCTTCATATATGCTCATAGCATTACTAATGATTTTATTTTGGGAACCTCAAAACATAGACCTGAGAGCCCGGAGTCTGCAAACTGTTTGCTTTAGTTGGAGGCAACTGCAAGCTGCAACAAACAATTTTGATCAAGCCAACAAACTTGGAGAAGGAGGTTTCGGATCCGTATTCAAAGTACAACCAAAACAGTTCTTGTCAGACGTAGATACCTGATTAAATTATTGCTTCTTCGGATTTCTGATATGGGAAAGTTAATGCAGGGAGAGATGTCTGATGGAACTATCATAGCAGTCAAGCAGCTTTCTTCCAAATCATGCCAAGGAAACCGTGAATTTGTGAATGAGATAGGCATGATTTCAGGTCTGAATCATCCCAACCTTGTGAAGCTTTATGGATGCTGTGTCGAAAATAATCAATTGCTGCTCGTGTATGAGTACATGGAAAATAACTCCCTTGCTCTTGCGCTTTATGGTAAAAAAAAATCATTCATCTTTTCTTGAGAAATACATTTTGAGTCTATTTCAATTAAAGTACATGTAAAGTGATATCATTTCTCTTTGGTTGCCAGGAAAGAGTTCCTTGAAACTGGACTGGGCAGCGAGACAAAAAATCTGTGTTGGAATCGCAAGAGGGCTTGAATTCCTCCACGAAGGATCCATGATCAGGATGGTCCACCGTGACATAAAAACCACTAATGTTCTTCTAGACGCTGACCTTAATGCAAAGATATCTGACTTTGGATTGGCTAGACTCCATGAAGCAGAACACAGTCACATTAGCACCAAAATAGCTGGAACCATGTAAGTAGTATTGCATAAACACCTTGGCAAAGAAACATAATTGTCTCCTACAGCCTCTGAATGTGTCTTCATTTCTCTTACGCCATAGCGGATACATGGCTCCAGAATATGCGTTATGGGGTCAGTTGACAGAGAAAGCAGATGTCTACAGCTTCGGGGTTGTGGCAATGGAGATTGTTAGTGGGAAAAGTAATATGCAACAGAAGGGAGGGGATGATAACGTCTCACTTATCAATTGGGTAACCGTGGAGCTTTTACCTATCTTTGGCCATTTTTTCGTCCAGACTTCCATTTGAAATTCCGTGAATCTGTGATTTCTGTAACCATAATTTGTCAAACTCATTTTTACTTCAAATCTCAGGCACTGACATTGCATCAGAAAGGGGACATAATGGAGATCGTGGATCCAATGCTCGAAGGTGATTTCAACAGTAAAGAAGCAATGAGGATGATCAATGTTGCTCTCGTTTGCACAAACTCATCTCCTTCATTAAGGCCTACAATGTCAGAAGCCGTGCAAATGCTCGAGGGAGAGATAGAAATAACACAGGTTATGTCAGATCCTTCTATGTATGGACACGACGTGAGCTTTTCAAAGCTGATGATGGAGAATGCAAACAGTCATACCTCAACCAAGGCTGGTGTGTCCGGAAATGAGATATCAGGAACAACGACAATGACATCCTCAGTGTCTGATATGTACCCGTTATACCCAGAATCCTTTATCCTAAACTCCACCACAGAAATTTCTAGTTCCTCGCTGTAATGTCAAAGACTGTGCACACTGTCTCTTCTCGACTACACAGTTGTATCATCACAACTTAGATGATACAATTCTCTATCAAATTTTGTCGAATTTTAGTTTTCTACAGATTATAATGAAAATCCATAATATATTTTTGTTGATTTACTCTGATTATGTTCTCATCATAACTTGGAATTTGGAAAGGCTTTCATTTTGTATTAAAAAATATACTTTAAATCGTTATAAAACTAGTAAATGAAAGAGACCCTAAATAAAATTGCTATCGAAGAGAACACGTCTACTTCTTGACTGCTTGCATTGCGTTTACTCAGTCTCCTCTAGGGAACATTACTTTAAATCCTTTTTCTAGACATCCATTACTTTTCAATGCTTTAATAGTACTGATGTGATTTTGTGATTATTATTTGCATGGACTCTTCCTACGTATCCATAAATTTCTTTAATCAATTTGGAAAAGTAACACTTGCTTTATCTTTTTGGTTCTGTCTGTCAGTTTGGACTGACATATAATTCATTTGCGTCTACTTAGAAAACTAAAGTCGTTGCAAATTCATTAGTAATTACTTGGAAAGTGTTTCAGTTAGTAGTTTTAAGAGAAAACTATCGTTATAAAGCGAATAAAGTTAATTGAAATCTAAAAGGTGCTTCTAACAAGTATATCTCTTGTATATTTTTTTTATTTTTTTTATTTTTTTATCTCTTGTATATTGCATTGTGTTTACTATAAAGTCTTCGTCCTGCATGGGAAACATTACTTTAAATGCTTTCTTCATAGTACAAGAACGAATGGTGTGCTATAGTGATGTGATTTTGTGTTTTATATTTTGCTTGGACTCTTTCCTACGTATCAATTTCAATCAATTTGTGAATGTAACACTTCATTTATTCACTTTTGCTTTCGATTGTTAGGTCGGATTGATATTTAATTCACTTCCACCAAAGGATGAAAGATTAATGAATTTATGTATTCGTTTAAACTGAAGATTAGTTTAGAATTCGGCACAAGATCTTTGGCATGTAGTTTAGTTCATAGTTCAACAATATATATGATATAAAAAAAAGATATATATATGACATAGTTGTTAGAAAAGATTTAAACGGGACATATTATTTTGTTAATAATTGTATCATGCTAAATTTTTGTTATAACACTTTGATAATTAAAAACAAATAATTAAGAGCATTATAAAACAAATTATTCTAAGGTTATAATGAAATCCATAAAATCTAATTAAAGAAGTTACTGCAAGAATAGTTCAACGTCGTCCGTACAGTATTGATTGAAAAGTAATCAATGAAAGACATAAGGAGACATGAAACATCAAGCATTCATGAACCTCTCCATTTAACACTATAGCTTCGACATCGACATTAATTTTTGTCAATATATATTTCTATTCTCTAGCCACCGACGACAAAATAAGACCCTAAACAAAAATATAAACAACATTTCTCCGTATAATTATATATATATATATATTATATTTATATGTATATATAACCTCTTGCTGATGATAACATTGTAATTAGCCAAACAAACACACATACAAAGAATCACTAAACATAATTATATCGGTATGTCGTCGATAATCTTGTCGGCTTTTCTTATGTTCTTCATCATTATGACAAGCTTCCTCGCAACTCTAACAACATCGGCTGCTTCATCATCTCTTCCTCAAGATGAATGTATGAAAAAGAATCACCATTCTCTAAAATTCTCATAATTAATCAAAGCTTATATATAATTTTTCGTTAATGTATACAGTGAATGCGCTAAAGGAGATAGCTACTACACTTGGTTTCAAGAGATTTAAAGTAAGTGATGGAGATTGCCGTTTACAACCTCTAAAGATCATTACACAAGAAGAAGAACATAATGGTGTTTCGAATTCCGAGAAGAAAAACAACATTGTTTGTGATTGTAGCTTGGACAACAACATGACTTGTCATATTACAGAATTGTTAGTGTTATTATTCTTCCATCTTCTTCTCCTAGAACTCTATTAGTTTTTAAATATTGTTATTTTAATTTGTTCTTCCAATATTTGAGAAATACAGAGAGTTCAAGACCCTTAGCCTTCCAGGAAAACTTCCACCTCAGTTGGTCAAGCTTCGATATCTTCAGAAGATGTAAGTTTGGAATTTATTTAACAAATTAATGATTATTAGTTGGATGTTTCAACTTGTAAGACATGCATCATCAATAGTATACAAATCTTTGTTTTTTACTATCCAGAACATATATCAAGTTCTCTATTTTTTGGAGGTGTTAAAATTATATTAGAAAAAAATAAAAGTTATTAATTTACCACTCATAATATGAGTGTCTATAGGAAAAATTAGTTGAATAATTCAAAAAAAATTATAATTCATAACCTAACCAATTAACCTAAATTTAGTGGATATAATTATGTCGCATTAACTAATTTTTGTTAATTGTTAAATTATTACTCTCTCCGTTGCAAAATAGTTGTCAAATTCATTTTTAAGGGTAAAAAAAAAATTATAATATGTTATCTTAATATACGTAAAATCACCTAGAGTGACAACTATTTTGCAACGGAGAGAGTATTTTTTTCTTGGCTATTTAGCAAATTAGCCCTTTTCAAAAATATCATAAAAAAAGATTGAAAAGAAATTTGACCTCTAAAAACTAAATCATGACATATCATGATATAATTTTAGTAACACTTTACAAAAATATTATAAATGTAACATTTTTGAAAAGTTGCATTAACTCATGGAGTTTACAAATTGGTTATTTGGTATGGTTTCGAATTGATTCAAATTCGAGATCGTCCGGTTTATTACGGTTTTTGTGACCAATTAAAACGAAATAATTTAAGAATTGAGCTTCTCCGGTTTTGAGATTCTCCTCTTGAAAGATGACACCAATGGAGAAAAACTGTGTAGCAAGAGAATCTCCAATGAGAAAGAGTTTTTCTTCTTGTTTGCAGAGACTTGTGCAGAAACTATCTCTCGGGCACAATCCCAATGGAATGGGCGTTACTGCCAAATCTCACTTCCATGTTAGCTCTCTCTCTCTTTCTCTCACTCTCCGATACTTGATCTTCATGATTTGTGACTAACTTTGAATTTGTTTCACGCAGCTCTCTCTGCGCCAATAATCTGTCTGGGAAATTACCAATTGGGTTACAAAACTTCAAGAATCTCACATTCCTGTATGTCTCAAATTGTCTCTAGTTACAGAATGTGCTTTTTCAATTACAGTAATGTGATGAAATTTTTGCAGAGGGCTCGAGGCAAACCAGTTCGCTGGTCAGATTCCTGATGAGATTGGTTACTTGACTAACTTAACAGGACTGTAAGACTACCTTTGCTGCATCCTCAAAATCTCTAAGATGATGGAAAAGTGAAAATGTAATTTGATGTCTTTGTTGTGAAACTGGATTTTGTAGGCAATTTGGGTCCAATCAGTTTACAGGAATCCTGCCAAGCACTTTCGCTAGACTGGTAAACCTTGAGGACTTGTAAGTTTTTGCTCTACTTACAAGTATGGAAGAAATTCAAAAGCTTTTTGCCCTTTTTTAACTTGAAATGCTCATATTTAGTTAGAGTTAAAGATTGGTAAACACATGAAGTTCCCGAGGGGATACATTTCGCCAGAAGTTTTTATCATATATGGCACCTAGATTGAACTGAAACATGTTTGGCTTAAAGCTTTTGTACTCAACTTCTTCCACAACTTTGTTTCTTCTTAGTATAGAATATTTGGTTGTAAATTGATTCAACACTTACGAAATGCTCATTTCAGTAGATGAAGAGATAGTCAAGAGAACCAATTAAGTAGTCCAAGAAGATAATTTCACAAAGATCTAAACTAGTTATTTTTTTCCCTTTATGCAGTAGGGTAAGTGACAATAACTTTAATGGTACAATCCCAGGATATATTGGCAACTGGTCTCGCCTTGAAAAGCTGTAAGCTTCTCCTTCATCCACATTGTATTTTCTCTTATGGTTTGTGTTTCTGTAAGTCTAACTTTTGTCGGTTATGATCAACAGACATCTATATGCATGTGGACTGAGAGGACCTATTCCTGATGCAGTGGCTCGCCTAGAAAATCTTAAAGAACTGTAATGAACTATTTTCAATAGATTAGCAAAAGGACCAACGAATGAAGCTGACGTTTTAAGCATTATATTTGTATGCAGGCGTATTAGTGATACAACCGGGATAAACTCCTTTCCAAATATATCTAGCAAAGACATCAAACACTTGTATGTATTTCCCTCTAATGCTTTCTTTTTCTAGATTTTATCTGAGAATGTCAAGCTCAAGTCTCTGTCCCTGTTCCAGGACATTGAGGAATGTGAGTTTGTCTGGTCCAATTCCTCCTAACATCTGGAAAATGACAAACCTAAAGACTCTGTAAGTTATTTAAATTATATTAAAAAAGACTAGCTTGAATAATATCTTCCACATGTACCTGCTGAGGAGTTTGCGTAGGACTAGATGCTTAAAGTTATTTAAAAAGATTCTATGTTCTGATATAGAATATCATGGTCTCATGAGTAAGCACATTAAAAACATTGTAGAGAAAGAGAAGGTAACCAGTTGTGAGAGTGATATCCAAGTTTGAGAGGATCTATTTATTATCTTTTGCAGAAAATCAATAATTACACAGTTACGTTTCTATCCAAAGAAATCCATTTAGTTTTACATGTTATTTGCTGCAGTGATTTATCATTTAACCATTTGACTGGTGAAGTTCAAGGAGTACAAAACGGATACCAATTTACGTAAGTACTATAATCTGAGACCTGTTGATGTGAATCCTATAGAATCACTCTGTATAATTTTCCATTCAACATGTTTTTTTCAGCTATTTAACTGGCAATATGCTTACTGGAAACATTGAATCTGGTGCCTTACTCAACAGCAAATTTAATATGTACGTTTCAAGCCTTCCCTTGTTTGTATGGTTTGAGAAATTTGCTGCCATGTCAACTAATCTTCTTGTCGGTTTTCCGTATTTGACGGATCTTTGCAGTGATCTCTCTTACAATAATTTCTCCTTGTCGGCTAGCTGCCAGGGAAATAGGTACGAGCATGAAATCTTGGTTGGTAGGATACATCTTCTTCTATTTGATTATAACCTGCTTATCCTGAAGATTCTGTTATTACTTTTTGTTGAACCAGTTACATTAACACATACAATAGCTCGTATTTGAAGAAGAATCTGTAAGTTTACACTGCTTTATCTTGCAACAAGAACAGATTAAACTTAGCTATCGCTTGCTTTCGTCTACGGCTGTAGAAATGGTTTGAATGTCTTGTGCTGATGAGATGCCTAAATATTCTGATCGTGTTGTCATACAGAACTGGGCTTCTGCCTTGTGCTGGTCCAATCAACTGCAAGAAGAGTAAGTACATATTGAGCCTTTCTAACTTATCTCTATCATGCATTGACATAATCTCTTTTGTTGATGCCCTCTTTCTTAACATCAAGAAATCAGACAGCCTCTACTTCTTCTACTGATGGTGATAATTGTTATGGATTGTAGATCAGCGATCATTACATATAAATTGTGGTGGAGAAACTGTAACTATTACAAACTCCTGGGGTAAAATAACTTATCAAGCTGATAATAGTCCAACCGACCCTGCAACAAATCAGCACTTGGAAAACTGGGGAATCAGTAACACAGGTGACTTTACCGACGATGAGGACACTCATGATACGTACTTCACTTCAGCAGAACCTGGAGATTTGTCTGATTTATATAAGAATACACATCTATCTGGAGATTCTCCTGATCTTTATAAGACTGCACGTCGATCTGCTCTCTCTCTAACTTATTATGCGTCCTGCTTGGAAAATGGAATCTACAATGTGACACTTCATTTTATGGAGATCCAGTTTTCAGAAAAAGAATTATACTGTCATGTCGGTAGGCGCATATTTGATGTCTATGTTCAGGTAAAGTCACCATTTACTGAATAACTTGTCGTTTGTAATCATATTAAAGATTAATGTTTATTTTCTTTTGTCCTTTTTGCCCATGTTAGGGAGCATTGTTCTTGAAGAATTTTAACATTAGAGAGAAGGCTAATGGGACTATGAAGCCTGTTGTAATAGAAAAGAAATCTGTTAATGTGACCGATCATACGTTAGAGATTCGGTTGTATTGGGCAGGGAAAGGGACAACCCTCATTCCCAGCAGAGGAATTTATGGTCCTCTTATATCTGCAATCTCCGTGTGTCATAGTAAGGATCCTTCTCCTCTGATCGTCAAAGTCTCTGCTTGAGAAACTTTACTCTTTATCATATGGCTTTCTTCACATCTAATTGTTTCCGTCTCAAATGGCCACAATATCAGATTATTATCTTCTTTATCATATGGCTTTTACACTTCTCCCTCATCTTCGTGGCACCTAATGGTGATATTGATCTTTCGAAATTTCAGGTGTGGACCGACATTGTGGAGGTCCAAAGACGAAAAAAAATTGTTTGTTAAAAATATATCTTTCTATAACTTGGTGTGTATATATATATATATATATATATTTACACTTTTAGTGTCTCATTTGCAGCGGAGAAAACAGAACATCACACTAAGTATCCCCTAATTTTTGGGGTAACGGGTGCCTTGGTAACAATTACTCTCTTGGCTTTGGGATTATATGCTCAGAAAAGATGCAGAGGAGACAAGAACACTAGAGAAAGAGGTATTAGAGTTCACAGAGTATATGAATCCATTCTTCATATATGCTCATAGCATTACTAATGATTTTATTTTGGGGGCCTGAAAACATAGACCTGAGAGCCCAGAGTCTGCACACTGTTTGCTTTACTTGGAGGCAGCTGCAAGCTGCAACAAACAATTTCGATCAAGCTAACAAACTTGGAGAAGGAGGTTTCGGATCCGTATTCAAAGTACAACCAAAACAGTTCTTCTCAAACTTAGATACCTGAGAAAAATATGACTGTTTTTTGTTTCTGATATGAGTAACATCATGCAGGGAGAGATGTCTGATGGAACAATCATAGCAGTCAAGCAGCTTTCTTCCAAGTCATGCCAAGGAAACCGCGAGTTTGTAAATGAGATAGGCATGATTTCAGGTCTGAATCATCCAAACCTTGTGAAGCTTTATGGATGCTGTGTTGAAAAGGATCAGTTGCTGCTCGTGTATGAGTACATGCAAAATAACTCACTTGCACTTGCGCTTTATGGTAAATAAAAGTCATTTAGCTTTCCTTTGTTGAGTCTACTAAATCAAGTGTAGATATATCATCTCTCTTTGGTTTACATCCATTGCCAGGAAAGAATTCCCCGAAATTGGACTGGGAAGCGAGACAAAAAATCTGTGTTGGAATCGCAAGAGGGCTTGAATTCCTTCACGAAGGATCACTGATCAAGATGGTTCACCGTGACATAAAAACCAGTAATGTGCTTCTAGATGCCGAACTAAATGCAAAGATATCTGACTTTGGATTGGCTAGGCTCCATGAAGAAGAACACACTCACATTAGCACCAAAATTGCAGGAACCATGTAAGAGTAGATTATAAAACACTAACCGCACCGTGGCCAAAGAATTATAGCTCAGTCTTGGTTTCTCTTATATTCAGCGGATATATGGCTCCGGAATATGCATTATGGGGTCACTTGACAGAGAAGGCAGATGTGTACAGCTTCGGGGTTGTGGCAATGGAAATTGTTAGCAGGAGGAGTAATACAAAACAGAAGGGAAGTGCTGATCATGTCTCGCTTATCAATTGGGTAACTGTGGAGCTTTTCTTTCTTTTTAGCCCATTCAGTTCACAATTTATATAGTTGAATGAATCTGTGCAGTTTTGACCCGTTTCTTCATCGAATCTCAGGCGCTGACGCTGCAACAGAAAGGGGACATAATGGACATCGTAGATCCAATGCTCGAAGGTGATTTCAACAGCAAAGAAGCAGTAAGGATGATCAAAGTTGCTCTCGTTTGCACAAACTCATCTCCTTCCTTAAGGCCAACAATGTCAGAGGTTGTGGAAATGCTCGAGGGAGAGATGGATATAACACAGGTTATGTCAGATCCTGGTTTATATGGACACAACTTGAGCATCTCAAAGCTGGGGGACATTGATACACACGGTAGCTCGAGCACGTCTGGTGTGACCGATCAAACGACAACGACAATAAATTCCTCTGTTTCTGGTTCTGATCTCTACCCGTTATACCCAGATACCCAGACTCCGTAATCCAAACTCCACGGTAGAATTTTCATCGTCGTCATTGTGGTATCAAATTGAACATTGCCTTGTCTCTTATGAGAGGCTTGTGAGGCTATCCTATAGTTAGAGACATAAGTTATATCATTCAAGTTGTCTGAAACGACCTTACTATTTAGCTCAGTTTACATATATCCAAAAATACTTTGTAAAATTAAATTATATTTTTCCTGAAATCTATTTATTTACATCGATTTCTCTCCATGGGATTGACTTCGGATGACATCAAATGGGCATGAAAGAGTAACTCGATGATAATTTAACTAAATCTAGAGTTTATTGCTTCTGTAAATGATTTAGAAACAAATGTCTTCAAGAAGTTTATTACACACAGAGAAGACTTCACTGAGAGTAACAAACGAGGGCGACTACGAACCCTAACACAAGGATCTATACTAAAAAATCTCAGATTTCGTGTTGGCTAGGCTAGGGTAGGCTCCATGAAGATAAGAAGAGCCACGCAGATAACGAATGTCGCGTTCGCGGGATTGAGTACTGAACCAATCCTTTCCCACACAAGAACTAATAAATGAAACTAAAACCAAAAGGTCCCACTAATACGTCTTAATCACTTCTTGACTATTGCATTGCGTTTACTTTGATTATTGGTCCTGCATGGGAAACATTACTTTAAATGCATTCTTCATTGTACAAGAACGACTGAACGAGTGGTATTATATGCTTTGACTATTTCCTACGTATCCACTATATTTTTTTTTTTTGCTAAATGGTAAATATTTGATTGAAAATGAAAACAATTTAGGTTTATAAAGTGAATTATAATCCTAGAGTATGATCCCATGGCAAAAAAAGATAAAAACATGGAAACATAAATCCGTGCGATTTTCAGTCCGTTTACTCGACATAACCGAAGCTATGGAGTGAGACGAAGTGATGACGATATTAAATATTCCTTCAAGATCGTTGGAGTCAAGGAGTTGCAAAAGCAAAGTACTTTAAACATAACGACCAAGGTCCCTCGCAATAGAAGCCGTTCAGAATAGGCCCAAACAAGGATCATCAACGGAAAGGCTTAGTCGTGCTCGATCACCGACTCCTCTCGCATCAAATGAGAGCGACTCAAAGCTTATTTCCATGAGCTACTCCAAGAAGAAATCTCTAAACCATATTGGTCATACTAGCTCCTCTAAAGCAAAGTGAGTTATGAAACAAACCGCTGAGCAAACAACTTAAACAACCAACAAAAATTGAAGGACACATTCAACAACAGGTCCTAACACCATCTAACACTCTAGAACTACTAAGATGCAGCCACAAGTACACTATGTTTGCCTCCACCGGAAGCATAACCATAACAAAGGCAACATCATCGCAAGTTAATCAAAGAAGTTCTGGTTCACCAAAGGCGAATCCTCACACTCAATAAGCCACATTGATCACACACTTAATGGCCAAACCGCTGCACACAGAAGAGACCAATCAAAGAGCAACCAATTACTGAGCCTCAACAACCAGAGGAGAAACCTGAACCACCCATCAAAACTATAAGGGAGGGAACAAGGAATCGAGGCTCCAAAACACAAGTGAACAAAGAGATCGCCTCCACAAAGCACAAACTCAGTAAACGGTCTTGGAAATCCCAAAGACCCAATCTCTTATAGAAAACCACGGAAACATGGTGAGGACAGAGCCGATCCTCCGCAAGAAACTCAACCTTTTCCTCGATCGGAAGAGAATTGCTGAGAAAAGCACTTCACCAGAGGCAAACCGGGCACGGCGGTGAGACCAAACAACGCTTGGACTGTGCGCAACCATAACGGATGAGGAAAATTGGACCACGACTAGCAGACGCCACACCACAGTCGGACAAGGGTTAACCCATCACCGGAATCGCAAAGGCGGAGGGAGATCTAAGATTTAGATCTGCGACGGACGATATACAAGAGGTTTGTGAAAGCTTTAGCTAATCTCCGGGCTAAGCCGCCTCACCATCGTCAAGCAGGAGAGCCGCTACGGAGAAGCCCAACACATAGGCGCGACCGTCAAGTACGTCGCCTCTCCAGCCCTCTCATCGTGAAACGTGGGTCAGATCTAGACGAGAGATGGAGAAAAGGTACCGAGGAACCAAAGCGAGAAAGAAAAAGTGGTGGCCCTCTCACGGCACCGGTAAAAACCGGAAGCCGGAGAGGCTTGCGGTGAACGACGGTGTTGTTGCGATTCGAGAGTCGAGATCAGTTTTGAGATCGCTTGCGTTTTGAGATCGCTCGATCCCCTCTTAACGATTAATACAAAAATTAATAATTGAAAATATCATTTGTATCCACTATATTATTTTTTGTTTCATATTACTTGTCGTTTTGTATTTCCAATGCATATTTATTACTATTTTTCCATCTTTTACCCTTAACTTTCAGCTTAATAATTACTTCTATCAAATAAAACAAAACATTAATTAGGGGTAAAACAGAAATTTTAAATGTTTTCTTAATTTGCGTGAAATCCCCTAGAACGACAACTAATATGAAACGGAGGGAGTATGTTGGATTGATAAATGAACTTATGCACTTGTGTCCATCGACTAATGTACATTGAACAATCGAAAGTTTAATGAACATAGTCTAGAATAGGGAGCATGCTTGTACATTTCCAAGTTCGATCACTTCGGAAAGATACATGATTCTTTCGCATAGGCTAGAGATTAGTTTAGACTTCCAGTTATAAAAAAAGAAGTTGACAATTCTTGCATGTAGTTAAGCTAAACAGTCTATGACATAGTTGTTGGAACAGATTTAAATGAGACATTTGAGCTTTTATTTTGTTTCTGATAACATGCTAATATAATATTGGATTTTAAAACACTTTGATAATTAAGACCATTTTAAAATAATTTATTGTAAGGTTCTTTAGTATGAATGTAGTAGTTCAACTTTGTCTACTTTGTTGTTTGAGCTTCTAAAAATTAATCAACCACACACATAAGGAGACATGAAACATCAAGCATTCATGAACCTCTCTCTCTCTATTCACAGCTATAACTTCAACACCTACTTTGATTTTCACTTTACTCTCTAGTCACCGACGACCCAAGAAAACCCTTAATATATATATATATCAACACTTTTTGTATATTATATAACTCCTTGTTGTTGATAACATTGTGATTAACCAAAAAAATACACATACAAAGAATCACTATACATAATTTATGTCGATCGTCTTTTTGAAATTTCTTCTGTTCTTCACCATCACAAGCTACCTCGCAACACTAACAACATCGGTCACTTCACCATCTCTTCATCCAGATGAATGTATGAAAAAATCACCATTTTCTCAACTTAATTGTTATATAATTACTGTCAAAATTTGTATGTTTTTATATTATCGGTTTTTTTGTTTGCAATATTTATGCAGTGAATGCTCTAAAGGTTATAGCTACTGCACTTGGTATCAAGAGACTGAACCTAAGCTATGGAGACCCTTGCATTTTAAAGACTCTAAAGATCACACACAAAATTGGTTTTGTTCTGAATTCGGATAGTAACAACACCGTTCTTTGTGATTGTAGCTTCAACAACAATACGATATGTCATATTACAGAAATGTTAGCGTTATTCTTTGGTGTCTTCTCTTCACTGAATTTTTATTGATCTTATTTTCTAATATAGTTTGTTTTGTTTGCATTTGAATATATATATATATACACACAGATTTCTCAAGACGATGAGTCTTCCTGGGAAACTTCCGCCTCAGTTGGCCAAGCTTCGACATCTCCGGTCGATGTAAGTTCGAATTTATAGTACCAATCGAAGATTACTAGTTGAATGTTCCAATTTGCATGACATGGTTATTATATATTAAGAAAACATAGGTATTTTTAGTGCGTAACTAAAATATTTCATAATTTTAAACGTGATCAAGAAACAAAAATGGAAAGACAATTTTATGGGCGGGTGTCTAATATATCAAAGAGTATTGATTTTCTTCATGTATCATGTTATTTATCTATGTTACTAAAAATTTTGTTTGACCAATTTATTTATATTAATAAACGTCTAATCTATCTTTTATATACCAGAGGAAAAGTATTTTGAGCTTATGTGTCAAACTCTCATTTTTTCTTAGCTTTTTGATTTAATTAATTACACTATTATTAATTACTACTATCCTCATATCCAAACATTCTATATTTTTCATTCATCTACTCCATTTGCCAAACACTATTCCACTTGTTATACTTATTTTAACTATATTTAATTCAATTGCCAACACATTACTTATTCTAGTAAATACTACATTACATATAGTGTAAATGTAGTTAGTTATGCCTAGAAATTTAGTATTACATTATATATTCATTAGTTATCAGTGATATTTAAAAAAATAAATGATACTAATTTTTTTAACATTTCTATATTAAAATGAAACAATTATCGTATTAAATGAATTTATACGTTACAATTAAACCCGTGCAAAAGCACGGATACCAACCTAGTATATATTACTTGGCGCGCTCAATATTGATGTATTTATTCAAAATAATACGAAGTATGAACATTTTTAACTGTGCATTTGATAAAATAATATGTTAAATTTCATCCAAAAGTAAATTCAAAAATAAAGGTAATAAGTCACATAATTGTCATTTTACAGAATTTCAGTCTCCTTTCATTTATTTTTTTGGTAAGGATTTCAGTCTTCTTTCATTGTTCCTACGTAACTCTAAACAAAGGGACCCTTATTCATTGATGGATTATGTAGAACTTATGGATTTTAAAAGTTGTGAGATTTTATCAATTCTTATGGATTCTTAAAAATTATTCTCATGGATTACAATTGATTCTCATGGATTCTTGTAAATTATTCTCATGGATTTGTAATAATTTGTTTTCCACATAAGGTAATATATATATTCATAGTTTTTTCTAAAAAGTTCAAGTATTATACTTGTCAATATTCTGAACTCCACTTAAGACGTGAGCTAATCAACCCACACCATTGTCATCATCATTTTCAAGTATTGCCATTAACATTACATAATTTGTTCTTCAGGCCTGAGTTAACTTTTCGATTGTTTTTTTTTGGTTTTTTGTAAAACTTTCTTTGGAGTTTGTTTTTGAACTTTGTTTTAAGATTGCTTTATTATTAACAAATAGATTTGGATTTTGAATTATAATTTTCATAATGTGTTATATTTCTTGACTTTGTGATGTCTTTATTTGTAGTTAACTTTAACGTTTTTTTCATGTTTGTGACTTGACTTTATTTATAGTTATGTATAATAGGCCGTGAAATTTGCTCTTTCTTTTTAAGAATAATGAGTTCTTGCTTTCTTGGTGTTCTTATACTACGTTGGGTTTTTCAGTTGTTATTCTATGATTTGTTTATGTCTCTTTTATAAATTCTTGTTTTTGTTATGATTAGAAAATAAAAAAATGTTGTTTTGATCGTTGGGTTTTTTGTTGATGTTGTGTGTGTTTTTTTTTTAACATGGATTTCAATAATATCATGTATATCTCTAGTATTTTGAAAATCATGTTGTATGAGTAAAACTATAGAGATTCCATCTCCCAATAACAATGGATTTTAGTTGATTTAGAAAATCAACAAAACATAGATTTTTTGAATAACAATGGATTTCAAAAGGAATGTAAAAATCTTCAAATGAATAACAATAGATTTGATTTAGAATTTAAGAATCCATTAACCAATAACAATGGAATCTTAAAATTTTGAAAATCTACATAAATCCAACAATGAATAACCCCCCAAAAAGTATTATGTTTAAGAGATTTAAGTTTAACTGAACACAGCCAAGCCAGCTGGTTTGTTTGTTTTTTTCATCAAAGAAGAAAAGTAAAACCATTGAAGGATACTGTTATGGTTTCGAAATCGACTTTGGGATAGTAAATCATAACCAATTAAATTCGAATTTGAACTCCTCCGGTTTATTACGGTTTGGTATTCACTTCTTAACTCTTGAGGAGCTTCAAAACCTGAACACAGAGAAATCAAAAGAGAATCTTCAAGCGAGAGTTTTTCTTCTTGTTTGCAGAGACTTGTGCAGAAACTATCTCTCGGGCACAATCCCAATGGAATGGGCTTCAATGCAATACCTCACTTTCATGTTAGCTCTCTCTTTCTCTCTTTCTCCGATACTTGATCTTCATGATTTGTGACTAACTTTGAATTTGTTTCACGCAGCTCTCTCTGCGCCAATAATCTGTCTGGGACATTACCAATTGGGTTACAAAACTTCAAGAATCTCACATTCTTGTATGTCTCAAATTGATTCCAAACCTGTTGTGATATGTTGCCTTAGTGATTAATGTGATGAAATTTTGCAGAGGGCTTGAAGCAAACCAGTTCTCTGGTCAGATTCCTGATGAGCTTGGTAACTTGACTAACCTAATAGGATTGTAAGACCCTTTGCTCAAAAGATTTTTTGGTTCAATGGGGGAAAAAGGTTATAGTTTTGATTTTTTTCTGGAACTGTGTTTTTGGCTGTCTTGCAGGGAACTTGCCTCCAATCAGTTTACAGGAAGGCTTCCAAGCACTCTCGCTAGACTTGTAAACCTTGAAAGAGTGTAAGTTGATCTGCTTAACACTTAGCAGTGAAAATTTGCTTCCCTTCTAATTAGACTTGAAGATGAGTAAATTTTTGAACAGATAGAGGTTGTTTCATTGGCACCTTAAACTTTGTTTCTTCGTACTACGTGAATTGCTTGGTTGTGAATTTAGTTGAAAGTTATGAAACGCTTACATGAATGTGTGGATAGACAGCCAACCAAAGGCTATAAACTAGTCCAAGAAGATAAGTTTTACAAAGCTCTAAACTTGTTGTTTGTTTTCATTATGCAGTAGGATATGTGACAATAACTTTACTGGAATCATACCAGGATATATTGGCAACTGGTCTCGCCTTGAAAAGCTGTAAGCTTGTCCTTCATCACTAATTGTAATTTTCTCTTTTTAGTTTGTGTTTCTATACCGTCTAATATGTGTCAAATATGGTCAACAGACATCTATACGCAAGTGGACTCAAAGGACCTATTCCCGATGCAGTGGCCCGCCTAGTTAATCTTACTGAACTGTAAAGAACTATTCTCAATAGATTAGCAAAAGGATCATCGAAATGACGCTGATGTTTAAAACGTTATGTATGTATGCAGGAGTATTAGCGATACGACTGGGATAAATTCCTTTCCGAATATATCTAGCAATGTCATCAAACACCTGTATGTATTCCAATGAAGCGTTCTGTTTTCTGTTCTGGACGATTATAGACGAGAATGCTAAACTGATGTCTCCGTCTCTGTTTCAGGATTTTGAGGAATGTGAATTTGTCTGGTCCAATCCCTTCTGACATCTGGAATTTGACATCCCTAAAGACTCTGTAAGTTGTTAAAATATATTTAAAAAGAATTTGTAAGTTTTATATCTTGCACATTTACCTGTTGAGAAGTTTTTGTAGGACTGTAACATGCTGTGAGAGTGATATGCAAGTATGAGAGGATAATACTTATAAACTTTTTCAGAATCTAAAAAATTTATTATTTATATAATCAAAAGTTTATACTGTATTTACAAAGTTATGTTTCGATCAAAAGTTCATTTATTCTTGCACGTTTGCTGCAGGGATTTATCATTTAACAACTTAACTGGTGAAGTTCAAGGAGGACAAAAGACGCCAACATTTACGTAAGCACTATAATTTGAGATTGAGAGTTTAAAGAGTTGGAGACCTTTTAGTGTAAATACTACAGAATCTCTTTGTATATTTTACCATTCGACGTGTTCTTTCAGCTATTTGACTGGCAATATGCTTTCTGGTTACATTGAATCTGGCGCTTTACTCAGCAGTATACCTAATATGTACGTTCCAATATGCCTTACCTTTTTGTATGGTTTGAGAAATTTGCTGCCATGTCAACTAATCTTCTTGTCGGTTTTCTATATTTGGTGGATCTTCACAGTGATCTCTCTTACAACAGTTTCTCATGGTCGCCTAGCTGCCAGGAAAAGAGGTATGAGCATGAAATCTTGGTAGGTAGGATACGTCTTCTTCTATTTGGTTATGAACTGATTATCGTGACATTTCTGGTCTCGCTCTTTGTTGAATCAGTAACATTAACACATACAATAGCTCGTATATGAAGAAGAATTTGTAAGTATACTTAGTTACAGATTAAACTTAGTTATCGTCTACGGCAATAGAAATGGTTTGAATGTCTTAATATTCTAATCATCTTGTCATACAGAACTGGGCTTCTTCCATGCGCTGGTCCAATCAACTGCAAGAAATGTAAGTACATCTTGAGCTGTTCTAACTTATCTCTAACATGCATTAGATATATTGACATAATCTCTTTTCTTCATTCCCTCTTTCTTGACACTACAAATCTCGGACACCTCTACTTTTTCTACTGATGGTGATAATTGTTATGGATTGTAGATCAGCGATCACTACATATAAATTGTGGTGGAGAAAGTGAGACTATTACAAACTCATGGGGTAAAATAACATATCAAGCTGATATCAGTCAAACTGACGCTGCAACAAATCATGTCTTGGAAAACTGGGGAATCAGTAACACAGGATCTTTTACCGACGATGCAAGTGATCATGATATGTACTTCGTTTCAACAGCACCTGGAGATCTTTCTGATCTTGATAAGAATACACGTCGATCTGGAGATTCTCCTAATCTTTATAAGATTGCACGTCGATCTGCTCTCTCTCTAACTTATTATGCATTCTGCTTGGAAAATGGACTCTACAATGTGACACTCCATTTTATGGAGATTCAGTTTTCAGAAAAAGAATTATACCATCGTGTCGGTAGGCGAATATTTGATGTCTATGTTCAGGTAAAATGTCACTATCTACTGAATAACTTGTAGTTTGTAATCATCTTTGAAATATTAATTGCATGGAAGGGTGAAGTTTAATTGCTTTTGTCCCTTTTCTCTCTTGTAAGGGAGTATTGTTCTTGAAGGATTTTAACATTAAAGAGGAGGCGAATGGGACTCTGACTCCTCTTGTGAAAACAAAAAAAGCTGTTAATGTGACCAATCATACGTTAGAGATTCGGTTGTATTGGGCTGGGAAGGGGACAACACTCATTCCCCAAAGAGGGAATTATGGTCCTCTTATCTCTGCAATCTCCTTGTGTCACAGTAAGTATCCTTATTCTCTGATTCTTGAAACCCCAAATTATTTGACTATCTCAAGTCACTGCTTCACTCTCAGGTTATTACTTTTTCCGTAAATGGTTACGTTTTTTCATGCTTTCGCCCCTGTTTTCTTGACACTGGTTCCTGCCACCTAACGATAAAATTGATTTTTAAAATTTCAGGTCTGGAGCCACGATGCGGAGGTCCACAAAAGAAAAAAATTAACCTATTGTTATCATTCTGTATCTTTGTGTATATATTTACACTTCAATATCTCATTTGCAGCTGAGAAAATAAAACAGCACACAAATTATCCCCTAATTTTGGGGGCAACGGGTGCTTTGATAACAATTATTCTCTTGGCATTGGGAATATATGCTCAGAAAAGATGCAGAGGAGACAAGAACACCAGAGAAAGAGGTACCAGTGTTCACAAACTCTATGATTCCATTCATTGTACCAGTGTTCACAGACCGGTTTATTCAAGCATGAGTAATGATTATCTTTGGGGAACCTGATCACGTAGATCTGAGAGCCCAGGGTCTGCAAACTTGTTTTACTTGGAGACAACTGCAATCTGCAACAAACAATTTTGATCAAGCCAACAAACTTGGAGAAGGAGGTTTCGGATCCGTATTCAAAGTATGCTAAGTTCTTCTCAAGCGTAGATACCTGAGAAAATGTGGCTGTTTTTGGTTTTTGATATGAGAAACTTATTGCAGGGAGAGCTGTCAGATGGAACTATCATAGCAGTCAAGCAGCTTTCTTCCAAATCATGCCAAGGAAACCGTGAATTTGTGAATGAGATAGGCATGATTTCAGGTCTGAATCATACAAACCTTGTGAAGCTTTATGGATGCTGTGTTGAAAAGAATCAATTGCTGCTCGTGTATGAGTACATGGAAAATAACTCCCTTGCTCTTGCGCTCTATGGTAAATAAAATTCATTCAGCTTTTCTTTACATATTGAGTGTAATTCAAGTGTGCATATGTGAAGTTTACATCCATTGCCAGGAAAGAGCTCCCCGAAATTGGATTGGGCAGCTAGACAAAAAATCTGTGTAGGAATCGCAAGAGGGCTTGAATTCCTTCACGAAGGATCGATGATCAGGATGGTTCACCGTGACATAAAAACCACTAATGTGCTTCTAGATGCCGACCTTAATGCAAAGATATCTGACTTTGGATTGGCTAGGCTCCATGAAGAAGAACACACTCACATTAGCACCAAAATTGCAGGAACCATGTAAGAGTAGATTATAAAACAAAAACCGCACCATGGCCTAAAGAAATATAGCTCAGTCTTGGTTTCTCTTATAATGCAGCGGATATATGGCTCCGGAGTATGCTCTATGGGGTCAATTGACAGAGAAAGCAGATGTGTACAGCTTCGGGGTTGTGGCAATGGAAATAGTCAGTGGAAGGAGTAATACCAAACAGAAGGGAAGTGCTGATCACGTCTCGCTTATTAATTGGGTAACGGTGGAGCCTTTCTTTCTCTTGCGCCCATTCAATTCACAATTTATATAGTTGAATCTTGGTAGTTCTATTTCCATAAGTTTACTGAAACCTGTTTCTACATAAAATCTCAGGCATTGACGCTTCAACAGACCGGGGATATAATGGAGATCGTAGATACAACCCTCGAAGGTGATTTCAACAGCAAAGAATCAGTAAGGATGATCAAAGTTGCCTTCATTTGCACAAACTCATCTCCTTCCTTAAGGCCAACAATGTCAGAGGTTATGCAAATGCTCGAGGGAGAGATAGAAATAACACAACTGGAGCATCTCAAAGCTGAGGGACAATGGTACAAATGGTAGCTCGAGCACGTCTGGTGTGACCGATCAAACAACAACGACATTGAAATCCTCGGTTTCTGGTAATGATCTCTACCCATTATACCCAGAATCCGCAATCCTATACTCGACAGTAGAATTTTCTTCCTCATCAGTGTAATATCAAAAGTGTACGAATTGCCTCTTCTCTTACAAGAGAAGAAAGCTTTTTGAAGTTATCTTATATCAGTAAGTTTTCTGAAACCACCTTACTAATAGCGCAATTTACTTAGATCCAAAGCCACATGTATCTCTATGAATGTTTGTCTAGATCGATTTATATTTTGTAATGAAAGCATAGCGCTTGCTGAACGCTTTTGGAAATCATTTACATCGATTTATCTCCACATGATTGACTTCGGATGACATCAAATGGACATGGAAGAGTAACCCGATGGCCATTTAACCAACTCTAGAGTTTTATTGCTCATATAAATGATTTAGAAACAAATGTTTATAACTATAAGCTTAGACACTCTTTATCTCAACTTGTTTCGATTGATAAAAAAATACTCGAGTAGAGGAAACGATCAATTAGCTTACCAGCAATCGTTGCAGGCGCATACACCGTTTTTGAAGTAGTGGTATCTCTTATTATCTCGCTTTATCAGTTCTCTTCCAGTTATCACTGAAATCAACTTCAATGCATTGTGGCAATCTTGACTAATGCGCATATTTGTGAGGTTATCCTATAGTTAACTACATAAGTTATATCATTACAGTTGTCTGAAACCACCTTACTATAATAATATTAGCTCAATTTACACAGATCCAAAAACACTTTGTAAAATCGAGCACTAGACTTTCATTTAACCAACACACTCATCAAAGTGTTTCTCGTCTTTGGTCTGAAATTTTCGAAGAAGATTTTGTAGAAAGCCAAAGGCTGAAAACTGAAAACATTAGCTAGGAACAGCCAGATCATATCTAATCAATATTACAAGATTCTTAGATAAATAATACATGATATGCTCAAATTTACCCTGAGCTACTCTCTCAAATTAAGAGATCAATTGTAGTAGGGGTCGAATCACTGGTAGTCAAATCGAACGATAGGAATTATGACTTCAAATTCGGCTAAGTAAAATAATATAAAATAAAGACAAAAGCAAATTGAAACAGGGAAAGATTGTTGATTTTAAATTCAATTAAACAAAGTGCTAGGCTTTTGGGTAATTCTCAGGATGAATCAAAATTGCAGGTTAAACAGAATCAGGATTTATTTAAGAACCGTTCTAGAACTTGGAACACTAAAATATAATTAACCAACTGTCGTTGCGAAAACTAACTATGTCTAAACCCTAGAAAACCAAATTTCTTTGCGAATTCAATCAATTTAAACAAGCATTAGATTCAAGTCCAATTTGTTCACAAAATCCCTAAACCAAATTTCTTTGCGAATAAGTAATTTTGCTCACCTAAGATCTAGTTCTGGCTAATCAATTACACTTTCGTGTCAATCTATCAACCTAAGATAGCTAATTTAGAGTGATCAATTCTAAATCAGAGTTCAAGCAATCTAGGTGAAGAACCTAACAGATAATCCTAACAAGTGAGTTTACCCTAACAATTCATCATCATTCCATTCGAACCACCCTAAACCTAACAAGCAAACTACTCAGACATGGAGGCAAAGCAAATCATAGCTGAATAATAATGCATAAAGAAAGAGTAAAAGAAGAATTACAATAGGGTTCGAAGAATCTCAAAGTATGAAGTAAACTTGTCTCCTTAAAAACCTGAAAATCTCTCTCTTAAAGCTCTCTAAACTTTGTTAAGTAAAAACTCAAGTTCTTCATCTAAAAACCTAAAATAAACTCTTTATAGAGGTAAAACTCGTGGTGAGCTTTTATGACGGTCTATTGCTGCTTTCGGCCCATTAACTGGCGAATTTCCTTCTTTAAAACGTATTTAGGTCGGTTTCTGCGCTGGCCTGTCGATCGATCGTCTATGTGTATGTCGATCGACAGGCCTCAATGTAGCTGTCGATCGATCGTCCTTCTTGGTGCTGTCGATCGACAGGCTGCTTCATATCAACTTCTTTTCTTGCAAAATCCGGCTTCAACCTTGTTTACGCTTCAAAATGCACCGTATTCACCATATAAGCTTCTCACATGTAATAACCTGTTAAGACACTAAAAAGACTCGAAATAAAACGAAAAGACTCGATAAAAAGACTTATATCATGGTCGAAAACCGGTAAAAACCATGATATATCAACTCCCCCAGACTTAGCTTTTGCTTGCCCTCAAGCAAACTAGAGACTAAAACTGAAGTCGAGGTTTGAAAATCGCGAGAACTTACTTATCTTTGGGAACATTGCTTTCGCTTTCTTGACTCTTTCGCTGCATGTAAACAAAGTACCTTTGGCGGTTACGAATCTCAACCATCATAGGTTGGGCCTCAAATCTTAACCTGCAAACCCATCAGTTTCACATTCTCCTAACTGTCGCACACTCGATCGAAGTGATGATGGAATTCTCTCCAATGATATCAACCAAGTAAAAGGGCTAGGTGTGATGTAAAAGGCTTTTGTGTTTAAGTGGAGCTAAAGAGTGTTTAGGGTTACCGGATTTTATTTGGTGGATGCAGACATTATGCATAATCATAAGAGAGAGTCGGGTCCAGTTGATGCCCACAGTTTCTCATTCACATTGCACTCCCTCCTCCAAAACGTTATTAGGAACCAAACACCTTCATATAATCATGTTCCACTTTCCACATCCAACTTCTTCATTCCTTGGGATTTTTCTTTTGAAGCTAGAGACTTATTTAAATAATCATTTCCCTTTCCCTTTCATATTTTTCGAAATAAAAGATTTTTTTTTTTTTTTTTTTTTTTTTTTCAAGACTCTAAGGGGGGAAATGATTTTACAAAGATATTAGTCTCGAAAATTACCATTGTTGTGCATTAAGTCCCAAGGAATGCTTAGCATTGCTGCTCTCTTTCAAGTACTCCTACCAAATCCTTTTCCTGTGCAATTTTTGTGAATGAAAAACTGCGTCGGACCTCTTTCTCTCCGGAGTTTATACACATGCCTGCACATAAAACAAAAGGAGAAAGATCGCATGAGGTTTGAACAAAAGGTTAAGGTTAGGGGTTGGGTACCAACTAAAAATGAGCTGGCCATTCAGGATCAACAAAGAGTGGTAAAGAGAATAAGGAGTCCTGAATGTTTTACTGTCGTGATATCATCAAAGAGAATATAGCGAAATGGAGATCAAGTGTGCTAGTCTGGAGTTTGATCTACTTCGTTCTGCAAATTGCGATAAGAGGGGAACTTGTACTATCATCTGATTTCGAATTCGTTCCATCCAAAAGCTTCATCGCAACAGCTAAAAGTTTCAAAAACTAAGCTTTATTCCTAAGAAAGATCATTATTCCCTACATTTTGACTCAATAAAAACAAATTTTTGACTCCAAAATAGAAAACAATGTTAGTAACTACCTCCCCCAGACTTAAACAACACTGTCCCCAGTGTTATTAAATCTGAGATTGGTGAAAAGAAAAAAGAAAAAGTCAGAAAATTTGTGAAAAGAATGAAATTCGGACCTGTTCTGCTGGCCTGTCGATCGACAACCATTAGGTGTGTCGATCGACAGGGCTTCATGGGTCTGTCGATCGACAACCACCAGGTCTGTCGATCGACAGGTTCGTCGAAATTCTGAAAATCTGGCTCTGACGACTTATGTTGTTGGAGAAATCTAAAGAAAAGCTGAAGATCACTGAAACAAAATACCATCAAATACCACAGCAAAGAGTTGCAAACAACAAGGTTCACAAATCCTAAAAATCAAAAAGAGACAAAGAACAAACTGACTCCAAGAAAAGAAAAATGACTCAAATGAAAATGAAAAAAAAAAGAAAAGTTTAACCGGGGCACACGGAGATGATCTAATCAATGTGAAACGCGTCGATCTCTGCAAAGTCATCATCTGGAGCTGGGGGACTAGCAGGCGGAGGAGTCGGTGAACGCGGACGAACACAGCCACAACGGGACAAATCAGCAAACGCATCCCAAAGAGTCTGAATGCTCGTCACGATCCATCTCTAAACTGGATCCATGTCAACCTGTGGAGGAGGTGCTAACCGGCGAGCTGAGGAAGAAGAACCAGCGGTAGCTGAAGCTGAGGAAGAACCCATGCGGCTTGCAGAAACTCGGCGAGCGGTGCGTCTACTAACAACAGCTCGGCGCCCATCAGGTAGGAAGTGAAGTGCATCGGTGCCACTCCGGATGTCTGTCAACTCTGGAAGCGGCAAAAGGACCTGAAACTGCTTCCTGGAATCATCGCGGATGAGCCACTGTTGATCCCCCCCGATCCAAGTGGCACTCACCATGTGCCTGATGTCCATAGAGCACGGTGTATGAATCGAACTGTAACGCGCCAAGTCAATGCCACAAAACCGCATGATAGGAGTAATGAGGCTACCCGCTCGAAATGAGTTACTCGTCTTCAGAGTAAACGGGGTGTTCTTCTGTTCCAACAAACGGTCAGCGAAAACGGCTCCCCAGTTGAGATCCCGGAGGAGATCACCATAAGACTGCCAGGTAATGTCCTCTGAGATGAGATAGTAGAGTGCCAGAAGCTCCTCATGGCGAACCTTACCAGGCTCGTTCCGGTACAAAACGGTGTTGGAGAGAAGGCGAATTACGTAACGGAGAACAGGGTGTCGAATGTCAGTATGAGAGACTTTGTTCCCGGAGAACTCGCCTGCACCAAACAAACGCTAGAAACCTTTCATTTCTGAAAATGCAGGAGGTATGATGACGTTGTCCCTCTCCGATGGAATCCATAGATATCACAAACATCCTTAATGCGCAGCCTGTATCTGACCCCTTCGATCAAAAAGGTGAGGGTCCCATTACTGCCGGTATGCTCAGCATCTGTGGGGAAAAAGACCCGAAGCGTGGCGAAAAACTGACACACCAAATCAGGGTACAGGTCGTGATGTGTGGTAGTGATGTGACCTAAACCGCTGCGTTCCAGCAAACGCGTAACCTCATCAAAAATCCCCAACTCCGTCAAAGCATGTCTATCTGCGATTCGCGTAGGCTGCATGTTCACGCTCAACCATTGGTTGTAGAAGAGGGAGTCATAGTCATCCCAAGTCTCCTTAATCCGCCTGTCAACGACTTCAGGTCTGCCAAGAACGACTTCTGGACAATCTCTCCATTGTCGATCAATGCGAATCCTCTGCCCTTCTGGTTTAGGCCACGGGCTATTGCCACTGGTCCTTGATCGTTTAGCCATCTTAGCAGATCGAGAGAATAAGTGATAGAATTGGATAGAGGAACAAATTTAGAACAATTTAGAACCAAAAATCAATGAAAACTATGAAGAATTGAGAGAGTTATGAAGATTTGAGAGAAGAAGTTTGTGTTTGAGAGGAGCGGCTGTCGATCGTTTTATCGACTTACCTCGATTTCTCCGCAGGGCCTGTCGATCGATTGTCCTTCTTTGGGTTGTCGATCGACAGGCTTGGTGTTTTTTTTTTTTTTTTTTTTTAAACTGAAACAAAACGCAACAAAAGTTAGTAGAAAATGAAAATAAAAACTAATTTAGTACAGAAACTTACAAGTGGGTTGCCTCCCACTAAGCGCTTGTTTTCAGTCTTTAGCTTGACTGTGTCTGAAATTAGACAGCGGGTGCTTCATCCAGTGACACAATGTGTCCATCTGGAATTTTGGCTTTTGCCCAATAATGCTTCACCCTTTGGCCATTCACAGTGAATTCTTGACCTTCCTGACTGATAAGCACAACAGCTCCATGTGGTCGAACTTCCTTGATGGTGAATGGACCTGACCAACGAGAACGCAGCTTTCCAGGAAATAAAGTTAGACGAGAGTTATACAGGAGTACCTGATCGTTTGGTTCGAAAGTTCGGGACACGATCTTCTTGTCATGATAAGCCTTAGTCCGCTCTTTGTATAACTTGGAGTTTTCATAAGCATGATGTCTAATCTCATCCAACTCGTTCAACTGAATCAGACGTCTTTCTGCAGCAGGTTTGATGTTGAAATTGTACTGCTTTACTGCCCAAGCTGCTCAGTGTTCAAGTTCTACTGGAAGATGACAAGCTTTCCATAAAGTAGATGAAAAGGAGTAGTGCCAAGTGGTGTTTTGAATGCGGTGCGATAGGCCCAGAGTGCATCATCCAGCTTTGCAGACCTATCCTTCCTTGTAGCATTGACAGTTTTCTCCAAAATTTCTTTAATCTGACGATTAGAAACTTCAACTTGTCCACTTGTCTGAGGATGATAAGGACTAGCTACACGATGTTGAACTCCATACTTAGCCAACAAACGATCAAAAGCTCTGTTGATAAAATGCGTTCCTCCATCACTAATGACAACTCGAGGCACCCCGAATCGTGGAAAGATGATGGTTTTAAACAGCTTAATAACCACTCCTGAGTTGTTCTTTGGACTAGCAACAGCCTCGACCCATTTGGATACATAATCCACAGCAACCAAAATGTAAGAGTTTCCATACGATGAAGGAAAAGGTCCCATGAAATCTATTCCCCAACAATCAAAAACCTCAACTTCGAGGATGAAGTTCTGAGGCATTTCATGCCTCCTGCTGATCTTCCCTCTTCGTTGACAAGCATCGCATTGTTTGACAAAGGCGTGAGAATCTTTGAACAACGTAGGCCACCAGAAACCTGCTTGAAGAACTTTGGAGGCTGTCTTGAATGAAGCGAAGTGTCCTGCGTAATCAGACCCGTGACAATGGAACAATACGTCTTGAGTTTCAGGCTCAGCAATACACCTTCTGTAAATTCCATCAGAACAAAACTTGTAGAGATAAGGTTCATCCCAATAGTATCTACGAAGTTCTCGGATGAACTTCTTCCTTTCATAACCTTTAAGGTCACTTGGCATATCTTCTGCAGCTAGATAATTTGCAATATCAGCATACCAAGGACGAATAGAAGCAGAGACGGTGAAAACGTGGGCCTGGACTGCGTCGGAGATGATTTGTGGAAGGCGTTCTATAGCTCGGTACAGAGGCTGTCGATCGACAACCACTGTGTCGATCGATCGACAGCTCTGTTCTGTACCTGTCGATCGACAGGCCATGTGTCCATCGATCGACAGGTCTTCTGGTTTTCTGAAAGTCTGCGGATTTTCAGCTTGAAGACCACTTTCAACGAAATTGCATCCCTCTGTTGGAAAGAAATCATCAATAGGAACGTGATCCTCGATCCGAATCCTTGAAAGATGATCCGCAACTCCATTTTCAACACCTTTCTTATCCTTAACTTCAACGTCAAACTCTTGAAGGAGAAGAATCCATCTCAACAACCGCGGCTTAGCATCCTTTTTCTGCATCAAGTACTTAAGTGCTGAATGATCCGTGTGCACAATTACCTTAGAACCAATCAGATACAGACGAAATTTTTCAAACGCAAACACCACTGCCAACAACTCTTTCTCTGTAGTTGCATAATTCTTCTGTGCATCATCAAGAGTCCGGCTAGCATAATAAATGGCATGAAGTTTCTTGTCCTTTTTCTGACCCAAAACAGCCCCTACTGCAAAATCACTAGCATCACACATCACTTCAAAGGGAAGTGTCCAATCTGGCGGTTGCACAATTGGAGCACTCACTAAAGCCTGCTTAATCTGTTCAAAAGCAGCAAGACAATCAGCATCAAACGCAAATTTGACATCCTTACAAAGCAGGGAGGTAAGTGGGCGTGCAATCTTGGAAAAATCCTTAATGAATCTCCTGTAGAAACCAGCGTGACCAAGGAAACTCCTAACAGATTTCACACAAGTAGGTGGCTGCAAACTTGTCATAACTTCAATCTTGGCACGATCTACCTCAATTCCAGCTTCTGACACTTTATGTCCAAGAATAATGCCACTGTTTACCATGAAGTGACATTTCTCCCAATTCAGCACTAAGTGTTTCTCTTCACATCTAGCAAGCACCTTCTCTAAATTACCCAAACAATCCTTGAAAGAAGACCCGTAGACTGAGAAATCATCCATGAAGACTTCCATGTAATCCTCGATCATATCCGTGAAAATTGACATCATACATCTTTGAAAAGTAGCTAGAGCATTACATAATCCGAATGGCATTCTGCGATATGCAAAAGTACCATAAGGACATGTAAAAGTTGTCTTTTCTTGATCGTCCGGATGAATTGGAATTTGAAAGAACCTTGAATACCCATCCAAAAAGCAGTAGTATGGATGATTCGCAAGCCTTTCCAGCATCTGATCAATGAAAGGCAAAGGGAAATGGTCTTTCCTAGTAGCAGCGTTGAGCTTCCTGTAATCAATACACATTCTGTGCCCTGTCACAGTCCTTGTAGGAATAAGCTCATTCTTCTCGTTCTTAACCACTGTAACTCCACCTTTCTTAGGAACCACATGAACCGGACTAACCCAAGGACTATCTGAAATAGGATAGATGATCCCAGCTTCCAATAGTTTTAGAATCTCCTTTTTTACCACTTCTTGAAGGTTCGGATTCAGCCTTCTTTGATGCTCAACAGATGTCTTTGCCCCTTCTTCAAGGTGAATCATGTGCATGCATAAATCTGGAGAAATCCCTGCAATATCATCAAGAGAATACCCAACAGCTTTGCGATACTTGCGCAGCTTACTTAGTAACAAGGTTTGCTCAATATTGTTCAAAGTTGAACTAACAATAACAGGATAAGTGGAATTAGGACCAAGAAAAGCGTACTTGAGTCCTGCTGGCAGTTGTTTGAGTTCGATCTTTGGAGCTTTTTCTTCACTCCAGTCACTTACCCTTTCTGATTTCTCAGAAACCCCAACCAGTTCCACATTCGCAACCACTTGCTTCACTAACTCACTGTCATTCATCAACTTAGCATACCCTTTTGAAGCTTCGGTAAGCTGCCCAGTTTCAACCACAGAATTTACCAAAGTCCTTTCCAAAGGATCAGCGGGATAGTCTTCATCAAAGACTTCCTGAGTGATTTCATCCAATGTATCCACATAGAATGTCTGGCCATCAATGGTAGGTTTCTGAATTACTTGGTCCATATCGAACTTCATCTCCAAATCCCCAACACTTAGAGTAATTCTACCTCCTCTTACATCAATCATAGCACCAGCTGTAGCTAAGAATGGCCGTCCAAGAATGAGAGGGTCCTTAGGTTCCTCACAATACTGCAAAACTACAAAATCAGCAGGAATCAAACAATCTCCAACTTTGATTGGAACATCTTCAAGTACCCCTTCTGGAACCCTAACTGATCTGTCAGCAAGAATAAGTGAAATCCTTGTAGGCTGGAAATCCGTCATTCCGAGACTCAAAGCAACTGAAAGAGGCATCAAGTTGATGCTAGAACCCAAATCACACAAAGACCGTGGAAACCTATCAGACTAAAGGCTTCATTCCTGTTCCAGGATTTTGAGGAATGTGAATTTGTCTGGTTCGATTCCTTCGTACATCTGGGATCTTGCTGACCTAGTACTTCTGTAAGTTCTTTCTGTTCATGTGAAAAGACTTTGTAAGTTTGAAACTTGTTAGAACTAGCCAGTTACTGCACATTTAACTGATGAGGAATTTGTGTATACTCATGACATTTTTCTGTTATATGCTTATATTTACTGGACTATATCAGTCCTATGAGTATGTATAGATTGTAATGGACTAATAAGTAATTAAGCACATGAATTTATTTATTTTGTACTCGTTTGCTGCAGTGATTTATCGTTTAACAAGTTGACTGGTGAAGTTAATCGAGTACAAAGAGCTCCAAAATATACGTAAGTTCTAGAATCTGAGATTGGAATGTTAAAGAACTTTCCATGTGAATACCACAATATCATGATCAAGTATGTATCGTTTTGACATTTTCTTTCAGCTATTTGACTGGAAATAGGCTCTCTGGAGATGCTGAATCTGGTGTTTTTCTCAATAGCCAATCTAATATGTACGTATAGGCTTTTCCTTTGTCTGTATGACTTGAGATATTTTTCGTCATGTCAACTAAATCTTTTTGCTAGTTTTCTCACAGTGATGTCTCTTACAACAATTTCTCATGGTCGTCTAGCTGCCAGGAAAATAGGTACGGACATGAAATCTTGGTAGATAGAATACTTCTGCAATCTATTGTTAATAACCTTCTAATATTGAAACAGTAACATTAACACATACCGGAGCTCATATATTAAGAACAACTTGTAAGCACGTTCTTCTGCTTTATATTGCAATTGTTTGAATATGTTGATGCCTATCTTATTTGGTAATCTTGTCATACAGAACTGGGCTTCTTCCATGTGAGGGTCCAATCACCTGCACGAGCTGTAAGTACATAACATGTAGATATTCTGCTTACCTTGTTACTTCTCTCTGAGTTGATGGTGACGATCATTATGGATTGTAGATCAGCGAACACTACATATAAATTGTGGTGGAGAGAACACAGTTGTTACAAACTCTTCTCATAAAATAACTTATCAAGCTGATAACAGTCCAACCAATGCCGCATCAAATCAACACTTCAAAAACTGGGGAATAAGTAACACAGGTGACTTTACGGACGATGATAGCGATCATGAGACGTACTTCATTTCAGCACCATCTGGAGATAATCCTGATCTTTATAAGACTGCACGTCGATCTGCTATCTCTCTTGTTTATTATGCGTTTTGCTTGGAAAATGGAGACTACGATGTGAAACTCCATTTTATGGAGATTCAATTTTCTGACGAAGAACTATACAGTCGTCTTGGCAGACGCATATTTGATATCTATGTTCAGGTAAAGCAAACAATTATTCACTATTTACTGAATAATTGTTTTCTTTAATCAAGCATGGCAGGTTAATGTTTATTTGCTTTTTTTCCTTTTGCTCCTCTATTAGGGAGAATTGTTCTTGAAGGATTTTAACATTAAAGAGGAGGCTAATGGGACTCGGAAGCCACTTGTGAAAGAAAAGAAAGCTGTTAATGTGACCGATCACATGTTAGAGATTCGGTTGTATTGGGCGGGGAAAGGGACAACCCTCATTCCTCAAAGAGGAAATTATGGTCCTCTTATATCTGCAATCTCCTTGTGTCACAGTAAGGATATTTCTCCTCTGCTCGTTGAAACTCCAAATTATTTGACAATCTCAAGTCTCTGCTTCGGCAACTTTATTCCTAGTCGTATTTATGTTGTTTCACTCTCAAGTGGCCATAACTTCAAATTATCACCTTGATCATCTTGTCACTGGTTCCTGCCACCTAACGTAATATTCATCTTTCAAAATTTCAGGTCTGGAGCCACGATGTGGAGGTCCAAAGACAAAAAAACTACTTTGTTAAAGATATTTTCCTGTAGCTTGGTGTATATATGATGTATCATGTATATATATTTACACTTTTAGTGTCTGATTTGCAGCGGAGAAAACAAAAGATCCCAGTAATTATGCACTAATTTTTGGGGTAACGGGTGCCTTGGTAACAGTTACTGTCTTGGCTTTGGGATTATATGCTAAGAGAAGATGCAGAGGAGACAAGAACACTAGAGAAAGAGGTATTAGAGTTCACAGCGTATATGAATACATTCACCATACATGCTCGTAGCATTATTAATGTTTTTATCTTTGGAATCTGAACACAGTAGATTTAAGAGCCCAAGGTCTGCAAACGGTTTGCTTTACTTGGAGGCAGCTGCAAGCTGCAACAAACAATTTTGATCAAGCCAACAAACTTGGAGAAGGAGGTTTCGGATCCGTATTCAAAGTATGCTAAAACCGATGCCAAGTTCTTCTCTAGCGTAGATACCTGAGAAAATATGGCTGTTTTTTTGTTTCTGATATGAGAAACTTAATGCAGGGAGAGATGTCTGATGGAACTATCATAGCAGTCAAGCAGCTTTCTTTCAAGTCATGCCAAGGAAATCGTGAATTTGTGAATGAGATAGGCATGATTTCAGGTCTGAATCATCCCAACCTCGTGAAGCTTTATGGATGCTGTGTCGAAAAGAATCAATTGCTGCTCGTGTATGAGTACATGGAAAATAACTCCCTTGCTCTTGCACTGTTTGGTAAATAAATGTCATTCAGCTTTCCTTTTTGTGTCGACTAAATCAAGTGTATAATTTCTCTGACTCTGGTTTACATTCTTGCCAGGAAAAAGTTCCTTGAAATTGGACTGGGCTGCGAGACAAAAAATCTGTGTTGGAATCGCAAGAGGGCTTGAATTTCTTCACGAAGGATCGATGATCAGGATGGTTCACCGCGACATAAAAACCACTAATGTGCTTCTAGATGTCGACCTTAATGCAAAGATATCTGACTTTGGATTGGCTAGGCTCCATGGAGAAGAACACACTCACATTAGTACCAAAATTGCAGGAACCATGTAAGAGTAGATTATAAAACAAAACCGCACCGTTGCCGAAGAAATATAGCTCAGTCTTGGTTTTCTTATAATGTAGCGGATATATGGCTCCGGAATATGCATTATGGGGTCACTTGACAGAGAAAGCAGATGTGTACAGCTTTGGGGTCGTGGCAATGGAAATTGTTAGTGGGAGGAGTAATGCAAAACAGAAGGGAAGTGCTGATCACGTCTCGCTTATTAATTGGGTAACCATGGAGCGTTTTTTCTTTTTAGCCCATTCAGTTCATAATTTATATAGTTGAATGAATTGTGTAGTTCTGACCTGTTTCTCCATCGAATCTTAGGCGCTGACGCTGCAACAGAAAGGGGACATAATGGAGATCGTAGATCCAATGCTCGAAGGTGATTTCAACAGAAAAGAAGCAGTAAGGATGATCAAAGTTGCACTCGTTTGTACAAACTCATCTCCTTCCTTAAGGCCAACAATGTCAGAGGTTGTGCAAATGCTCGAAGGAGAGATGGATATAACACAGGTTATGTCAGATCCTGGTTTGTATGGACACAACTTGAGCATCTCAAAGCTAAGGGATATTGATACACACGGTAGCTCGAGCACGTCTGGTGTGACCGATCAAACGACAACAACAATAAATTCCTCTGTTTCTGGTTCTGATCTCTACCCGTTATACCCAGAATCCTTTATCCAAACTCCACGGTAGAAGTTGTATTAACATCACTGTGATATCAAATTATACCTTGCCTTTCTCTTATGAGAAGGCTTGTGACTACTACAGACTTTGTAAGGTTATCCTATAGTTAACTATGTAAGTTACATCATTAAAGTTGTCTGAAACCATCGTACTATTAGCTCAATTTACACAGATCCAAAACCACTTTGTAAAATCGAGCACTAGACCATTAAACCAACACACTTATCAACGTGTTTCTCGTCTTTGGTCTAAAATCTTGAAGAGGATTTTGTAGAAAGCCAAAGGCTGAAAACTGAAAACATTAGATCATATCCAACCAATATTACAAGATTCTTAGATAAATAATACATAAGGAAATCAACTCATAAAGGAAATGAAATTGAAAATGAATAATAATAGAAATCTAGACGAATATCTTGGCTTCACATACGTCATTTCATTTTTGAGTTTGAATGGTCTATCTTTACTTCCCTCGCTAGAAATCTTCCATGGCTAGACATCCTGTGACACGAGCTATATGCAGTCGTACGAGCAATAGTATGTATCTAAGGTTCCGAGCTTCTTCAAGATGATAGGGTACATGCAATGCGACCGACATCTTTGGCAAAATGGACGAGTTACACTATTATTAAGCACCACCTCAAACAATTCCCACCCATGCTCTATTGTGCTTCTTGGCATTAGCCCTAAACAGTCTCCGAGTACACACTTTATATGCAAACTAGCCCGGTGATCTTTACACGTGTAGAACCATGTCTTTGGATTGGTTTCTTTCTCACAAATGTCGCACCAGTATTTACCACTTGCCTCTTCTTCGCCATAGCATAGTGAGAGAGGATAATCCTCAACTCTATGCTTTACCTCTTGTGGTAATGTGGCACATTCGAAGTCCAAGGCAAAATCACAACCATCTTCAATGCATCTGAGCATTTTCGATCCCCACATGTTGCAACCGTCGCAGATTTCATCTTTGTTTCGTGGAATGTAATATAAGGGATGATGAGGATGACTTGGATGGACAAATGGCTCAGAAATTGAACCGCACCGAACATCTAACTCTATTTTCCCATGCTGGTATACGAAACCATTGGAAATTCTGTTACAAGCATCACACGCAAAGTAATCCTCTTCTTTTGTAACTAAAGCAAGTTGTTCATTGTGTAGCACATGCCATTTCTTTTTAGGAAACCCAGCACAGCTTTGGTGAAGAACGAAATCACAATCGATACAGCCATAGAAGGATTGGAGACAGATGGGATGGGTGCATGCTCCACACCGCTTGCTTTCGTCATACTGAACACAATTAACATCGAGTCTAAGGTAATGCTCTATGTGGCTGAAATGTTGTATCGTGTTTTCATCTATTACCACATACGGCTCTATATCTTCTATCTCTTCAGGTACTCCTTCGAGTTCTTTCCCATTCCAAACATCCTTTCTTGTAGCGCATTTGGAATGAACAACATAGCTAGGACACCTCTGACATGAATAACCCCCATAAGTCCAATCCACCTTCTCGCGACAAACTCCACATACAGAATTCATAACACCAACAATGGAAGTACGAGAAATACGGTGATCATGACGATTGATGTTTATAACGCGTGGAAGGACAAGACAGTCTTGATAGATCATGAAACCACATGGCTAACATACGTAAGGGCTTCGATCTCCTTTCAGACCACAAGCATTACATGTAAATGAGTCTAGTCTTGGGAGAAAGGTGAGTTGGTGATCATGAGCTTTCAAATCCAGAAGAGATTGTGGTGGTGGGTGTAAAACACAACGCATATCCAAGGTAAAGTTACATATAGAACAATGATAAAACAATTTATCATCAATCTTTCTTCCACAAAGACGACATTGTCCATCAGGAAATTCAGGTAATTGACCAAAGAAGAGCTTTAGAGGGTGAAATGAATGGTAAGAGTGGTTTACCTGTAACGGGTGTTTTACCTCCAGTGGCTGCCATATGCAATCCACATGAAAGGATAAATCACATTTATGACATTCATAAAGAAACCCATAAAGAAACCCATAAGGAGACTTGTAAGGATACTCAATTTTACCAGTCTTGCCACATTTAGCATCACATTCGAAGTAGCTCCGCATCTTGAGAAGGGTAAGCTCGTGATGATGCGTCTTGGAAACGTCAAGAACCTCTGGTGGTGGGTACCTCGCACAGTATAGATCCATGTCGAAGTCACAGAGCTCACAATGATAGCTTAGATTCACGATATTCCTTCCACATAAATCGCAATAACTATTTGGTTTACTTCGAAGCTGAAGAATGTGTTGGGAGTGAGATGGGTGTTCAATAGACTCAGAGTACTCGCCACATTTCTTGTGGACGAAAAAATCACAGATTTGGCAGTAGTAGCCATCACTGATAGATTCAAAGCGTCCACAACAATCCTCACATCATTCCAAGGCATCATAAGATGCTTGTGGATCAAGGGTAGTGATACTCCCTCATCAGATTCCATTGTCGTATACTACAAGATTAGGAAGAAGAAACGTTGGATCTCAAATCTCAAACCTATGCTCCTTTCAAGTTTAAGAAGAAGAAGAAGAAAAGTTAGATCTAAAGTGTCAAAGAAATGCTCCTTTCAACCTCTTTCTCCACTCAGATTGTAATATAAACAACTGCAAAAAGTTCCACTCAAGAGTGTAATATAAATAACTACAAAAAGTTACATTACAGGACAGCATAACTAGGAGAAAACAAATAATTCCAAAAACCATTAGTTGTCCAAAATAAATTAAAATATATTTGGTTAACACAATAACATGTAGGTAATGACGACAACAACAACAAAAAAAAAAAAAAAAACATGTAGGTAACGGTAGGAACAGGATCAAATGGATAAGGAAGAGTTTTTTTTGCTTATATATAAATGATTTAGAAACAAGTATCTTCCATAAGTTTAGACACTCTTTATCTCAACTTGTTTCGATTGATAAAAAAGATTCGAGTAGAGGAAACGATCAATTAGCTCACCAGTAATCGTTGCAGCCGCATATGCCGTTTTTGAAGTAGTGGTATCTCTTATTGTCTCGCTTTATCAGTACTCTGCCAGTTATCACTGACATCAACTTCAATGCAACGTGACAATCTGGACAAATGCGCATATTAGTTAGCACAGTGACGCAAGACCGAGACCTTGAGCTAAGAAGCCCCTTAACAACTGCGACTTCCTCTTTGTAGCCGAAAATCCGTTCTTTATTCGCCTTCTCCACGGCTTCATTACGAGATGCCAACTGCCAAGTGTCAAAACCATAACCCATTTCCACCATTTGTGACTGCAGACACTTTAGTGTGTTGTAGATTGTATCCATTTCTAATGGACATGGTTTAGACCGATAACTCGGTTCCTTTTTTACAATGTTTAATGCTTTGGTTGATACAAGACCTGCACTTGACACTTTGTCTAATCTTGTGGCATCCAATTTCTCAATAAACTCAGCGCATCTATCTCCAAGCTCTGCATCTCCGTGAACTCGAGAAAGATTCATCAGTGTTTCCCACACATCAACGCTCGGCTCCATTGGCATTCTCTCAACAAAGCTCATTGCCTCGTCCAAGAGACCACATGTTGCCAATATCTTAGTAACATTTTCATAGTGTTCCATGGAAGGTATGATTCCATAGTCTCTTTGCATAGCTTCAAATTGCAATAATCCTTGGCGAACATCTTCTATCGAACAACACGCAGAGAATACTTCCTTGAATATATCCCCGTCTGGTTTGTTTCCTTCTTCTTTGAAACGAGTAAACAAATCCATTGCTTTTTCACCATATCCATTGTTGACAAAACACTTGATCATAACACACCAAGTCTCCGAATTCTTCTCAGACATTTCATCGAACATCTTAACCGAATCATCAACAGATCCGCAACCAGAATACATCTCGATTATCGCGTTACGAGATCCAACATCATAAGGAGAAACCAGAGCAATGATGAACTCATGAACAACCTTAGCTTCTTCTAAAGCTTCTGGTTCACTACATAGTTTCGCTAACCCTAAAACTCTGTTCAAATCCATAAGATAACCCTTGTTCTGCAAGTAATCTAAAACCTCAAGAGCTTCTCTCGAATTCCCTTGATTACATAACGAATCAAATGACTCAATAGCATCATCTTGAGAAACACTCAATCTGTGTTGTCCTGTGATTGGATGATGTGTCCATTTGCGTCCTCCTGTTACGTCTCTCTCAAGTAAAGTGATGATCTTTGAGAGGCGATAACGACGATGATGAGACAAGGATCCACCCGAACTGAAACAGCGGTTTCCACGCTGCGTTGCTAAACCTAAACCTAAACCTAAGTAGGGTTTTAAAAGTTTGAGCTTTCCGCACCACAATCGCAGTACCACCATTACGCCTCGTTTCAGAAACCCTAATGAGAATTTGGAAATGGTCAGAGTCGAGTCGAAACCCTAATGAGATTTTTGTTTCACCAAAATTAGCAGTGTGCTCCAAGTTACAAAACCAGAAAATAAAAAGGTTTTGAGTTATGGTTTCGGTAAACCGGGCCGGTTAAGTAAAACGTTAATGGAATTTAAGACCAGAGAGAGAGAGATACAGTAATCTCTAAACGCAGCGTTTTGAAGCAACTTTCCTCTCTAGCCACTAATTTTGTGTGTGTGTTTGGAAACTGAGAACCACTCACTTTAACAGAGAGACATGGAAACTCCATTTCTCATCAAACTCACTCTTCAGCTCTAACTCAGGTTCCTTCTTCTTCCTCTGTAAATGCTTAAGACTTCTACTCTTTTTTTCCCTATGTTGTTGATGTTTCAGTTAATATGCTAGATTGAATGTTATTAGGATTCAAAGAGGCTTCATTTTCCTTGCTATCATATTGATAAGGCAAAGACACACCTTTGGCTATAGGTCTGATTGTAGCATATTATAAATGTTGTAACTTGGTTAAAGATCAGCTAGTGAATGCTGAGTCTATGTTATCTAGTGTCTAGACAAGCCCAACAACATCATTTAAACAGATTATGGAGCTAAAGTAGAATGTTTGATGTTTCTATGCCAAAAATCTCTCACATTTAGGCATCTCATTTCCTGCTACCTTTTCTAAGTCTTCTCAAAACTTGGAATATGGAAAAAAAGTTGATGACTTTCTATGATTTTGAAATTGAGCTTCCTATAAACCAGTGAATCTCTTTTTTTATTTTGCTCATTGAAAAGCTTCATTTTGCTCAGAATATTGTCAGTTCAGGTGGCAAAACAAAACCAATGGCTTTGGTGGTGTCAGGTGGCAAAGCAGCCACAATGCTACTTCACGCCAATGCTCTTCCTCTAAGTATCAACACCAAAACAAGAGTCAGAACTGCATACGCATTTCGGCTATTCTCACCCGCTCCTTCCAGGTCCCTCTCCATCCGCTTCAAGCACGGGCCACCTGTTTCCCGGTCTCTCACTGTGGTATCTTCTGTTTTGTCAGAGGACAAAGCTACCAGGGTTAGTGGCTCTGGGACAGACGCGTTCAAGCTCACATACTTGGAGGTGGGGTACTCTTCATATGGTTCGTTTTGAGGGATCTTTACTACTTGATTTCCATTAGCAAAATGTTGACGACATGTCTTCGTTTTGGGGGTTAGGGAAATAGCTGGTTATGGGAAACAGGTGGATTGAAAATCCTCGTTGATCCGATCCTCGTTGGTAATTTGGATTTTGGTATACCATGGCTTTATGATGCTGCCAAGAGATTTTTGAAGGGGTTTAAGGTAATACTTGTTGTGTTTTGCATTGCAGTTTCATCATCATTTTCTCTTTCATTGTGATTGTAACAAGTTTCTAAAAGATTTGAATATTCGCGGTGCAGCTTGATGATCTCCCTGAAGTTGATTGTCTGCTCATAACTCAAAGTCTTGATGATCATTGTCATTTGAATACCCTTAGACCACTTTCTGAGAAATCTCCAGGCATAAAGGTTATTGCAACTCCAAATGCAAAGCCTTTGCTGGATCCTCTTTTTCGAAATGTAAGCGAGTTGTTTCATTTTTCTTAGTCTATCCAATTCTTAACCAGATGTGCAGACATGAGAAAGACTGGTTTATTATGGTTGCTGAAATATCATTGTAGGTCACCTATCTGGAACCAGGAGATAGCTACGAGCTAAATGCAAGAAACGGTTCTAAGGTTCGAGTTAAAGCGACACCAGGACCTGTTCTTGGTCCACCATGGCAACGCCCTGAAAATGGGTAAAAAAGCTATCATCAAGCTTTTCTATTTCTTCATCATTGATGTTTTATGCAACAAGATTTAACAATGTTTCTGCTTGCATTTTGTTCTCAGCTATATCGTTGTATCCCCTGAAGATCAGATATCTCTCTACTATGAACCACATTGTGTATACAACATGGAACTTCTGAAAAATGAAAGAGCCGACATTGTAATCACACCGGTCATCAAACAACTTCTTCCGAGATTTACTCTGGTTTCTGGCCAAGAAGACGCAGTCCAGCTCGCCAAACTCTTGAAAGCCAAGTATATAATCACCTCGTGCAACCTCAAGAAAATGTTATCTCACTCTGCATTTTGTGTATTTAAGTCGCGTTTTTTTTGGAGTGTAGGTTTGTTGTACCGATGCAAAATGGCGATCTTGATGCAAAGGGAATTTTAGCTAGCATAGTAAAGAAAGAAGGAACGATTGAATCATTTAAGGTAAAACTTCTTATCCACCAAAAAATTGCAAGTCCAAATCAAATTTTATTGCTCCATCTGGTTAGATCAAGGTGGCATAATGTTTTCGATGTTTGAATTGTGGATGCAGGAAGTATTGTCAAGAGAGATCCCAAATGCTCAAGTGTTGGAACCTGTAGCAGGCGTGCCGCTAGAGATCTTAGCTCCATCTTCAGACATTTAGACAGTAATGGTACATGAGGCGAATACACACATGTAAATATATATATATTTCTTTCATGATCCTCAGATATTAACTTGAACTTTTGTAAAAGAATAATCGAGCATCATATTATTGGCAATATTGTCCATCCACTCAAAAGATCTACAAGAACCAAGTTAGTGCCCAAAATCATATAACCATCATGGTCGTTTCTTAGGACAGTGGAAGTCAAAAGATAAAAACACTAAGAATAGTCTTATGTTCGTTGGTAAAAGGCATACAAAATGTCCATGTTTTTTTGGCTAGTCTATGTATATAAATTTTGAAATATGGTACCTAAGAATTGATCATTGTTTTTAGTGTATTTTGAGCAATTTGCAGGTGGAAGGAATAAGAGATAAATTTTGGGTCTATTTTATAAGTTTGGTGGATGGAGAGGGCCCAAAGTCAGTAGCTATGAGAAAGTTACAAGAAGAAACTAGAGTCATTTCTTCTGAAATTGTCTCTAAAGTCGGTTATGCTTAATTAACATTTGATACAATACTAAAACTTATATGAATCTTAGTATTTACCAATTCTTTTTTTATGGTTCTTCAATGACTAAAACATGTATGTTCCAAATTGGTAACATATGATTTCCTACCTTACTGTAAACGTAAGGGTCAATGTCAATCGTTATGGGGCGGTGAATGGCATGGTCAATCTCCAAGATGATTGAATTTGTATTTAGTCTTTTTCTGTGTGAATAATATTATACAGTACTTAGATTGAATTACAAAGCCGGATACACCGAAAGCATAGCTCGAACGTTTATTGAGGCATAAAATTCAAAAATTGACCAGAAAAACATGGTACAAAAGTTTGCTGAAGAAAAAACCCTAAAAATTTAATGAAAAACAAAATCCAAAAGATTAACAAGAAATAAACCCAAAAAAATACATATATCATAAGTATCACTAGATATACAAATATGAAAGAAACGCTCGCAATCAACAGAAAGCGCAGAAAAAGTAAGTAACCGACGCAGATTAACAAAGCTAAAAAATAACATTTACAGTCTTTTGAGCAATTTGTAGTTAAATTTCTAAATATAGTTTTTTTCCTAGCTATTAAGTAAATTATTTCAAAACCAAATCCAAAAGATTAACTAGAAATAAACCAAAAAAATACATATATCATAACTATCATTAAATAAAAATATGAAAGAAACGCTCGCAATCAATCAAAAGCACAAAAAAAGTAACCGACGCATATTAACAAAGCTCAAAAAAATAATATTTATAGTCTTAAAAAATTACTAAAATTTAATAAGAATGAGTCATACAAATACACAATACTTTGTAAAAGAAACATTTGAATACTTTTTTGACTAAAAATTTGTTTACTAGTACAAAATATTGTAATATTCCCCATAAATGAAAAAGCATATACTCAAAATATTGAAGAACAAGACTCATTTACAAAAACCCTAGAAAAAAGGGCAAACAAAAAACACAAAGTCAAAGAATTTGTCTGTCTGGAAATGAAGAAAGGATCTTAATTACAAGTAGTAACAAAGAAAATAAAGACCAGTCAACCTAAAGAATCTTCTTGATATCACACATAAAGAAAATAGAGACCAAAAAAACAAAAAACAAAAATAAAATAAAATCACAAAAACGCGGTTTCTTCGATTATTATTGAAGTCAAAACCAGAAATGGTGTTGTTGTTGGTAAGAAGAGAAAGCTCGAAACTTTTCTGACTCAAGAACCCTAGATTGTGTTTATAATTCATCGATTTAGTTTTTTTTGTGTTTGTGTTCTAATGGAGAATCGTAAAGGTGGAAACTTTAGCAGCTCTGAAGCATTGACCACGACGCTTCGTAATGCGATTCAAGCTTTAGGTCGTGGTTTCGATGTAACATCTGATGTTCGTCTTCTTTATTGTAAAGGAGCTCCTGGGTCAAGATTAGTTCGTATTGAAGAAGAACAAAACAGAGATCTTGAGTTGTCTGATGGTTTTCTTCTTCCTAATGTTCCGATTGATATTGAATGTTCTCAAGGTAGAAATGGCTTAGAACGTATCCCTGTTTGTAGCTTCCATCAGGTAAATTTTAACCCTTTTTATGTCTCTGATCTGTGATCTTTGTGGAACCAACTAGCTCTTAGATTTAGCCTTTGGACTTTCTAAATTTAGAAGCTTTAACTTGTTACTGGAACAATTTAGTGCATTTGTAGTTTGATGAAGTCTTATTTTGGTTGTGGTTTATTCATTGGGAATTTGTTTGTGGCAGATGGCTGAGTACTTCAATGAGAGATCAGGTGTTAAAGGAAACATACCGCTTGGTTGTTTTAACGCAATGTTCAATTACACGGGTTCTTGGCAAGTCGATGCAGCTTCGACGAAATCTCTTGCATTGGTTGGATTCTTTATACGGCTTTATGAAGTTAAATTGGCTAAGCTTACATTGGTTTTGCGCAATGAGATTAGACGCGCTGTTCCTTCCTCTTGGGATCCTGCTTCCTTAGCTAGGTATATTCCTGGAAGCTGAACTTGTATGTGATTCTTTGATGACAATGGTCATGTTTCTGATATGGTTTTTCTCAACTTGTTTACTCTTTGGTACAGCTTTATTGAAAATTACGGCACTCATATTGTTACTTCGGTGACAATTGGTGGGAGAGACGTAGTTTACATAAGACAGCATCAGTCTTCTCCTTTACCAGCATCTGAAATCGAGGATTATGTCAATGACATGACGGATCACAGGTTTCATGAAGCAGAGAGTCAATCTATTACTGGCCCCTTAAAGTACAAAGACAAGGTTAGTAAAAACGTCACTGGCCATGGCGAGATTACTCTTATTAACGAGTTTCATTTCCTCTTAAACTATGGTTTCAATGAAGATATTAGCTGAAAAAGCTCTCTCCTGTAGGATATTACAGTAATATTTAGGCGAAGAGGAGGTGACGATCTTGAGCAAAGTCATGCTCGATGGGCTGAGACAGTACCCGCAGCTCCAGACATTATCAACATGACTTTTACTCCCATTGTTTCTCTCCTCGAAGGCGTGCCTGGTCTAAGGCATTTAACTCGTGCTATCGAACTTTATTTGGAATGTGAGTTTCTATCTAAAACTCGAACTTGTTTATATTCGTATCCGCCTGTTTACGTTCTCATAAACATAAAAAATCTCCTGATGTATATGCCAGATAAGCCTCCTATTGAAGATTTACAGTACTTCTTGGATTTCCAAATAGCGCGAGCTTGGGCTCCCGAACAGAGTAGCCTCCAACGGAAAGAACCTGTGTGTAAATCTCTTCAGTTCAGCTTAATGGGTCCCAAACTATTCATCAGCGCTGATCAGGTAACACAGAGCGGTCCATTCTTTTTGTTTGGTTATCGTTTTGGTTGCTAGATAAACTAAACATACTGCCTTTGGGTATTTTCAGGTAACGGTTGGGCGTAAACCGGTCACAGGTCTAAGGCTAATCTTAGAAGGAAGCAAACAAAACCGTCTCTCTATCCATTTACAACACTTAGTCTCTCTCCCCAAAATCCTGCAGCCACATTGGGACTCTCATGTGCCAATAGGTGCACCGAAATGGCAAGGACCAGAGGAACAAGATAGCCGTTGGTTCGAGCCAATCAAATGGAAGAACTTCTCTCATGTAAGCACCTCGCCTATCGAACACACCGAGACCCACATCGGTGACCTCTCAGGCGTCCACATTGTCACCGGAGCTCAGCTCGGGGTTTGGGATTTTGGATCAAAAAACGTTTTGCACTTAAAACTACTCTTCTCTAAAGTCCCTGGTTGCACAATAAGACGGTCCGTCTGGGACCACACTCCTGTTGCTTCCACCACGAGACTAGAACCGGGAGGTCCATCTACATCGAGTTCAACCGAGGAAAAGCGCGAGGACGTGTCGGGACAATCAGGGAAACTAGCTAAGATTGTTGACTCATCAGAGATGTTAAAAGGACCACAAGATTTGCCTGGACATTGGCTTGTCACTGGAGCAAAGCTAGGCGTTGAAAAGGGTAAGATTGTGTTACGTGTGAAGTATTCATTGCTAAACTATTGAAAGGTTTTAGATGAGTTCTTGTTTTTTCCGGTGACCGGGAAATTTTTTCCGTCAGCATTCTTTGCACAGTGAAACTTTCTTGTACATGTTTCCGGTTGCTTATGTGAACCGAACGGTTTGGTTCGTTCGGTTCGACTTTGGTTTTGGTTTGGTTGACTTTATAAGTTTTGGTCCGGTTTGGTTTTTCTGTAGACGATTTTTATTTAAATCAGAGATGTAAATTGTAGTCGGATTTTAACACATGGTCGATGTATACGACCGTTTTGTGACACGTTTCTGTGAAAACATGCATCGTCACCATTATAAAGAATCTAATCTAATTATGAAATCAAAATACCAAATAAACAAGGCACAAATTTGGGAAAAAGTAAAAGAAAATCAAGAATGGCTTCGACCGGCGGCGAAGATAAGGTGCCTCCCGGAGATCCGGTGACATTTTCCACACGTTTGATCGATGTCGGGGCGACGATCATGCAGAGGAGGTTACCGGTGAAGCAAATGAACAGTCATGTCTCTACTTTTGCGATTTACAGCGGAGACATGTCCCGGCAAATAGAGACTCACCACTACGTCCATCGAGTCAACAACGAGTTCCTCCAATGCGCGGTTTACGCCTCGGACCGTTCTGATGCACCTCTTATTGGTATTCTTTATTCGTAACTTTTAGTCACATCACATGCAATGCGCCAATGCCAAATTCTGAATAAATTTGTATTTACAGGAATAGAATATGTAATATCGGATGGATTATACGAAAATCTGCCTAAAGATGAGCAAAAGCTTTGGCACTCTCATGCTTACGAGGTTAAGTCTGGTTCGTGGGCTTATCCACGATTGCCTGAAGTTGTGGCTGCTCCGGAGCTCAAGAACATAGCCAAAACGTACGGAAAGTTTTGGTGCACATGGCAGATAGACCGAGGTATGTCTCCTATAATCTCTTCCATAAGCCGAGCCGATTCTAAATAAATTGTTTCTATTAGTCAGTAGACCCATTAATCGTATGGTTTAGACAATCAAACATCGTATGTCTCGATCTAAATATGGATTTTAACTTGACCAGTTCTTTGTAACCCGTTTCTATTAATTAGTAAAGCTGGTCGAAATATCGGCTCTAAACCGGATCGATTCTTATTCGGTTTATATTGGTTCGCACAATCACTGGTTCTTGTGTGTGTTTATGTAGGTGACAAGTTACCAATGGGTGCACCCGAGCTGATGATGTCACCACAGGGGGTTGGCCAAGGGGTATTAAAGCCGGAGTTGGTGAAGATCAGAGATGACAAGTACAACATTTCGACCGATGAACTGAAGCACCGAAGAGCGGAGATTGCTGAACCGGAATGGATTAATCCAATGGCTGATTACTGGAAGCAACACGGTAAGTGTTTTGTACTCGATATTGCGAATGTCGAAATGAACCGTAAGGCCCCATTCCCGTGAACAATGTTAAGAAATCGGGTTTTATATAATAGAGAATAATGTAAACACTTGATTTCCCGACTTTTATGTCAAGAAGATAATTATGAAAGGCGGTACACGAGAAGATCATACATTACAACTGTGGAACATTTTGTAATTCTTATTTTTTATATGTTTCTTTAAAGTCTTGCCAACCCTGCGATATCTATAGGGTAAGCGTCTGAAGCCGATTGCGCATTGTACGATCTCCTTGCGATGACCACGTTTGCGGCTTCAGTCGGATGAAATGAATCCCAAAACACATACGCGTTTCGGTTTCTGCATGGTCTTTGTCCGGGTAAACATGTGATCTGACCCGCATTCCTACCGATACCGCAACATCCAGCATTTGTCACACTAAACCCTGAAAACAAAAAAAACATTTCCAACAAAACCCATATCAAGATCCGTTTCTCTAGCTTTGAAAATGAAAACCACTTTTGTGTTTGTGTTTCTGTTTCTGTTTGTGTCTATACCAAATCTGGAGGGGTTTTGGATCATGTCCTGGAAAATGCCATAAGCGTTGATGTAGGTGAACTTTGCATCAGGGTGTTGGTTGTTGAGCTGATCAACTAGAGATCTAAGCTTGTTGTTGAAGATTTGGTTCGCCGAGTTTATGCGTTCCACGCAAGTCCTACCGTCACGACTGCCCGCAAGCGCGTTTGGACTACAACCGATTGCTCCGATTCCGATCAGTGAAAACTTTCGAGCCCCATAGTTGTATAGTGCCTACACAACCCCCAAAAAAAACGAATGTGAAACAATGATAGTCACCAAATACATAAACTTGAAACAGAGAACCAAAGCAAAGATAATATTAAGTAGCCATAAGGAAAACGTACATTGAGCTGAGTGGTGTAGCGATTGATGAGATCAGTAGCGTATTGTTCGGGTGTGAATTGTCTGCTAGAAGAATAGAACGTAGGCATGAAGTAGTTGTTGAGATAGTCGTTGCTTCCTAAACCAACAGAGTAAATGCATCTCTTTAGGTAATCCGCTGCTTGAGTCTCGCCTCCGAGCAGATTTACGACTTGTGATACCGTGCTTTGGTAGTTCCTTACTTGTCCACTAAAGCTTATCCTTTGTCCCTTCATTTTCCCAAAAATAAAAATAAGAAACGTTGGAACTTTTCTAATAGTTGATGAGTGAAGAGAATTTAGAGAACATGTTTTTTTTTGTTTAATTTACCAATTGTCGACCGGTTTCTTCTCGGATTCCAGCAGCTGCTGATGCGTAGTTAACTCCTGAGAGTATTTGCCGGCCACTCACGTCGCTATAGGCAGGAATGTAGCCATTGAATCCAAGTAGCTCAGCTTCATTACATCACAAAGAAAGATCAAAACCCATGTTAGATAAAGACTATACTACGTAATTAGCAACAACTCTAGCTACTTAGTTATATAGAGAAGTAAAAAGGCGTATACCGATCTCGTCAACGGTGGTCTTGCCGTTGCAGAAACGACCAGTAGGACCGCCAAAATCGATACCGTAAGGGAAGTAATTGGATCTTGCGAAAGAAACAAGACCATTGTTGTTTCCATTATCAACCAAAGAGTCACCAAAAATGAAGTAACATGGAACTTGTTGTGCTTTTACAACACTAAACCCTAAACCCAACAACACAAACACTACACACCATTTGTTTAAGTAACTCTCCATTTCAACAATCAAAATCTATTGAGTAATAAGAAAAGATAAAGGAAATGGAAAGTGTAGTGAATGTGAAGAAGTCCAAAGAACTTGTGTGTATATTTATAGACATATGTGATATTTTGATTTTGATACTATCTTTAAATTTGTAGGGCGACTCACTTTAAGATTGGTGGGTCCAATATTAAAAATCTGATTTAACTCGTTTATTTTTGTTCCCATTCATTAATTAAACTTACAGATGATTTATCACGGGCTTTTTATCCAATTATTTATAAGAGGAATTCCCTCGTATACCACTCTTTGAAGTTTTTTTTCCAAAAATACCACCTTAAAGTTTTTTTTTTCTAAAAATACCACATTTTTTTCCTAAGTTCCAAAAATATCACTTTTTTAAAAGTTGATTTTTAAGGTTTAGAATTTAAATTTGTTGGGTTTGGGTTTGGGTTAACTATTCCAAAATTAGGGTATAGTTTTAGGGTTTGGGTTTGGGTTTGGGTTTGGGGTTTAGGGTTTAGTTTTGAATGTTAAAAATGAATTTTTAAAAAAGTAGTATTTTTGGAAGTTTGGAAAAAATATGGTATTTTTGGAAAAAAAACTTTAAGGTGGTATTTTTGGAAAAAAACTTAAAAAGTGGTATTTTTGGAAATTGCCCTATTTAAAATATATATGCGCCGACAACCACATCAACATTAATCACAGACTAAATATCATCATTAGTTAAAGAGTTTAAGAGGAAGTGAGGAAGTGAGGAACAACAAAGAAACAAAAACTGAAAATAAATTATTTAAAACTTTCTTCAATAAATATCATAAGTCAATAAAAACATACTCCATGTTTCAGTCATACCAATAAAAACAAATTTTCTACCTCTAATATATGTTTAAATCCTTTGAATTTGTTTATATAGATATTTTGCAGCATAATTTTGGGAGGAGAAAAAGATCGTAGGTTTGACAAAGCCACTTGTGCTTGGGACCATTGACCAGAAGTAGAGTTTTTTCCGCGTACAAAATGCAAAATTGGTCTTAAGTTAGACATTAAATGCGTCAATTTAAAATCATTGTATATATCTAAATACGAATGAGAAAGAAAATCGTAATAAATATTGTGTATTATTGGGGGAATTATTGGTGTCACTTGTTGTGTCTATAGTCTATACTCCACATATCTAAAAAATTAAAGATTATAATATAACATCAATAATACTCCACATTTTTTTAGATATTTTAATATAATACTCCACATATCTAAAAATTATAATATAATACTCCACATATCTAAAAGTTAAAAGATTTCAATTATTTCGAAAATGAAGGAGAAATTGGTGCAAAGAAAACAGGTGAAGAATTAGGTTTGGGCATTAAATGAAAAGTTGTGAATAAATCAACGACTTTGTATCATAATTGACCAAGGCCGGTGCTGCTTCCATGTCCCCTCTTCCAACTATTTTCATTTAAGATCGTGTAGATGCAACTCTTTGCTTATGATTATAATTAAAACAAAATTAAATTAAAACTCATACATTTAGGAGTTAGGACAATAAGACACATTTATTATACTATTGCATGTGTAATACTATTGTATATAATAGGGGTGGATTTAAATATGATGTCAAATAAATGTTGGGTGGTGGTTTATTGATCCAGATTCCAGTATGATCAGGTTTCCAGACATTCATGTTGATACCTGAAAAAGTGAATTTTGAGAGACAGCATTTATAAACCTAATGAGTAAGAAAATAATATGAGTATCCTTATAAAATAAAATACGAAGTTTTTTTACATAAAATACTAGATAGTAAAAATCTTATTTGTTGTATTTATGTTGAATTTTTGTAGGACATAAACAATGTATAGTATCTATTTCTATTGGAGTATATTTTAGTTCGGTTGAAGATAGTTGTGTAAACTAATTTGAAACGTTAATTATATTGTTTTATTGTTGTTTGTAATTAATTGTTCAAAACATAGCTTCGTTAATCCGCTCCAAATGTATTAAAACGTTTACTATTTTCTTTTCTTTTCTTTGTGGGTCTTAATATCTTTTTCTTTTGGCCTTTACGATCTTATCGATATTGGTAGAGAGAATTCATTTTACGTGTAAGACATGCCAAGTGGGGTACATAGAACGAGAAGAAAAAAGCGAAAAATTGGTATAAACGACGACGTTTAAAATAACAAAAACGCTGCATTTTTATTGTTATTATTCTTCTTCACACTTCTTCTTCACTTGAGTCACCATTTCTAGTTCTCAAAAGAAACGCACAAACTCTAAACCCCAACTTCTTGTTCTCGTCTCTTTCTCAATTCGTCTACTTATTGATCCGGATTATTCAAACCCACTAATCTTTTTCAGTTTGCTTGAGGTAAAGATGCTAATTCAAATTGAAATTTGGCATGGACTTTAGTAATTGCATGCTTGTTCAGGCTTTGGTTATGGATAATATCACTCGTGAAACTTGATTTTGACTAAAAAAATTTGAGTTTGTTTGACATAGGAGCCTCGTGAATCAAATGTAGACAGATTGTGAGTGTGTGAACGAGAAGGTTTTGTCTTTTGTGTGTCTATCTCTGTTTTGGTTTTCTTTTTCTGTTTCTTTTTTTTCTTTTTTGGTTTACTTATTCATGATTGTTCTGTAATTGATCTGGTTTTGGTTGTTCTACCGAATGCTCTTCGAATTTTAGTGGCAAATAAGTCTTTAGAAGAGTTGTGTTTGTGTGTTGAATGATGATTACCTTATAAATACTTATTACTTCTTTAAAAATTATGTTTGTGTTTTCTTTTCTAATAAAAATGGGATCATGCTATGAACCAAATCATTGTAGTTTATCATTTTCAGCATTGAAGTATCGATTTACTACATTGTTTTTTTAGAAAGAAAAACAAAAAACAATGTAGTATACTTAAATGATAGGCATACATTGTTGTGTATGCCTATTTGTCATTAAGAAGATAGATTTCAATGGTTGTTTAATTCAAATCATTAGTGTTCTTTTGTGGTAACATCATGGTGTTCTAAATTTATGCAGAATGGATTTGCAACATTCTGAGAGAGAAGGAGTGAGAAACATTCTCTCGAAAAAGAGGCAATGTAGTCCCACACTGGAGAGCAAAACACACTCGGGGATGTTGATTGGTCTAGATATTCTCGATTGTCCAATTTGCTTCGAGCCACTGACTAGCCCTATCTTTCAGGTTTTGTTTCTAATCTTCGAGCCTTTGATACGGTTCGTTTTGGATAATTGGAGAAAACGTATAGTGAAAGAAATAATTAAAATTTCCTCTCTATGAGTAGTTAGCTTTTGTTGATTTGAAAATTTGGCAAGATTTGAGTGTTTGTATTTCAAAAATATTATTTTCTCCTTTTTAATTAAAAATATTTGTTGATTAAGATAGACAAAACTCATATATGCAAATGTAGTTTTTGAAGAGGTGTTATAATGAGGCAAAATCGAGTATATATATATCATGAATTATCGATGAGTATCCTTTCTATGAATCATATTTAGTATTAGTGTATTACCAATTGAGATTTCTCATCAAAGCTATCACTTGGGTTTATTAATGTGACAATGCGATTTGCATGGTAATCTATTTTCTTTATTCCATACTCATATTCTCTTAATGGCTTGCAAGGACAATTTTGTTTCCTAGAATATTGAAAGTCTTTTGCTAATTTTTTTTCTCGAATATATATAGAGTTATGAAAGCTTTAATCGAAACTCGATGGTTTTGCATTTCAGTGTGATAATGGGCATTTGGCTTGCTCTTTATGTTGCCTCAAACTGTATAAGTGTCCTACATGTGAGTTTCCTGTTGGCCACCGATGCAGAGCAATGGAGAATGTGCTCGAATCAATCGTTGTCCCGTGCCAAAACGCCAAGTTTGGATGCACCGAAAACATATCTTATGGGAAAGAATTAAGTCATGAAAAGGAATGCACGTTCTCTTGCTCTTGTCCCGCATTGGATTGCAGTTACACTGGAACGCACAAAAGCGTTTACAGTCATTTTGTTGATGACCACAGTCAACAACTAAAATCTATGTCTTTTGAGATCGGTGGTTTTGTTGATGTTCAAATGAACATCACTCGCGATAAGATTTTAGTTCTTCGGGAACTAAAAGAGAAACTATTGTTTGTTCTACACTGTTTCAGCGGACCGTATGGTGTGTATATGACAGTTGAATGCATTGCACCATCTACTCCGGAAGCAAGTAAATTTGCGTATCGTCTCTCCTATTCTATAAATGGACGCACTCTTACTTATAAATCACGAGAAGGAAAGAAAGTTCTTGAAGTGAGCTCTCAAATCCCTAAAGACGATTACATGTTTCTTCCTCAGTGTATATTGCGAGGTGAATTGTTGGAGATGAAGCTCTGCATTGGGCGCAATGTTTGTGTGGACTAATCTCTTTTTGTAGGTTTTTTAGTTCTTGCTTGCATATCATGGCTAAGGGAAAAGCCTATCTTTTAAACGTACTATTAAGCCCAATCTATGTATCCATATCGGCGTTAAAAATCAGTTCTAGGTGTTAACATTTTTGGCTTCACGGTTTTGTTTATTTTGTTCGAGAAAAGTATGGACCAATTCCGATATAAGACTTGAGAGTAATTTAATGTCTAGATTGAAAGACATGATTATCAACAACAACAAAGAGCATAGTGGAAGTAAACTAGAGAATGCAATTTTTATAAAGTAGAACAATTTGGGTAGTAACATACATAACTGAAGAATCTTTTTTCAAGAACTGAATTTAGAACTTGGAAAATCATGTATCTGGTTTATAGCTCTCTCTATTCCTCTGACTTTCAAAGTTGTGCCAACGTTGAGATATCTATCGGGTAAACGTCCGAAGACGATTGCGCTTGGTAAGATCTTTGTGCGATGATCGTGTTCGCAGCATCCGTTGGATGAAATGCATCCCAAAACACATGCTCATCGCGGTTCAGGCAAGGGGGTTGTCCCGGTAAACATGTTAGCTGACCTCCATTTCTTCCAACTCCACAACACGCAGTGTTAGTATCCGTAAACCCTGAATACATTCATCCAAAGAACCCAATATACATATCAAGAAAAGCTTTATAGCATAAACATATCAATTTTGTGATAAGACTTTAGGATTCATGAAGGACTATGTGTACCATATTGAGAAGGATTGGATATTATGTCTTGGAAGACACCATAAGCATTAATGTAGGTGAACTTAGCATCAGCGCGATTGTTGTTTAGCCGGTTGACCATAGACTTGAGCTTGTTGTTGAAGATGCGATTAGCTGAGTTGATACGCTCCACGCAAGTTCTTCCATCGGGGCTGCCTTGTGCGAGCGCGTTCGGGCTACACCCGATGGCTCCTATTCCTACCAATGCAAACTTTCTAGCTCCATACCTGTATAGATCCTTCATAAACACGCAAACAAAATATTGTAAAGATAAGGTTCAGTTGGAAAGAAAACAATCCATGATTTATATCTAGGACACACATAAAAAACAGAGGATTTATCACATATAGCGTATAGTGTCATCGAATTGAACAACACTTAAGTTGAGAAAACTTACATTGAGCTGGTTGTAGTAACGACTGATAAGATCATCAGCGTACTGATCAGGATTGTACTGTCTGCTAGTGGAGTAGGATTGAGGCATGAAGTAGTTATTAAGATAGTCATTGCTTCCCATACCGATAGTGTAAATACATTTACTAAGGTAATCAGCTGCAGTATTCTCATCTCCAAGAATTTGCACCACTTGTGACACTGTGCTCTTATAATTCTGGACTTGCCCACTAAATGTTATTCTTTGTCCCTATCATTCCCCAAATCAAATCAAAACAAAAAAAAAAGTTACAAATCTTTTAAACCGAAACAGATAAATTTTTCGAGGTCGAAAGTGTGTTTTTGTTTACCAATTGTTGACCGGTTTCTTCTCTGATTCCGGCAGCTGCAGATGCGTAGTTTACTCCTTGGAGTATCTGCTCGCCACTCACATCACTATATGCCGGAATGTAGTTATCAAATCCAAGTAAAATAGCTTCATTATATCACAAGAAATGTTGTTAGATTCTGATTATAACCCACATTAATCTCACTCAAGTTTAGTTAAAACAAAAGCTTTTGTTTTTGTAAAGGAGAAGGATTATTAAGAGGGTTACCAAGTTCGTCGACCGTGGTTTTTCCGTTGGAAAAGCGGCCGGTTGGACGGCCCAGATCAATGCCGTAAGGGAAGTAGTCGGCTCTTGCGACAGAAATAAGACGATTGTTGTTTCCATTATCAACCAAAGAATCACCAAAGATGAAGTAACATGGAACTTGAGGCTCTGCTTTTATCATTAACCCTAAACTCAAAAACATAACCAACATAGAAACTAAACACCATTTCCTCAAGTAACTCTCCATTGATCTCACAAACTAAAAAAATACTTTAGTGAACTGGTTTTTTATGTATGGTACAAACACAATGTTGTTGAAATAAAATGTTGTTGAAAAAGAAGGAAATGTGGAAGTGGTGGTGGTTGTGAAATGTGAAGAATCCAAAGATGTTTTGAGTCTATATATGGAGTCGGAGAAATGTAAGTGTGTTAAATTTGTCTTTCCTTCTTCGTTGGCATTAGTTAATTTTGTGGCAACTCTACTTTATTTTAAGATGAATGGGTCCAATTAAATTAAATATTGTTTTGTTTTTAAGAATTATAGTTAAAGACATCTTATGGGGGTTAAAGAAAGAATTTACTATGTAAAATGTAAGGTAAATGGATTTGTCGTCTCACAAATAACTAGTACATTGTAAGAGATTTGATCACGATTGTATTGATATAATATTTCATATACGATCAATCCTATCGTACGTCTAATTGGTAGAAATTTTAAATTGTATATTATCATTTAATGGTTCTTGGATCGTGATCCTGAACATAGTTTTAAACACTTTACGTTATTATCTAGAATGCTTCAAAATTTACCAAGAAAACTCTGACTTAAACCGTTCAAAAAAAGTTATTACGTTTTTTATTGGAAACAAAAAAACAACTTTCGAAATATTTTACATGATTCCTATCTAAGAATCATTATTCTTTTCCAAAAATGAAATTCAAATTATGATATGAAAATGAAAGTTTATGAACTTTATTAGTTACTCACAGTGTCCTATTTACATATATAGAGAAGTCATTTTGAAAGCTTTAAAAAAAATTAGATATGGTTAATTTTCAATTTAGAATGGTTAATATATATGATTTTGAGTCTTCCGTTCATGGGATGGTTTACGCCTTAACTAGTATCACTAAAGGTTGGTTCCAAACAGAAAGAAAATTATGAACCAAATGTCTGGAATTTTCTTTGTAAAACGAAATGGTCAATGTATATAAGTCATTGTATTTTTTTTTAATTATGGTTTTTAGTGAACATTTATAGTTTTATGGTACTATGGTATTATCAGTGAGTTCATACAAATCTAGAATTCTAGGTAGGCCATTAATTTACCTGCACTACACTTGATTGTTTTCTAATTCAAATGAATGTAAGAATGTGGGCTTTGTCCCTAAGAACAATATACAAAAAACTATCTTATATAATGTTTTAAGGTTCCACTAAATTAAAGATTTGACAAGTTGCCATGTGTCACTTTTGGTGTTGACAATTAATGTTCATTTTCATATTTAGAACATAATTTTTACTTAATTATAACATTTACTCTTCTAGAATTTAAATTTGTCTGTATTGATTTTTTAAAAGAAAAATGTGATATCAATTTTAATTTAAAGTAAATATTTAATATCAAGTTATTTTCATGAATTAAATGAAAATATGTAAAGCCATATTCTAAAAGATGTTGTTTTTTAAAAAACATCTCTTCACAAATAAGTTAATTTTTTCTTATTATTCTATAACTAAATAATAAAAAAATTATAAAATGTTCTAATATGTTTTTATTCACGATATGTGCCTTAATATCACTATATAATTTTTTTTATCATGTTTCATGTATATATATATCAGTATTTTAATAATATGAGATTTTTATATATTTTAAAATAATTCACATAATGTAGCTCAAAATTATTGTTTAATTTTTAGTTTTAACTTCACTAAAATTATAAAGTGTGAACATAAATCTTAAACATCACTTAATTAGCTACATTATATATATATAGAAACAATGTTCCATACTTTTTAATAGATACTTTGTCATAATATATTTCCACAATGTTCCATTTTAATTTGTTTTCTACAAATAATATTGTATATATCCAATAAATAATTTGCTACAAATATTTAGTCTATAAACCTAGATAATTATTTACTATAAACACCAAATTTCTATAATATTAAATATAAAAATAATAAAGAAGTTAACAATTATTGTATATTATACCATGTTAAGTTTTAAATCCATGCAACTCATGGACATACCCTAGTTCTCCATATTCTTGTTTTCTGACCAAAAGAAGAAAACTATATGTTTCAGTTATAAAAAGAATCGGTTGTCAAAAAGCTGTAATAATAGTTGTATAATTGGTGGAGTCCATGGCTATACAAAAATAATTTTCATTTAAAGATTTCATTTTAAAAAATGGAAGAAGTGGAAAATAAGTGAGGAGAGTTAGGTTGGGGCATTAAATTCACGCGGACTCTTCGTGAAAACTTTTTCGACATGTAATAATAATCAAAACTCCGTGCTAAGTTTTTTTTTGTTTACTTATCTAATGCACATGCAGAGTTGCTTGTTTCTGATAAAAAGAATTTGCTAATTGGTCATTAATGCATTTCAATTTGTTATACAATTGTATACATCGATCATATGGTGCATTTAAGATCGCCGGTCAAATTTCAGATCGAGAATTTTTTTATAACTAACTAGTGGTTGGCCCGCGCTCCGCGCGGGTTTGTTTCACATATTTTAATTTCTAAATTTTATTTTATGGTCTTACTTTCTTAATATTTTGATTGTGTTTATTTTTTGAATATAAATGCTCTTGTATATCATAAAAACGGATAGTTAAGTTCGTCCTCTTAGACGAAGCTAATTTTGTAAATACACAATGTACTCGGATTCTCTGACTTGATATAAAATAATGTTACCAAACTTGAGCATGATGAAGGCAGAGAGAGAGAGTGATAAAAGGTCTACAGAGTAAAAGACAAATTGTTTTGAAAAAAAGGCAAGTGCGCCATTGTAGCATGAAAAAAAAAGAGTAAGTACAGTGAATAGTTGTAATCGACTACCTCTTGAGATTTAGGGGTTTGTTTATTCTTCTCCTACGATTGTCAATTTCAAGAGCGAGAGTTGTTATGTGTCTCCATGGTTCGTGAGAATAGCGTAGTTGAATTTTTTGTTCGTGAAAATGATAATGATTTCCGTGGTTCGTATTGGTTTTGTGCATACAATTTCAGTTGCTAGATAGGCAGCATGCATTCGAGGGAGTTTTTCATTGTTTTTGTCAAAAGCAACGAAAGCCGAAATGTTGCTCCCGTCGTTCACCACCAGCTCCACACAATATATGTTTGGTTTCGGAGATGGTCAAATGGAACCTAAATAGTTGTTTTGGTATTTAAGGATTAAAGACGTGGTTGATGTTAACCGGATTGAGAGGTGGAAATCAGTGAGCTTGAAACGGTTGTTGCTCTTCTTACCTCGAATCCACTGATAACATAGACGGATCCTTCATGCAACATTGATTTACGCATTATCGTCGTCTCCTAAAATAAAGGAATGGGAACTAATGTTATAGATTTGTAAAACTCGAATTTATAAAGTGAAAAAGGCTTTGAAATCAATTCACTTGTGAAGAAGGGAAAGGAAATATGCTAGAGCTGATGGATTTCTTAGAATACAAAGGCTATCATGTGTGAATCAAGCGTGTGGATAATTCTATCTATGGAGATCAAGAAATCCATGTCTAAACGCAAAGAGTGGAAGTGAATTAAAAATCGTAGAGGCTTCTGGTGAGAAGAGAATACCTTGTCATCGATGAGGAGCATATCAATGCTCATGAGCTCCCCTCCTTTCTTCATGTTACATGCATCCCAAAAGCCAAGCTGCCTAGGGAGGACACGTTCAAGATGGCGTCTTGACATAGGGGAGGAGAAAGGGACGTATGATGCAGTCATTTTTGGTAAATGTGTAAGAGTGAGTATGAAGAGAGAATGAGAGGGAAGTAGGTGAATAAGAGTCTAAGCTTGAATTTATGCATCTATATATAGAAGAGCTTGAAGGTGGTGGTGTGAATTTCAGTAAGTAGACAGCGATAATGATTGGGAGAATGGGTTGCAGGAGTTACGAAGGCATTACAGGAAGGGCAAGGGAGATGGAGTCGTGGATGTGGTCATTAATGGAGGTATTAAGCGTCGCTTTAGTTTCAACGGTTGTTCTGTGACTACTGAAGAGAAGAAGAAACCTAGATGTATGTTGGGCATTCATATTACGATGGGTTGAAAATATTAAAAAGGTCGTATGTAAATTTATGGGCTGTGAATATTAGTGGCATATTTGAGTTAAAGAGGCCGTATATTAAAAAATAGTTTTTCTTATTCTTTTTTTTTCATTTTAGCTATGTATAATTGCAATTATTCTTTTATTTTTTTCTTATTTTTTAATTAGATGTTAAACTTACGAACTTATATTTTCTTTATGAGTTTAATTATAGATCAACTTAATTGCTTAGTTGTTATATTTTAGTTTTTATGATAATTCCAATACATATTATTTTAATATGTTTTTAAAAAAACATTACATTCACATAAGTTTTTATTGTTTTTGTTTAATTTAGAATATGAATAATAAATTTTCATATTAGTGTTAGCATGTTAAAAACCAATTTAGGATATGAAAGATAACTTTTCATATTCTTCTCATAATGTTTACACCAAAATAATTAATATGTGTATTAAATTTAAAATTATGAAAATTATTGTAAAGATATGATGTGGTAATGATGTGGATGATGAGGTGTCTTAAGGAGAAGAGAGAAAAGGTCTTTTTATGCAATTATTCTTTTATTTTTTTCTTATTTTTTAATTAGATGTTAAACTTACGAACTTATATTTTCTTTATGAGTTTAATTATAGATCAACTTAATTGCTTAGTTGTTATATTTTAGTTTTTATGATAATTCCAATACATATTATTTTAATTTGTTTTTAAAAAAACATTACATTCACATAAGTTTTTATTGTTTTTGTTTAATTTAGAATATGAATAATAAATTTTCATATTAGTGTTAGCATGTTAAAAACCAATTTAGGATATGAAAGATAACTTTTCATATTCTTCTCATAATGTTTACACCAAAATAATTAATATGTGTATTAAATTTAAAATTATGAAAATTATTGTAAAGATATGATGTGGTAATGATGTGGATGATGAGGTGTCTTAAGGAGAAGAGAGAAAAAGTCTTTTTATATATATAGATTCTTTTATTTTTTTCTTATTTTTTAATTAGATGTTAAACTTACGAACTTATATTTTCTTTATGAGTTTAATTATAGATCAACTTAATTGCTTAGTTGTTATATTTTAGTTTTTATGATAATTCCAATACATATTATTTTAATTTGTTTTTAAAAAAACATTACATTCACATAAGTTTTTATTGTTTTTGTTTAATTTAGAATATGAATAATAAATTTTCATATTAGTGTTAGCATGTTAAAAACCAATTTAGGATATGAAAGATAACTTTTCATATTCTTCTCATAATGTTTACACCAAAATAATTAATATGTGTATTAAATTTAAAATTATGAAAATTATTGTAAAGATATGATGTGGTAATGATGTGGATGATGAGGTGTCTTAAGGAGAAGAGAGAAAAAGTCTTTTTATATATATAGATAGATAGATGGCATTACATTATGACTCATATACGTTAGGTTTCACGATTATAACTTTTTTATGATAATGTAGTAACAAAAACTTAAAATATAAGAAACCGTGTTCAAAATGTAGTTTAACTAGTCATTTGAGGTGTAAAACATCTAATAGCACTAAGAAATATTAACTATAAAAAATAAAACTGTGCATGTTCAAATTTGTGTAAACTATGTTTCATTTTGCTATAACCTTAATTAAAAAGTTTAAAACAACAAATATCCCATTCGATTTATACATACTACATATGTAATATTACATTGTTTGTTTTTATCCATATTTTTAGTGAATCTACATAAACGATCGGATATTCTATGGTACTAAAATGTTGGCAAAAACTTATTAAAAATGTCATATATGTATGTATACGTAGAGTGTGTGTTGACACAAGCCGACACAACAGTGAAGACCAAATAGAGTGGTGGAATATGTATGCTTTACTAAACCAAAAATGGACTTGCGTTGAATTTGTTTCTTTTTGGTTTAAATCATTTTAGAAACCTTTTATTGGTTACGAGTAACATCATACGTTAACGTCAATCGCAACTGTAATTACAAGATGTATTAAAGTGACCATACTAGTTATAGTGCAATAAAGAGTCCAATCAATTTTTTTTGTTATACAAACACTTTAATTTGGTATGATATGTGGTGGAACGATTAGTTCCCTCTTCTGCAAGCTGATAGATATGTATATCAATAAAAAGTTAACTAATGTATATTAGGTAAAGTATTCACACTATCTTTTTGTTAAAGAAGTATCTACACTATACGCAAATCTTCTGTCTTAAAGAAAAGTTCATTGGTTTTTTTGTTATGTAATAGACTTTTTGAATAGGTGTAGAAGAGAAACTACAGTTTTGATGGACATTTAAAATGTAGTTGATAGGAGCTATGAAATTGAAATAGACGTTCACAAAGCTATGAAATTGAACTATTAACATAGCTATCAAACTGTGAACTTTACAATATTGACATAGTTCACAAACCTATGAAATCAAATCTCCTATCAAGTGATTTGTTTCCGAGTTTAACCAAGCCTCTACTTCATAAAATAGTACGATGAACTCGAAAGAAAATGCAAAGCCCCTCTTGTAAAGGTTTTTAATTATATGTCTCATCCAAAATTGCATTGCTATGATATTACTTGGCATGCATATCGAACTAGACGCTAGTAAGGTCCAAGATCAATAGATCGAAAAATCGCAAGATAGAACAAACTAATACAGAAGAAGAATTAAAGACCAAAAAGAATGATGAAACACAAAATATACGTATTCAATAAGTCCTGTGATTGATCCTATACGTCTTGTATCTGTAATAGAATCGAGCAATCCACTATCTCAATCAAGAGCTGCACATATTAGATGAAATAATATCAATGCTTGTTCTTCATTAATGATTACTGTTCACATACATTAGTATTTATAGACAACTTATTTACTCTCTATACTATATACAATATACAGTTATATACACTCTATTAGTCCCCCTCAAGGTGGTGGTAAAATGTTATGAAGACCCATCTTGGACATTAGTTTCCGAAATAGAGTAGGATAGAGAGGCTTTGTAAAAGCATCAGCCAAGTTATTCTTTGTCCGAACATGAAGAGTTTTGACCTCTCCTAAAACAATCTTTTCACGAATCGCATGACAATCCTTCTCCATGTGCTTGGTTCGCTCATGAAAAACAGAATTCTTAGCGATTTGTAGAGCCGAGGTACTGTCACAAAAGATAATTGGAGTAGAAGGAGAAGGAACGCGAAGATCAGTTAACATGCGAGCAATCCAGACTAACTCATTAGAAGTAGCATTCAAAGCAACATACTCTGCTTCAGTACTGGATTGTGAAACACGAGTCTGTTTCTTGCATTTCCAAGATATTAGAGATTGTCCCAAAAAAATGCAAGAACCAGTGATAGACTTTCTTGTATCCGGACACTGTGAATAGTCAGAATCTGAAAAAGCTGAGAGTTGATAATCATCATCTACAGGATAGAAAACTCCTTGACCAATTGATCCTTTTAAGGAATGGAGCACTTTGAGTGCCGCCTGAAAATGAGGTGCTCTTGGTGTAGAAGAGAACTGACACAACTTGTTAACAGCAAAAGAGACATCTGGCCTGGTAATAGTGAGATACATAAGCTTTCCCACCATGCGACGATAACTCTCTGGATCATCAAGAATGTCACCAGAATCAGTTGTTAACTTGTTGCTAGGATCCATGGGAATGGAGGATGGTTTACAACCAAGGAGACCAGCATCAGTAAGAAGTTCCAAAACATACTTGTGTTGGCAAATAGAAATCCCAGACTGAGAACGGGTAATCTCAAGGCCTAGAAAGTACTTCAGGGGCCCTAAGTCACGCAGTTTAAAACAATCTTGAAGTTGTTTGATGAAAGTATTGACTGCAGATTGACTGTTACTCACAATTACTATACCATCAACATAAACCAGAAGAATGATTATAGCATCAGGAAGTTCACTGTAGAACAGTGTGTGATCACCATGAATGACCTTAAAACCAAGAGAAGAAATGGCTGAAGAAAACTTCAAAAACCATTGTCTAGAAGCTTGCTTTAGACCATAGATAGATTTCTTGAGTTTAAGGACAGAGTTAGGTGGCAAGGAGTCCCCCTTCCTTGTAGCATAACCAGGAGGAAGATCCATGAAGATTTCTTCATCAAGATCCCCATTAAGAAAAGCATTGGGGAGAGAATGTTTCTTAGCAGACAATGCTATTAACATCTTGACAGTCACCATTTTTGCAACAGGAGAGAATGTTTCCACATAATCAATTCCTTCTTTTTGTGTATAACCTTTGGCAACGAGGCGAGCTTTGTGTCTCTCTATGCTTCCATCAGAATGAAGTTTGAGTTTAAAAACCCATTTACAACCAATTGTTTTCTTATCACCAGGCAAAACACAGATTTCCCAAGTATCAAGTCCTTCTAAAGAATCAAACTCCATATCAATAGCATCACACCATTCCTTGTTCTTCATAGCCTCAAGAAAAGTGTGGGGTTCAGAATGAACAAGAATATAGTTGATGAAAGCAAAATGAAGGAAAGATAATTTGTTATAGGAAATGAAATCAGATATTGGATACAAAGAAAAAGAATGGCACTGATAATCCTGCAAATAAGAAGGTGGTTGTCTATTGTGAGTGGATGAAATTGCTAAAGGCAAACTTTCATCAGAAGGAGAGTGTCCAAGGGACAATGTCTCACCAGGAGGATGTGGTACAATAGGTACATTCACATCAGGAACTGCAGGATCAGGAAAGAAAGCTACATTTAAGAGATGTTGGTGTTTCCTTTCAACAACAGAGTTTTGCTCTGGAGTTTCAGGGCAAGAACGGAAAGAGAGAATTCCTTTGGCTTTAAAAAGGGTTTTGAATGAAAGCTCAGGAGCATTGTCGGACTTAACTGACTTAATACACTTCTTATACTGAGTCTCTACCATAGTAATGAAAGCGGGAAAAATTTCTAGGACATCAGATTTCAGTTTAAGCAAATAAGTCCAAGTAGCACGAGTAAAATCATCAACAATGGTTAGAAAATATTTAAAACCTTCATGAGTTTGCTCAGAGAAAGGACCCCAAACATCAATGTGAATAAGATCAAAAGAACTTTCACTTTTAGTAATAGAAGTGGGAAAAGACAACCGTTTTTGTTTAGCTAAGGGACAAACATTACAATGATGAGGTTCCTTAGCTTTATTATCTTTAACAGGTAAAACCTTAGAGAGAGAAGCTAGTTTAGAATAAGCAGGATGACCTAAACGAGCATGCCAAGTATCAATACTAGCCAAACTAGAACAAATGACATGATTATTACCTTTATAAGTGGATGCAGGAACTAGTGTATTAGACTCCATGACATAAAGATTCAAGATGCGATTACCCTTCCCAATCATCAATTCCTGAGTAAGGTCCTGTATGAAGCAAGAAGTTGAAGTAAAGCTAACCATGGTGTCTAGATCACTAGTCAAGCAACTAACACTAAGCAGGTTAAAGTGAAATGAAGGGACAAACAAAACATTTTTCAAAACAATCTTATCACTAAGACTAATAGAACCTATTCCAACAATGCTCTCTGATTTTCCAGAGGGTAAGGTAACATAGGTATTAGTAATAGGAGAAAGGTGAGAAAAAGAGGATTGTAAATGAGAAACGTGGTGTGTTGCTCCGGAGTCAATGATCCAAGAATCACCAGAAACTACAGTATTTCCACTAGAAAGCACAAAAGGCATGCCAAGAATGGTGAAAGTATATAGAGGAAGGAACGTACCAGATACTTTAGAAGTGGATGGTACAGCTAAAGGAGAGGCAGATGAACCTTCTTGTGATGATGTGATACTAGTGTTATGAAGTTGAGTACTGTAGTATGAGATGATTTGTTGGAGTTAATCGGAGCTTAGATTGGAGGAGTGATTAACTAGAGTGTTACCAACAGATGGCAACTGAAGAGGAAGATGAGGAGCTGCAGAAGCCTCAGGATTAACCACCAAATTAGCAGAAACACTAGTTGGAGAAAACTGTTTTCTCGGATTCTGAAACTTGTTTCTTGGTTTTAGACCTGGTGGATATCCATGCTTTTTGTAGCATCTGTCAATCACATGACCAATTCCTCCACAATGAGAACAAACAAGCTTAGATTTCTGACTATAAGAGGAGCCAGAAGAAGCTTGGAAAGCAGTAGGTTCATTGACAGTTTGAGAACGATTTGGTCTTTGTGAATCATCCTGATCCAAGAGATTGTATACTTCTGAGAGAGAAGGCAGATGTTTCTTCATGAGGATTTGACATCTAATAGGATCATAAGAGTCATTTAATCCCATGAGGAAATCAATCACACGATTTGTCTCTCTTTCAGCTAAAAGATCTTCTATAGATTGAGTTGTGCCTTGGAGACTAGATAACTCTTCCCAATAGGTTTGCGTCTGAGTATGGTATGAAGATAGATCCATATTACCCTGACGCAGTGAGTGTAACTGATGACGAAGATTATACAACCTTGGCAGGTTTGATTTATGAAACCTAGTGTTCAAATCAAGCCAAATTTCTGCAGCAGTCTTGAAATACAAGATACTGGTGTAGATCTTCTTCGAAACACTATTAAGGAGCCAAGATTTAACCATATTGTTACAACGAATCCAGATTCTAGAGTAAGGATCAGTATCAGCATGTTTTCGAATGGATCCATCAATAAAACCTATCTTATTTTTAGCTTCAAGACTAGTCTTCATTGCAACAAACCAAATTCCATAGTTTGTACCATCTAAGAGATTCGCAGTGAGAACTAAACCAGGATGATCACCATTGTTCAGATAATAAGGACTAAGAGGACTATCAGGTGAATCAGTTACCTCAAAAGTCCGAGTTCCAGGATTGTTATGTTGAGATCGATTCATCGCATTGTGTGCTGAAGATGCAGAAGCAGAGATATCAGCAAGAGGAGTGAAACCTCGAGAATCATTGCGATGACGCGAAGGAGAAGCTTCAGGTGAAGCCGGAGCAGGTTCGCGATAACGCGACTTGCAATTTCGTTTACCAGCCATTGTTGATCAGAAACACACGAAATGATGAGAGAAGATCAAATCGGAGCTGAATCAACTAGATCGGAATCGGAAAACGAAGATCGAAAACAGAAAACGTAGCGGAGTAAACAAATTCTTTGAAAAACTCGGATAATCGGAAAATTGTTCCGATCAACCGGAAGAGGATGATCAATCGTTGATTATACGACGGATCTAGAGCTCGAATCGAAGAAATTCATGGTGGATGGATCGAAGGAATGAAGAACGGTGAAGATGGAGGAGAAAAGTTGTTAAGCTTTGCTTAACGGCAATGATACCATATTAGATGAAATAATATCAATGGTTGTTCTTCATTAATGATTACTGTTCACATACATTAATATTTATAGACAACTTATTTACTCTCTATACTATATACAATATACAGTTATATACACTCTATTACCACAATCCATATATTCTCAATGTGATACACCTCAGTCAAGATAAACCACATGAACACTAATTAAACTTGTGTTTTTATTTCTTGTTATAACAAACCATTAAACAAATAACAACCTTAACTACAAACCAAATGCGGTTCAACTCCCTCCGTTTAGTGCTTGTATCCCGTGCTTAACCAATAAATCAAGTACACGAGCTCAACATGTACATATGGAAAAAAAAACTTATTTGTCTAATTAATTATGTTCGATTAGTCAAATCTACCATTCAAATATTCTTTGTCAACCAAGAAAACTATATTATAGAAGACTAATTGGCTCTTATTAATGCAACTAGTATCTATTTACAACTGGCGTACACGATGTAAGTTGGTCTTACTATAAGGGAATCAACGGGTAAGATTAATTGGTTCTTAAAATCCATTTTTGTTTTGAGATTTAATGGTGTGGAAAAGCAATTAATGAAAAGTTGGTTGGGAACTAGTTGTAGGGCAAAGTCAAAAAAATTTGAGTTAGTGAAGGAACGTGCTCATGCTTTAAACAAAATCTATCAAGACGTTGATGGTCCCTGTTTATCGGCAATTTTTTAGTAAAAAAATATCACTGTTTTAATAGTTTGTAATGTTTGATGAATTTATCTGAATATCTTTAAACCACTGTACAAAAAAAAAACTTTTTGTTTCGTTGGTAGCTCAACTATTAGTCTAGTACTATTCTAAAAGTTGGTCAAAATGTCTAAGCTGCCACAAATACGAGCATCCCCCCATTTTAGTTTAATCGATCGAAAAAACGATTAACATAAAAGTTACTTTCTGTATTTGAAAGAATGATTTTTTCGATTTTTCTTTGTTTTTGAAAGATTGATTTTTTACATTTCAATTTATATTTTTTTTCCTTTATCACTTAAATTCATGGCAAATATTTGTTTTACCCACTAAAGTTGCATACTTTTTTTATTGGAAAACAAAAAAGTAAATAGAAATAAATAAATAAATTATAAATAAATACAAATAGTTATTGTATCTAATATGTGTGAAAAATTCTATAACATCAATCTTTCAAATACAGAGGGAGTAATAGTTTTCTTTATTTATACTCCTGATTAATAAACTTAGGAGAAAGATTAAATTACGTATAAAGTTATTTTCTTTATTGAGTTCCCATATTTTATTTTGAAGAAAAAAACAAGAAAATGCATTCGTAAAATATATATTCAATATTGTATATTTAATTTATTATTAATGAAAATCTTTTACCGGTTAGTTGATGTCTAATGCCTACCAAATTTTTGAATGTCCGATTAATGCATAACATTTTTTTTTAATATTGGTATGTATCTGACCATTCAAATGGAGACAATTTTAAGTATCACGAGTTCAAGTTACCTTGACTAAAAACAAACTAAATCAACGTAACTAAAACCTATAGTTATGTATTTTTGCAAGGAATTATGTTGATATCATCATAATAACGTCTACACAAGTAATTCAGCCGTTACCTTGACGTTAAGGTACATCGAATATGTTAACTCATATTGGGAAAAATTAAGCAAACCATAAAAACTTACTAGCTAGTTACTTTACCTTCACGCCGAAGACAATAATACTTGAACCGATTTGGAGACATTATTGATCCCAAAATGTTGGTTTGGGCAATAAATCATTTGGACTCATCAATTCATCACCATTATATATGCAAATTGATTGGTTTTGATAAAAGACAACATGCCATAGTGCCCTGTCGAGACAATGTTGTTTGATATTTTTTGCAAAAACATGCTTATCCAGAGCATTTGATTTGACGTATGAATGATATATATTTGATCGTTCAGTCACAAATTTAAAGAACGGTAATAGTCTAATTTCATCGTCACTGTTTAGCATGCAAAATACTATTCTCGACAAACACAGATGTTGTTCTATCAACTTATTATCAATCAGTGGACTTTATTTTTTCAAAAGCTTATATTAGTTGCAAGTTTTTTTTCCTTTACTGATCAAAATTATCTTCTTATACATCCACATTATCATTTACACATTTTAAAACCGACATTTAGTTTACGCCAAGATAATTGTCGCATGTTAGATACATTTTGCTAAACAAATAATTTGCGATACCTCCAAACAGGAGGAATTTGTAAATGATCTCTCCACAAGGAAAACATTAAACATTGCCAAGGATATCCAAGTGAAAGTTTTGAAAATGTTGTAATCATATACGATTAATTCATTTTTAACTCATTTATTATTTGGAGTTGGAATGGTTGACCTAGAATTACTATTACTAACCTATGAAAAAATCTGGCGACTTGATCTCGATTTATGATCTGTTAAGCTTCAAAAAAAAAAAAGACTTATAATTTGTTCGGCTTTATTGGATTGGTTGGAAGTTTGGACCATCAGCAGAGAAATGTCATAGTCTCGAGCTTACTGAGTTCTCAACTACAAATGGGCCAGATTGGGCTAGGCTTCCTTTAATGGGCTAATCCTCTTAAAATCGTACAATTAAGGCAAACTAAAAAACTATACATTTCTGAACATAGTAATGAGAATTGTAGTCCAAATTTCATCGTACTGTATATACATCTCTAGAAACCAGCAAAACACAATCATTTTATCACTTGGTTTAGGAATTATAGACATAACACTCAAACCTTTTATATACCTAGCATTTGACCGTTCGATATCGAATTCTTGATACCAAGATGTTGAAATATCTCTATTACTAACCGAAAGTCTATTAGTTAATATCAGTATCGTAAATTTGCAAAAAACAAAATTGTTATTTGAAAGGTTCTTTTTGCAGAAAATCCAAAAATTAACTACATAATTCAGAAGCAGGGGGTTGAACTATTAGCCAATCAAACCAAAGATGTCAATGTATTATTAATTTCTTATCATAACAAGTCGAATCAAATCATAGGGAACTAACTTACTCCATCAATCAGCATCTTTTCCAGATCATTTGTGAGTAATAGATTATCTGATACTTACGTTGCTTAACACTATAAGAATAAAGAATTCAAACCCCTAAGAATGAACACCAATCATTGGACAATTCCATAAACTTACGCAATTAAATTTAAGCAGTTTCTTGTGATTTACATTGCCATTTGACTTTCACGTACGTATTAAACCATAACTTCAGGCAAGCAATAGTTTATTGCAATATAAATCTAGTTATGGTTCGTTTTGCCGCCAGCACAACATTGACTCTTATATACATATAAAATAAATCACGAATATATATACATTATAACTTTTATATATATATATATATACACACAATTACTTTCCAACACGTATGTGATCACAGATAAACTTAAACACTCATCTTATCTAATTTGTGATTTGATGATTCGATTATCGAAATTAGTTATTCTTCCGCAATATTTAAATGCATGCTTACTCGAACAAAAGAATAAAGTGCAAGCTTATCTGATTATATAAATTTTTGTGGAAGCATGATACTGATAGGTGTGAGGTGGCCATTAACGTGGCTCAAAATAGCAAAATCAAAACCTTTAACCAAAGAAAAATGGCAGAACCGGGTCCTGCTTCTTGACTCTTCTGCCCTTATTTGGCATTTTTCTTTCTCAAAACTTTAAAGATGACATTGAAGTCCTTTTCACATCTTTAAGATACAGGTCTTGATGAACTTATTAGGCATTAAACAAAAGACAGAGCTGACAAAGAAAGAAACAAAAACAAAAATTATTCAATGACTCATACATGATTGTGTGATGTTAATTTCCCCACCACAATTTTCTAGAATATTCGTATAGTATATTTTACTAGCTTCAGAATCAATAGAGACAAATTCACATATCATACATACACAAATCCAAAAAAATACAGACTATCAACAAACATGAATTTTTAAAAACATGCTTATTACAAGGTGATCGCTCTAAGCAATTCAAGAGTAACATAATTAATGATGATTCAATTCAATAATTGAATATCCCCTTTAAATTTGAGAATTAAAGTTTGAATTATTTTACTTCAGTTATGATCACGGATCAGAGGATTAAGAACATACCGTTACTCCAAAAAAAGACTAAAGATAAAAGTTGACACGGAAGAGAAGACACTGAGAGTCCCATCAATCGAACAAAGCATAAACTTCGAGATCCGTCTCTGAAGATGACCTAATCATACCGCCACGTGTTTGGTTCACAGAATTCAAGATAGATCGGGAAAGTGGAACCTACCAGAGTTTCATTGACTCGGCCTACAATGCCGTAATTTCACACAACACACTTCCATTGCCCAAAACTCTTTTGTCACTTCCGGATTTATTTTGTCGTTTTCTTCTTAGTTTATAAAGTATATATCAAATTTTAAAAAAATCTTCGAGTTTGTGGTTGTGAATATTTAGAATTGTAAAAGTGATATTCAAACACAGTCATTTGCCGAATATACCATTCTAGGTTTGAGGAGGCATCCACTATACGGCTACATTTTTTTGTATCTTTACTCTAATTAGGTCTAACTTTAAAACCTTGGCAAGTATACACTCTGATAATATATGTTAATACTATTTTATAAAGTGTTAGGCGTTTGATATAAAGCAGCTGTCTGTCACTTCAAATTTAGATATCATAATGAGGTTTGCAGTGAAAGATTTAAGTTGTTTGAGATAGTTTTTCGGTGTTTGTAATTATTTAGTTATGAGAACACCTAAAATCATACGTATGTAACCAATTTATTTACGATACCAAACTCTTAAAACAGAAATGCAAATTTCTATTGCATTTCTACATTATCTCAATTACGTTTTTACGATGGTTCCATATATTTCTGATTTGGATTCCAAAATTGATTATGATTATGAAGTATGAATCACACCTTCAGCTAAGCTTCCATACCACGTAGATGATATATTGGTATCATGGAGACTGAAATTTATCTTTGACATTTAGTGTGTGAATAAAACCAAAATTAATCCAACTTGAACCGAACCATTTTAGTTTCCTTTAGATTTATTATGGTTTATAAGTGGAAAAAGTCAAAAACACTCAATTGAAACCCTTAACATTGAAACCGGATGCGAAGAATCTTGTGCAAATGATCAATTCAAAGACTCCAACCATGGAGATCTACGGGATCGTGGAAGATATCATTAATTTCTTTCTCAATCTCAATATCACGACCTTTGAGTTTGTTCAAAGGATCGATAATGTGTCTGCTGACTTTTTAGTAAAGTCAGCTTTAAACCTTGTTTCAGTTTACACCGGTTTGACCCCGGTTTAATGCAAAATTATGTTTCGATAAAAAAAAAAAAACACTGAACTAGTTGTATAGGGTTAGGTAAGTAATTTGACTAATTGGTATTGGTATTGGTATTGGTACGTAACTGCATATATGGTTGTTGTGAGTGTTTCTTGTTTTATTGGAAGAGAAGTAGCCTTACATTTGCTTTCATTTCTTATCAGATCTATTGCTCTGCTCTGACCTATGCATACTTCCAAAATTATATTCATTTCTTTGGTTTTGGTTACGATTATTAGACGTTTTATTTTTCTAAGGACTTCCCTAGTTTCCGCATCTACCTTTTCTTCTTCTATTAATAGGGGGTGCTTGATAAGGTGTCTTAGGGCTTGATTGGTTTACCCGCTACCACCCGCAAATGCTGCGTTTGCGTGCGGTTGCGGTTGGTAGCGTTTGATAACATTCATGGAAAATGCTTTTTACCGCTCCGTACCGCTCCAAACCTCTAAAATCCAAAAGTTCATTCCCTCGAGCGTTTGCGGTTGCGGGCGTTTGCGGTTGCGGTTGGATGTTTCAAAAAAATATTTATAAAAAAATCATTTTAAAATGAGAATATATATTTAAAATTCAAAGTTTAAATATTATAATTTCAAAATATATAAATAATTTGATATTTTTAATTAATATTCATAAATTCATCACAATTTTATAGTTATAGAATTTTCAAACCAAAATATTCTAAATAATTTTGATTGTAAACATACATAAATTTAACAATTTAAATATAATATTAGTCTCTCCAATAAAAAAATAACTCTTCATTAAAATCATAACTTTCATCCAAACAAAAATTCTTTTTAAAAACAATGTAAATATTATATGAATAGTTTTCTATTATTAATTATATTAAATTAATGATTTTTATACTTTTTATAATAATATGGATTTTGATGTTATTATTACTGTATTATGTTTTTATATTGTAATTTTATTGTTTAACCGCTACCGTTCCGCTAGTCAACCAATCATAAACATCTCGCAAACGCACCAAATTCTAACAGTTGCGCCAATCGTATAAACGTCATGCAAACGCTTCAAACCGCAGTTGTCCGCTTCCGCAAACTCCCGCAACCGCAACCGCAACCGCTGCGGCTGAACCAGTCAGACCCTAAGTCTTTACAAAAATTGAAAGCTTTTAAAGACATATTTTTGCCAAGCATGATTTATTATCTTAAAAGATTTTAAAGTCTTTAAAGTCTTTCTTTTATTTTTTTTTGTCTTTCATTCCTACTTTTTTCTAAAGCCTTGTTGGAGTGACTTTAAGTTAAAAATAAATAGTTTTAAATGTTTTATTCTCTCTCCTCTTTTCCAAAAATCATTTAAACTCTTTTAAAATTTATAAATAACTTTAAAACTCAAAAACATTGATTGACTAATTATTATCTATTTTTTCTATTCTTTTGAGATCCATTTTTATATAAATCAATCAATTATCAAAATTTTGCAAAATGATGAAAATAAAAAAAAATTGCAAATTGAATGAAAGTAAAATCTAAAAATGTATTTATTAATATATTTTTCTCAGATTTATGTGATAAATTATTTTTATTTACAATTTTTTTATATAAATAATTATTAAATTAACAGTCACATCTTCGAAAGATTATGTATTATCAAACAGACTTTTATTAAAATTTAAGATAACAGTCAAAGCACTAACAGCCAAAATCTCTACAGCCAAAAGTTTACAGCAACGTATAAAGTAAAAGCCATTACCAAGCCCCCCCTATAGTATCTCTTTTTTTTTCTTTTTTTTTGGTAACTTCACTACGTTATATGATGATTTTTTAAAATCGAAAATTCTAAATCAAATTGCCTGCTAAACAAACTTATCAATCTTTTCATTGGAAAAAAATGGTATCAATCTGTATAATTGAAATTATATTATTGGGGGTTTTCCTAACTTATTTGTCGATGATGTAGTAATGTAATTCTTAAATTTTGAATTTGAAGGCTTGGAAAGGGGTGTGGTTGGTTAGAAACAAAATCCCATGTTGTTGTCATGGCTGAGCACGCAAATAATCTTATCTACTTATTCAACGAAATGGATCACCGTGGAGTATATGGTGGTAAAGCGTAACATTTTTTAAACATCATCCGTAACATTGGTAATTATGCTGTTTAAAAAAATACCGTGATATAGTATCAAATATCTTACTAAACATTTTATTTTCCCGCTAACCATGATAGATATTTAAAATAGACACGAAAGTTTATTATTTTAAAAAAAAAACACATGAGATAAACGACCTCATAATATCTATATCTTCTTTTCCATTAGAAGTCTGATGTTGTTTTGTTATAGCTCTGTTTTTGCCAAGTTTTTTCCAGGAGATTCGTTTTTATTTCCAAAATTTTTCTTCAATTTTTTGAATAAATTCAGACGTTTTAAAAAAAAATTAGATAAACGACCTAATTTGTTTTGGAGCTTGGCTATCGTGTAAAATTGGCTGTGTATAGTGTATTTTCTCTTGTTATTCAATATCCATATTACCATATAAATGTTATAATATTCGGCCACATCAAAATGCCAATTGTCAACATTATTCCAATAATGAGAAGAAATAAACAAAATACAATAAAAAAAGTTTCAAAAGCCAAGATTTATAATCGATTAGCATCGTTATTTTTTCCTGATGATACCAAAATTTCAATTTTTGTTAACAACTATAAATTTCATTTTCAGAAACAATTGTAAAAAGGATATCCTTTTCAAATCCATAATGTCCACAAAATGAACAAATGATGTGAGGAAAAGGGAAATTCAAAGCTAAGTCTTAACTTTAAACGTGTCTGCAAAAAAAACTTGACCAAACATATAAATTACTAATCGACAATAAATGAAAACGAAAGTTAGAAATTCTGATTTGGTTAATATAGTAATGCATGTTGTATAGTAATGAATGTTGACAAAAAAACCAAAACAAGAAATGGAAACAAATGAGAAAGATTGGAAAAAAGTCTCTTATATGTCTAACTAATAATCCAAATGTAATTAACAACAACAAAAATGTTAGACATAGGTTACCTAAATTTATACATGGGTTGTTTTCTATGTCTAACAATCGAAATGTAACTAACAGCAGCGAAATAAATATATAACAGCTTAAATTTAAGTTGATAGAGTGTTATAAAATTACCAATTTTTTTAAAAATAATATAGATCTATACTTTGCACTCGAAGATGAAATAAAAATGAGAAAGCTTTGTCGTTTCGTAATTTTTGATTCACATAAACTGGACCACCCTCACAAAACAACACTAAAGTATTACTATTCACGCTTAGAAATTTATTACTCCCTCTGTTCCTAAAAGATGAATTTTTTATAAAAAAAATTTGTTCCAAAAAGATAGAGTTTTTACAGTTTTCTATGCACTTTTACAAATTCCAAAACAAATACTGAAATACTATTGGTTAAACTTTATTGAAAACTGTAAATCGTAGAAATCAATGCGTTTTCTTAATAACCGTACATTACTTTAAACATCTATTAATTAGGAACGGAGGGAGTATCACTACAAAAAATAGTGTTTGTTGCATCAGATCAATAGTATCAAATAACTAAATGATACTGATTTAAATCACTTATTAAATAAGTGATGTAAAATATAATATTTAACATCAGTTCTTATAATTGATGCTATTATTGATTTCACATCGGTTATACAAAAAAGACACAAACTTATATTAGTTTGCATCGCTTTTAAAAATTGATCTAGAAATACTTATTAACATCAATTAAATAATTGATATATTTATTTGTTTTCATTAATAAATATACGTTTCCTATTATTACCTATATTTTTGGAGTAAATTAAATTATGAAACAAAATCTTTCAACAAAATGATCGTGGGATCCTTAAATATAGATGTCAGTAGTTTAAATTGCTTTAAATTGCTGATACAGGATTCTTTAAAATTGTTTTTAAAGCAGTTATATCACTAATTTTTTATGAAGAGTACACACAATTCTATTCAATATATACGAAACCGTCTCCATTTTTTGTAAGAAAAAAAAGTTATCAAGTTTCTTTAGTTCTCTCTTGTTTGCTGCTTACTTAAATCTCCTACTTAAGATTTTTTCGTGTGTAGATATATATATCAATCTTTGGATCTTTGCTTAAGATCATGTTTGCGAAGCTACCATTTTCTATATTAACAATCAAAAATAAAAAGGTATGTCAATGCTAATCTTAACATGATTTTTGTTGGGTAAAACTAAAACAAAGTTTTGATTTATCTGTTAATGCAAATAAATTTGTTGTAGTTGGTGTTCATTGTTGTGTATATGATGTCGGATGGTGAAATCAATTTTTACAGGATAGGAGAAAATGGGAGTGAATAAGATGATTGAAAGAAGAATTAAGATCAACAAACAAAGAATCTGCAAATTCGATCGATTTTTTCAATATTTGTTTTTGTAAATCCATCTATTCTTTCATTGTAACAAAATAATCATTTGTATAAAGATTCTCGTTTAATTATATAAAATAAATACTTAAATAACAAGAAGATATCTTTAAATTCCAAAAAGATGATGATGAACCAAGGAAAAAAAAGTAAAAAATGACGTCTAAATCCAAAATGAAAACAAAAAATAAAAAGAAAGATGTTATTAGCTATTTTTAATATTTATATTAATTATTTACTATGATAAAATATTGTTATAATTATTAATATCTTTTTATTGTAATTGATATATATTGACATAGTTACAACAATTGATGTAAATATTTTGCATATTTGTATCAATTATTAACAAACTGATTAAAAAATTTTGCATCAAAAATTCATGAGTCGCTTTTTAAAGTGATGCAAAATGCATTTACATCAATTATAAGTAATGCATATATTTAAAATAAATGATACAATTTCTCTTTTTTTGTAGTGTATATATTCTCTGTTTGGTAAAAAATAAAAAATAAAATTGAAATAATGAATAACAATAATGTGAAACGATACGTGGGCCACAAGGAACGGAGACTGATTTGTCATGACACGCAGACGTGTAACTTCCTTTTTCAGTAAAACACTTCAAAAGCATATATCCAACTTTCCATCTATATTAATACTTATCTATCCTTAAATTGTTTTTTTTTATGTTATCATTTCTTTTCTATTGCAAATCATATTTATTATTAATATATACATAAACATAAAAATAGTAGTTAATACGTAACTACTTTTTCTGTGTATTTCAACCGACTAGATCGTTCGAAATTGAATCAGTCATGTTATCGTATTTTCTTAGAAGAATCGGTTATTATTTTATACTATTATTTTTGTATAAGTGTTTAACATAGCATTTCTGATTCATTCCACAAAAAATCTCGAAGAAAATAATTTATCTAGTAATTTAATGTGAAACAATATTGGGAATATAAAAGAAATGTTACACTTTGATTTGAACTTTCTAGGAAACGACTTGGAAAATTCACCATCTTATGCAAGAAAAGAATATACTGTTTGGATAAGAATTGTCCAATGTAATACTTGGAAGAAAAAATCAATCCAATAAAACTCTCCCGATCTAAAATATTATACACATACACATAAGGAAAATAGAAATAAGTAATTTTCTATTGAAGTGTCAAATACATATTACATTCAATCATACAATGCAACATATATAGAAACTTAAGCGGGTCCCTTACTCAACGCCATTATGATGACATCATCAATCACATAAGACACATAAAACTTGAGTACTCTCTTTTTTTTTTTTTTTGGGGTCAAAACTTGAGTACTCTCTACGTTTCCTTTCTTCTATATAAACCCTTTTCTCATTTCTCAATTTTCTCCTACTGTTCTCTCTTTTAATCCTAAACCTAATCCACAAAACCCTAATCACAAAATCTAAACTTTTTTTTTTTATTGAAAAAAAACACAAAATCTAAACTTTCTTGAAACCCTTTCTTGATTTCTTGAAAATGTCGCAAGAATTCGATGAATCTGATATTATTTTCTCTGATAATTTCTTTCCGATTCGCCGGAGAGAAATCTCCGTCGAGAAAGAGAATATTCCGGTTGATTTCCGGAAAAACTCCGAGAGAAATAAAACTTCAAGATTTAGTAAAACGACGCCGTTGCCTGCGTTTTCGAGTTCGGTTCCGGTGAATATACCGATGCGGCGGAGCTACTCTTCGTCGGAGGAGGAATATTCCGGTGAGAAAATGATACCGCCGCATGTGATGATTGGTCGGAGAATGGAAGGAGGTCAAATGGCGTTTTCCGTTTGTACAGGTAACGGAAGAACTCTTAAAGGAAGAGATCTAAGCCGGGTTCGTAATTCGGTTCTCAAGTTAACCGGATTTTTGGAAGCTTAGAAGAACCGAGCCGGTTTTGGGATTTTTTTAAAATCAATTTTTTTGTTTGTTTTAGAGGCTGGTAATTGTTTTCTTTAGTTAATTGAAGGTCAATCAAAAGGAAAATGTCAAAAAAAGAACATTTTATTTCCTTGTTTATTTGATTTTTGTTTTGGTTCTCGAGTTGTAATAGAAAAATACAAAATATATAAAGCTGTTTTTGGTCAAATAATTAAAAGGAATCCAGTGTTGATTATTTATTCAGTTGGGCTGATGAAATTGGATTTATTGTATAATGTTGTGAGTTATGAATGTATTATTCATGAAGATCTCTCCAGAAATTGCATTCTATTTGATTTTTATCCAATGAAGATGAGGACAAAAGTGGAACAGAAACAGCTGTTATGTTCTAATTGATTGAGAGAGAGGGGTATTTCTTGCCGGTGATAAAAATGCATTAGTTTGATTAACTCAATTTAATAGTATTACACAGTTTATTGTATTTTAGTCAACCAATTATACAATTTAATTAGCGGTATAGTGAACATTATAAAATGTGTTTTTCATCTTATTGCTCTAAATATTAGTATACGGTATAGTAAACATTATACAATTGTGAGCAAAAGAACTACTAATAGATTAGTAGTACACGTGTTTGAGAGCGAAATGACATGGTCAAATAAGCTAATCTAGTGTATTGGAGATTGTAAATTACCAATTTACCAAGTTGTTTTCTTTTTAACGTTGAATATTAAATCTTACAAAGTTCTACTTGTCTTACGTTTGATATCATCTATAAATTTTCTCTTTATTACAATTTGCATAAATCACATTCTATAAGATTTGAATTTCACAAATCGTACTGTAAAAACATTTTTTTTTTGCCGTAACATTTCTCATAACAAGTTGCTTCGGATTATTAACCTTTACTACATTAAGATTACAAGTTGCACAAAAGAAAATGGAAATCAATTGATTCAAACCTTATCTTTATCGGCATACATATGAAAATTAAGAATTAACACGTTGGTATGAGTAGTTTTGTTACTAGCCGTCGCTTTGGAAATTTTTACGTCGTAGATATATTACTTTGACATTCATAAGCCGACAGTACACGAATCTAGCCATGTTCTTATCCATTAACTCTTCTTTTAACGGAGTTAAATTATTTAATCTACACTATATTATTATTTGAAGTTTTATGCATGCTTTTCACATTGGAATTGCGGTAATATATGTTTTATACTTTGAACAGCGAATATATAATTCAAATCTAACATGCCAGTCTGAGATTAGGCTGCTTCTTTTTCTCTTATGATCGTGCGCTTATATGCATCTTATGCATTTCTAACAATTCTATAAATTAAAGCGAGAAGGAAATAATTAATACACACTATAATTGCATAAAATTTTCTGTCATATAATATAACAAATAAATGACCAACCTTTTTGAATTAAATTATAATGTGACACATTATTTCAAACAAACAAAAAAGCCGTTTCATTTTCTCAAAATTAACAACGATTCATGATTCTCATGTGACGAAACAATTCTTGAATATATTGGATGAATAAAAATATCACAAAATATTATCAATAAAAATTGCAACATCTACCTTTTAATTTTTCATATCAACTAATTACATCAAGATGTATAAAATACATTGCGAGCCGAACTTACAAATAAATCTACCAAACTCATGGTTTTCTATTTTTCATATTTGGTGACTAACTGCGATCTAATTTAGGTCAAATTAAAACCATGTTAGTTTTTTTTTTTTTTGAAAAATAAACCATGTTAGTTAATCACATGAATCTAATATTTATCGATTTATATGGAACACTAGAATATTTTTTCACTGCTTGTGAAGAGCTCTCCTCAACTGAAGGCGCACCTACTGTTAAAAACGAAAAATAGTAAAAACAAGTATGATTGGTAGTTAAAGTTGTTGATAAAATTAGAATGAGATTTAAACATGGCATAATATATATGCTCTAGTGAAAAATAACTGTGGACGTGGAAATACAACTGGACCACGTGTGTGAAGAACAGAAACTGTGACTGGATGATAAAAACTGTCAGAATCTGATTGGTCTTTTGCAAATGATATATGTTTCATTGCATTCACGTGCATACATTTGTAACCACAAATTCCCCTAAAATTTATTACGTGTGCCAACAAATGAATCCCAAATCATTGATACTGACAATATAGCTTGTCTTTTTCTCAATAAATCTCTCGAAAGCTTTATGGTTTGGGCCAAGTTACATTCACTGCATAGTGCATACACAATTCCTCGTGGTTATGAAAATGAAATGATTTTCAGTAATTTCTATTAAAAAAAACGTAACTAAAGAAGAACCTAAGAGATCACAAGTTTAGAAGTTGTTTTCAACATATGATGTTGTAGAGAAAATCATTTAAACTTCATAATACTAATAGCAGAATTTGAACTCATGGTTATGTAGTTTTTCTTATCTCGTTACACTTACAATCTTCACACACATATATAGTCATCACAGAAGAGCCAAGAAGAGCAAACTAGAATCCCTAATTTATTACGTGTGCCACCAAATAATATAGCTTGTCTTTTTCTCAATAAAATTCTGGCAAGTTTTATGGTTTGGCCCAAGATACATTTATTGCATTATTTGCATACACTATTCTTTGGATCTCTCCAACTTTCACTTTACAAAAAGGGACCCTTACAAAAACGAATGATGTTCAGTAATTTCTGAAAAAACATCTAAAGAAGAACCTAGTTTCCAAGAGATCACAAGTTGAAGTTGTTGAAATTTCAACTTATGATGTTTTAGAGGAAATCTTTTTAACCTAGCTACTAGCAGAAGCTGCAACTAAATAACCATGACTTTAACTAGTTTTGAAGGCACATCTCTCGTGTGGGACTCTTACCCATAAACATCCACAAAATTGAATCAGTGTCTGTTACAAGCTGCTTTTCACATGTATCCTTGCGTTTACATGTCTTACAGAAGAATTACAGAGAAACATACAAGGAAGAAGATTATTATACCGACTTCCTTCCTTTGTACTGGACTGAGCATATTAGGTTTGGTCTAAGCAATGTTGCTTTAGTCTAAACCTTCCAAATGAGCTTAGAGGACTACAGATGTGTGAAGAATCTATGAACAAGAATGTTCTGGACAGTGAAAAGCTAACAGATACAACAACAATATCATGCCACCAAGAAGTTGATTCCACAGGAAAAGCTCTCATATTTGCCCTATAGAGATGGTTTAACTTACAAATCTGAGCTCACAATCGCCTTGTCTTTGTTGCGCTTTTGGTTGCTTAACGAATACCCAAACTTGTTGAAGTCTAGTTTAGGAGATGACCTTTTTTTGACAAAAGCAGAACAAGAAAACAAACAAATCTCTCAGATATCACCAATCAAAAGAAACTATTAAGAACATTGAGAGATCAAAATGTTTACCCTTTGGATGGAAAAGTGTTGCGGATATCTTTGAGAGGTGCACGGAGACCACTAGCACGAGAGCCAGGCCCAGAATATCTAAAAGATGATATAGCAGAGACAAATCTTTCCACAGATTTCCCTGCTATGTCTGAGTAATGCCCTATATGTGAAATGTTTGATCCAAACTTCTTAACATCGTCTGTTTCAAATGTCAATTCTGCATTTACAGCTTCAAAGGATAGAACAGGCAAAAAGAAAACCGTTTAGTCGAAGATCACATTGCCTTAACAGTTATACACATACAGGTATTTAGGGGACATGAAATAAGTACCAGGATCAGTTTCATCCATGCGCATATGCTTAGAACTCAAATTTTCCTGCAATAGTTAGAAAAAGTTAATAAATGGTAGTAGCATAAGCAGGGAAGAGTAGTATAATACTATCTAACCTTCTCAAGGTTTTCATCTGAGTTAAGCTTCCTTTTCCCTGTAACAGTTCCTGGAAAACTATGATTGGAAATGGAAGAGAGGGGCATAACATTCTTGGGAGTACCAAAGGCAGGAAGAATCTCAACGGATGGGCTCGAGTCTTCTTTATCAATCTGATGGTTTATCTTGTGGATGTTTGTTGTTCTCTCAGCCACCTCGTTCATGTCATAGGAACTCGCTTCTTTGGCATCTTCATGATTGTTGTAGATTCGCTCATGATGGAAACCTGGACTTGTTGCTGTAGCTCTGTGACTCTCTTCTCTTATAGATGCGCTTGAATTGTTTATCACAGTTTTAACAGTCTTGCTCTGATCAATCACAGAGCGATCATTGAGACATGGCAGCAACTGTTTAAGACTTTTGTCTTCCTGCTTCTGCTTAAAATACTTGCTTCTTACTACAACCTTCAAACTATCCGCCTTCGACTTCTCCACTTGCTGTTTGACGTATTTATGATCAAGGTCTTTGTGATTCATTTCCACTGCATCTCAAAGATAGTGACATGTAAAATATGAGTCAGGATAGAAAGATTAGAGTACAGTTTTTTTTTCCAGTTGTGGGAACAAAAGCAGTTGTACCGTCGTCGGGTGACTCTCTTTCCTCTGCAACTTTGCTAGCACATGCACTCTCACCCTAAAGACACAAAGAGATTAGAACTTGTGCTACGACTTCCGAGAACTAAAATGTGTGGTTCCTCTAGTTTCTTACCAAGCTGTCTGGGGACTCATTTGTTGTCTGACTCGAAGGAGCATCTACATCTGTTGCATTATCCGCAGGAGTGCTTGGAGACTCACTAGTTGGGGTCAGAGACATTGGTGATGTCCTAGGAGCCTTGAATTTTCTTTTTGCCTCAATAGATGCAAAGCCTTTCAGATGTTAAGTGAAAAACAAGTAGTCCAGATCAAACATCACCAACGTCAAAAGCTATTTAGACTCTTGAAGATATACAGAACATATTGATGGAAAAAACCTTACTAAACCAAGTTCCAAATGTAATAAATTGCCAAGATATTAAAGATATGCTATGTAACACTAAAGGATACAGAAATATTTGGTGAGAAGATTTTTCTGGACCGGCAAGTCAAGCTTTTTCTTCAGAGTTTCAGGTTTGAAACTTTTGGGACGGGATATATCACCAACAACCAATTTAGGAGTAACACTCTCAGCCTATTCATTTGAGAAAACAAGAAACCATATTAAGAAAACATCGCCCGGAAGGAAAGAGCGGGAGAGATTAGAAATATAGAGAAGTCAGCATATTGTACCTGGAATGGCAACTGTGTGAATGGATCAAGCTGGCCCAGTGCTATACCCTTAGCAATATGTTGTGGCATCGATGTGAACGATGTTAAGGAATCAATTAAAAGGTGTTCCTTAATAAGTATTGATAAATGGAGGCCTAAAATAAAAAGAATGGTCTCAAAGGATATGGGCCTACAAAATCTGAATCTTCTCCAAGGTCTTCTTCAGAAATGTCAGTCAAGTGTATAATAGCTTCAGTTTTGGGGTCATAGACACGTTGATACTTGAAAGTCAGCATAGCTTTCTTGAATGACTCTTCGTAAAGAGGAGGAACTGAAACTGTGCTGTACTTTAAGTGCTTAATCACCTAAAAACAAACCAGCCACACATCATACAAACAAACTTTTTTCCAGAACTATGTCTACAAAATTGATGCCAGAAAATCTAAAACTAGTTTTTGTAAGAATTTGTGGTAAAGTATCCAGTTTTTAACTAACCATACTAATGCTTTACCAAATTCCTTGTTGAAAGATAAAATCAAGTGAGAAAAGAATGCGTACCCTGTCATAACTTCTGAACTTTGTAATGAGTGAATGAGCTCTTTTGAGTCCCATTCCTGGAAGTGACTGCAAATAATCACAACCACTCAATATGCACATCTCGAGAAGCATCTGGCTTGAAAATGCAGAAAGACTGAGTTCCTTATTTATGGGTAGCTTGGACGCTTGAAACTCAACACCATGACCAAACTTGTCCATTTTAAAGATGATCTGCAACATGAAAATTGGCAGTTGAAGGCAGCAATGGTAATAAACCGGGATGGATAAGGAAATACTGATAAAACAAAAAAGATCTGATGCAAAATGTAACAGAAAGCTTACTCTTGGGCAGCCAAAAGGAATGAGATCAGAATCCTCAGTGATAATCGCATCAACTTGCTTAGTAATAGCCAGAAACGTCATCTGTGCATCCGCTTCGTAAGGAGCAACAACGAAATCAACATTCTCCTGCCTCAAAACCTTCCATGATAGAAAAACTTCAGCTCAAATATATTAACAACAAAACAATTAAAGAAAAACATAAAAGTACAAATTATCAGCCTACTGTTACCTGTATCAACTCATGTGCAATAGAAGGTGAAATGTCTACACCCTTTGAATAGCACTCATAAGCAGCTGAGGAATTTCCATTTGCTTCATGCTCCAATGCACGTGCAAGATTTTCCTTTCTGGACCTGAACTTGATCGTTATACACAAGAAGAGAACTTGGTGTGAAACTTGTTCAATGACAACCAAGAAAACAAACATAAGTCCTGCATATTGTGCTTCAGTTACTAAGCTAATGTTTACATACCTAGCACGCTTATTCTCCTGTTCTAGTTTCATCGGTAACGGACCTCCATCGAATACCAGAATAGGCTTCACTCCATGATGGCGTAGTAAATTCACTCTATGCATACAGTATTGAATATGCCTGAAAGATTAAACACCACTAAAACCCATTATCTTCTGTAAAATCCAGAACCAGAAGAGTAACAACAAATCTCAAAGATTACTACTGTAACTTTCATTGTCACTCCCTTACAGTAACTAGAGAAATCTCGCATTGTAATTCTAAGCAACATCACAACTTCCTAGTGTATAACGAAACATCAATCACACATGAACCCTAAAAGCCTACTAGTGAAATTCCCAGAACAATCCAAATCTATCAAAACCAATAAAACCATTAAATATTCATGAGAAAAGGCTTAATTTTTCATGGTGGGTTTAACGAAAATAGCGACAAAGAAACCCAATTTCTAAATTTGGGGGAAACCCAAAAATTCAATCGATCTGTAATCTGGATTCATTACCTCGATGTGGGTAATCCTTTGCAGAGGTCTCGGCTACAAGATAAAGCACCTTTGTGTAGCCATGAATATGTATCGACAGCGACGATACAACCTTCAAGGTCCTTGATATGAATCGGTACCATAATCGATTTCAATAACGGCAAAAGTCCTTGAATACCCATTTCGGAAAATTTCCCCTTTTCTTGTTCCGATTCGATTCTGAATGAAGAAAATGAAACCCTAATTTCGCAGTAACGATGACATTTCAGAGCACTGAGACTGAAATCGAGGAGGGGTTTCTTTAGCTACTTCGATAAGTATGGCGGGAAAATTATATATATATAATTGGGGATTTTACCCCAATTGTCTCGTTTTACATTTCCTATTATTGCCTACTATATAAATTTGGTTAACCAAATGTTTTATAATAATGTAAAAACATAAAAATCATATATATCAAATTTGATGGTTTAGTGCTAGAAACGACCATAATTAATAGTAAGGAACCGTTTATGTTTAACTTGTTACGCCAAACCAAGAAAAAAATATTGACAAAAATTATGCAGAATCGAAACTAAAAAAGCATAAACACAAAAAACAATACAAAAGTAATACCGAAACGGAACTTGACTTACTTTTCACAAGATATTCTCGTTTTCAGTTGCGATGAAATTGTTTTTTAAATTAAAAATTTTCAACAATATAAAAATATATTGTCTCTTGGTTAGACTAAAAAATCCAAACGAGATAGTGATATCTTCTATTGAAAGAGGAAAACTGAGCCTGAATATTCTAAATTCCCTAAATTTTGTTGAGTAATAAATAAGAAAAAAAACCGTTTGAAAATTCCAGTCATCAAATCATTTTTCCAAGAGAAGTGGTTCTTTTTCGGTAATAATATCGATGAATTTTTTTAACATACTCATTGTTTTGTCTTTTTGCATAGCGATTTTCACGAAATCATAATAAGCAATCGGTTTTGTTTCGATACAATCTAAAGATGAGGAAACGTCACAACTAAAAGTGACTAAAATTTGATATTTCAGTTTTACAATTAATTTTTAACCGACGCATTTGAACTTTGTTCCAACTGGTTGTCAACCTTCCATCAAGAATTAGTTGTTTCCTTATTCAAAATAATTAAAATTGTGTTGTATATTTTTTTATTCCGTAGAGAATTAAGAGATAATTGTATGTATTGTATATTTTTTTTAACACGATTTTTTTGTTCTCTATGGAATAATATCAAGTCGGAGAAGTTTTGATTTGATTTTTACAAGATTTTAACATTTAAATGCAACATTCATATATTATTCTAAAATAAGTTTTTGCATTTAAATGCAAAGTTCAAAAAGAACTCAAACTTCAGCCAAAGTAAAACCGGAGTGGGCACCCTCTACTTGAAAGCTCTGATGCTCTTTAGACAGATTTAAACGTCGGAACAATTCAAGTCAACGACGACTCGAGCGCCATCTCTCTCTCTCTCTCCGCATTTTGTAACTAGTGGTTACTAAAAAATGTATACTTTCCATTGATAGGTTCTTAAAAATAAATAATCAAAACAAGTGTTACATTTTCTATCCAAGAACTAACCAATAACAATTGCGTTTCCACTCTAGGAAGCATATTATATATCACTCATTCGTCAATTAAACTTCCTTTTGTGAAAACTATGACATGTCCTCACGATTTTAGAGGATTATCTTCGCAACGTCTTTTGCGTGTCCACACTGCTGGTATAAACTTCATTTATGGTTCAGAACTTAGGGAAGAGGTTTTCTTGATTTCCTTTGGAAGGTAGGAGCATATGGAGAGTCCCCATGGAATTTTGTTGGTCGCACTTATTGCAACATTAGCTACTATTAACCTTGCTCATGCTGATAATCAAGAAGGTAAATATCTTCTCTTTTTTTGGTTTAATTACGAAAAAGTTCTAAGCCAAGACTAGTAATACCTTCAGGTTAGTGGACATCAGTTAACTTAAGTTGATTTGAATCAAACATTTTGGTTTTTGGTTAAAAGAAGAATGTATCGAATAAAAACATAGTTAAAATTTAGTTTAGCAGTATGCAAATTCGGTTAGTCTTGAACAAAAAATTCATGAATTCAACAAATTATACTGAAAACTTCTTTTGCCACAATTTGATTTTGAAATAAAAAGTAGGTGGTAAAGTACTTATAATTTGTTTCTAATAAGAAAATATAATGAGTGGATTCAAGAAAAACAAAAAGTCAAATGATATATAAATATAATTTAGATAGATATATAAGAATCAATTCGCCAATTTTTTTTAAAAAAGATATAAATAATGAAAAAGTAGAAAATAAACTTAAGTTAAATACGATTAGTAAAAACTAAATATTTGAAAACATGTGACAAGATCTAATTGAAAATTGACTGATAGTTAGAAAAAGAAGGAGAATTAAGAAAAACAAATAAATGGTAGGCTTCTTTATTGGTAGTTTTACGTCAATATTTTCAATTTTATATTATTTATTTTTATTTCGAAAAATTTATTTTCGAGAGTAAAGTGCTTTTGTTTTTGTTTTTTTTCACGTTTTATAAAATATTAATTTATAAACTCCGCATATACTCGAATCTCTTAGAGTATGATTATTGGTGATACTGTTTTGAGTATCACTAACATTATTTAGTATTAGTTGTGTTAGTTGAGACTCAACATGATACTTTTGTTTTTTTTAGTGTTTCTTGGTGATATTTAAAAGTTTTAAGGAAAAAAAACTAATTTATTTTTACAAATAAAATAAAAAATTTAAAAAACTAAAATTAAAGAATAATTAAATTACTATGGATAAATATAAAAGATTTTATAAAACACAAATTTATTATGGTTCATAAACTCGCAAACATAAATTACAAATCGCAAAAATAGTTTCTCCGACCAATCCACGACGACACGTGTCAATTTTCCTATACCACGAGTATCACATATGAGCTCCAACAATTATTATTTAATCCAATTAACCCATTGATACTTCCATAGTATCACCGATAATCATGCTCTTCTTTCTGATGTGTTGCATATCTTAATTCAATAGGTTTCATCAGTTTGGATTGCGGTTTACCCCCGGATGAAGCGTCATCATATATTGAGCCAGATACTGGACTACTATTCACATCGGACTCAAACTTTATCCAAAGTGGAAAAATTGGTAAAATTGATGAAAGTCTAAAGGCCACGACCCCAAAGTCAAAAATGACGCTGAGATACTTTCCGGATGGAATTCGCAACTGTTACAATATCAGTGTGAAGCAAGGGACAAATTATCTGATGAGGGCTACAGCTCTATATGGAAATTATGACACTCATGATACTTATCCTAAGTTTGATTTATACGTGGGCCCTAACTTTTGGGTAACAATAGAGCTGGAAAAATATGTAAACGGTCAAGCTGAGGAGATCATTCACGTCCCGAAATCAAATTCCTTAGATTTGTGTCTTGTTAAGACAGGTCCGTCCGTACCATTGATATCAGCGGTGGAACTAAGGTGTAACACCCCAGATTCTAGAAATGCTTGGTGCATTGTCTGAGAATATGTGGTGCATGCGGAGAGGCTTAAAAGAATTGATTTGGCTACCTATGTCACCAAAGTGCACTTATCTTTTCGGTCACTTGTCTTGAGAGAACTCCAGAGTTAAGCGTGCTTGAGCTGGCGCAATCGAGGGATGGGTGACCTACTGGGAAGTCATTTCCAGTACCGGGCGAGTGAGGCCAAAACTCGGGGAAAGATCGCGTGGTGATTGCAGGGTCAGTAAACATGCATTTCGAGTCTCCCGGACTAACGCACCGACCGTCGGAGAAGTTTCGGCTTGCGAGCCGAAAGTGGGCGTAGGGCCCACGGCAGGGCGGTCGGGGCGTTATAAGTGGTATCAGAGACGAACCTTGACGAGTGTGGGTATGACACTGTCAGGGTAACGGTCTTGGTATGCAACGAGGACGTTGCGCGCTGTGAGAGGGGGTGATTGTAACACCCCAGATTCTAGAAATGCTTGGTGCATTGTCTGAGAATATGTGGTGCATGCGGAGAGGCTTAAAAGAATTGATTTGGCTACCTATGTCACCAAAGTGCACTTATCTTTTCGGTCACTTGTCTTGAGAGAACTCCAGAGTTAAGCGTGCTTGAGCTGGAGCAATCGAGGGATGGGTGACCTACTGGGAAGTCATTTCCAGTACCGGGCGAGTGAGGCCAAAACTCGGGGAAAGATCGCGTGGTGATTGCAGTGTCAGTAAACATGCATTTCGAGTCTCCCGGACTAACGCACCGACCGTCGGAGAAGTTTCGGCTTGCGAGCCGAAAGTGGGCGTAGGGCCCACGGCAGGGCGGTCGGGGCGTTATATAAGGCCTCTAGACAATGATACTTACGTCACTCAAAATGGTTCGTTGAAAGCTTTCAAGCGGTACTATCTTAGCGATTCAAAATCCATTTTATCGTAAGTCAGCATTTAAGATGATTGTGATCTTAATTAAGGTTTATTTCATTCATTTCGTTAGTAACATATTTTTTGAAGCACAGGTTTCCAGATGACGTCCTCGACAGAAGATGGAGTCCAAACTTTAAGCGAGAATGGAAGCAGATTTCCACCACTGTCCAAGGAAACAACTCCAATGGTTTTCTTGTGCCGCATAAGGTGCTCATGAACGCCGCAGTACCTGCAAATTCTACTGAACCGTTAATTTTTACTGGTGATCTCGAGTACCCTAAAGACGAACTTTACTTGTACCTCCACTTCTCTGACGTTCAGACATTACAGGCCAATGAATCTAGAGAGTTTGACTTTTTCTGGAATGGAGAATTTTTTTTCACAGATTTTAGCCCTGACTCTAGAAGCGCTAGTACAGTTTACACCCTTTCGTCACTTGTTTGCGAAGTAGGAACATGCAACTTAGAGCTGAGAAGAACTAAAAATTCTACTCTCCCACCTCTTCTCAATGCCATCGAAATTTACACAGTAGCCAAATTTCCACAGCTGGAAACAAATGAAACTGAAGGTGCGTTCGTAAGCGCCAATGCATTGATTCATATATTATTAAAAATATCACTTATGCTAAATGTAACATGTTTGTTTTACTTAATTGCAGTTGTTGCTATCAAAAACATCAAAGCCACCTACAAATTGGATAGAATCAAATGGCAAGGAGATCCATGCGTCCCTCAATTTTATTTGTGGGACGGCCTAAATTGCACTAGCACAAATACATCTACACCACCAAAAATTACCTATTTGTGAGATCTTTTAACACGGACATGTTAGATATGTTATTTTCTATCTGCATCACACATTCACATTTGTTTTTCGGTAAATAGGAACTTAACTTCTAGCTTTTTAACTGGAACCATAGCAGCTGCAATTCAAAATCTTACCCATCTTGAAAAGTTGTAAGTATGATAATTATTTTACCTCGAAGACAAGAGTTTCATATACATGACACTAATTCTTGATTCCTACAAACTTTAGAGACTTGTCAAAAAACTGTTTGACTGGAGGAATACCCGAATTTCTAGCTAATATGAAATCTTTGTTGCACATGTAAGTTTCTTTTAACATATTTGGTCATAGTATTCCTTGGGATCATCATGGTCACCTGTATGTATGATATCTATCTGGTTTAACAGAGACTTGAGCGACAACAATCTGACTGGTTCCATCCCACAAGCCCTTCTCGATAGACAAAAAGAAGGACTGTATTTATTGTAAGAAGAAACTCCACCCACACACATTTCAATGTGAAATCCTTTACCACATCAATCATTTGTTTCTATTTCTATGTAGGGTTGGCGAACAAAATTTATGTTCATCTCGTCCACGTGTGACAAAAAAAAATTTCCCAGTAATGATTATTGCATTAGTTTCTTCTGCTGCTGTGGTCATTGTAGTGGTATTTGTTCTCATTTTTGTGTTTAAGAAGAAAAAGCCATCAATTTCAGAAGGTATTTGCCGAAACTCATATCATGTTATACATATATTGTTTCTCGCACTAAATTTTGTTCTTGATAGCTCTACCACCATCATCAAATACGCCACTTGCAAATGCTACATCCACGGGGATATCTGATACATCGATCGAGACAAAAAGAAAAAGGTTTAGTTATTCAGAGGTTATGGAAATGACAAAGAACTTGCAGAGACCACTTGGGGAAGGAGGGTTTGGTGTTGTTTATCATGGTGATATAAATTCACAAGAAGTAGCCGTCAAACTACTTTCCCAATCATCAACACAAGGCTATAAAGAGTTTAAGGCAGAGGTAAACATTTCTCAAGACTAAATACTTTTAACCAATGTGTTTCATCTGTTTATATTTTTGGCTGTTAATTGGTGAACAGGTTGAACTTCTGTTGAGAGTTCACCACATAAACTTGGTAAGCCTTGTCGGATATTGCGATGAACGAGATCACTTGGCTCTCATCTATGAATGCATGTCTAATAAAGACTTAAAACATCATTTATCAGGTGAGTATATATGACTTTAGCATTTTCTTAGTTATATTATTACGGAAAAATAAATATATGGTAGCTAGCTGACTTGACAATCTGCTATAGGAAAACATGGGGGCTCTATTCTGAAGTGGAGTACTCGACTACGTATAGCTCTTGATGCCGGACTAGGTTAAAACCACTTCAAAATAAATTTATTCACTTTTATTTTGTTATCAGAAGAAACTCTGTGTGATCAATTATGGACATAAATGAAGCAAAACTAACGAGCCTCACTGGCGACGGTGACGGAGAGGAAACTAAATAATCATACTCCAATCTTCCCCCCCATAAAAGATTATCGGTCTAAGCATGAAACATTTTGGTTAATAAAAACTAAAGCTATTGAGCCGTCTATACTCTTATCGTTGAACGAATATATTCCAAAATTGAATGAACTTGTGATAATGGTAAATGTAATGGTTTTGGAAAATTAGAATGTTTGGATGTTTTACGTTTTAAAAGTTTTTCTGATTCTCATTATGATTTGTAAAGATGAATCAGTTTCTTCTTGTGATGTTTATAGGACTGGAATACTTACATATTGGATGTCGACCATCGATGGTGCATAGAGATGTCAAGAGTACAAATATATTGTTAGACGAGCAATTCACAGCCAAAATTGCAGATTTTGGGCTTTCAAGATCTTTCCAACTTGGAGATGCATCTCAGGTTTCGACCGTTGTTGCTGGTACTCCTGGATATCTTGATCCCGAGTAAGTATAATGTACATGGTGCCAAGATTCATGTCCTTCTTCTTGGTTGGTACAATAAATACATGTGAATTAAACTTCATATTATTTCTTTGCCAGATATTACAGAACTGGTCGGTTGGCCGAGATGAGTGATGTCTATAGTTTCGGAATTGTATTATTGGAGATGATCACTAACCAGCGTGTGATTGATCAAACCCGCGAAAAGCCTCACATAACAGATTGGGTGGCATCTATGCTTTACAGAGGAGACATTACCAGGATCATGGATCCTGACCTTCAAGGCGATTACAACTCTCGTTCTGTCTGGAGAGCTCTTGAATTAGCTATGTTGTGCGCTAACCCTTCTTCGCAAAAACGACCAAGCATGTCCCAAGTTGTTGCTGAGCTAAAAGAGTGTATAAGTTCTGAAAACTCGATTACACATAAAACCCAAGACATGGAGTCTCACAGTTCTTCCGAAGTGAGCATGAGCGTTGATGCTAAGGATGTTCCGAGTGCAAGGTAGGATTCGCAAATAAGCATTGCTCACATCGGTACATTTCTCGTTGCCGTTTTCTTATTTGGTCAGACGTGTGCTTCAGTTAATGTTTTGAGAAATCACCACTAAACATGAGAGGAAAATTGTAATACTCTTTAGATCTTGTTTTTCTCTTGTATTTGAATTTTGTTGTTTGAAATGTCCTTACCCTTCCACATTCGTAGGCTAATTCTTCCTGAGAATAAGATAAGAGCAATTGCATCAGCGATTAGTCATGTTAAAAAAAAAACTTATGACCCAGAGAAATCTCATCTGTAGAAGTTTTTGAATGTCTTAGTTAGCCGGAACTTGGACCAGCCTGTACGAGACACTAAAGTAGTTAATCTAGATTCGACGGTAACCGTAGAAATGGAATATGAAAGGATATGGAAGAAGTTTTTCCATTGCGTATATGAAAGTCAACAACAATTGATAAATTACGCCAACATTTCTTACTCCATGCTTAAGTATTTTTTGCATTAATCCCAGAGATCATCTAATACATACTATTTTATGAATAATACAAAACAAAATGTTAAATTTCATCATTTATTGTGTTTAAATAAAGCATACATTGCATTTCAAAACAATCAGTTTAATCGAATGAAATGAACATAGTTTTCCCACGTAATACGTATGTAAAATGAAAACAAAAGTTAGCATGCAAGAATATTGATGTATAAAATTCGTTATGATCAGAATATATTTCTCCTCAACTAGTTTCATACTAATGTGACTAAAATTGACTATATTACTTTTTCCAAACTATAATTTTGCACAAACGTAATGTTTAAGAAGTGTATTTAATCAACAACAATCACCAAGTTTGAAACTACGAAAATATGACCTAAACTTTCCCAACACATACCATCATTTTCCTTGCGTCCCAAGGAACCAAAGCTAACTCTGTTTCTCCTTATAATCCATCGCCTTCTGTTCTTTCAAATCCGAGTTCTCGTATTGCCTTTTCAGCTTCATGAGCTTCGTCAAATTTAACAGTTTGTTTCATCTGAATAACAATAAAAAAACATATGAGAAGATTCTTGTCAGATTTCAAAAACCAAATTGGACAGAAATGTTCAATTCAACACACCTGATCAAGTTTCATACGAGATTCTGCTCTCATCCTCTCAATTTCTCTAAGTCTCTCTTCCTCTAGAACCTGTGGATCACGAGCACGTTTCTCTTGCATCTCCTGAGAATATTCTTGTCAGATTTAGGAAAACCGAATTTGAGAGAAAATGTTGATGATTGAATTCAAATTTCAAGACCTGTTCAATTCTCAAACGATCCTCCTTCCTCTGCGTCTCGATATCTCTCAGTCTCTGTTCCTCTATAATCTGTAGATCATGAGTAAGCTGACTAGCTCCCTGGCTCATACTCTCCTGAAAATAAGTGAAGACATTCACAGTAACAAAACAAACTACTTAGGAGGATCATAAGAGAGAAAACTCAGGTCTTATTTACCAGCCTTGCTCGCTTGAATCCCGCCACTGTTTCATCGCGTCTTGGACTTACATACTCGACGAATCTTCTTCTTGGATCACGCTCTCGAGGATCCCGTATAGTCCGTGCCTGAGAAATAACATCCATATCCATATAAGTAAACTGAAAACACTAAAAAAACACAAACATCACATTTTAGTTAGTTTAGTTACCCTCTTCTCTGGCATGGAACTTGGCCCTGTTTCTTGTCTCCTCTCGTCAACTCTCCAACTGGATTCACTCGCTCTCCAATCCGTAGTTCTAGCCTGAGAATCAAAATCAAAAGAAAACGTTAAATCATACTAATATGGACACCATAAACTCAGTTATAAGAATAGTATAATAACCGCGATGAAATTACCTGATGCATAGGTTCTGCACCATCCCCGTCTATTGGATGATAGAATCTACAATCTGAGCCCTTCTTACAAGTTCCTCTCACAAAAAACTGCGTATACAAGAAGAAGCTGATTGGAAAACATCTTACTCCGAGCTTATCTATCTTTCAAAACTAAACAAGACATGAAGAATTTATTATATTCTAGATCCTTGTAACAAACTAGAATCAGTATGTTAGCGTAAGTCGAATGCATCACACTTATGTGTAGTGCACTCTTACCACACATAACACTTAATGAGATTTTATAATCATCCAAGAAGTGTACCTTACAATACGGTCTAAAATGAGCAGGATGATTAAAACGGCAACTTGTTCCATGGCTACACAGACCAGTTTTAGTATAATGCCAACAATCTATTTTACCGGGACGACGTGGAGACGCCTCGTGTCTCGTCTGAGTTCTCTCTTCCGGAGTTGTAGACTGAGAATCGAAATTAAAGAAAAATTTAAATCAAACAAAATCATAAAACTGTGTTAATATATTAAGTAATTTTTTTAACCCTATTCTTGTGTTGCAAGGCTCTCGACTCTGTTTCGTGGCTTCTCCTCTGCAGTTTCTCTCCTTTGTCTACCTCTGACTCTTTGTGATCAAGAATCTGACCCGTTTCGTTTCCTCTTAAACCGGATTCTTTAGTCTCCTGAGAATTTCGTATCGTATAGATTCTGGTTTCATCATATAATAATCCACAAAATGTAAAGAAACAGAGCAAGTTCTTGTTCAGATTCTTTACCCTATCCTCTTCCCATGATCTTGAATTTGTTTCGTCTCTCCGATCAGACCTCCTCCACGATTCACTAGGATCCGAACCCGAGTTTCGTCCCTGAGAATCAAAATCAAACCAAAACGCCTAAAATCAAAACATCATCTTACGCAAGAACGTAGGGTCTTTGAGTTCTTTCATCAAATGTTTATTGTAAAGGACCAATCAAATGATTAATCACAGTACGAGATGATTCGTAAGTTCTTATTCAATGTTTGGAACAGTAGAGTAAGAAGTTCTTGTTCAGTTTCGTTTTGTTTACCTTGGTTTCTTCCATGTATCTTGACTCTGTTCCTAAAGAGTAAGTTCTCGTATCAGTTTCTTGAGACTCTTTGACTGATTTCTCGGACTTCTTTCTTCAATGCGAACAATCTTCTTCTCTCTTATTACGTTTTTGTTTTCTTCTTTCTCTCGTCTCTGAAAAATCAAAATCAAAGAATGGTTTTTGATTCTTTAAAGGGTTAATTACACCAGTAGACACTTTATAACAAACTTATTTCTTTTATAGACACATAAGTCGGAAGGTATACTTTTTGTGTGGTTAATGTCTTTTTTATCCCTTAACTAAATCAAGTCTCATCTCTATAATTTACTTTCTCTTTCAAAAACCTAATTGTGAGATTCAACAACAATATTATAAAGGGAACGAGTTGTTCTTTCTCGTCTCTGCGTAAACATCACGGCGAAGGAGATGAGGCAAATCTGTTACCAGCGGTTGCATCATTTTATCGCAGTAGATCTATTGTTCCCTCTCTAGTCTCCACCGCGTGTTGTTTTCATCATCTTTGGTAGAGCCAAAAGATGGGTATTCTCTTGTGTGTCCTAGGAAATAGAGAATCTCTGTTTCTAGACGATGTTTTCCAAGTTCCAACCGTCCACTTGTTCGAATGCGACCACCAATTTCACCGACTTTCACTTGATCGACCAACCCAAGAAATCGATCGCTTGATTTTAGGGTTAATTTCTCTTTTCAATCGATCGCTTGATTTTTTATATGAAACTTAGACAAAATCTGTTATGGGTTATACTTTTTTGGATTTTACTCCGAATTTCAATTGTTTTCTCAAAATTTGGTGAAAAGAATCATATGAAATTGAGATATGTTATGTGTTAATCGTGTAAGTCGGATCTCCCAACTTTGAGATCTGAAAATTTATTAAGATATTTTTTCTATTTCTATTTTCTTGGATCTTTATTGTTGTTTAGATTATGCTTATGATTTTGTTTGTTTCTAAAGTTAGAAAGCTTATGGTTTTATTGATGTTTGATTATACTGCGGGAATTTGATTTTATATGCATACTGATAATGCAGAGATTCAAGGAGACTAAGAAATGTATTGTTCTAGGTGAAAGAGTAAGAGATGCAAGGAGGCTGAGAAAATTTGATCATAGGGATGGTTCCATGTGGACAACGTCATATGGATAATGCAACCACCTCTAAAAATGTGTTTTGTTTCTATTTTGATTCACACGTTTGTTTCATTGCTTATTTACGATGATTCACGTTGATTCATATATATTTTGTTTGTTTGTTACCATTCTTCTTTAGAATTTAGATTTGTTGTTTAAAGTTCTTCTTTATATGTTACCTAATTCAAAAATTAATTTTGTTTGTTTTGTTTCGAATTTTTTTTTTTTTTTGCAGGACTTAGCAATGCTTATAATGCTTTGAAGAAAAATGAGCAAGTTGGAAGTTGATATTTGAGCGACAATCATTAAAAAGTCTTTCGTATGGACAAGCCAATCTAGCCAAATATTCATGGATAGATGAACATGGATGAATAACCGTGGAGACATATTTAACATTAAAACAAGAAGTTTGAAAGCATTTTTCTGTTTATGAATTATTGGCTTTCTTAGTCTTCATTGTTTATTGACTTTGATCAAATGTGATGAAGTTGTTTCTCTTTCAAATATCTAAACTTGAATCTTATCATTTTTACAAGCTTTTGAGCACCATCGTAGTAGACAGGGTGACATAAATGGCCTTTATCCAAATGGACAATACGTGGTGGATATGTTAATTACATGGCACATTATATCATTCAATGGTTCATATATAGCATCCACATATTACAATCCATACGAGCCCATCCATGTTTTAGATCATAACCTAACATTTTTGTGATCTGAAATACCGGGTTATGCTTAATAACATCGAAACTAACCATTCTTTCACATATTATACCATTCGGTCGCTTACATTTAACATCCACATATTACAGTCCATCCACAAAACCTTTGCTGAATAAATCTATCGTTCTCCATATATTACGATGAGTTACGGATGGGCATATGAATGCATGTGTATGGATGCAGGTATATGGATGGTAAATTTTTGTTCAGATGTGTGTAAATGGGAGTAGAATATTAGGAGTAGTTTAATCAACAATCCCACTAGATTGATCAGATTTTTTCAAGCTTAATATGAAATCTAAGTCTCCAATTCAACCAAATCCTCACACGAGTTTGAAGAGCCTAGGACAAGAGCATCGAGCGTATCACGGAGGAGAATATCGTCGACGGAGAATCGACAAGCAAGTTTCAAATCGAAGCTCTCAAACAAAACGTGACATACGCGAGATTGGTGGAGGTGGTCACAAGATTGGTGGTGGCAGCGGCGAGAACGATAGAGAAATTCAAAGGAGGAACAAGAAAGAAGAATATTGCTTTGAGAGTTTTATAGAATCATAGTTATAGATAGTGATGATAAATAAAGATGCGATTAGTTTTTCAATGATTTTGCCAATGTTTTCTAGTTCTAAATTTTTGACCATTGTGAAGATCTATAATGCTTTGAGAGTTTTATAGAATCTCAAAAAGTGCCTTTTAAGTGTAATTAACCCTTTTCTTTATTCTCCGCCGTCGTCTTCATCGCTTCATGGTTATGTTGCTTGAGCAATGGCGATAAAAATTGGATTAGAAACCGTGAGAATAAGCGATTGATTGATCGATTTTCATTCCTTCAGTAGTTCAATGTAAACTATGTAGTTTGATTTTGGTGTTTCACTCTGATTCGGTGGTCAATGTCCCATTCGATGATCATGAAAAGTAATCTTCAGAGGCTAATTTGTTGTTAATTTGTTTTCGGGTTAGGGATTTTCTCCTCTAATTGCATTTCTTCTTCTTCTGTTGGCTCCAAATTGGTTTGATGAAAGAAAAAAGGGTCGTTAAGATATGGGTTTTTTTTTTTGTCTTCAGACCAGAGGTGTTGAATTTTTGTTTATTAACACCGTTCATACTGATTCTCTTTTATTTCATCTAAGCTTTAAATCTTGGTTGATATATGCTGATTTTTTTGGATATGAAACTTTGTAGACTTTAAATCTTATGGGTTGTATCTGATTTTAGAACAAAATCATGGGTGAGTGTGTGGATACTGATTTAAGCTTTTATGATCTCGGATTAGATCAACACTTTTGGTCGGCTAGTTTGAGGTAGTTTTGTTAATGGCTTGTGGTAAATGCTGTACAATTCCTAATAGGTCCAATGCTTGTGTCAGGCTTTTGATAGCTTGCTTCGGTTACTGTTGTTGTGGTGGTGGATTCTCCATCGGAGTAGCTTTCCTCTAATGCTTCTTACGGCGATTACTTCTTTTGTGTTAGATTATGGAGGAGTCAATGATGGTTGACGATTGTTCTGTTTCTTCATCTTTTGTCAATCGAATTCATGTTCGGATTTGCATAAGCAAAACTTGTTTCCGATGTCACCATTGCAGAGGAACTCTCAAGGTTCAATTTTTTATCCTGGATTTTTATTCTACTTTCATTTCTCAACGATTTTTGATAAACACCAACGGTAGAGCTTCGTGTTCATGTGACTAGATCCTTTTGTGTACGAGGTGAGAATAAGCTTGTTATTTGATATGATATGTGAATTATGGATAGTGTTTTATGGATGTATTGGTATGGATGGTGATGTGTGGATGTACTCTGGAGATTGTGTTTCAAGTTCATGTTATATGAATACTTACTCATGATAATGCCTTGTTAATAAATTTGTAATAGAGATTTTTAATATAATTGTGGACACTGTGTTGAGCAGGTGCTTCAAAATCACACATATATTTCTTTACTTCTTTTTCAAAAGTTTCTTACCCCATGGTTATCATCCATTCGTTTATATACATAATCAGCCATCCATTACATTTACATACCCATCTACATACTACCATCCATCATATATAACATGTTGAGCACAACCAAGTAACAAGCACAACATGAATAATCTCATCCTGAAAAACATATCAACACCAGAAATATTCAGAATTCTTCTCACCGGTGTGCCCATCGCCGGAATCGTTTTCCTCCGGGTTCGAGTAAGAAGAACCACGGAGAGGAAGAAAGCCGTGACGATTAGGATGAAAACCATCACTTCCACCACAGTCGAGAGTGAAGAGGAGATTTGATCGATTCTTTGAAGAGGTGAATTAAAAAAAATGGATGATTACCACTGATTTGTGATTCGGAGTGGGTATGAAATGAGAAAATAAGGTAGAGAAGAATGATAGAGGAGGTGTGAGAGAGAATCAGATCTAAGAACCTCATCTTAATTGATTTTTCTAAACCACACGATTATCATTTTATTTTATGAAACCAACGGTGTAGATCATATTTTATATAACTATATTCACTTCTTCTAACTAATAAGGATACGCTTAGTTAAGGATATAATGGTATTAAAAATTGTAGAACAGTTGAAAAAGTACACTTGCCGGATAAAGTGTGTATTTTGAAAGACAAAGTCTAAAAAGTGTCTATATATGATATTAACCCTTCTTTAAATTGTCTTTCCAAAACTTAAAAGTTTGTTGTTTGAAAATAAAGTTGCCATAACAGTGTATTTGCTATCAATCCATTGTCACATGATACATTATATACATAAATAGTGACTTTTTAATTTTCACACGAACAACAAAAAATAAATAAATATTTGCACCATTTCTCGAACTTCTTTTTTATTGGCGGGAAAAAGTTTCAGTGTATTTTATAACTTTTTTTCCTTCAACATTTATTCTGTTATGATTATAACCAATAACTAAAATTTAAAAGTAAAATTTTAATTAATTGTGATTAGTGATGGAAAATCAAACCTTAATTTCGAAATCCTTCTCTTTTCTTTATACGAAATCAATGTACATTTGATTATAACACATTTCACCAATTATGAAAGTCTGAAAAAACGAGAAAACGTTCAAAGATACTCTCATATGGCTTCTTCCCTTTCAAGTCTTCATTTTGTTTCACGAAGCTGACAAGTAACACTGTGGAACTCATACATAATATCGACGTTTAGCATCACGATCAAGAGTCTTTGCATCCTCCTGCAAATTTTTTTTGAAAAGTCACAATATAGCACAAACCAATGTAGTTTAAGAGAACACAAAGACGTCGAAGAAATAATAAAGAAGCTATATATACATGGACTATGAATTCGATTGTCTCATTGTAACCAAGAAAACAAGAAAGGAAAAACCTTAAATGAACAGAAAACAAGGATTAAGTCAGCCAATGAATAAAACAAGGATTAGCTTCTCTCATTGTGTATTATCCCCTATTAGTTTTCGGTTAAGAGCTTAGAAAACTAGAGACCTCATGAAATTCACTAACTACATGTTTTGTGTTTCCTCAAGAACAACCCTTTTCGACTTCACTTACTTTATAGCAAAAAGATACCACATATAAACATTTATGATTTACCTGAGCCTCCTCATTTGCAGCGTTCTTTGTCCATAGAGAGATCTTGTCCCCTCTTGCTCTAAAATTCAAAACAACCCCATAAATCTCGTCTCCTTGCTCAAATTGCTCACCAACTAACGCGAGTAAAGGACACAAAAACATCAAAATATGAATCAAACAAGCAGCACTGGCCAGTGAGGAAACTATAGTGAAAGTTGCAATACCGTGTTAAGCCAATTCGAATCCGGTTTAGTAGCCTTAGGGAACATCATATACAGAATCTTCCCATTTCGGTTCAATTTGATATTTGAAGCAGTAGAGATCAGCTCCTGGAATCCACTTGGTTGGAGGATGCATGTTATTGTAAAGACTGTATCAAATATTCAACAAGAAACACTTTTAAGCTTATACATGAATAAAGTCCCCACCTAAAACACAGCTTCTGATGCTTACTCCTAAGTAAAGACTAAGCAACGAGACACCAAGAAATCACAAAAGCAACGGTTCTATCAAATCCCTATTCCACTGGTGATTTCAAATTCGGAAAGCAAACAAAATTCCAACGAAACAACAAGAAATTGAGGAATATAGTATTCAACAATCAAATCTCACCTTCAAAACTCTTCGATAGTAGCGAAGGATCTCAAAGAGCTCTCCAAGTAGCTTGATTCGATTTCGAGTGAGGATTATCGAACCAAAACGCCCAAGAATTCTGCAGAGAGTGCGATTGCTGAACCACGGTGGTTTCTTCGACGGATCTCATTACGGCTACCGTTACTTCTTGCAGAATTACTTTTCCGTTCAATCTCCGTTTTCTATTTGTAGACGGAGATGGAGAAGAGAGAGTCTCGTCCAATTAAGCCCATTATTCTAATCGGCCCATTTAATTGCAGACTTGCGTGCCGTTTTCAGTTCCGTTTTCTGCAATGTTTTTAAAACCGGACCGGCGACCAAACCGGACAAGTTTTGGGTCATGGATCAAATGTAGTCCAACAGGTTTAATAGTTTGTTAAAGTTAGTAATATAAATAGTTTTAGTATAACCATAATATCCAAATATAAACTTTAAATAAACATATTTTTTAAAATTAATCATGAGAAAAGTCATTTGAATAACAATTTTTTTATTTATAAACAAAGTTTAATGACAAATAGTTAATTAAAAATATTAAATCATAACAAAAGTTAACTAAATTCGGTCCAACTTCCGGTCCGGTTTTCAAAACATTCTAAAAAAATAAACAAAAATATTAATAAGGATATTCCGCTGTCAGTTTTCGAACCCGAAAATTCTTGAAAAGATCTCTTTTTTTTTGGATATTAGCCAGTGTCCTACACCGGAGCTTTTGGTTAGTTATGAACTACAACAGTTATATATATTAACAAAGCTTTTGATTGGCTTTTTTAAAAAGGAAAATTAATTTTTGAAGAGTTAAAAAAGATATCCGCTGCCAGGCTTTGAACCCGGAAATTCTTAAAGAGAGATTCCCTCTTTTTTGGATATTAGCCCGTGTGTTATAACAGAGCTTTTGGTTAGTTAAAAAGGATATTGTGCTAATTCTTAAAGAGATATCCTCTCTTTTTTAGATATTAGCTAGTGTAAGGATATTCCGCTGCCGGGTTATGAACCCGAAAATTCTTATAGAAAGATCCCTCTTTTTTAGATATTAGCTAGTGTAAGGATATTCCGCTGCCGGGTTATGAACCCGAAAATTCTTATAGAAAGATCCCTTTTTTTTGGATATTAGCCAGTGTGCTATAGAAGAGCTTTTTGTTTGTTATGAACTATAAAAGTTATATACAATAACAAAGCTTAATGATATTCCGCTGCCGGGCTTTGAACACAAAAATTCTTAAAGAGAGAATCCTTTTTTTTATATTAGCCAATGTGCTACAGCAGAGCTTTTGGTTAGTTATGAACTATAACTATTATATCCAATAACAAGAGCTTTTGGTTGGCTTTTATTTGCTATAGCTTTTGATTGGCTTTTTTTAAAGGGAAAACGATCTATTTCCCCACCAGAAGTATGATATCTAAGTATATACTGTCCAAATTATTACCTCTTCTTATATATCCACCAAATGAAATTTCCTTACCTATATCACCACAAATTACAATGCTTATATACCTAGATATCCACCAATTTGATTTGTATCGGTTTTCAGTGTAAACCGGATACCAAACCAAACGAACCAAGTGTCCGGTTAATCTCTCAACTTGTGAAGTCACGAAATCAATTCCAAACAAAATCCAACCTGAATATTTTCCTCCAAACAAAAAGCAATTCTAGAAATCAAAATCATACTTTTGTTACAATCATGATTAGAGATAGTGATAAGCAAAACTTAAAACACGAAACAACCTTTGGGAGCAATGGGTTAGATTTCATCTCCAATATAGCTTCCTCAATCTCAATCACAGATTTCCCAAAACGCCATGGATACGTCTTCGTCAACCTTTGATATAGCTTCATGCATTCTTCCTTGGAAATTTCTGGGTAATCCCAAACCATTCTCTCTCGATGTTTTCAATTCGATTCTCCTAATTAGGATTGCTCCTTGTTCCAATTGAACAATGATGAAACACGGATCTCCTCCCGCACCAATTCTAATTGCTCCTTGTTCAGAATCAGAACTTTCTTCATAGCATAAGTTCTATAAGCTACAAGATTAAAAAAAATCAAGGTAAATCATGGGACAAACATAAAAGAATCAAGGAACCAAAGCAGCTCAACAACGCCAATGAACAAATAACAGAAACAAACTCAAGAATTTCATATGCACAACTTTACAAGATCAAAATTGGTTTGTTCAAATTCAAACTATATCATAGAAGATTCACTGTAATCAAGCATACGGTTCCAACATTGATATAGTTTGACTCCTGGAACAATCTCAATCTCTATACCTTCAAACGTAGCTGCCTGATCTCGACGAATTGAAAACGATAACAAATCTAATTAGAAACATCAGTTCCGATTCAATCGAGATAACACAGATCAACGACTACCAAGTACCCAATCAGCAATCACAACCAATAAACATCAGATACTAACCACCACCAGACGCAACGGATCTCTAATTCACAAAACAACTAGCGCTTAGAATCTGGAGATTCAAAGGAAAGTGAAATCACTGAGAGGAAGATGAAGAACTTGATGAAAGTTTATTTAAAAAAAAAAAAAGCTTGAGGAAGAAGAAGAAGTCGTGACTTCAGAGGTTAAGAGATGAACCGGATTGGGTTTTGGTTTGGTCGACACTCGATTCGTTTGGTTTGGTCTCCGGTTTACACTGAAAACCGATACAAATCAATTTGGTGGATATTTGGGTTTATAAACATTATAATTTGTGGAGATGTAGGTAGAGAAAATTTATTTGGTGGATATATAAGAAGAGATAATAGTTTGGGCAGTATATACTTAGATATCATACTTATGGTGGAGAAATAGATCGTTTTCCCTTTTTTAAATGAAATTTATTCTACGGTGGTTAATCCAATTTATGGTTTGGTTTTGACTTTTTGATATAGTTAATTCTTCGTTTTATTGACATAAATTTAAAAAAGAGAAAATTTCATAAAATGTCACTTTTGGAGTTTTATTCTCACGAAATGTCTAACACACAATGTCACTTGCACATAAATATTCCGAAATTGCCCCTAGTATATATGTGTAAGAGTGTGAAGTAAAGCTGTAGAGTTTGATGTTGTCCGTTTATAAAATTACTTTAATAAAGTTGGATTGGACTTCATTTAATGCTGAATAAAATTATTTAATAAATGATCATTATTAAATGGTGGAGAGAGAATGATATGTTGACGGTTAAATATCATGTGCGCTCAAATTAAATCACATATACGCGAAACCATATACAAATGCGTCCCGAGTAATGTACGCTCAGTAAAACCACATGTACACAACGTTCATACATATGAATTTATAAGTACACGAATAGTAGACGATATCCACATACAAATATATCATATAAACTTAATAAAACCGAATGTATACAAAATCCTATACATATGTCTCATGATCCTTCACCATTTAAGGAGCCTCCACGTGTACGTACACCTTCTCCTATGCGTACACCTTTTCCTCCTCATGTACGTACTTACACTAGGATTTTTATTTGCATTTCATGTACGTACACATCCTCTTCCTCTTGTACGTACACCTATTTGTGTACATACATCTTCTCCACCACGTGTAAGTACACCTCCTTCTATGCGTACACCTTCTCCTCCTCATGTGTACACCTTCTCTTCCTCATGTACGTACAAACGCCATAATCTAAAAGAACTTTGAAAACACCTAAAATTCCCAAATTAAATAGAAGTCTAGAGATAACCAACCTATGGTAATTGGTAGAACATACTTCTTGGGTGTAAGCGAGAGCGCCACCAGGCCAACAACTATCATATCTATCTTTGATGAGACGTTCAAGGTACATAATCTCTAGATCATTAGGATCGTTGTGTCATTCCATGGAGCAATCTGGAAGAGGATGGTTTGAATGGAGTATGGAGTCCATAATTACGTAGTATTAGACAGTGAATATTAAACATAGTTAACAAATCATTGTGTACGTATATGGGAATTTAAAATAGACTGTGTACGCAAACTGATATCATCTAACAAGTAAAACAGAAAGAAATATATTTATGTAAGCAAAACTAGGTGTGTATGTATATGTACGCAAATCTAGGTGTGTACGCATACTAAAATCAAGACGTGTACATATATCGACGATGATCCCAATCAGATCCGGCTTTGAATGAACATTAAGGTGAGCCTTTTTTGGGTATTGCAGTTGGTGGAAAAGACGAGCCGACAACATTTGGTGTGGCGCGGCAGAGGTCTGTCAGGCGACGGTTCGGTTGAAGGCGAATGAGGAGGTTCGTTAGGCGACAGTTCGGTCAAAGGCGGAGGCGGAAGTTTGTATTGCGACGGTTCCGTCTAAGGCAGATCTGACATCGACGGTGGTGATTTCTATGGTTTGTTTATGTCTAGATTAATGAGAGAGAAGAGAGAATGAGGGAAAAGTTTTGGGTATGAGAGAAAATTGGTTTGAGAAGAGAGAGAGAGTTCACAATAAATTATTCAACAAGTTGATTTTTTTTCTATCTATTCGTTTGTATTTAAAGAAATAAAATCAGTTTAAATAAATCATAAAGTAATAAACAATCTATTCTTTTAAAAACTTCTCTCATGTCAGACGAGAATAAAGTAAAGGAGCTGAGGAAAGTCAAATCAGTTGTGTGTGTATGTATATAATAATGGTAAAACCGTCATATTGTGGTGTAAGTGACAAAACTTAATATATGAGTTTTGGTATATGACATATCTGATATTTGAGTTTCAAACTGTGACATATCTGTAATTATTTCTTTAAAAAACTGGCCTGCTTACGAATTACATACTCTGCATAATTCAGCAGTTCATATTTCTTAGTATAGACCATTGATTTTGATAATGAGATTAGGGTTAAGTCACTTAGGGCTTATCTGTTGCTTGTTAGACAACGAAAAGAGAAGTTGTGGAAACCGTTTCCAACAACACAAATATGATTAGAGAAAGTGAGAAAGAAAATCAATCTTTGAATAAAGAAATTGTTATTATGACTTGATGCATTGTAGGAATGTTCTAGTAGACCTGCAAGAATGGTTAGGTTATGACTTTGTTTATACTGTTAACCCTGTTGGTAAGTGTGGTGGTTTGGCTTTGTTCTGGAAGAAGGCTGCCACAGTTGTCTTTAATTTCGCGGATAAGAATCTCCTAGACCTCTCTGTTGAGCTAGGAGAAGCTAATTTTTACCTCTCTTGTGTGTATGGCAATCCAAACATCAAGTTTAGACATATGTTTTGGGAAAGGCTCAATAGGATTGGTATTCAAAGAAAGGAGGCTTGGACCATCCTTGGGGATTTTAATGAAATCCTGAATAATGAGGAGAAAATTGGAGGAACTAAAAGAAGGTTAGATTCATTCATTCCATTCTCTGATATGCTGAATACTTGTGGAATGAATGAGCTCCCAAGCTCGGGTAATGGCTTTACTTGGGTGGGCAAAAGGGGTGAGGGCGGTAAATTGTGGATTCAAAGTAGGCTGGACAGATGCTTTGCCAACAAGGCTTGGATGAGACTCTATCCGGCGGCCAATCAGTGCTTCCAAGAGTTTAGAGGTTCAGACCACAGACCCATTCTGGTGAACTTCTTCTCCTCACAGGACACTTATAGAGGCTCTTTCAGATTTGATAAAAGATTTCTCAACAAGCCTTTGATCAAGGAGACAATCGCCTCAGCCTGGATTGGCAGCTGTAGCACCTCCACCCAATCAGTCTCAGAAAGAATTAGAAATTGCAGGAGAGCTCTGAGTAAATGGAAGAAAAGAAATGGTGCAAACTCACAAGACAAAATCAATCTGATTCATCACCATCTTGACGCTGAATTCTCCTCCTTGAATCCTTCCTTTATCCGGTTGAGCTCTCTGAAGTTGGAGCTCATTGGAGCCTATAGAGAAGAAGAGAGCTTCTGGCAACAGAAATGTCAGGACAAGTGGGCTCTTGAAGGGGATAAGAACACCAAGTTCTTCCATGCATCTGTTAAAGGTACAAGGTCAAGAAATGGGTTAGAAATGCTTATGGACACGGATGGAACCTTGAAGAAATCTGAATCCTCCATGGGAGTTGTGGCTGCTAAGTACTTTGAGTCACTTTTCACGTCCTCATCCCCAAGCACGCCTCAAATTCTTCTTGATGACTTTTCTCCCAGAGTCTCAGATTCCGCAAATAGACTTTTGATTAGTCAAGTAACCAAAGAGGAAATAAGAGAAGCTGTCTTCTCCATCAAACCAAGCAGTGCCCCTGGTGCAGACGGAATGACAGGCCTATTCTATCAGAAATATTGGGAGATAGTAGGGCCAGACATCACCAAGGAAATCTTGTCCTTCTTTGAAACAGGTTCCTTTCCCAAAGAGTGGAACTTCACTCAACTCTGTCTAATTCCAAAGAAGGTTGGTTCTACTCTGATGTCTGATCTCAGACCAATAAGCTTATGTTCAGTCCTTTATAAGATCATCTCCAAGATTCTTGTTTCCCGACTACAACCACTGCTTCCTGACATTGTCTCTCCTAACCAATCCGCCTTTGTGGCAGAGAGACTAATTTCAGACAACATCATCATTGCTCATGAAGCAGTTCATGGTCTTAGAACCCATCCAGCCACTTCTTTGGAGTATATGACCATTAAAACGGACATGTCTAAAGCTTTTGATCGTGTTGAATGGTCTTACCTGCAGGGTCTTCTAAATGCTCTAGGTTTTGCGCCGAAATGGGTTTCCTGGATCATGACTTGTGTAACTACAGTTACCTATACGGTCCTCATCAATGGTCAGGCTCATGGTATGATAACTCCTCAAAGAGGATTGAGGCAATGAGACCCTCTTTCTCCTTTCCTCTTTGTTCTTTGTACAGAAGGTCTCACTCATCTCCTCAACAAAGCAGAACGATCTGGTCTCCTAAATGGCATACATTTCTCTGATCAAGGCCCCTCAATTCATCACCTATTATTTGTCGATGACAGTCTCTTCTTGTGCAAAGCAGAGCTCAATCAAGTCAAGACCCTTCAACAGATACTGAATGATTATGGTGGAGTCACTGGTCAGACCATTAACTTCGCTAAATCTTCAATTACCTTTGGTAACAAAGTTGATCTTGGCTTGAGAAATCAAATTCAAAACATTCTGAGCATTTTCAATGAGGGAGGAGAAGGTACTTATTTGGGGTTGCCTGAGTGTTTCAGTGGCTCCAAAGTTGATCTCTTGGACTACATTCAGGACAAAATGCAGACCAGACTCTCTGGATGGTATGCCCGATGCCTATCTCATGCTGGCAAAGAAGTTCTCCTAAAGGCAGTGGCCATGGCATTACCAGTGTACGCAATGTCTTGTTTCAAGCTTCCCATTACAACCTGCAAGAAAATTACCAGTGCAATGTCAGCCTTTTGGTGGAACACAATGGAAAACAAAAAGAAGATGCATTGGATTGGTTGGGAAAAGCTGTGCATCCCAAAGCAAGATGGTGGTCTAGGGTTCAAGGATATTCAGACCTTCAACCAAGCTCTCTTGGCTAAACAGACATGGAGGCTCATTCAATTCCCTAACTGCCTTCTGTCTCGTTTTTTAAAGAGTAGATACTATCAAGATTCTCAAGTCCTTCAAGCTACTCTGGGTGCTAGACCTTCCTTTGCTTGGCGCAGCATCTTACATGGAAGAGAATTACTAAAAGCTGGATTAGATCCAAAGGTTGGTGATGGCCGCTCTCTGTGGATTTGGACTTCTCCTTGGCTCCCTTCCTCTCCAAGCAGAGCTCCCCTGATGAAGAACATCTTAGTAGACATTGATGCTAAGGTTTTTACCTTGATCAATGAGTCTACTCGCACTTGGGATAGAGGTAAGCTCTCAGAGCTCTTTTACCAAGCTGATATAGACCTCATTCTCAAGATTCATCCTGTTACTACTTCAGAAGATTTTTGGGCTTGGAAACACAACAGAAGCGGTGATTATTCTGTGAAATCAGGTTATTGGCTTGGCAGTGAAAAGAAGAATGTGGATTATCTCAGATTTGCAAGAATGTTACCCTCCATAAACCCTCTGAAAGATCTGGTCTGGAAACTTCAGTCTTCTCCAAAGATAAAGAGCTTTCTGTGGAAAGTGTTGAGTGGTGCAATTCCTGTAGCGGACAAGATTTCTGAGAGAGGTATGCAGATTGACTCCAGATGTCAAAGATGTGGTTTAGAAGGAGAATCCTCCAATCATGTCCTATTCACTTGTTCGGTGGCCAGACAGATTTGGGCGCTTTCATGCTTCCCATCTCCCCCTAATGGTTTTGATCAAGCCTTTGTTTATGAGAATCTATATTATGTGTTATCATCTTGTAACATGATTGGTCTCCCTAAAGACATTGGAAGAGCTTTCCCGTGGATCCTTTGGATGCTTTGGAAAAACAGGAACAAGCTGATTTTTTAGGGACAAAGTTTTTGTGGTTTAGACACATCAAGGAAGATCATTGAAGACTCTTCTAAATGGTTCATGGCTCAAACAGTTGAGAGAGACTTGGCTGTAATCTCACTTAGTGCCAATCCGCTGAATAAAAAGCCATGGAGACCCCCTGACCTTAATTGGGTTAAGTGTAATATTGGAACCGCCTGGAACAAGAACACTATGATTAGTGGAGCTGCTTGGGTTGTGAGAACACACAGTGGTAAGGTCCTCCTGCATGGACGACGATCCTTTGCTCAAGTTTCATCAAAGCATGATGCTACATTCTATGGCATTATCTGGGCAGTGGAGAGTTTACTCCAACTTGGCTATCCTCAAGTCTTGTTTGCAGCTGAGGATCATGATGTCATTAAAGCTGTCTTAAGACCTCAAGCTTGGCCTTCTTACAAGTCTCAATCGGATAGAATTTTGTCTCTCCTTCGTCAATTCCCCTCTTGGAAATGGTTGCTTGAGCTAAAGATAGCAAACTTAGGTGCTATCAAGATCGCGGAGAGTGTGACCCGGGAGAATCGCTTACAATCATACTTAGCCGTTGGCCCTCCTTCTTGGCTTAGTAGCCTCTTTGGAAGTGAAGGTCATTCTTCTTAGTTTAGCTATCCTCTTGGCTCATTGATTGTATTTTTTGGATTCTCTCTGTTGTCGGTTTTGTAATTATCCTTCCTTATAACTAATCTATTCTATTCAGTGAAAAAAAAAAAAAGACTTGATGCATTGTTATCTGATGAAAGAAGAAAAATACCTATTTCTCTAACACTGAAATAAGAGATTGGTTTATTGATTACAATTCTTGGTCTAAGAGCTAAATTTCTAAAATGAATAGTCAAAACATCTTTCATCTAAGGGCTATATCTTCACAATCTCTTCAATAAATTTCCACAAACAATCCCCCGACCAAAAAGGAAGATTCAAGAAGACAATAAGTAAGAGCAAGATCAATCTGATTCAACGTCCCTCCTGTAAAATAACCAAATCAAATGAGAATTCACAGCTATGTTCTTGCAATCACAGTGAACAAGAGAAACAAATCAGTTTCTTTACCATCTTTGCTTGCTTGTATCCCTCCACTATACCATCACATATTGATTTGAAGTCTCTGTTATACCTCTTCTCTAGTCTCAGTATCCACGGCGCTTTAACATTTCTCTGCAGATTCTTCTCTTGCTCTCTATGAATCTCCTACGACATTAGTTTGTATGCTAAGTCAAGAAATCCTCAGGATCATAAAGAACAAAGAAAAATTCTTAAATATTTACCTCGTCCTCTATATTTTCCAATCTTTCTCCGAATTCTTGATTAGTTTTGGCCTGAGAATAATGAACATTCATTAATCTGACTTATAAGTAAAAAATATAAAGAAGATCACATTTTAGTCTAGTTACCCTCTTCTCTGGCCTAGTACTTGACTCTGTCTCGTAACTCCTCTCATCAAATCTCAAATTGGATCCTTTAGCGCTTCGGTCCATGTTCTTCGAGTGGATAAACTGACAAGCTGAGCCGTTCTTACAATCTCCTCTCTCAAAATACTGCATAGATAAGAGGAAGTTCTGTTACTTTTGCTATATGAGACGATAAGCGTAAGTCGAATGCATCATGGAACAAGAAATGTACCTTACAACGAGGATGATTTAAAACGCAATGTCTTCCAAAGCCACAAAGACCATTTTTCATGTAATACGAGCAAGCTTTTTCACCAGGACGAACTGGATATTCACTCTCACTTCTCTCATCAAATTTCTTATTGGATTCACTCGCTTCACAATCAGGAGATGTAGCCTTAAGAATCAAAATTGAAAGAAGATGTTAAATAATATGGATACCTAATAGAGAAGATACTCATTTACAAGTCTTTCACATTTGACGAAATTACCTGACGCATAGGTAAAATGCGAACATCGGGTTCTGCACCATCCTTGTCGTTCGGGTGAATAAATCTACAAGCTGATCCGTGCTTACAAGCTCCTCTCAGGAAATACTGCATATAGAAAAGGCTTATAAATCTTTTAAAATTCTTGTTACATCTTAAAACAAGTTACAAACTATAGATCAACTTGGGTTACTTTTGCTAAATGCATTGGTAAGCAAGCTTAAGTGTAATCCAAGAAGTGTACCTTACACAAAACAGTTTTTAGTGAAAACTTTCTTTCATTCGCTCCCCGATCAGGAGCCTGAGAATCATAATTAGAATAAAACGTTAAATCAAACAAAAGTATTATATTGTGTAGTCTGTAACAAGTTAGGGCTATACGGTTACCCTATTCTTGTGTTGTAAGAATCTCAACTCTGTTTCATGGCTTCTCCTCTGCGTCTCAGCATCTCTCAGGCTCTGTTGTTGTTGCATATTCTCTAGATTCTTTACACCGGAGACTTTATTCTCCTGAGACAATAGTATCGTGTTGGATTTGTGATTAGGAACCAACAACATAATGCTTTTGACAATATCAGAAGAAAATGTGGGATTAGAATTCCAAAAGCTCATATATTATTCTGAATGTTTCGGTTGATTATCCTCTCTTCTAAGGTCACATATTTATTAGAGGAAATTGCCTTATCCTAAACTATAAAGGAAATACAATAAAGTAATTTTCCCAAAATTGCCTTCTTCTAAGGTCAAACTATAACTCAGGAAATTGCCTTATTGTAAGGTCAAACTATAACTCCCAAAATTACAAGAAAGTAATTTTCCAATTCATCGATTTGTCTTGTTTTCTCTAAGAAACAAGCTTACTCCAATATATCGAATCTTGTTTCATCAAAACTATTCAAAGTAAAGAAACAAAGTAAGTTTATAGTTCAGTTTCTTTACTATATTCTCTGGCCAGGATCTTACACCAGGACGATCTAGATACTCGATCGGACTTCCCCAATCAAGAATCGAAGCCTGAGAATCAAAATTAAAGAAAACGTTAAACCAAACAAAAGCATAAGACTCTATAAAATACTAAAATGTTAAGTTTATTTTACCCTCTTCTTGAGTGGTAAGGATCTGGACTCTCGTATGTCTGCGTCTGACTCTTTATGATCAAGAATCTGAACCGTTTCGTTTATTCTTAAACCGGACTCTTCAGTATCCTGATAAATTCGTTTCATCATTTAATAATCTACATTAAAGAAACATAGTAAGTTCTTGTTTCAGATTTCTTTACCCTATTCTCTTCCCAAGATCTTGACTCTATATCATGTCTCCATGATTCACTCGGACCCAAATCAATGTCCTGAGTTCGTACCTGATAATGAAAACCAAACGAAACGCGTAAATCCCTTCGCAAGAACATAGCCATAAAGGTCTTTCTCGGGGCAAGTTCTTACCCTCTTTCTCGTATCAAATCTCTGATCCGAAGTTTGTATCTGAGTTAGAACATCGTAATTTTGGATCATCAGAGTAATTAGTTCTTGTTTCAGATTCTCTTTGCTTACCTTCGGTTCTTCAATGAATCTCGACTCTTTTTTCTGAGCTTCTCTCTCCATTGAGTTGAGATAGAGAAGAGTCTTCTCTTATTTCTCTGTTCGCTTGAAATCAAATCAAAGAAAGGTTTGTTTTCTTTGAATCCAAAACTCAAAAAGTTACAATCCGACGTCACAACATACTATATGCATATATAATGACGTCCTCTGCTTTTTTTCTAGCGGGAAGTGTGTTATAGGAACGTGTGTTTAAGATCAGATTAGTTTTGACACCATTGAACATCACAATGTATAAAGAGGAGAGTTTCAAAAATAAAACCCTAGATTCTCTCTAGGGTTTTCTTTTCCCCAGCCGCCAAATTCGTTCGTGACTTTAAAAATAAAGCCCTAGTTTCAAAAATAAAAACTTTTTTTGGCATCTCCCCGGCTGCGATTTCGTCTTAGTCGTAGCTTCCAGTGTTTTCTATGTATAAAGCATCTTTTGAATGGGAACCCTAGCTCTAGTACTTGAAGAATGAGTTCAAGGAAAAGTCCACTAAAATCCACTGTTAAGTAGAGAGAATTTGTATAGAAGATGGCTTTGTATCTAAAGTATCATATCTTTTCTTTGTTGAATGCATTTATTAAACATGGAAATCATAAATACATATAGTTTTATTTTGATCCAAGTCCACAAACATAAAAAGCCATAGTTCAAAGACTTGGAATGTATCATTCCCCAACACTAAAACAAGGAAGGAACCACCGAGCATCTCCAACTCCAAGAAAGTGGCTACATTGTTCAAAACGTTCCATCCTATCCTATCCGTAGGAATCTCATAGGTAGTGGCTTTCAGCATAGGCGATGTATGATTGGGTGATCTATAATAGTCACAGAAATATACAGAGTCTTTCTTGATTCCCGATACACCTTTGGTTGGCAAAGCCACGCTCAAATCCCATACCAACGCCTCCTCTTCCTCCAACGAATCCACTCTCTCCCATGAGTCCCATTCCTCATGATGCCATCTCGCCCATCTATCAAAATCCTCTCTCTTCCATTCCTCATTAGTGCTATTCATCTTGAAGACTTTGAACCGGATTGTTTCATAAAATCCCCGACGAAACTTTTGTCGGATGATCAGAACATTTCCGGACGTGGTTAGTTTCAGCCTCATCCTACCACGATGATTGTTATCGATCAGTCGATTGAAGTATGGCTGATTGGCGACGTCTATAGGAAATTCTTGAGAAAAGTCCAAGATCCTAATTCTACCATAGCCAGTAAGTATGTATAGCTTACGGTCTTTGTAGGCCATATCCACACCCATGTTTTCGTCTTCTTCTTCTCCTCCTCCTAGATACTTACAACGTTTTTTAATCCACTCTTCATATCCGTTCCTGCAAAAGCATATGTGGCGACTCCTGCGAGACGTCCACACAACTAAGTAGTCTTTGCTTCTTTCGTCTACCCACAAAACCGCACTCTCCACTCGGACCACTTGTACCGATCGTCCATGTCCATGTCTTTGTCCTTTTCGAAAGCCGTAGTCAAAGTGGATTGAATAGTTGTCAAGTATCTTGTCTACCGAGGTGCTATTTTATTTTATTGTTGGGATTAGAGTTGGGAGATAAATGATCTCTAACGTGAAAGGGTTAATTATGTATAGATATGCTTTGTCGTCTGTGACCAAGACCCAGTTCCCACAAGTGGCTAGGCTATGCCAATCTGCAAAACCTAATTGGTTAATCTGCGTTCTGTAAAACGTACCTCTTCCGGATTGAACAACTGCCACTCTTTGTCTTTTTTGAAAATCAACCATGGTATGTTGTTTTTTCTAGGCGAGGATGATCTGGAAACTGAGTACCATGATGAACAAACGGTCCTAGCTCGAGCAAAATCTGGATAGCTCAAGCGTTTGTAAACCAACAATAAGACGTCTGGGATAAGTTCTGACCAACCTAGAAGAATATTTGTGGTGGCCATGGCTAATTGATGATTTGTATGCTAAGGAGGCGTCACTTGTATTTATAGACTAATTTAGGTTTAGCATATGTGACTTCTTGTAGGCAAAAGTAAGGCCTTGAATGGAAGCTATCTTATGTCTTAAATACAAAATCTAACCAATCAGCCTTTTTTTTCTTCTTTAATTAAAAAAGCCAATTAATAAGAACAAAGAAAAGGAAAAGCCAAGTCGAAATACATAAACCTATTGACGAACACCTAAAACATAAAGGAAAATCAAGTTAACACTAAAAGTAAAACGGAAGACAGAGAAACAAATGTCTTGTGCTGCATCAGTGGCAACAACCGCGTTCACGTGTTCTTCAAGCAACATGGATTGATGGTAACACTGAGACCAAGTACACTTGAAGAGCTGTTGATTTGTATAGTCTTGTGAGCAGTGCCGTCTCAAAATTTTATTTGGCCCATGGCAAAACAATTTTTTTTTTACTCTTTTAATAATAAAAACTAAAAAAGTCTAGAAAAAGGTTTTTTTATTTAGGCAAAAAACGAAAATGAGCTCTTTTAATGCTAATTATTAAATCAAATTCTGAAAACGGGCCTATTATTTAAGCAAAAAATTTAAAATAGGTCTTTTATGTAAGCAAAATTCACTGTATTTCACATGAGCCCATGGCATTTGCCCTACTTGCCATGGGTTAGAGACGGGCCTGCCTGTGAGCAGAGCCATGACTAGAGATAAGAAGACCCGATGCGAGATTAATTATTTAAAAAAATTGTCATAATTTATATACAATACATAATAATCATTTCGTCCAAAAACAAATAACAATTCTAAAATAATATATTTATTTTTAGCGACAAAATCACTAACCATAATTTTCAAAAGCAATTTTTTTTAAAAAGAAAAAAATAATGGAAATTTTAAAAAAAAATATTTAACCAATTCTCTATCAATAGACAAGATAGCCAAATTACTCAATATCTCTTGTAACATACTCGAGCGAAGATAATATCTTATCAACTTCAACTTTGAGAACTTTCTTTAAGTAGATGCAATTAAAAATGGAATCGATAACAATATCCGATAAGCGATCCATGAGTTCAGATAACAATCCTCGATTATTTTTGTTTCCAATTAAGAAAGTAAAAGAGATTAAACGGCTGAATATTATTCCAGATTTATTTTCATTTTTGATTATTTTTAACTTTTAGTTAGTTCATAACCTCAAATTAAGTTTTTGATCGCATTATAATTATTACTAATGGTAAATCTAATAAAATTATGAGCCTTTAATTAATTACTAATGGTAGGTTTAGTAAAATTTTGGGCCTTTAACATTTTTTAAAAAAATTTGGGTCACATGCCAATGTCTTTATAAATTAGTCATAGTCACGGCTCTGCCTATGGATTGGTTCCATCCTTACTGAGTACTTTATTTGTTTGCAAAAATAACCCTCAAATTTAAGATTATTGCTGATTGATGCTAAATATGATCATTCCGCAATAATCTTATATTTGAAGGCTATTTAATTTGCAGTTCTTTTTATATAATCTGCCAGAGTTACGAGAAGAAGCTTTATTAGTTTTTAAAAAAAAATACATAAAGCTCTTTAGCCCTGTTCTTTTCGCTAAATTGGATTTCCACACAAACCATTTGTTTACGAGGCTCAAAAATAAAATAAAATTGCCTAATCCAAATAGCGAAAGAAGTTCAAATTTGTTGGTCTTATTCTCTCGGACCGGACCGGAACGAGAATTGAACATCGGACTTTGACTTTAATCGTTGTCTTTTTATTTTTGATAACTCATGTGACACAAAAGTCTCCATATTCATTTCCCACTGTCATGAGTTCAGTTACAATATTTTAAGGTTTAATTACTCAAAAGACCTTTTTAGATATATGGTTTATTCAAAAGACCTTTATTTGTTTGAGCTCTAATTTTTTTTGCTAAAAAAGGTTACAAAGACCTTTAAAAAATGGTAAAACCGTTTATTAACGGTTTTGCCACTAAAAAAAAAAAAACTGAACATATTAAAAAAAAGGAAAAAAAAACGTAAACCCAAAAAACGTTCTTCTTCTTCAACTTCTGCGTAACCGGCGACGATTTTGGCGATTGTTCAAGCGACGTTAATTTGACGGTAAGTTTCGATTTCTTTAATGAGTTTTCGCCTTCTCTATCCATGAGGAGTATTCGGTAAGGAGTTTTTACGGAAATTGAAGTAAATTTTGCGTCCGTCGGTTTTAGGTTTTCGAAATTCCGGCGAAGCAAAGTTCCGTCAAGCGGTGGGTTATCGATTTCGTGCATTGAAAAGAGGTATTCAGTTTATTTAACCGTTTTTGGTTTGGTTTGTGGAAGTCTTGTATGAATGACGAAAACCCTAATCTGAAATCTGTATATTTATTTCAGTTTCGGTTGTGAAAACCCAGATTCCGGCGTCGATATTCGCAGATAAAGTAAGAGAAAAGATTGATATCGTAGATTTGTTAATCTTTGTGGTGGTAGATTTATTTTAAGTAGCGGTAGATTTATTGTATGTGATGGTAGACTTATATTTTATGTGATGGTAGACTTATGTTTTGTTTAATGGGACTTATTTTCTGTTTGATGGTAAACTTATTTTCTGTTTGATGGTAGACTTATTTTCATTTGATGGTAGACTTATGTTTGTTTGATGGTAGACTTATTTTCGTTTGATGGTAGACTTCTTTTCGTTTGATGGTAGACTTATGTTTGTTTGATGGTAGACTTATTTTCTGTTTGATGGTAGACTTATTGTTGTTCGATGGTAGATTTATTTTCTGTTTGCTGGTAGACTTATTTTCATTTGATGGTAGACTTATTTTTGTTTGATGGTAGACTTATTTTCGTTTGATGGTAGACTTATTTCCATTTGATGGTAGACTTATTTTATGACATGGTAGATTTATTTTATGTAATGGTAGATTTATTTTATGTAATGGTAGATTTATTTTATTTTATGTTGAATAATTAATTTACTTTTCATTTGATGGTAGATTTATTTTGTTGTGATGGAGACTTATAATTACTGATTTGTGCAGATATGACTTCCTCGATTGTGCGAAAGATATATCCACCGAGAAGGTTTCCGGCTGGATTGGCACCATCGGGCCAAAGAAGCATGCATCGCAATTGCATGTTGAACGACTTTGAGAAAATGGGGGAAGCGGTTGGTGAAGACGTGTACAATGATATAATGAATAATTCCTCAGTTGGAATAATTCTGAAGCTTGCTGCACGGAAATTCAATTTCTCAGGTGCGACGGTGACTCATTTCCTGGCTAACCAATTGAAAACTGAAAGGTTCTATGAGATGTGGTCCTTGTTTGGTGGTCGGCCAGTTAGATTTTCGTTGAATGAGTTTGAAGAGGTAACCCAGATGAACTGTGGTGAGGTTGATGCAAATGATGGTTGGGACATTGACCACACAAAGTTTTGCGAAGAAATTGGTGTCCCAGTTGGGGAGGGACCAAAGTGGTCTGAGCTGTTGGTCCTGTTTGAAAAAATCAGGACGTGGAGTGAGGAGAAGAAGAGAATGATAGCGCTGTTGTTTATTTTGCATGTTGGAGTGTATGGTTACGCTCGTGATAGTAGAATCCCTTTGAAAGCTGCAAAAAGGGTGATGGATCCCGAGGCTTTCGAGTGGTATCCATGGGGACGAGTGTCCTTTCAATGTCTGATTTCGTCCATGTAAGTGACGGACATGAAAAAGATCACACTCCATGGGTGTGTTCATGCGTTGCTTGTTTGGATTTACGAGGCAGTTCCCATTTTAGGGGAAAGATTTGGGAAGAGAAGAGAAGGAGGTGTTCCTATGCTACGTTGGGGTGGAGGCCGAGGAAGGTACAATCTGGAACAGGTGATGGAGGAGGATAAGAAATCCTCCAACAACAACAAGGTAATATTCATTTGATGGTAGACTTATTTTTATTTGATGGTAGACTTACTGTCTGTTTGATGGTAGAGTTATTTTCACTTGATGGTAGACTTAGTTTGTTTGATGGTAGACTTTTTAGGTCTTTGATGGTACTTATTTTCATTTGATGGTAGACTTTTTAGCACTTTGATGGTAGACTTATTTGTCTGTTTGATGGTAGACTTTTTAGCACTTTGATGGTAGACTTTTTAGCACTTTGATGGTACTTATTTTCATTTGATGGTAGACTTTTTAGCACTTTGATGGTAGACTTATTTGTCTGTTTGATGGTAGACTTTTTAGGTCTTTGATGGTAGACTTTTTAGCACTTTGATGGTAGACTTATTTGTCTGTTTGATGGTAGACTTTTTAGGTCTGTGATGGTAGACTTTTCAGCACTTTGATGGTAGACTTATTTGTCTGTTTGATGGTAGACTTTTTAGGTCTTTGATGGTAGAATTTTTAGCACTTTGATGGTAGACTTATTTGTCTGTTTGATGGTAGACTTTTTAGGTCTTTGATGGTAGACTTTTTAGCACTTTGATGGTAGACTTATTTTCATTTAATGGTAGACTTTTATTAATAATCTCATTCTTTTTTTTTGCAATAATGTTCTTTATAGGTTCGTATCAGACACTTAGTGGTGAAGCCTCTGGAATTCATTTACCCTACATGGATTGATAAAGAAGATTTCAAACTTAATAACATGATCCGCGACATTCTTGGTGGATGCATGGATGAAGATTTTTGGGAGTTAGATGCTCCGGTTTCTAAGAAAAAGAAGACTAAGACTAAGGATGACTCTCCGGGTTCTAAGAAAAAGAAGAAGAAGGCTAAGGTGGTTGAGGAAAGTGAGGATGATGATGAGGATGAGGATGACTCTCCTGTTGAAAAGAAAAAGAAGATAACGAAGAGCAAGAAGATGAAGGCTATTGTTGTTGTTGATGAAAGTGAGGATGAGTCTCCGGCTCAAAAGAAAGAGAAAAAGAAGGAGAAGGAGACCGAAGGTGGAGTTATTGGTGAAGTGCTTAAGCTCCTACAGGGAATGGCGAGCACAATTGCCAACTTTGATAGTAGGATTACAGCTCTAGAGGGAAAAGGGGATGTCTTGAAAGCTGTGGGAGATGAACAGTCAACCACGGGAGATGGCAGAGATGCATCTGAGGAGGATGATGATCTGGTACGCAAGACTCTTTTCTAAGCTGATGGTAGATATATGGGAACCATGTTTTAGACTTATTTACATGTTTTCCTGAACTTCTATGTTAAGGCGTGGTAGATTTATTAGTGTGTTATGGTAGACTTATATGAACTTATACAGCTGTTTGAACATTTTCCCTCTACTTTTCTTAACAGTCTTGGATGGAACAACACCCAACAACAAAAACAAATTTGGCAGTTAGCCGTGTAGTTAGAAAGCCGGATGAAAAGGCTACACGAACTGACCAGCGGAAAGGGAAAAGCAAATCTGTGGCACCTGTGCAGAAAAGCAAACAGAAAAGCAAAGCTTTAATAGCCTTGGAGAAGGTTGAAGCTAAAAAGAAGGTGAGAAGTTATTCTCCATTGTAGTTTGATTTTCAACAAATTTTCTTACTACCATTCGATTCATTACTTATACATTGTTCGGAGCTGTAGAGAAAAAGAAAAACTCTTAAAGAGAAGGAGACGGAATCTACAGCGGATAAAAGGAGGAAAGGAGCTGAGTGTGTCGAAATCCACGATCTGGTACGTATATAGATGACTTGTTTTGTGTTTGATGGCAGACTTATTTTGTCTTTGATGGTAGACTTTTTTTGTGTTTGTTGGTACACTTATTTTGTGTTTGATGGTAGACTTATTTTCGTTTGCTGGGAGACTTATTTTCGTTTGATGGTAGACTTATTTTCCTTTGATGGTAGAGTTATTCTCGTTTGATGGTAGACTTATTTTCTGTTTGATGGTAGATTTATTTTTCTTTGATGGTAGACTTATTTTCTCATTCCTTATACATTGTTTGGAGTTGTAGAGTAAAAGATTAACGTGGAAGGAGACGGAACCTACACCGGTTATAAGGAAGACAGGAGCTGACTGTGTCGAAATCCACGATCTGGTACGTATATGGTAGACTTATTTCTGTTTGATGGTAGACTTATTGTCTCTTTGATGGTAGACTTATTTGTACTTAGTGGTAGACTTATTTTCAGTTTTTCCTTTGATGGTAGATTTATTTTCCTTTGATGGTAGATTTATTTTCGTTTGATGGTAGACTTATTTTCCTTTGATGGTAGACTTATATTCGTTTGATGGTAGACTTATTTTTGTTTGACGGTAGACTTATTTGTACTTAGTGGTAGACTTATTTTCTGTTTTATGGTAGACTTATTTTCGTTTGATGGTAGACTTATTTTCTTTTGATGGTAGACTTATTTGTACTTAGTGGTAGACTTATTTTTGTTTGATGGTAGACTTATTTTCTTTTGATGGTAGACTTATTTGTACTTAGTGGTAGACTTATTGGGACTTATTTGACTCAATCCTTAACTTGTAGACAAAAGATGCTATTGCTGATGCTGGGAAAGAGAAGGCAAGATCTGATTCTGATTTTGTTACACCTCCTAGTTGGCGCAGAAGGATGCGTTACGCGTACTCATCTTCATCTGATGATGAAGATGATATAAGGGCGAAGCAGGTCAATGATGCACTGACCACTGCTTACGATGCTATTACAAAAACAAAGATGATTTGGAGGTTCCCCCCGTAGCTCGCAATAAAAATCTTGCTCCGTCTCAGAAGTCCCCATTTATAGGACACTCCGGGACCATACGAATCATGGCTGGTACAGTTCCTTCTTCCGCTGTCTACGATCCTTTTGAGCCGGTGGACGAGCATAGGCTGGAAAAGTTGACAGACTACGTGAATCAAGATATGTAAGTCATTTGTCCTTTTAATAGGAACGTCTTATTCAATGCACCAAAAATTTCATCCTTCTAAGCATTTGACATATGGTTCTATCAGAGACAACCCATTAGAAAACACTCTGCCACTAGTGGAGTTCTATTTGGGAATTATGACACCTAAAGAAAACTGGCCACACAGTCGATATGGATGGATAAATAGTGAGGTAATTAAATCTACTATTGACTTATTTTCCTTTCATGGTAGACTTATTTTCCTTTCATGGTAGACTTATTTTCGTTTGATGGTAGACTTATTTTCCTTTGATGGTAGACTTATTTTCATTTGATGGTAGACTTATATTCTGTTTGATGGTAGACTTATTTGACTTAGATGGTAGACTTATTTGCCTTTGATGGTAGACTTATTTTTCTTTTATGGTAGACTTATTGTTGTTCGATGGTAGACTTATCTATAATTTTTGTGCCAGGTTTATTTACTTTTGGTTAAATTATTTTGCAGCAAATGGGGGCTGCAATGGACATGTTGCGAAAAAGGGCTATGCAACGTCCTACCCCTTTTACCAGTGAAAGGATAGCCTTTCTAGATCCGATATTTGGGAATCTTTGGTGTCAGGAGTACAAATGGAACTTCAAAGGTAAAGAGAAGACCTTTTTATTCGGCGAGGGGTATTTCAGCATGTACAATGGCCTATTACCCACGTTTTCTCCAACCCATCAGAAATGGATAACGGATGTTGATACATTATACATAGCTCATAATATCAGTGACGTGCATTGGGTGGGTGTTGTAGTAGACCTAGTTAACAGGAATGTCAAAGTGTACGATAGCATCCTCTCGGGTTACCAGGACAACGTTGTGGCCGAGTCATGCAGACCATACACGAGGATGATTCCTAAGTTGCTTAAAGCTGCTGCACCAGCAGAAAAAAAGAAGGGGATGAGTGAGGCTGCGTTTCACTTCTACAGGAAAAAATCAAACATACCCCAAAACATCCAATCAGGTGACTGTGGTGTCTACACTGTGAAATTCTTAGAGTGTCTAGCTCTAGGACATACAATGGATGGGATTTGCGATGCAACTGTGCCTGTTATTCGTCTAAAACTTGCGGCTGATATCCTGGAGGAGGCACCACTTGTAGACTTGGCCATACAGGTGTCCGACCCAAACCCACGCACTAATCCAGACGACAGAGTTCCGTTACAGACAGATTCAGGATAGTCGGATTTGTGTATGCAGTGGTAGATTTATTTTCATTTGGTAGTACACTTATTGGATATTTTGCATACTTTCGAAGGACCATGTTTAGTATCACCATTGGAGTAGATTTAGTGGTCCTTCGAAAGTTTGGTAGACTTATGTAGCGAAAATGTATTGACAACATTTTCAGACTTAATTTCATAAACCTACAATCAGACCATTTTCTGTTTCATGGTAGACTTATTTTCCTTTCATGGTAGACTTATTTTCCTTTGATGGTAGACTTATATTCTGTTTGATGGTAGACTTATTTGCCTTAGATGGTAGACTTATTTGCTTTTGATGGTAGACTTATTTACCTTTGATGGTAGATTTAATTCTCTTTGATGGTAGACTTATTTGCCTTTGATGGTAGACTTATTTGCTTTTGATGGTAGATTTATTTCTGTTTGATGGTAGACTTATTTTCTCTTTGATGGTAGACTTATTTGCCTTTAATGGTAGACTTATTTGCTTTTGATGGTAGATTTATTTCTGTTTGATGGTAGACTTATTTTCTCTTTGATGGTAGACTTATTTGCCTTCGATGCTATATATTTGTTTGACGGTAGACTTATTTTTGTTTGATGGTAGACTTATTTTCCTTTGATGGTAGACTTATTTTCTCTTCGATGGTAGACTTATTTGCCTTCTATGGTAGACTTATATTCTGTTTGTGGTAGACTTATTTCTGTTTGATGGTAGACTTATTTTCTCTTTGATAGTAGACTTATTTCTGTTTGATGGTAGACTTATTTTCTCTTTAATGGTAGACTTATTTTTGTTTGATGGTAGACTTATTTTCCTTTGATGGTAGACTTATATTCTGTTTCCTATGTCTTTCGCAACCATTATGTTAATCAAATTACATAACAGAACATTCATGATTAAGCTTTGCAAGTCGCACGATTGTGGCCATGATGAAGACAGTTTGAGCACTTGGGTTCTTTCCTACTTCGTTTCCGAGCCATGGCTATTTCTAAAGCACTTTTAATCCGGGAAAGTCTTGGCCTACCTGGTGGTTCCCGCACAACCGGAGGTTTGCAGACTTTTGTTACCACAATTTCCGGCGCTGGAAGCGCAATATCTCGTGGCATAATACTTTTTGAGTAACCCTTGAACAAGTTCTTTGTATGGAAGTAGGGATGTGCAAGGGCGATCCGTGACTTCTTCATTGTTTCCGCTGCTGCAATGGCATGAACACAAGGAATTCTATCCTTGTCAAACCTTTTGCAAGTACAACTATTTGATGTCAGATTCACCACATGCAATGATGACCCCAACGTTACTTCTATTTCGTTGTCATTAATCTCTTGCACAGTCCAAACCTTAGCGTTCTCAACCCTATCCTGTTTCCGAAAAAAGGCAAACAACTATTAATCTACCCTCAGTTGTCTATAAATCAACCATAACATGCCTATTAAATCTACTTTAGCACATGCAAATTAGATGTACAACATGCTTATTAAATCTACCATCATACAGAAATAAGTCTACCATCAAACAGAAATAAGTCTACCATCAACGAGAAAATAAGTCTACCATCAAACACAAAATAAGTCTACCATGACAAACAAAATAAGTCTACCATCATACAGAAATAAGTCTACCATCAAACAGAAATAAGTCTACCATCAAACAGAAATAAGTCTACCATCAAACAGAAATAAGTCTACATCAACGAGAAAATAAGTCTACCATCAAACACAAAATAAGTCTACCATGACAACAAAATAAGTCTACCATCATACAGAAAATAAATCTACCATCAAACAGAAATAAGTCTACCATCAAACAGAAATAAGTCTACCATCAACGAGAAAATAAGTCTACCATCAAACACAAAATAAGTCTACCATGACACACAAAATAAGTCTACCATCATACAGAAAATAAATCTACCATCAAACAGAAAATAAGTCTACCATCAAACAGAAATAAGTCTACCATCAAACACAAAATAAGTTGTCTATAAATCAACCATAACATGCCTATTAAATCTAGTTTAGCACATGCAAATTAAATCTACAACAACATGCTTATTTAATCTACCATAACAAATATTTTACCTGAAGCTGTTTCTCCACCGCAGTGGTCAAGGTTGTGGTCATTAAACTTGCTTTTTTCCTTCTTGTAGCAAACCACCTTGTCAACATCGACCTAATAGTATCCAGAAGTTCCACTATTGGATACCCGCGCGCAGGAGATAGGACCTTATTAATAGATTCCGCTATGTTGCTTGTCAGGAAGTTATATCTATGACCGGGAAAATGCACACGAGTCCATAAACGAACATCGGCTCCCTCTAAATAAGTATGAAGAGCAGGATACAACGCCTCAATCTGCCCAAATAACTCATTAAACTCTTGAAGTGTATATGCCTTCGCTGCCTTCTTCACTAGTCCGAATGATTCTCCACCTTTGAATTTCAGCAAAATGTTTTTATGCAGATGATATGTGCAAATACCACGAGAAGCACGCGGGTATACCTTCCCAATCGCCTTCGATATTGATCTATGCCTATCTGAGATAATCGCAAGACCTTCATCATCTGCTATTACTCGGCTTAACTGTCTAAAGAACCACTCCCAAGACTCATCATTCTCAGTATCAACAACACCGAAAGCAATAGGAAATATGTTAAAATTTCCATCTTGTGTCGTGGCAATCAGTAAAGTACCTTTGTACTTACCTTTCAAATATGTCCCATCCACCACAACTACCTTCCTCATATACTTGAAACCATGTATGCTTGCGCTAAATGCAAGGAAAAGAAACTTGAACCTATTTTCACCATCGACTTCCAGCTTTATAAGTGTCCCTGGATTAGCTCTCCTAATCATGTATAAGTACGTGGGAAGTCCTTCGTACCCATTCTCAGCGCTTCCTCTAACCAATTGCCTTGCATACTTTAATGCTCGATGGGCTTTCCAATACTCAACCTGTAACCATCAAACGAAAATAAGTCTACCATCAAACACAAAATAAGTCTACCATCAACAAGAAAATAAGTCTACCATCAAACACAAAATAAGTCTACCATGACACACAAAATAAGTCTACCATCATACAGAAAATAAGTCTACCATCAAACAGAAATAAGTCTACCATCAAACAGAAAATAAGTCTACCATTAGACAGAAAATAAGTCTACCATCAACAAGCAAATAAGTCTACCATGACACACAAAATAAGTCTACCATCAAACGCAAATACCATCGAAAAGAAAATAAGTCTACCATCAAACGAAAATAAGTCTACCATCAAAGAGAAAATAAGTCTACCATCAAACCGAAATAAGTCTACCACAAAATAAGTCTACCATCAAACACAAAATAAGTCTACCATCAAACACAAAATAAGTCTACCATCAAACAAAATAAGTCTACCATCAAAGAGAAAATAAGTCTACCACAAACAGAAATAAGTCTACCATCAAACGAAAATAAGTCTACCATCAAACAGAACATAAGTCTACCATCGAACAACAATAAGTGAACAACAATAAGTCTACCATCAAACAGACAATAAGTCTACCATCAAACGAAAATAAGTCTACCATCGGTTAAAGTACCTTTATTCTGAAACGTTTCCTTATAGCATCGGCAACATGACTTGGCAAGACTGTTGGTCCAACACCACCAATGAAATCTTTGTAGAGACGACCTAACACCTGATACGTTGCTTTACGAGCACGGGTTGAACGATCAGTCACAGAACAAGAGTGGTTTCCATTATAAGTCTTGATATAGAAACTGGGACTGTCTCCAATAGTTGAAGCACGAACCCTCCACGTACATCCTTCCACCCAACAACTAACCGTCAACAACGTTGGAGTTGAGTGTCCGACGTTAAAGTCAAACTTACGTGCAACAGAAATAATCTCCAATCTCCTCTCCAACTCCTCTTTTGTGGCATAACGTTGCCCAACCGCTAAGTCTACCGACCTCATTTCTAACTTCACGCCATCTGGAATCGATGGTAGACCCCTTTTCTTCGGTGGTAGAGTTTCCATGGCGGCGTCGTCGTCATCATCTGAAAGTCTACCACGCCTCCCGTATTCATCATCGTCCGAGCTTGCACCGTCTGAATCGTCGCAATAGTCAAATCTACATCAATCATCATCTTCATCATCTTCATCTATAGGTTCTCCCTTCTTGCATCCACTTCTCTCTCTTTTAAACTGTTTTTTTTCTTTTTCACTAATCTCCACGCATAGACGAATCATTTCCTTCTTATGTTGTTGTACAAAACTCTTGAACTGTCTTGAATTTGCAACGAAAATCGGTGGTGTATCTACAGCGAAGCTTGGTAAAAGGTAACTCAATTTTACCTCAAAAATTTGTTCATCGATTCCGAAATCTTCATACACCATTCGAAGGAAATTGTTGAACGAGGTTGCATGATCTAACCCAAGAACTCTACCACCTTTTGAGTTGTCAACCTCGAACGCCCATCCATTCTTCGAAAAACTCCATCTACCACAGACAAGAACAATTTGTTCCATTGGACCTCGTTCAAGTTCACTCCAACAAGTTCACTCGTTCGAAAAGCACTTTAGAAAACAAGGAAAGTTCAAAAAATCACTTCGCAAAGATCTACCCTAAGCGGCTGTGAACCCTAGTTCATCACCATTGTTGCTGGTTTTTCGTGCAAATTTGTCTATTTTGAAAGGGTAAAATCGACATTTCCGTTCCCTTCAACTAACTCTACCACCTACCAAAATAAGTCTACCACCACATAAATTCCTAAACATAAAATAAGTCTACCACCAAGTACAATAAGTCTACCGTTATAACAAATAAGTCTACCGTCACTAAGTTCGAAAATAAGTCTACCACCACTATAAATTCCTAAACAGGAAATAAGTCTACCACCAAGTACAATAAGTCTACCACTATCACAAATAAGTCTACCGTCACTAACTTCGAAAATAAGTCTACCCGGTAGACTCTACCGCATAAAATAAGTCTACCGCTATGGGAAAATAAGTCTACCGCAGATAAAATAAGTCTACCGTTCGGAAATAAGTCTACCACCAAAGGAGACACAATAAGTCTACCGCTCAAAAATAAGTCTACCGCCACATAAATTCCTAAACATAAAATAAGTCTACCACCAAGTACAATAAGTCTACCGTTATAACAAATAAGTCTACCGTCACTAAGTTCGAAAATAAGTCTACCACCACTATAAATTCCGAAACAGGAAATAAGTCTACCACCAAGTACAATAAGTCTACCGCTATCACAAATAAGTCTACCAAATGTCTAATGTGAAAAAAAGTCTACCGTCACTAAGTTTGATAAAAAGTCTACCATCACTAGACCTGGGTAAAAACAAATCTACCGCTTCTATCGCTAAAAACGCATAAGTCTACCACCATTGATCCTAAAAAAATAAGTCTACCAGTCAACGGTTGGTTTCGTTGACCGAAAATACGAAATAAGTCTACCGCTAACTATAAGTCTACCACTACTACAATAAGTCTACCGCAACTAAACACAAAATAAATCTACCACCACGATAAAAAAGTCTACCGCACACTATAAGTCTACCGCTACTAAAATAAGTCTACCGTCACTATAAATCTACCGTCACTATGACTAAAAATCTACCACCAAAGGAAACAAATCTACCAGTCAAATAAATCTACCATCGAAGAAAAATAAATCTACCGTTGAAAATAAGTCTACGGAAATAAATCTACCATTCGAAGAAAAAGTCTACCGCATAAAATAAGTCTACCGCTATGGGAAAATAAGTCTACCGCAGATAAAATAAGTCTACCGTTCGGAAATAAGTCTACCACCAAAGGAGACACAATAAGTCTACCGCTCAAAAATAAGTCTACCGCCACATAAATTCCTAAACATAAAATAAGTCTACCACCAAGTACAATAAGTCTACCGTTATAACAAATAAGTCTACCGTCACTAAGTTCGAAAATAAGTCTACACCACTATAAATTCTAAACAGAAAATAAGTCTACCACCAAGTACAATAAGTCTACCGCTATCACAAATAGGTCTACCGTCACTAAGTTCGAAAATAAGTCTACCACCACTATAAATTCCGAAACAGGAAATAAGTCTACCACCAAGTACAATAAGTCTACCGCTATCACAAATAAGTCTACCAAATGTCTAATGTGAAAAAAAGTCTACCGTCACTAAGTTTGATAAAAAGTCTACCATCACTAGACCTGGGTAAAAACAAATCTACCGCTTCTATCGCTAAAAACGCATAAGTCTACCACCATTGATCCTAAAAAAATAAGTCTACCAGTCAACGGTTGGTTTCGTTGACCGAAAATACGAAATAAGTCTACCGCTAACTATAAGTCTACCACTACTACAATAAGTCTACCGCAACTAAACACAAAATAAATCTACCACCACGATAAAAAAGTCTACCGCACACTATAAGTCTACCGCTACTAAAATAAGTCTACCGTCACTATAAATCTACCGTCACTATGACTAAAAATCTACCACCAAAGGAAACAAATCTACCAGTCAAAATAAATCTACCATGGAAGAAAAATAAATCTACCGTTGAAAATAAGTCTACGGAAATAAATCTACCATTCGAAGAAAAAGTCTACCGCATAAAATAAGTCTACCGCTATGGGAAAATAAGTCTACCGCAGATAAAATAAGTCTACCGTTCGGAAATAAGTCTACCACCAAAGGAGACACAATAAGTCTACCGCTCAAAAATAAGTCTACCGCCACATAAATTCCTAAACATAAAATAAGTCTACCACCAAGTACAATAAGTCTACCGTTATAACAAATAAGTCTACCGTCACTAAGTTCGAAAATAAGTCTACACCACTATAAATTCCTAAACAGAAAATAAGTCTACCACCAAGTACAATAAGTCTACCGCTATCACAAATAGGTCTACCGTCACTAAGTTCGAAAATAAGTCTACCACCACTATAAATTCCGAAACAGGAAATAAGTCTACCACCAAGTACAATAAGTCTACCGCTATCACAAATAAGTCTACCAAATGTCTAATGTGAAAAAAAGTCTACCGTCACTAAGTTTGATAAAAAGTCTACCATCACTAGACCTGGGTAAAAACAAATCTACCGCTTCTATCGCTAAAAACGCATAAGTCTACCACCATTGATCCTAAAAAAATAAGTCTACTAGTCAACGGTTGGTTTCGTTGACCGAAAATACGAAATAAGTTACGCTAACTATAAGTCTACCACTACTACAATAAGTCTACCGCAACTAAACACAAAATAAATCTACCACCACGATAAAAAAGTCTACCGCACACTATAAGTCTACCGCTACTAAAATAAGTCTACCGTCACTATAAATTACCGTCACTATGACTAAAAATCTACCACCAAAGGAAACAAATCTACCAGTCAAAATAAATCTACCATCGAAGAAAAATAAATCTACCGTTGAAAATAAGTCTACGGAAATAAATCTACCATTCGAAGAAAAAGTCTACCGCATAAAATAAGTCTACCGCTATGGGAAAATAAGTCTACCGCAGATAAAATAAGTCTACCGTTCGGAAATAAGTCTACCACCAAAGGAGACACAATAAGTCTACCGCTCAAAAATAAGTCTACCGCTCCTCAAATAAGTCTACGGACAAAAAAATAAGTCTACCAGAACTCAAATAAGTCTACCATCACATAGCGGTAGACTTGTTTTTTTAGGCGGGAAACTTTCGCGCCTACTTGGCGCGTTTCATTAATGGCATTTTCGTAAATACGTTTTTTGTTATCAAAGGAAAAAGGGTAAAACGGACTCGAAAATAGCTCCAGTAATAAAAATCTAAGAAGGTTTTTGAGTTAGACCAAAATCTAAGAAGGTTATTCTAGTAAGTCTCCCATATTTTAATGCAACATTCCCATTATTGTAGAATATTTCCACCGTAAAAATTTCCATGCCCCACCGATTTTTGAAATCATGACACTACAAGATTATCAAGATATGCCTTAATTTGGTATTTGTTGACTAAATTAACGAGTCGTCGCAAAAAGTCATCTTTTGCTACGCGTCTTTGATCTGGGTCCCTATATAAAACTTAAACTATTCGTATAGAGACGAGTACAAATAAGAGTATCGACCAAGACGTTTAGCAAATTAAGAAAGTGAGATGGCAAAGAAAGGTCCTTCGAATTTGGACTTATCTTCTTGCTTCTATTGGTTGTTTTAGTCTCATGCTCTAACGATTGTGCTCTTGCGTCTCCACAAGAGTTACACCCATCATCAGGTATATATATCCTAATGATAAATTATGTTTAAAATTTGTCTTCTCCTCCAAAAAAAACCCTATAAATTTCGTATATATACAAATTGTCAATAACTATAAGAAACACTTCAATTTATATTCTTAATTTGTTTTATATAATTTTTTATTATAAATCAAGCAGGATTAAGAAGAGAGATGAGGCTAGTAAAGTCATCATTTAGTAGACGTGCTGGACATGGTGGCGTTCACCATGGTGGAAGAGGTCACATTTATGATTTGCCATTGTTGCGTCCTCCACCACCATTAACGTCACCACCGTCGCCACCATTGTCGATGTCACCACCATTATCAATCTCACTATCAAATCCATGATTTGAAGACAATCAAAAGATAAATGCTTCAATATATATTTGAAATAATGGAAACCATGGAATGTGGTAGTCATGTTAATATCTTGTACTCCAGTTTGTATAGTTGACAATCTTGTTTAATGTGATTAACTTCTCTATACATGCGCGGCTTGTACAATAGACAGTTATTTTGTTGTTAATGTGAAATTGGAGTTTTATGTAGATTAAAGTTTTTTTGGTACTAATCATTATATTGCAAGAAAATAGTTAATACTTCAAATTTGTTTATGGACGTTTTGAATAGATTGAATATATATACATATTCATGACTTTGGGGCGTGAAAATGTTTCAGTGTATATTTATGACTAGAATAGAAAATTATAACCAATAACTGAGTTCCATGTAGTGTAGTACTAACAGAAAACATAATCTAATCAGTGATTAACGTATACAATTAATTTCGAAATTCCATTTTATTTATACCACGATGAACTGAAAATTACGAAGATCATGTACACTTGATTAAAACCCATTTCATCAATTCTAGTAGTTTCAAAATGAGAGAACACTGATCAACTAAAAAACACTAAAATGTGCATCTTTTTACAGTAAAAGATAGATCGGTAAAATGTGCAACTAAATGTCATATTCACATATTACAGTAAAATCTTCTCTTCGTTTCGTGAAGCTGAGAAGTGAAAGTGTGAACCTTCATACAGAATACCGACGTTTGGCATCACGATCAAGAGTCTTTGCATCCTCCTGCCAATAGAAATGGACAGGTCACAATAGTACTAACTACTAACCAATATGTAGTTTAAGAGAACACAGAGATGTTGAAGAAGAATACATGAAATATGAATCCGATTGTCTCATTGTAACCAAGAAGTTCCTTCCATTGCTTCCCAATGCTTAGCTGCAGAAAAAACCGCAACAAGGTCTCATTCCAAAAACAAAGCCTCATATGATTCAATGGCCGAAAATTAAGCTATTGTACGGTCTTGTATAATCGAAACAAGGATTAGTTTCTCTCGACCTGTAACTTAAAGAGACCTAATGAAGTTCACTAACTATATGTTTTGTGTTTACTCAAGAACAACCCTTTTCGAATACCACAGAAGTATATACATCCATGATTTACCTGAGCCTCTTCATTTGCAGCGTTCTTTGTCCATAGAGAGATCTTGTCCCCTCTTGCTCTGAAATCAAAACTGCCCCACAAATCTCATCTCCTTGCTCAAATTGCTCACCGACTAACGCGAGTAACTAAATCAAGGACAGTAAAACATCAGAATACACATCCAACAAACAGCACTGGCCAAGAGAAAAACTACGACGAAAGCTACAATACCGTGTTAAGCCAGTTGGAATCCAGTTTAGTAGCCTTAGGGAACCTCATAGTCCATTTCCTCCATTAGCACAGATAGGATCTTCCCATTTCGGTTCAATCTTATGCTTGAAGCAGTAGAGATCAGCTCCAGGAAGCCACTTGGCTGGAGGATGCATGTTATTGTAAAGACTGCATCAAGTAGTTAACAAGAAACTGTTACAGAATCCAAACCATCTTCTTAGATGTAGACAATAGCTAGCTGATCAACATTTCTAATGTTTACTCCTAAGTAAAGACTACACACAGTATTCTCCCATACAAAACTTGAGGATTCTCCAATATTTCTAAGCAAACTATGGATAATGCATTCTCCTAAGTAACTAAGCATTCTACACCACAGAATCAAGATCCAAATATACCAAATCCCTATTCCACTGGTTCTGACTCGGAAGGATTTCAAATTTCTCAAACCAAAGAAACTGAAAACAAGAAACAGTGATAGTATAGTATTCAACAAGAAATCTCACCTCCAAAACTCCTCGATAGTAGCGAATGTATACAAAGATCTCAAAGAGCTTCCCCATGTGGCTTGAATCGACTTCGAGTGAGGATTATCGAACCAAAACGCCCAAGAATTCTGTAGAGAATGCGAATGTTGAACCACGGTGGTTGATTTCTTCGACGCACAGTCATTTCCACCGCACAAGATCTTCGACGGACCTTCTTCGCCGCCGGATTTAGCCCTAATCGCCGGAACATACTTCTCTTACGGCTAGAATTCGTCTTCGTATTAGGATCCCGATTCTCTTCCGCCATAATCTCCGATGATACTGAAGATTCCTCAACCACCATTTCTTTGTCGATTTGATCAGTTAGTTACTTTTCCGTTCAATCTCCGTCGTTGAGTCCGTTCAGTGTTGTAGACGGAGATGAAGAGAGACTTAAACCGTAATATAAAGCCCAGAATTCATGTCAATTATTCTTAACACAGCCCACTAAGTTCACTCGGCCCATTTAATTTTAGACTTGCGTGCCGTTTTATTTAGGGAGAAGAAACATACATGTTGTTTGTAGTGTCGTGGAAAGCAAAGTGTGACGTTTTTGGGGAAAACGGAAAAAAAAGAAGATCATCCGCTGCCGGCTTCGAACCCGGAAATTGTTCTAAATCATTAGAATCTTAGCCATTGTGCTACAGGGAGCTTTTGCTTACTCATGCACTGCATAAAATTATAAAGAAATGTAATTGGCCTTTTTTTTCTAAGCCAAGAGTGTCAATTATTTTTAACACAGCCCATTTAAGGCCCATATTTAAAATGCGCGGGTTTTATTTTAATTAGAATAATTAGCGACAAAAACAAAGAGACCTTTGGACTCGTAACGGCAACAAATCTGTCTCTCTCACACACTCTTCCATAGAGAACTGTGCGTTCTCTTTCTCTCTCTTCCTAAAGCTGAAATTACTTTGCTTAAATACTCACTAAATCTCTCTCTCTTTAGGGTTTAAGTAGTTGCCCATACCGGATCTCTCTGCTAATTTATACGGCCATGGCTTCATTCTTTCAAGATTCGTTGGTATTGGTAAGATTGCTAACGTGGGTTTCTAATCTCGATTTTGTTGCGTTTTTGAGTGTGATTTTCGATTGTAGTGTTTAGCTTCAAAATTTCAATAGATCTTTCATTTTTGTTTCTAGAAGGAGGTTTTGGTAGGCGATTTTGCCCGGTTCGTTTGGTATGAAATTAATTAGAAAGGCATTACTTATTTGTTGATAGAATTACTGAACGAAGCATAAATTTGGCATATTTATCTGATAAATTATGAGTAATCTTGTGTCTTCTTGTCATCAAGGCAACTAATTTACTCTGTTCTCATAGAATCTGAGCCTTTGATGAATAAGGAACTCTCTTTTTTTTAGATTTTAAGTTTAATATTTGATGTTATGGTTAGCTTAGCATATCACAAAGATTAGTGTCAAAAGCACAATTAGATGTGTAATTTGTGCTTATAATGATTTATGGTGTAGCTTAGCATATTACTAATTTTCGGATTTGAGCCGTTACTACAAGTTTATCAGACATCAAAGTTTAGTCTTTCTATTGAGTATATAGAGCTACTGCATAAAATTGTGGAAGTTTGTTTTGGTTTTGCTGAGAACATTTTCATATCTGTGTTATTTTCCCCTGATTTAGTATCATACAACTGAGATGTTACCGAGAGCTGATGCAAGAGAATCCACCTGGTTGGAACCGGTGAGTTGATATGTGTATGCGCGAGGTTGGAGGATAGGGAATGAAGCCATTGTCCGTGCTTGTAGGCTAGATATGTATAAGTTTTAGATGTCTATCATCTCTTCGGTTTGAATTTTATTTGGATTCTTCAAATTTATCACTTCTGATTCTAATTCAAAGTTTTTCCGATAGATTCTTGAATCATACATATCAATCTTGTTAAAGCCCTACAAAGAATTACTTAGGCATTGATAATACATTTTGAGGATCCTACAAGATCCAGTTAATGAATATAAAGCAATACATATGATCTTGTGTAGTTTTTGACTTTTAATGTAACGGAAGGAATGCGCTTGTGCTTCTACGTGCATCTTGATCTTGGGAGACTCTTGTAATGAGGTTACCTTGACCAAGGCAAGAACATAGTGAGAGTAGACGGGAATACCTTCTTTCTTGATGATTTCCTTTCACTTACGGCATCGGAAAAACTCCTGAGTTCGTTAAGCCGCTTCATCTTCTCCTTCTTCTGCTTCTTCTTTGGAAAGATAGGAAGAATGAAGACAACACTTTGTTGACTCGCTTCCCCGATGATGAAGGAGAAGCTTTTTGAAGTTTCAAATGCTGTAATGGCGTCTTGGACAGCTCCTAGTGATTCTGACCAGGAGCTTCTTACACGCAGGAGAATGTTCTGGTTGAATTTAACCAATGACGCCGTGGCCTCATCTCGTGGTTATCGCTATCTCTATCTCTTAAGCAAAAGGAAAATTCTGAGAACAAGAAACTTGGTCTCTCTTTGCTTCAGGTGGGTTCTCTTTTGTAACCATGTTTTTTTGGCAGTGTGGGTTTCACGTTTTTGAGTGTTAACTTAAGTTTGTGGTAACGCATGATTGATTTTGCACTTCACAAGGCTTTTTCTCTCTAGTGTCTCTACTGACAAAGTCTTATTTACTTCAAATGTGTGTGTAGAATAGATCATTTTCTTTTCTTTATTGTATTATCTAAAGACTAGTACTGTTTTTAGCTAGTCATGTAATGCACTAGTGTTTTTAAATTAAGATCACAAAAGGATATTCTACTTTGGTTTACTGTAAATTATAAATTTTATTTTATTCAATTAATCGTTGGTCTAATGCGCTATCGTTGGCATTGACATTATAGTGTTGTATTTGAATTTGAAAGTTGAAAATTGGTAAGAGTAACACCGGTAGCTTCGTTGACGGTAATAAATAGTTATCACAGTAAATATTGGAAAAACTAGGCCTGGGCATATTAACCTGAACCTGTGTACCCGAACCTGTAAGACCCGAACCTGGAACCTGATACAAAATTAAAGGTGTAACCTGTTGGGTATATTTTTATAGTACCCACGGGTACAGGTTTTTGTTTGTCCGGGTAAGAACCTGTACCCAAACAAGAATCTGCACAGGTTCTATGTATATATATATTACATAATATGTAATTATTATGTATCTTGTGTATTTGTATAAATAGTTAGATTTTAAACATATCAATAACAATTTTCGTTTACCCAATAATATTTGGGCTTTAGGCCAATATTCAAAAGTGAATAAAAAGTGAACAATTTTTATTGTTGAGTTGTATGTATGATAATTGAAGAAGAATTGATTTACAGTTGATGGTTGTGTCTTTGTGGGTTACTGTCGCTGATAAATCTCTCCTGTTTTACCCTAGTTTCCCAATCGGGTACGGGTTTAACCCGACTGTGATTCACGATTCGGGTCTAATCGAAACGGAGGAGAAGGTTGAGAAGGAGACGTTTTACCCTAGGTGAGTATTGAAACGTTTTATTTTCCTCTGAAAATTTTGAACTTTTGTTATTTGTAAGAGTTCCTTTGATCTGATTGGGTTTTAAGGAATCTCCATGTAGTTATTGGTTGGTGAGGTTTTGATTAGTGGAATAGATTTGTATAGTTATCAATACTTGAGCTTTGTCTTGGGTTTTGTGATGTTTATGATGATGATGATAGAGATTTTGGGTTTTGTGATTATGATGATGTTGGATAGAAATGTTCTTCCTTTTTTTATTTTTTCAATCTCTTGGCTACATCTCAGGTTTTGTTGTTGTTGTTATTGTGGTATTGGGAACTGAAATTGCATAAACCCTACTACTTCCAATGTAACATAGATTTCATAGTTTTGTCTATAGATCATATTATCTCGAATTCAAGTGAAAAATGCATAGAAAACCTTCTGTATATGTTTCCTAGTCATATTAGAAAATCTTCTGCGTTCAGTTATGTTATATGTCTAACATTTTTCCATTTTTTTGTAGAATTTGAACCTGCATTCCATCTATAGGAGTGAGGTAAATAACATTTTTCCATTTTTGCGTAGAATTTGAACCTGCATTCCATATGTTATATGTTCTTTTTGTTTCAAATTCAGTCTTATGTTATATCTTATATGTCTCATTGATTTCTCTATTCTGTTGTCTCATGTCTTTCTCATATGTTTCTCTTCATGCTGATTGAAGATGAAGATAAACCTTTATCTCCAAGACTTGAAGCTTTGTGTTCTGGTTCCAATAAAAAAAAAGATCGGATTTAAGTATTGAAATTGAACTATGTGTTATGTTTTCGGTAAATATTTGTGTTTGTGTGTTATGTTTTCGGTAAATATTTGTGTTTGTGTACTAAATTCAAACTCAACTCTTTCAAATTTGAACTATTGTTGTTTTGTTTCAAGTTTCAACTCTTTTCAAGTTTGAACGATTATTGTCTCTTTATGTTTCTGTTTAACTTTCAAATGCTTTAAAACTGGTTTTACAGGTTCTATTTACGGGTTTTTGGTTACATGGTGGGTAAAAAACAGTTTGGAACCTGTACCCGAACTTGTACCCGAACCTGTACCCATAAGGAACCTGTAAAATTCGGGTCCAAAATTAGGAACCTGGACCCGAACCTGTATTTTTAGGACCCGAACCTGGACCCGACCCGAAGCCTTACAGGTTCCTAAATGGGTACGATTTTAGTATACCCGATGGAACCTGTACCCGCTAGGACCCGAACCTGGACCCGACCCGAATACCCGAATGCCCAGGCCTAGGAAAAACTATCAGATTTTATTAGAGTCGGTCAACATAAAAATTAATGATTTCTTGGTTTAAACTTTAAACTACTCCTTCCCTTTCTTAATGTAAATTGTTTTGTGGGTCTTTTCTTGTTTTAAAATATAAATTGTTTTGACATCTCCATGTAAAAAAATATTAATAAAATAAAAATTTATCTAAAAGTAAAAAAAGCAAATATAATTTACTATTCAATTATTATTTTTACTAAACTAATGATTTAAAAATGTATTTTTTAATAACAAAATAAATTTTCTTAAATATGGTGTTTTTACCCAAAACAATTTATATTATAAAACGGATGAAATATATGAATAATCGGTTTAGCGGCACCGCTTGATTAATATATTTATGTTCTCCAACTAATTTCTGATTAACCTTCCATTAATTTCTGATTAGTCTCAGATTAATTGGTTGTATGTAGCATTAGAAAAGCATTTTTGACCCACAATAAATTCCATAATTAGTTTGGTTGTATAAAGAATCTAATGTAAATATGGAAAATGCAATTGCGGTTGGTTGAATAAAATAAAATAATTTAGGCATGTTGAATAATAATAAAAGAAATGAATGAATAAATAAATAAAAAGACTCCTTATCTCTTTCCTCTATGGGAGATTCTGGTTTTGCCAACATAGAGACAAAAAGAAGAACGCAGTCCACACACACTCTCTCTCACTCCTGATTCTTCTCGCGGTAGGTAGAGTCTAGAGAGAGAGAGAAACGAATCTTTTTTGATTCCGCCGTCGAAAACTTCCGATCGATTATGCCGTCTGGTGCGAAGAAGCGAAAAGCATTGAAGAAGAAGAAGCAGCAACAACAATCGATTACTAACAACAATGGCGATACTCTTCATGGTACATTTCTTTCTCTTCTGAATCGCTTCGTTGTTGCTAAGTAGCGATAGATTTGTGACTACGAAATCGAACTAAGCATTTAGTGTAGAGATCGATTTCATTACTGCTTCAGAATCGCTTTCGTTGTTACTTAGTAGAGATGGATTTGTTTTTGATGGATTTAGAAGAAATCGAGTGTAGAGATCTTCACTACTGCATCATTGGTTTGTGCGATATGTGGCTTGTCTTTACTCTAGTCTTGTATCACTGGTTCTTTGAATAATCTATTTTGAGGTAAGAAAATGGCGAAAGAATGCTTCATTCATGGCTTTAGCATGAGTTTTCTTGGATTGATCAAGTGCTTGATTGTTTTATCCACTATTTTGTTCAGAATCTATTGTAAGAGAAGGTTATTTTGCGATTCT